>NC_069401.1:50647614-50672614 GCF_026875155.1 Cherax quadricarinatus | reverse complement strand
AGGAGCATCAGTCATTGCCCCTACAAATAGTGTTTTGCTTGGAGCACCTCTGGGAAGCGATGCCATTGACACACTCCTCAGGAAGTAATTGGAAGAACTGAGGAGAATGGAACAACGAATAGGCAATCTTGACACCCGCGATGCCCCCAGTGGATCAGGGCCTGATCAACGAGGCTGTTACTGCTGGCCGCACGCATTCCAACGTACGAATCAAAGCCCGGCTGATCCGGCACTGACTTTAGGTATCTGTCCAGCTCCATCTTGAAGACAACCATGGGTCTATTGGTTATGCCCCTTATGGCTGGTGAGAGGTTGTTGAACAGTCTTGGGCCCCGGACACTCATTGTGTTTTCTCTTGGTGTACCAGTGGCGCCCTACTTTTCACTGGGGATATGTTGCATCGCCTGCCTGTTGCATTGCTTTCGTAGGGAGTGATTTCTGTGTGCAGATTAGGACCCAGTCCCTGCAGAATCTTCCATGTGTAGATTATGATATATCTCTTTCGCCTGTGCTCCAGTGAGTACAAGTCAAGTGCTTCCAAGCGTTCCCAGTAGTTAAGGTGCTTGATGGAACTTATATGTGCAGTAATGGTTCTCTGTACATTCTCTAGATTTGCAGTTTCACCTGCCTTGAATGGGGACGTTAATGTACAGCAGTATTCCAGCCTAGAGAGAACAAGTGATTTAGAAAATGGCTTAGCATTTCTTGTTTTGAATATTCTCATTATCCATACAATCAGTTTCCTCGCAGATGTGATAGTGGCATTGTTGTGGTCCTTGATGGTGAGATCCTTGGACATTACCACACTCAGGTCCTTCACATTATTTTCCTCTCTACTGTGTGATTAGAGTTTGTAGTATACTCAGTCCTATTATTTCCTCCAGTTTTCCCATATCGGTGTAGTTGGAATTTGTCTTCATTGAACATCATATTATTCTCCATTGTTGTAGGTATATTTCTATTTGCTCTAGGGAGGCTAGCTAACCTCCCTGCTGAGTGCTCAAGCTAAAGTCCCTTTATGGCAGCAATGCTTGTGTGGGACTCGTTTTTAGATATATATCTAGTTGGATGCATCCTATTAGAGCCAGCTGGTCCAGTGGCCTGCGAATTTTAGGACTCACCTACCATGGATTCTAACCTCACTCGTTCCCTGATTTCTCCAACCAAGAGAAAGTTTGCTTGACCTAAGCTCTACACACTTTACTCTGTCTCTCCTTTCTTGGGATTGTTACCCTAACCAAACCACATCAGATAAGAACATAAGAACATAACAAAGAAGGAACACTGCAGCAGATCTACTGGCCCATGCGAGGCAGGTCCAGGTGTACAAATGCTTTCCATTTATACTCCTCAATCATATCCCCCCTAATTCTACCCCTTTCCAGAGAGTGCAGATTCAGGGCCCTTAATCTATCCTCATAGGGAAGATTTCTCATACATGGGACCAACTTTGTCATCATCCTCCTTTGTACGTTTTCCAACGCATTTATATCCATTCTGTAATACGGTGACCAGAGCTGTGCAGCATAGTCTAAATGAGGCCTAACCAAAGATATAAAGAGTTGAAGAACAACCTGAGGACTTCTATTATTTATGCTCCTTGATATGAAGTCAAGGATTCTGTTAGCTTCATTGCAGACACTAATGCACTGTTGTCTTGCTTTCAGATTACTGCTAACCAGAACTCCTAAACCCTTTTCGCAATCAGTAATATTAAGATCTACATTATTAAGTTTATATGTGGCATGGTTATTTTCCTGTCCAAAATTTAGAACTTTGCATTTGTCTATATTAAATTGCATCTGCAACTTCTCCGACCACTGCATCAGTCTATTCAAATCATCCTAGAATGTCCTCATTAAAATGAATTAGACGACCTGTTTTGGTGTCATCAGCAAATTTGCTTATGTCGCTATTTATTCCCTCATCTATTTCGTTCATGTAAATTGTGAATAACAAAGGGCCCAACACTGACCCATGTGCAACACCACTTGTGACGTGCCCTCATTCTGATTTCTCCCCATTTATGCAAACTCTCTGCTGCCTATTTGTCAACCATGCCTCTACCCAGGAAAATATTTTTCCTCCTATTCCGTGTGTCTTAAGTTTCCTCAATAGCCTCTGATGTGGAACTCTGAAGTCCACATACACAATATCATATTCAATACCATAATCTACCTCCTCAAATACCTTAGTGAAAAAAGTCAGTAAATTCGTAAGACAGGAACGCCTCTTTGTAAAACCGTGCTGAGATTCATTAATCAATATATGCCTTTCGAATTGTTTCGGCAATTATTGATTCTAAAAATTTTCTCACTATGGAGGTAAGGCTTATTGGTCTATAGTTTGAAGCTAAGGACCTGTCACCTGACTTGTAAATAGGCATTACATTTGCCATTTTCCACTTATCAGGCACTATGTCAGTTTGTACTAGTGATATATTGAAAAGATTAGCCAAAGGTATGCTTAGTTCCCCTTTACATTCCTTTAAAACCCTTGCAAACGGTTCATCAGGGCCAGGGAATTTGTTAAATTTTAATTTCTCTATTTGTCTGAGGACCATGTCACTAGTTGCCGCAATCGTGCATAGTTTATAATCGCCCTGTTCTACATAATTTATTATTTTTGGAATTTCCTGAGTAAAATCTGAGAGGAAGTAGGTAATGAAAAGTTCACATATATCCTTATCACTGTCAGTGATCTGACCTGAGTTACTCTTAAGTGGGCCTATCTTGTCTCTAATCTTACTTCTGTACACCTGAAAGAACCCTTTTTGGGTTAGTCTTCGAATCCCTTGTGACTTAGCCTCATAATCCCTTTTTGCCTTTCTTATTCCTTTTTTAACTTCTCTCTAAATTTGAATATATTGATTTCTTAACTGCCCTTTCTCTCTTTTGATACGCCTATATGTGCCTCACTTTTGACCAATGAGATGTTTTAATCTATTGTTTATCCATTTGGGATAATTTTTATTATATTTAATTTCCCTACTCGGAACAAAAGTTGTCTGGACAGCTAGTACTATGCTCTGAAACACGTCATATAGGCAACCAACACCACCTACCTGACCGATAATCATCTCAATTTAGCCTACCCAGGTAATTGCTCAGTCGCATGTAGTCGGCCAAGCGGAAGTCTGGGACAAAGACTTGATTGCAGTTATCTGGGTAATTCGATGATATGTTGAAAGTAAGTGATTTATGATTGATTTCCCTAAACTCATCATTAACCTCACGATTATTAATTAGTGATTCTTTGTTGGCAAGAACCAAGTCAAGCAGATTGTTTCCTCTAGTTGGTTCTGTCACAAACTGTTTTAAAAAGCAATCCTGAACCGTATCAAGAAAGTCACTTGGCTCAAGATTTCCTGTCATATTGTTCCAATCAATTTGCCTAAAGTTAAAATCTCCCATTAACACAACATTTTCATATCTAGATGCCTTATGAATTTCGTCCCATGGCAGCCTACTGCACTCCATATCAAGGTTTGGGGGCCTATAAATCACACCCAAAATTAATTTTTCAAGACCTTCGAGAAACTGTAGCCAAACAGAATCTGTGTCCGATGTTTATAATCTTTTATCATGTCTAACACAACAATTTAAATTATTACTAACATAAATCGCCACTCCACCACCCTTCCTGTTGACCTTATCTGTATGTTGCATTCAAATGGCATTTCTCTAACTTTCAAGTTGAACCAGGTCTCAGTTATAGCAATATCTATATTACCTGCACTTGCAAGTAATTTTAGCTCATCCATCTTATTTCTTAGACTCCTACTATTTGTATAGTAAACCTTAAGGTAGCTAGTCAGTCATTGCCCTCTATTATCTCTGTTTGTTGAACAATTGCTTTGCCTTTACTAGCAACTCTATTTTGAATATTGCCTTTTAAACATATCCCTGGGGTATTCTGGCAATATCTGCTGTTTTCAACCCTAGTACTACAGCCTGACTGTTTCCCACAAACACCCATACATCTATAATCTATCAGTTTTAAGTCCTAGACAAGTCTTCAGTGACCTCCTTAAATGAATAGACTAATGCAACCACTCCAGCCCCAGACAGATGAGCCCCATCCCTTGCATACATATCACGTTTGCCATACAATTTGTCCCAGTTATCAATTAATGGGATTGCAAGTTCTTTGCAGTACCTGTCTAGCCAGCAATTTATACCAATTGCCCTAGACATCCATTCATTGCCCACTTGCTTGCTAGGCAAAATGCTACATATGGTTAGGATTCCTCCCTTAGACCTCACTACTTCTGTGGCTGATCTGTACTTATCCAGCAGCTCCTGTCTTCTGCCCTTCCCAACATCATTTCCACCAGCACTAAGACATTACCTGACATAATATCCAACCTGCTGACTATGTCACCAACACCAGCTTCTGGGAGGTACATCCTTTGTCTGACCTTTCTTTCTCTGTTACAAAAAGCACGGTCCATATATCTTACCTGAGAATCTCCTACAATCAGAATATTCTTACCTTGATTAGCAGGGGAGTCAGTGGTACCTTTAACCTCACAAACCACTGAAGTACACTCGTCCTGAAGAACAGAGAATCGATTTTCTACCTTTACATCTTCTCTGCTAACCTTCTTATCTTCCTTTTTCTTGAATTGTGAACCACTTGCCACTTAAAGTGGCTGCCACTCTCCAAATCACTCCTTGAGGTGCTGGTGCTGGACTGCACCTCACTACTGGTAGCCTCATTTCCCTCAACCAGTCCAGCCACCTCACACTCACTCCCAAACTCATCGAGGTAAACCTTTAGCCTCCTAATTTCCTCCTGGAGAAGCAGGACCTCCTCCTTCAACATTCCAACCTCAGATTTTAATACAGTACAGAAGGAAGCCATAGCTTTCTTCTGCAGCTTGCTTCTGCACTAGTGTCTCCGACTCGCTTATTTTCACTTTTCTTCCCATATTTATTTCGCCTAACACTACTCAATAGTAATACCGTGTAGGTTTACAACTAGCGTATCTCTTATCAATTGAATTCGTGATCTAGAGGCTACGGAAATATTTTCCTTTTAATTAGCTTTAATGCTTGTTTCAATAGAATGATATGTTTCTTTTATATGCTTCTCGTCCGACTAATTCACCAACTTTCTCATTCACTGTTTAGTAATATGAGAGGTGTACTTACTAAGATTTTTGTTTTTTGTTTTTACTATTTCGGCTGTCTTCACCCAAGATAGAATGTTATTCATTTTCTAACAATCTAACATTTATCTGGGATTTAAGGTGAATAGAGCCGACGCCAAATCTTGTATACCACAACATTAAAAAAATATCTGAAGTAATTGAGGATAACTGATCAGATATCTACTCCGCCTGTTTCATCAACTACATGAAGTGTCTGTGATGGTCATCCTCACGCACTCTTCCCCGTCTGCTTCATCACACATGTGTCTAAAGCTCATCTAACACAAACCATAATTCTCCAAATGCCTATTAAACATCCCACTGATATTCCTCTGGAAGCCAAAAAAGGAACAAGGACAAGCGATTGCCAGAGACATAAGCAAAACGTCAAGTGTAAATATCGCTATCGTATCCTTATGAATTTAGTCGAAGGCTCCCTCGTGCGGTTTTATTGCAGGGTCTTGCAACATGACTCTCCTGTAATAAAAAATGAAAAAAACTGAGGCTCTCCTGATAACCTTTAAGCTTAGAGACTTTCATATCTGCATTCATATTGTCCAGCACTCCAAATGTATCCATGTAAATAATAAACCGGTATTAAAATTTAAAAAAAAAAAAATGTTGTTCGAAGAACAATAATAAATAACTGTTTAAACAAAATAAATAAGTTACTAAAGAAATAAATAGGATGGAAGGGTTGTAGGGAAGGAAGAGATGAACGGTTGTTAGGGAAAGGAATGTGGTAAATGGGTTGTAGGAAAAGAAATAAGATAAAGAGGACTGCAGGAGATGTAATAAGATAATGGGGAGTTAGGAGAAGTGAGATGAACAATTAGTAGGTGAAGGAAATTTCAGCGGCTTCCAGGAGAGTGTTAGATAATTTAACCTTAAATTCTTTTATTTTATATTTTACGACTGTGAGTCCTTAATATAATACTAGAGGACACATCCCATGTGATTTTCTTCAGTGGCAATAAGGTAAAATGGATTTTATTAATGCACTGCTGACGGTATTGAAGGAAAATATGTTGCAAAATACGTTACACTAGTCAACCAAATTAAAATTTTTATCCAGTTCCGGAAGTTATTATTGTTTTTAGCTAAGTTTGATGCGTTGATCACAAACCTGAGACTGTTTAGTCTATAAGGAATAAAAAGGCATAATAAAGTGTAGAATATATATATAAATGTTATGATTATGAATAATACCATAATATCAGGAAGGGGAAGAAGTGTTAATTAACTCTGATAAATGGGGAATTGGTTCTTAATAAATATTAGGATTATATATAATAATAAGTAATATTCACTAATAATTATAATACTTACAATAATGATAAATGAAAATCAATACTCTAAACCTCTTCAATTATAATACCCGAAAATGTCTTCATTTTAACAGTTATTAGACACACTAAGTTTACAATAAACATCATAACTCCTCCTTAGTACTAACTCTAATATTATCCATAATCCAGAAAGCACAAAATGTAACTCTCTCTCCACATTGTAAAAATACAATAATCATTTATAATAGTCTCACTTGTAGGCTGTACACAGAGCTCTCACGAATCCTCATTTTAATCCCAGGCCTATATAATGGTGCCTAAACCAGAGTGATGACCGCCACAGAGTGATGACCGCCACAGAGTGATGACCGCCACAGAGTGATGACCGCCACAGAGTGATGACCGCCACAGAGTGATGACCGCCACAGAGTGATGACCGCCACAGAGTGATGACCGCCACATCTCTCCTTGATGTTGGCCACAGCTGCACTGACTGAAAACAGAATATGATAAACAGTTTCTACATCTTTGTATTCTCAAAGTTTATAAATAACACAACAACAGATAAATACTATAATTACTAACCAGTGAGAAAATAAATAGAATATTTTAAGCATTTCTGATTATATATATATATATATATATATTATATATATATATATATATATATAATATATATATATATATATATATATATATATATATATATATATATATATATAAAATATATATTATACTGTGACAAAGGCTAACCTTTTTTTTAACATTAACTCCCGCACCAGCGTCAGCAGAAGTCGACTATCAAACTGATCATCAAGCTTCACTGGCATCTCTTACCCATGATAGCTATCAGGGTGGAATCGTTCACTGTTTATTAGTTATCACAGAAAGTGTATGGACGGTGGCCCGTGGCCTGGTGACAAAAGCTCGTGCTGAGGGTCCGGGTTCGATTCCCGCAAGAGCAGAAACATTGGGCCTGTTTCTTTACACCGGTTGTTAATGTTCACCCATCAGTAAAATGGGTACCTGGGTGTTAGTCGACTGGTATGGGTCTTATCCTGGGACAAAACTGACCTAATTTGCCCGAAATGCTCTACATAACAAGCGACTTTCTATATAATAGTATGTCATTGATGTCAGCTAGTACTGTATACCTTGTACATGTATATGAAGAAATAAAGATACTATTACATTATTAATGGAGAAAATTATCTGAGATTTGAATTCAGCATCCCAAAATTGGTTATAAGCACCTTTTTAAACGTGTACTGAAATCTTTGACGGCCTCTGTAATTATTTACGATAATGCTTCGTTCTGCGTGAGCTTTACCACGTCATGTTTAACTGTGTGTAGACAACTATTAGATCATGACTTCATAAGCCTCTACACAGAGCTATACGTTATGCCAGTAAAAGCTTGTTCTGTAATATGTGTCATTCGCTCAGTGATGCAAAATGTCATTTGCGGCAACTGGGAAAAAGAGAAGATATTAATGGTGGTAAGGCGAAAGTGTATATTTTCATAACCTAAAGGTATTTGGGTCTGACTGATTTAATGATTATTGGTGTAGTAGTCACGTCTTCCCTCTGCGCTGAGGACAGCGGATGGACGTAGTGCATTTCATGACACGTTTGGGTCATTCAACACAAGAGGTACTGGAGGCTCGACGGTCTGTCCGCTGATCGTGGCCAGGTCTGTTACAGTTCAGCTTTACTGAAAATGATATAATGAAGTATATGAAAGGATAAAGAGGGAGGAAAATCTACAGTGATGATAACGAAAATGCATTTTTTTTTAGCTCACAGGCCGTCTCACACCTAAGTAGGATGACTTAAAATGGGAAACACATCCAGCATTACCCATTCAACAGATGTTACGCCAGAAGTATGCAGGTAACACAATATAAAAAACTCCATGACTGAAGGCCGGTTACACTTTATTCGACGATCAACACACAACCATTGGTCTACTCTCTCAACCAACGAACAGGCAATTCGGAGTGTAGCCATTCTAGGCTCCCACTACTGTATTAATTGTTCAGTTTAATCCACCAATCAGGTGAGAGCTGGCTCCTCAGCCAAGGTAAAATCACACCTTTTGCAGATGAATGGTTCAGAGAACCGACATGTTGATAAATTAGACACATGTGCAACTCTTGGGTATCTTTATTAAGGATACCCAAGATACCCAAGAGTTGCACATGTGTCTAATTTATCAAAATCACACCTGCTTACGAGGCTATGGGTAGACTCTTGCTCACTCTGGTCAAATCCACTTGTGCTTTGAGGGGCTCTTTGCGCTTTATAATTAATATATTGCTAACTTAATAATTTAACTGTGTAAATATCATACATACTGGTCAAGGAATATACAGTAAAAGAAAAAAAACTATTCCTGTGTTTGCCTTGCCCTCGTCTTTCCCGGCTGCTTGCAATATTACTGATTTTAATTATGGTCAGGTCCAAAATGCCTAGAATTGCTACCAGTGTTCGTAATAGCCGGCTCACCAGTGTTCCTGGAATCCCTTCATTAATGTTACTTTGCTCTCACACATGAAATACAAATATAGAGGAAAATATATAAAAATGACCGGATTGAAATATTAGTTTTCAAAAGAAAATATAAATAGGAGAAAAATAAGCGGTAATGATTTACTATGAAAAGAAAAAATAATAATTAGGGAAAGTAAACTGAGATAAGAAGGATGAAATAATATATTGTAATACATAGTTAACTGAAAAGGAAACAAAAATTGTGAGGAAAGAATAAAAGCAAACAACGTGCATACATATATGTTGTATTAATGTACATATAATGTCGTGCCGAATAGGAAAAAATGGTCAGTTAACAAGAATTCTTTTAAAATTAAGTCATTTCTAAAATTTTCTCATATATGTTTAAAGATAAATATTTTTTTCTTTTATGTTAATGTCAAAATTAACAATTTAGTACCAAAAGAACCTTAGACAACTTACCTAACTTTATTATAACAAGCTAAATTTAATTTAGCCCCATCCAACTAAATTTATTTGAAATAAATTTACAATGATTTAATAATAAACAAACACAATGAAACATATTTTGTTTCGTTAGGTTCAGTATTATTATTGCATGCACAAGTTTTTGCTTGCCTTATTCGGCAAGAAGAGCATTGCTATTTAAGCCAAATTTGCAAGTTTTGTTTATTCGGCACGACATTATATATATATATATATATATATATATATATATATATATATATATATATATATATATATATATATATATATATATATATATATATATATATATATATATATATATTATATATATATATATATATATATATATATATATATATACCTTGAGTATACCTGGAGAGGGTTTCGGGGGTCAACGCCCCGCGACCCGGTGTGTAAAAAGGCCTCATGGTGGATCATAGCCTGATCAACCAGGCTATTACTTTTGACTGCACGTAAACCGACGTACGAACCACAGCCTGACTTTAGGTGCCTGTCCAGAGCCTTCTTGAAGACAGCCAGGGGTCTATTGGTAATCCCCCTTATGTATGTATAGTAGTGGTGATTCTTTTGTATAGTGTTCAGTGGGGACAATTTTGTATTTATTTGCAGAGGTGATATTTCTTTTTTACATTTAGAGGTGTTATTTTTGCATGTGTATTGGGGATAGTTTTGCATGGTGTATAGTAGAAATAGGTTTGTATTGTGTGTAGTGGTTAGTGTTTTGTATGGTGTGTAGCGGGGATAGTTTTGTATTATGTTTATTGTTAAAAGTTTGGTATAGTGTGCAGTAACGATTGTTTTGTAAATATAGTGGTGATATTTTTTATGGTGTATAGTGGTAAAAGTTTGAAATAGTACATATATAAGCCGGAAGGTGCTAAAGCCAGAGTAAATATATGTAAACATGACGAAAGCAAAAATAGTCGAAAAAAAAAACATTTACCATGAACCCCCCCATAAAAAATAATAAAGATAACCAAAATAAGAATAAAATTAATATTCGTGTAATGCAATAGATGACATAAAGATAATCCACATATAAAAATTATGTTAAATAGATTGAAACTGAGATTGAGGTTGGCGCTGATATTAGTTATTAGGAATAATAACAAGAAAGCACAGTGGAGTGAAGGATGGTGAACTCGTTTCATAAATCCTCGTTCACCAAATAATAAAGGCTTAGCTGACTTTCACATTCGTTGTTTTTTTAATCTCATAAACGAGTTTATATGATTTATATGATTGAAGTGTGTACATATGTGCATGTGTATGTGTATGAATGTGTGTGTGTGTGTGTGTGTGTGTGTGTGTGTGTGTGTGTGTGTGTGTGTGTGTGTGTGTGTGTGTGTGTGTGTGTGTGCACGCACCAACAACCCTTATGATCCACTTGGGAAGGTGGGGATTATACATGAGATTCTTGTTCCTTCATTATCAACACACAGAATAGGCAGAGTCTTGGCCATGAATGGATCAATAAAATGGAGATTTGTTAGTAAACTTTAGTGAACTATTTGTATGCATAGCCTTTCATCAGTAGAATATGTATTCTGATTCCCCCTAATTGTGCAGATCAATGTGATTCTTCTTCACCATCCCCTTATAAGATATATTATATCAATCCCAGAAAATCTGTGTCACTGGAACCATACCAGTAGTTATACATGCCTCATATTATCATTTGTTTAATAAATATGTGTATTTTCTCATGTGTTTGTATATTATTTTCTTAAAGGGTTATATCCTGATTCAGTGGAGACAAAATGGTGCAAAATGGTCCATCTAGAGGTGAAGAGGGAGGTTCATCCTGGAAAAAGATAATGTGACCATCACTCAGTCATGCCTCAGGGTCCAGTGCCAAACGACTTTGGGTGATGTACCCAAAAATTATTGCCCCAGAACTTTTGCCCCACCCAGGGTAATGACTTAGAATGGCGTTTTTCCCTCCTCATGACACATCCACTAGTTACCCAAACCAGTGATTACCCAAATCAGTGGCTTTTGCATCCTACATAGTAGGGGCGATTCCTAGTACATTAGAGAGGAATGACACCCTTTCTCAAGAAAATTTTTAGGGATGACTCTAGTGGTCCCTCACCCACTTGATGGCCACCATATTGTAATGGAACAATGGAGTGTGCTTGCTCATTTCTCCTCTGCCTGCCTTAACTTAAACATGCAATATGTATAAATTAAGTGTTTGGACATTTCTGTTCACATGTATTGGTTGAATCCTCAAGTTGTTTACAAAGGTTAACTGGTTGTGATCATTGTAGACCTACTTTGTATGTGGTGAGTGTGATAATATGAAGTTAATGCTTATTTGTTGATAGCAATTGCACATGCTATCGTTGTTTCTTTAGTTTCGATATTTAAGACACATGTGCAAGAGTTAGGTATCTTTATTCCGAAATGTTTCGCCAACACAGTAGGCTTCTTCAGTCGAATATAGAGGCAACAGAAACAGTAGAGACGTGAAGACAATGCAATAAATCCATTAACCTGGAATATGTAGTTTTGAGGTGGTCAATCCCCCAGCATGGAGAAGAGCTCTGCTCCATAGTCTGGAACAGTGCTGCACGTATGTCTTATCAACTTGCTGTTACTGTTTACCATCATATTCTTTAGGATTGTTGAAGGAATGATACAGAGTGAAGTACATCATCTCATGAAGCCTGCAATAATTCTGCGCCAACTCCACCATCATTGGCTTCAACCTTTAATGCAAATTGTTCTGAACAGTATAATGCAGTAACATAATTAGGTGTTGGAATGTGGCTGGTGTATTGTGCATGCTAAATGTAGTTACTCCATATTAGTAGTGGCTCCCTGGTGCAACAAAAACAGGTGTCTTTCTATTACTTAAATGTATTTGGTGATTCCCTTTCAGTAAATTGAGCTTGGTCTCATATCTGCATTTCGATCACATTAACCATGAGTGAAAGAGGCTAAGCACAAATACCCTACTTACTTGTCTATAGTTTGTACAGTACACATACTCCACCATATGATTTACTTACAAGGATATAGGGAGAAACCTGGGAACTGGAAGATTCCTCAGTAAGGCCTATCTCCAGCAAATATTTTAATTTCTTGTATATAATTGTAACTTCACCATGTGTGTGTGTGTGTGTGTGTGTGTGTGTGTGTGTGTGTGTGTGTGTGTGTGTGTGTGGGGTGTGTGTGTGTGTGTGTGTGTGTGTATGTGTGTGTGTGTGTGTGTGTGTGTGTGTGTGTGTGTGTGTGTGTGTGTGTGTGTGTTAGAGCATTTGTGTAAGTTCGAGTCTTCAACATCTATGTTGATTCACTTGGATCTCTTTACTGGACATTCACAAATAATTTTTCACCTTGTCTGCCTCCTGGACCACTGTTATTGCCCCTCGTCTGCCTCTTTTTCTGATTATAATCCATTCCTTGACCAGCTGAATGCTACACCTGGACACTTCTGTGTATCGGTTATTTTTTCACTTCCTCTATCCGCTCAGTTGCTCAATATTCATCTGAGGTTGGTGCTAATGTTCACAGTCCTTTTGCCCAATAATTATTGTCCTGACACTACACACACCACACACACACACACACACACACACACACAACACACACACACACACACCACACACACACACACACACAACACACCACACACACACACACACACACAATACATATATATATATTATATATATATATATATATATATATATATATATATATATATATATATATATATATATATGTCGTGCCGAATAAGCAGAACTTGCGATCTTGGCTTAAATAGCAACGCTCATCTTGACATATAGGACAAGTGAAAATTTGTGTATGCAATAATTTCGCCAAAATCATTCTCAACCTAACGAAAAAAATATATTTCACTGTGTTTGTTTAGTATTAAATTACTGTAAACAAATCTAAAATATATTTAGTTGGGTTAGGCTAAAATAAATTGCGCTTGTTGTAATAAGGTTAGGTAAGTTTTCTAAGTTCCTTTTGGTGCAAAATTTAAATTTTTTACATGAACATTAATGAAAAAAATATATCTTTAAACGTATAAGAGAAAATTTTAGAAAGGACTTAATTTTAAATGAGTTCTTGCTAAATGACCAGTTTTACATATTCGGCACGACATATATATATATATATATATATATATATATATATATATATATATATATATATATATATATATATATATATATATATATATATATATATATATATATTATAATATATATATTATATATATATATATATATATATATATATATATATATATATATATATATATATATATATATATATATATATTATATATATATATATAATATAGGGAGGTACCACCTCTAGAACTGTCATAGGGACCCTCATCCTCAGAGAAAAGAATAAACTTGCTTCAGGGAAAACTCAAGGTTCTCCCTGAAGCTGTTTGAGAATTTTCTCCTACCACCCCTTATATTTCAAGTATGTTTTAATTAAAGACAAAATACATTGGCCAAACATTCACAAAAATACAACAGAAAGTAAAACAACATAGGTAACTCAGAGCTACATCTCGAATACTTCGTCCAGTTCCCCTGCGGTGGGCCGCGTGCCTAGAATGCTGCAGGCATTTCCTCTCTGGATCGCAACACTGAGTCTCTGAAAGAGGAAGCTGGTCGCCCTGTGGTCCTTGGTTTCTATGATGAGCTTTTTACCCAGCTCTTTGAGGAACTTTAGAGCACACTTGCCCCATGCTCCAAGGGTCTCCGACCCTATTGGAATGAAGTTATAGCTAGAGGGAAGGTCTTCATATTTTCGGATCTTCTGGGTCTCCCTGTGGCTGGCAGCTCCACCCCCTTCCACTACAGAGTATGGCAAGTACATGTCTGCCAATGTGGCAGCACAGGTGTAGTCCCAGGCAATCTGCTTTCCATCCTTCCAGGGTAGCGTAGTGGCTCCATCAGGACGCTTTTGACTTCCATCAGACCTCTGTACTTGGGGTTCCCGTTGAGCTGGGCAACGGGCTGTGGCGAGGTTTCTCTTTATTATGTCATTGATCTCCTCATGTCTGGCATACTTCCCTTCTGCTGTGTGGCACACGAGACCATGAAGTCCGAATTGATCAGCTGTCGCCCTGCCGCAAATACACCTATGTTCGGTGAGGATGGGGGCGGCTAGGCGAAGAGCAACACCAATCCGAATGGGCTGTGGGTCGAGACGGGTGCCTAGGGAGGAATTGGGAACAGCTAACAGGAAATCTCCTGAGTGTGGTGCCTTCACTGCCAGGAGACGAGCTTTGTTCTTTCCTGAAGCATTGGAGAGCATTGTGTTGGCGATTTTTTCCATGATCGGTTTGTCCCAGTGGGACTGTTTGTGCTGTTTGGGGGGAGCTGGTCTACTGGAGGAGTCTGTAAGGGTGTCCCACAGAATCGCTGCTTCAGTAAACCTGGGGTCTTGAACTCCTACCAAGTCTCTCAAGCGTTCGGGCACTATCTTCTTGACTAATGCACTGGAAGCCAAACACGAAGATAGAAAAGCAGGTAAAGCAACATGCGTTGCTTTACGCACCCCTATACCTCCCAGTCGCACTGGGAGGGTTGCCTGATCCCATTGCTCATCCTCTAGTGACAGGTTCAGTGCCTTCTTAAAAGTTGATCTCAGGTGTGCGTCATATTCATCGAGTGTTGGGTTGTCAAAAGAGGGTGCACACCTCAAGAAGTGAGTCTTGGCATAGTAAGACACCTTGTGAGGAGATACAGAGCATCATGGGCATCAAGATCGCTTATTCTCTCCTCCATTCTCATCAGGTCATTCAATTTGTCCCTGAGGACAGTATCGATGGCCTGGTGACCCAGCGGTGCCCCCAAGAGGGTACTGTTGGACGGAGTTGTAGTTAAGACTTCTGGGAGGATTCTTCGCTCAGCATTGATTATTTCCTGGTTCGCTGTGATGATTTCACACTTGGGGGGATTGAGAATGAGTCCCAAGTCTTCTCCCTGTGTTTTCACCAGTTGTAGGTCCCCCACGAGGGACTCTTCAGTACCTGCCAGAGTGCCGTCATCCAGGTACCAGATATTGAGCTCACTGCGTAGGCTGGAAGTTAGTTCTCTTACTGCCAAGCAGATGAGAAGTGGAGTGAGTGGGTCACCCTGCTGAACACCCTCTGATGATTGAATTTCATGTTCTCCAAACAAAAGAATTGAGGGTTTGCTGTAGCCGGCTGAAATGAAGGGAAAGAGACTGGGGAACCGAACCAGAACAGCTGGCAAAACAGCATTTCTCTTCACCATATTAAAGGCATTTCTAAAATCAAGTTTGACTATGGCCTTTTCTTCTGGTAGGTCCCTGATGTAGGCCCTTGCCGCATGAGCTGCAGCTTCACTGCCTTGAGAGACCCCAAAGCCCAGTTGGTGTGGCTGGAGCAAAGTGGCAGCTTCTAGGCGAATGTTTCTCACTGCTGCTTTGGCAACGAGACGGCGAAGAGTGTTTCCAACTGCAATGGGTCTGATTCCCTCATCCCTCTTCTTCAAAGCACATAGTGAGGCTCCAAAAAAGAAAGGTTTAATTTCTTCTGGGATTCGCCCAGCCAGGCAATTGTTGACGAAAGTTGTTAAATCGGTGAGAAGAATTGATGCAGATTCACCGAGTACTGGATTTACCATCTCTTTGAGGTGCTGAGGTCGAATTCCAGTGTAACCTCCTGCAGATCCTGCTGGAAATGACACGATCGCCTTATAGACTTCCGATTCTGGCAAAATTAATTGTTCAGAGATGGGGTCTTCCTCAGGGTTGTCGTTGATGGCTATGGTGTCCCTGGTTGGATGCTTGTCTCTTAGTGCTTGGGCCGTGGTCTCATCCTTGGGGGCTACAGTGTCGTCACTTGTAATTATTCTTATTGCTCCCACTGTGTTACCTTCTTCAATTTTTTTGCTAACCTGTGCGCAAATTTTCTCGTTTTCAGTGGAACTTTTCTTGGGTCTACCTCTTTGATTCCTGCGATGATGGGGCAGAGGGACACAGTTATCCGTTCTTGGGTAGTTGCGCACTGCCTTGATAACTGACGTGGTTAGCAGTTTGCCTCGTCTTTCAGGAACTGCAAGACAGACATTGCCGAACAAGAGTAGGTTGCGCCATGCTTGGATGGTGCCTCGGGCTTCTAAGTTGGTGGAGCCTCCATTCACCTGCTTAAGAAGGTCTGTGACTTTCCCTGCTTCATATGGGCGACCCGCTTTAGGGATGGGGGATAGTGTACTGCTAGCAGTCGATTTGAATGCCAACAGGAGGTAATCGCAAGTGACGAGGTTGCCATTGGAATTGTCATCTGCCTGTGGAGGCTGTGGGCTGCTCTCTGCTGGGGGCATATGTGATCCTGCACACCCATTGTGTGCACGAATGCGGCCGTCCCTGTTGCGTGCTCGAAACTCTCCACACACCTGACATGTGCCTCTTCTTTCATTGTTGGGTGCATTGTTTCCCTGGCTTTGTGGCTGGCTGGCTTCATCGTCTGCCATACCTCAAACTGTGTGGTGAGCCCAGGCTGAGGGGAAAATGGCGCATGGCACATACCGCATGTGGTTCATGGCGGTGGTGGGGGAAAGGAGAGGGGTGTCCAGTCCTTGTGGTGGGCGGTGGAGGAATGGGAGGAGTGGAAGATGTGTGCTGAGGCGGAGTAGGGCACTCACTCCCTCCCAGGACAAGTCACTATACACCACAATGCTCTGTGCACATGTTACTGTACACCACTATGCTCTGTGCACAGCCCCCACTATATATATATATATATATATATATATATATATATATATATATATATATAAAATATATATATATATATATATATATATATATATATATATATATATATATATATATAATATATATATATATATATATATCCGTGCCGAATAGGCAGAACTTGCGATTTTGGCTTAAATAGCAACGCTAATCTTGCCATATAGGACAAGTGAAAATTTGTGTATGCAATAATTTCGCCAAAATCATTCTGAACCTAACGAAAAAAATATATTTCACTGTGTTTGTTTACTATTAAATTATTGTAAACGTATCTAAAATATATTTAGTTGGGTTAGGCTAAAATAAATTGTTCTTGTTATAAAAAGGTTAGGTAAGTTTTCTAAGATTCTTTTGCTGCAAAATTATAAATTTTTACATTATCATTAATGAAAAAAATATATCTTTAAATGTATAAGAGAAAATTTTAGAAAGGACTTAATTTTAAATGAGTTCTTGCTAATTGACTAGTTTTACATATTCGGCACGACAATAATATATATATATATATATATATATATATATATATATATATATATATATATATATATATATAATATATATATATATATATATATAATATATATATATATATATAATATATATATATATATATATATATATTATATTATATATATATATATATATATATATATATATTATGCAAAACAACCACTCTGAAAGAATAGAGAAATTCCAAGCGCTTTCGTGACTACTCACATTATCAAGGATAATGTAGTAGTCACAAAAGCGCTTGGAATTTCTCTATTCTTCAGAGTGGTTGTTTTGCATATTCTGAAATCACCTGTTACTGTGATCTTATTGCATATATATATATATATATATATATATATATATATATATATAAATATATCTATATATATATATATATATATATATATATATTTATATATATATATATATATGTATATATATATATATATATATATATATATATATATATACATGACTCAGTTTTTGGGGGAAATGTAAAGAAAATTTGCAAAGGATGGTGGATAAATTTGGATGGTTAACTTAGAGAAAGACAAGGCGATGAGAATAACGAATTCAGCTAGATAGTGAAAGACTGACTGCCAGACTGAAGGGTGTATGACGGAAGGAAGTTTATTACGATATTTTGGGAGTGGACAATTGGAACTACCATAGCTGAGGTAAGCCATTGAATAGACAAACAATACCACAGGCGGGGATAGAACCCGCGATCAGAGAGTCTCAAAACTCCAGACCGTCGCGTTAGCCACTGGACCAGCTAGCCACTGTAAGATTCGTCCAACTAGGTAAAGTCAAGATTTCTTCACTGACGAAACTTTTCGCTTGCGCTGCAGACTTCTTCAGTCGGTCATAGAAATACATATTTGTTTGCAGAGAAACAAGTATACATTTAACATATCATATTACGAAAACTGAGTCGGAGGTTCACGGGCCGATTCGCAGGGCGTTCAACCCCACGTTGAATCGACCGCCAGTTCATTCTAAATTTATCTCGGCCAGATGGGCTTGTAAGGACCTCTCGCATACCTAATAAGATTTTCGTTCACTCTCTTCTTTCAGATCCCGTAGTAGGCAGATGGAGCGCTTCTGTTCCTCGCTGCTGGGGGCACGCTAAGACAATGGCCTCACCCCCTACCTTCTTTAACCCTCCCTCTCCTCTCTCTCTCTGCCCCACCTCCAGCGACCCTTCCTCTTTCTCTTCCCTCCCCTCCACCTCATGCTCCTTCTGCTTCTCCTGCTTCTCATCCTGCTCTTCTTCCTGATCCTCTTCCTACTTCATCATCATCATCATCATCATCATCATCATCATCATCATCATCATCATCATCATCTTCATTATCATCATCATCATCATCATCATCATCATCATCATCATCATCATCATCATTATCATCATCATCTTCTTCTTCTTCTTCTTATTCTTCTTCTTTTTCTTCTCCTTCTCTTACCCGTTGCTTGAACCCAATCAAATAACCCTCTTCCTAACCTTTAAGTCTCCTCTCCGTTTTCTTATGCTTCTCATTTATCTCCTTCCTCACTCCTTCCTCTAATGAACCCTCTACCTCCTCTTTCCACCAACACAGCATGAAAATAAACTAGAATGTTATAGTGTCTTAATTATTGTTGGATGCATGACGTTTCAGACAACATTCCAGGATAAATATTCTCATCCACTCTTTCTTATTTTTATTTTCCACAAGGTCTTACAAGGTTAGGTTTAAGGGTTCCCAACTTTATTAATAAGCTAAGTGCTGTTATTTACCTTAACTCATCTGAAAGACTTTTTATTGTTATGAGACATAATAATAGGGAAGAGATTGAGGTTGGTTGACATGTATGTAGACTCCTGCTGGTGCCTGGGGACGGTCATCATGCACTGGACTCCTGCTGGTGCCTGGGGACGGTCATCATGCACTGGACTCCTGCTGGGCCTGGGAACGGTCATTCATGCACTGGACTCCTGCTGGTGCCTGGGGACGGTCATCATGCACTGGACTCCTACTGGTGCCTGGGAACGGTCATCATGCACTGGACTCCTGCTGGTGCCTGGGGACGGTCATCATGCACTGGACTCCTGCTGGTGCCTGGGGACGGTCCATCATGCACTGGACCCTGCTGTTTGCCTGGGAACGGTCATCATGCACTGGCTCCTGCTGTTTGCCTGGGGACGGTCATCATGCACTGGACTCCTCTGGTCCTGGGAGGGTCATCATGCACTGGGACTCCTACTGGTGCCTGGGACGTTCATCTTTGCACTGGACTCCTGCGGGTTTGCCTAGGAACGGTCATCATGCACTGGACTCCCTCTGGTGCCTGGGGCGGTCATCATGCACTGGACTCCTGTGGTGCCTGGGACGGTCATCATGCACTGGACTCCTGCTGGTCCCTTTGGGAACGGTCATCATGCACTGGACTCCTGTGGTTGCCTGGGACGGTCATCATGCACTGGACTCCTACTGGTGCCTGGGACGTCATCATGCACTGGACTCCTGCTGGTGCCTGGGACGGTCATCATGCACTGACTCCTGCTGGTGCCTGGGGACGTCATCATGCACTGGACTCCTACATGGTGCCTGGGGACGGTCTTCATGCACTGGACTCCTGCTGGTGCCTGGGAACGGTCATCATGCACTGGACTCCTGCTGGTGCCTGGGACGGTCATCATGCACTGGACTCCTGCTGGTGCCTGGGAACGGTCATCATGCACTGGACTCCTGCTGGTGCCTGGGGACGGTCATCATGCACTGGACTCCTACTGGTGCCTGGGACGGTCATCATGCACTGGACTCCTGCTGGTGCCTGGGGACGGCCCATCATGCACTGGACCCCTGCTGGTGCCTGGGGACGGTCATCATGCACTGGACTCCTCCCTGGTGCCTGGGGACGGTTATCATGCACTGGACTCCTGCTGGTCCTGGGACGGTCATCATGCACTGGACTCCTGCTGGTGCCTGGGGACGGTCATCATGCACTGGACTCCTACTGGTGCCTGGGACGTCATCATGCACTGGACCTCCTGCTGGTGCCTGGGGACGGTCATCATGCACTGGACTCCTGCTGGTGCCCTGGGGACGGTCATCATGCACTGGACTCCTGCTGGTGCCTGGGACGGTTATCATGCACTGGACTCCTGCTGGTGCCTGGGGACTGTCATCATGCACTGGACTCCTACTGGTGCCGGGGGAGGGTCATCATGCATTGGACTCCTGCTGGTGCCTGGGGACGGTCATCATGCACTGGACTCCTGCTGGTGCCTGGGACGGTCATCATGCACTGGACTCCTGCTGGTCCCTGGGGACGGTCATCATGCACTGGACTCCTACTGGTGCCTGGGGACGGTCATCATGCACTGGACTCCTACTGTGCCTGGGGACGGTCATCATGCACTGGACTCCTGCTGGTGCCTGGGACGGTCATCATGCACTGGACTCCTGCTGGTGCCTGGGGACGGTTATCATGCACTGGACTCCTCTGGTGCCTGGGGAGGGTTTCATCATGCACTGGACTCCTGCTGTGCCTGGGACGGTCATCATGCACTGACTCTTACTGGTGCCTGGGACGGTCATCATGCACTGGACTCCTGCTGGTGCCCTGGGACGGTCATCATGCACTGGACTCCTGCTGGTGCCTGGGGACGCCCATCATGCACTGGACTCCTACTGGTGCCTGGGACGGTCATCATGCACTGGACTCCTGCTGGTGCCTGGGGACGGTCATCATGCACTGGACTCCTACTGGTGCCTGGGGACGGTCATCATGCACTGGACTCCTGCTGGTGCCTGGGGACGGTCATCATGCACTGGACTCCTGCTGGTCCCTGGGACGTCATCATGCACTACTCCTGCTGGTGCCTGGGGACGGTCATCATGCACTGGACTCCTACTGGTGCCTGGGACGGTCATCATGCACTGGACTCCTACTGGTGCCTGGGGACGGTCATCATGCACTGGACTCCTGCTGGTGCCTGGGGACGGTCATCATGCACTGGACTCCTACTGGTGCCTGGGGACGGTCATCATGCACTGGACTCCTGCTGGTGCCTGGGGACGGTCATCATGCACTGGACTCCTGCTGGTGCCTGGGGACGGTCATCATGCACTGGACTCCTGCTGGTGCCTGGGACGGTTATCATGCACTGACTCCTGCTGGTGCCTGGGGACGGTCATCATGCACTGGACTCCTGCTGGTGCCTGGGGACGGTCATCATGCACTGGACTCTTACTGGTGCCTGGGGACGGTCATCATGCACTGGACTCCTGCTGGTGCCTGGGGACGGCCCATCATGCACTGGACTCCTGCTGGTGCCTGGGACGGTCATCATGCACTGACTCCTACTGGTGCCTGGGACGGTCATCATGCACGGGACTCCTGCTGGTGCCTGGGGACGGTCATCATGCACTGGACTCCTACGGGTGCCTGGGACGGTCATCATGCACTGGACTCCTGCTGGTGCCTGGGACGGTCATCATGCACTGGACTCCTGCTGGTGCCTGGGGACGGTTATCATGCACTGACTCCTGCTGGTGCCTGGGGACGGTCATCATGCACTGGACTCCTGCTGGTGCCTGGGGACGGTCATCATGCACTGGACTCCTGCTGGTGCCTGGGGACGGTCAACATGCACTGGACTCCTGCTGGTGCCTGGGGACGGTCCATCATGCACTGGACTCCTGCTGGTGCCTGGGGCGGTCATCATGCACTGACTCCTGCTGGTGCCTGGGGACGGTCATCATACACTGCAGCGGGTGCGATGATCTCCTTGTCTTCTTTTTCATGTTCTCTCACATTTCACGCGCCTGCTCTTGTTGCATCAGTATTAAACATGGTGATATTACACAATTTGAGGCCATTTAGAGATAAATTTCAAATCTTCTCTCTCTCTCTCTCTCTCTCTCTCTCTCCTCTCTCTCTCTCTCTCTCTCTCTCTCTCTCTTCTCTCTCTCTCTACTCTCTCTCTCTCTCTCTCTCTCTCTCTCTCTGTCTCTCTCTCTCTCTCTCTCTCTCTCTCTCTCTCTCTCTCCTCTTCTCTCTCCTCTCTCTCTCATCTCTCCTCTCTCCCCTCTCTCTCTCTCTCTCTCTCTCTCGCACCTTTCACTCACACAAATCAATCATTGCACTACCATTCACTTACCCAAAACTTTCACCATATTTTGTGAAGATAGGATCCAGTCCTGCAAACCCGCAGATTATGTGTAATGACATCAAATATTAGGCGCATGACGATTTCAGGGTCAACATGATGATGATGATGATGATGATGATTGCAGTAACTCTCAGAACATAAAGATAATGGAATCCGAAGCCATAATAATTTACCAATAAAAATGTGTTTATCATGACCACAAACTGTAAAATGTATAAGGTAATGCCTGATAATCCATGGCATTATCACCTATTACCTTATGAATTGATATTCGCTGCACGTGAAATGCTTTATAAGGAAGATGAAATCAGATGGTGTGGAAGCGATGCTGAAAATACACGACCCTTCTCCCCTACAGGGAACATCTCGGGATGCATATCAACTGCTGATTTTTCAGCCGTCTGTTACCCATAAACCTCACGTAAAAGGGACAAATCTCGACAATCGGCGATGCAGAATACGATGGAACAGAGTGATAGGAAAAAAGCTGAGAAATGAAAAGTGGACGGAAAAGGGAAAAGAGACAGGAAAAGGAGTTGGATGAAATAAATAAAGAAGTAAGAAATGAAGACTGATGCGTAGGCGTGTGAGATGGAAAGGTATGAGCAAGAATAGGAGGAAAAGATAAATAAAAAATCTGTAATATTGAGGCTTAGGAAAAGATATAAAATAGATGAGAAGGCGACAGATAACACGATGGGAAAATAAAATTACATTAAAAAAGACGCACAAAAATAATATATATATATTTACCTTATATATACATATATATATATCATATATATATATATATATATATATATATATATATATATATATTTTATATATATATATATATATTTTAATACATATATTATTATAATGGTATATATATAAATATATATATAAATTTATATATATACTATTATATATTATATATACTATATTATATATATATATATATATATAATATATATATGAAAAAAACAAGGGAGAGTAATTAAGACGAACGTCACAACGTTAATAATTATGCATAGCATGATAACCTGAAGATCGGATTCAAAATATGCAAGCTGCTGTGTTATTTTAAAAGCCGTTCGAATTTAAAATAAAATTGTTGAGTGAGAGTGAGACAGCGGGTAGTGAGGTCTGTATGTATGTCTTTCTGTGGGTGTAGCAGCAGCAGCAACAATAAAGTTGACACGCGACTTCACAGGGTGAGTATCCGCCATACTGGCAGTCAAGCATGTGACAGTGATAATGTATTTACGTCTCTCAATTCACGATAAAACAGTGTTTATTCGAGGGATTTTGAGATGCTGCTGCTGTGCTATGGGTTGTTCGCACGTCGAGGAAGAGCGTCGGGAAAGTGGCCAGCAGACATCATGAGAAGCAAGTGGGTGCCAACATACTACACACGTTAATGAAATAAAGATTTTGAATCAGGTAAGCTATTGATAATTATATTTCCAATAAAACAACGTTTTTATTTTCAGTTACAGTAGACAATAACTAAGCAGTTTATTTTTTAAAATACCTATATAAATAGTTCTATCGTATTTTAACTTGTGATTAAAAGCATTTGTGTACAATTACCTACTTGAGTGATACCAGAGATCCTGAATTCCCATACATTAATGAGGTGATCGACACCATGCCCAGCCCTTGTAGGGTAGGGTAGGTGCCTGAGCCAGAGCCAGAGCTTGCAGCTCACAACACTCATTCCTGGCCGGGATGACAGACCAGAGAGGCCTAGCTTCTCCCTACGAGCCCCGTGAGGGCGGGGAATGTGGCTAGGCCTGGGGACAGTTGGTCCCAACGATGAGGGGGAACTTGTACCTCCTCCCACGGGAGACTTAGGTCTCAGACCCTCCCTAGACAGGGAGCCAAGGCCGGGCCACCACTTGGAAAAGGCCCGGGCCGGGAGAATACCCGCGAATCTTTAATAATAATAAATTAATGAGTTGGGTTCCTACCCAAGTTGAGGGAATGACTTACCTGAAGCAAACGATATAAATTTTATAATAATGTTGGTAGAATTACCGACGATATGTTATGCAAAAGGACTCAAGTGTAGCTAATGTGATATTTTGTGGCAACATTTCGCTCTCCAGGGGTGACAAAGAACCTGGAGAGCGAAACATTGCCACAGTA
>NC_069401.1:50607614-50642614 GCF_026875155.1 Cherax quadricarinatus | reverse complement strand
TTCAGATACCTCAAAGCACCACTCACCTTTTTTCTTCAATAATTCCATGGTTAATCTCATCCTTCATCCTTCATCTGCTGACAAGTCAACTCCCAAATATCTAAACATATTCACTTCTTCCATACTCCCTCTCTGCAATGCGATATCCAATTATTCTTTACCTGAATTGTTCGATACCATCACCTTACTCTTATCTATGTTCACTATCAACTTTCTACCTTTACACACCCTCCCAAACTCGTTAACTAACCTTTGCAACTTTTCTTTAGAATCTCCCAAAAGCACAGTATCATCAGCAAAAAGTAATTGCGCCACCTCCCATTTTAATTTAATTTCACCCCTCTCCCCAATACCCTAGCATTTACTTCTTTTACAACCCCATCTACAGATATGTTAAAAAACCATGGTGACATTACACATCCTGTCTAAAGTCTACTTTTAATGGGAAGTAATCTCCCTCTCTCCTACACATCCTAACCCGAGCCTCACTATCCTCATAAAGGCTCTCTGCAGCATTTAGTAACTTACTACTTATTCCACACATTTGCAACATCTGCCACATTGCTCTCCTATACACCCAATTATATTCCTTTTCTAAATCCATAAACACAATGAAAATTTCCTTACCTTTATCCAAATAATGTTCACTTATATGCTTCAATGTAAACATTTGATCTACACACACACACACACACACACATATATATATATATATATATATATATATATATATATATATATATATATATATATATTATATATATATATATATATATATATATATATATATATATATATAAAATATAAATATATATATATATATATATGTCGTGCCGAATATGTAAAACTGGTCAATTAGCAAGAACTCATTTAAAATTAAGTCCTTTCTAAAATTTTCTCTTATACGTTTAAAGATATATTTTTTTCATTAATGTTGATGTAAAAATTTATAATTTTGCTCCAAAAGGAACTTAGAAAACTTACCTAACCTTATTATAACAAGAACAATTTATTTTAGCCTAACCCAACTAAATATATTTTAGATTTGGTTACAATAATTTAATACTAAACAAACACAGTGAAATGTATTTTTTTCGATAGGTTAATAATGATTCTGGCGAAATTGTTGTATACACAAATTTTCCCTTGTCCTATATGGCAAGGTGAGCGTTGTTATTTAAGCCAAGATCGCAAGTTCTGCCTATTCGGCACGACATATATATAAATATATATATATATTATATATATATATATATATATATATATATATATATATATATATATATATATATATATATATATACATATATATATATATATATATATATATAATATATATATATATATATATATATATATATATATATATATATATAATAATTTAGCATATGAGAAGTTTTTATAAAGTAGAAGTGATGCAAGGAGGGAAGAGTATATGGAGAAAAAGAGAGAGGATAAGAGAGTGGTGAAGCAAAGTAAAAAGAGAGCAAATGAGAGAGTGGGTAAGATGTTATCAACAAATTTTGTTGAAAATAAGAAAAAGTTTTGGAGTGAGTTTAACAAGTTAAGGAAGCCTAGAGAACAAATGGATTTGTCAGTTAAAAATAGAAGAGGAGAGTTATTAAATGGAGAGTTAGAGATATTGGGAAGATGGAGGGAATATTTTGAGGAATTGTTAAATGTTGATGAAGATAGGGAAGCTGTGATTTCGTGTATAGGACAAGGAGGAATAACATCTTGTAGGAGTGAGGAAGAGCCAGTTGTGAGTGTGGGGGAAGTTCGTGAGGCAGTAGGTAAAATGAAAGTGGGTAAGGCAGCCGGGATTGATGGGATAAAGATAGAAATGTTAAAAGCAGGTGGGGATATAGTTTTGGAGTGGTTGGTGCAATTATTTAATAAATGTATGGAAGAGGGTAAGGTACCTAGGGATTGGCAGAGAGCATGCATAGTTCCTTTGTATAAAGGCAAAGGGGACAAAAGAGAGTGCAAAAATTATAGGGGGATAAGTCTGTTGAGTATACCTGGTAAAGTGTATGGTAGAGTTATTATTGAAAGAATTAAGAGTAAGACGGAGAATAGGATAGCAGATGAACAAGGAGGCTTTAGGAAAGGTAAGGGTGTGTGGACCAGGTGTTTACAGTGAAACATATAAGTGAACAGTATTTAGATAAGGCTAAAGAGGTCTTTGTGGCATTTATGGATTTGGAAAAGGCGTATGACAGGGTGGATAGGGGGGCAAAGTGGCAGATGTTGTAGGTGTATGGTGTAGGAGGTAGGTTACTGAAAGCAGTGAAGAGTTATTACGAGGATAGTGAGGCTCAAGTTAGAGTATGTAGGAAAGAGGGAAATTTATTTCCCAGTAAAAGTAGGCCTTAGACAAGGATGTGTGATGTCACCATGGTTGTTTAATATATTTATAGATGGGGTTGTAAGAGAAGTAAATGCGAGGGTCTTGGTAAAAGGCGTCGAGTTAAAAGATAAAGAATCACATATAAAGTGGGAGTTGTAACAGTTGCTCTTTGCTGATGACACTGTGCTCTTGGGAGATTCTGAAGAGAAGTTGCAGAGATTGGTGGATGAATTTGGTAGGGTGTGCAAAAGAAGAAAATTAAAAGTGAATACAGGAAAGAGTAAGGTTATGAGGATAACAAAAAGATTAGGTGAGAAAAGATTGGATATCAGATTGGAGGGAGAGAGTATGGAGGAGGTGAATGTATTCAGATATTTGGGAGTTGACGTGTCAGCGGATGGGTCTATGAAAGATGAGGTGAATCATGGAATTGATGAGAGGAAAAGGGTGAGTGGTGCACTAGGAGTCTGTGGAGACAAAGAACTTTGTCCTTGGAGGCAAAGAGAGGAATGTATGAGAGTATAGTTTTACCAATGCTCTTATATGGGTGTGAAGCATGGGTGATGAATGTTGCAGCAAGGAGAAGGCTGGAGGCAGTGAAGATGTCATGTTTGAGGGCAATGTGTTGTGTGAATATAATGCAGAGAATTCGTAGTTTGGAAGTTAGGAGGAGGTGCGGGATTACCAAAACTGTTGTCCAGAGGGCTGAGGAAGGGTTGTTGAGGTGGTTCGGACATGTAGAGAGAATGGAGCGAAACAGAGTGACTTCAAGAGTGTATCAGTCTGTAGTTTACGGAAGGCGGGGGTAGGGGTCGGCCTAGGAAAGGTTGGAGGGAGGGGGTAAAGGAGGTTTTGTGTGCGAGGGGCTTGGACTTCCAGCAGGCATGCGTGAGCGTGTTTGATAGGAGTGAATGGAGACAAATGGTTTTTAATACTTGACGTGCTGTTGGAGTGTGAGCAAAGTAACATTCATGAAGGGGTTCAGGGAAACCGGCAGGCCGGACTTGAGTCCTGGAGATGGGAAGTACAGTGCCTGCACTCTGAAGGAAGGGGTGTTAATGTTGCAGTTTAAAAACTGTAGTATAAAGCACCCTTCTGGCAAGACAGTGATGGAGTGAATGATGGTGAAAGTTTTTCTTTTTCGGGCCACCCTGCCTTGGTGGGAATCGCCAGTGTGATAATAAAAAAAAATAATAAAAAAATCTGCCTTCGTTAAACACTTCTTTCTTTGTATATATTTCTTTGTATATATATATATATATATTATATATATATATATATATATATATTAATATATATATATATATATACATATATATATATATATATATATATAATAGTATATGTATATATATATATATATATATATATATATATATATATATATATATATAATATATATATATATATATATATATATATATATATATATATATATATATATATATATATATATATATATATATATATATATAATATATATATATATATATATATATATAATATATATATATATATATATATATATATATATGTCGTGCCGAATATGTAAAACTGGTCAGTTAGCAAGAACTCATTTAAAATTAAATCTTCTCTAAAATTTTCTCTTATACGTTCAAAGATATATTTTTTTCATTAATTTTAATGTAAAAATTTTTAATTTTTCTCCAGAAGAATCTTAGAAAACTTACCTAACCTTATTATAACAAAAAAAATTTATTTTAGCCTAACCCAACGAAATATATTTTATATTTGTTTAAAATAATTTAAAACTAAACAAACTCAGTGAAATATATTTTTTTTCGTTAGGTTTAGAATGATTTTGGCGAAATTATTGCATACACAAATTTTCGCTTGTCCTATATGGCAAGATGAGCGTTGCTATTTAATCCAAGATCGCAAGTTCTGCCTATTCGGCACGACATATATATATAATATATATATATATATATATATATATATATATATATATATATATATATATATATATATATATATATATATATAATATATATATTAATATATAAGCAAGAGGCTAGTAACCCCTTCTCTTGTATATATTACTAAATTTGAAAGGAGAAACTTTCGTTTTTTCCTTTTGGACCACCCCAACCTCGGTGGGATACGGCTGGTACGTTGAAAGAAGATATATATATATATATATATATATATATATATATATATATATATATATATATATATATATATATATATATATATATATATATTATATATATATATGTATATACATATATCGTCTTTCAACGTACATATAATTTACCAAGCTGCGGCAGGCCAGGATTCGACCTCACGAACATTGTCCTGCCTCATGAGACAACACAACATACGTGTCACCTTATCACTGAGCCAGCTGTTCTTCAAAGATTCCGCATCCAGCCAAGCTAGATGTTTTTCTCGTGATCCGAGGACACTCGTGGCAGCGGTATCTCAAGGATTAATTTCAGCCTCCTTCTGTTTGAATACCCGCCTCAACAACCAGTCTTCATAGCAATGAAATCACGAAACAAGTGATTCTGGATCATTTATCAAACTGCGGCAGGCCAGGATTCGACGCCATGAACATTCTCCCGCCTCACGAGACTACACAACATGTGTGTCACCTTACTACTGAGCCAGCGGTCCTTCAAAGATCACACATCCAGCCATACTAGATTTTTTCTCTTGATCCGAGGTCGCTCAAGGACCGCTGGCTCAGTGGTAATGTGACACGTATGTTGTGTTGTCTCATGAGGCTGGACAATGTTCGTGGGGTCGAATCCTGGCCATGCCAACCTCTAGAACTTGAATGGTCCAGATCATGCATACCATACTGGTCGAGCACCACATTGCCGCAAATAAACTTGTATTAAATATGAACATGGTCAGCATGCCCCCAGTGTAGTCGAATTCATCTACTACTACTGCCAGATTGCGTTTATGGTCTCGTCGAATTTCCTTGACCTGCTCGTTGTAGCCATTGGAGGAGGATAGGGATGATGGCAAGGCAATCTCAGAGACAGTAGGTACGTACTCACCTATTTGCCTGTTTGTGGTTACAGGTGTCGAGCCATAGCTCCTTGACCCGCCTGTTCACTGATTACTACTAGGTCCTCTCTCTTTCTCTCCCTGCTCCATGAGCTTCATCAAACCTCGTCTTAAAACTACGTATGGTTCCTGCCTCCACTACATCACTTGCCGGTCTATTCCACTTCCTGACAACACTATGACTAAAGAAATTCTTCCTAGCATTCCTTTGACCCATCTGAGCCTTCATCTTCCAATTGTGACCCCATATTTCACTGTCCCATCACTGGAACATCTTGTATCTGTCCACCTTGTCAATTCCTCGCAGTATTTTATATGTCGTTATCAAGTCTGCCCTAACCCTCTTGTCCTCCAGTGTCGTCAGGCCGATTTCCATTAACGTTTCTTTGTAGGACATTCTCCTTAGCCCTGAAACTAGTTTTGTTGCAGTCCTTCGCACTTTCTCTAATATCTTGACGTGCTTGACCAGGTGTGGGTTTCAAACTTGTGCTGCATACTCCAATATGGGCCGTGTACAGAATCTTCAACGATTCTTTACTGAGGTATTGGAATGCTATTCTCAGGTTTGCCAGGCGCCCATATGCTGCAGCAGTTATCTGGTTGATGTGTGCCTCTGGAGATGTGCTCGGTATTATACTCACCCCAAGATCTTTTCCTTGAGTGAGGTTTGCAGCCTTTGGCCACCTAGCCTATACTTTGTCTGCGGTCTTCTTTGCCCTTCCCCAATCTTCATTACTTTCCATTTGGCGAGGCTAAATTCGAGAAGCCAGTTGCTGGACCCTTCTTCCAGCCTGTCCAAGTCTCTTTATAGTCCTGCCCGATCCTCATCCGATTTAATTCTCCTCATTAACTTCACATCATCTGCAAACAGGGAGACTTCGGAGTCTATCCCTTCCGTCATGCAATTCACATATACCAAAAATTGCTCTGATCCTAGAATTGACCCCTTTTTAACCCCGCTCGTCATAGGCCCCCACTCTGACAAATCGTCGCGTACCATGACTCATTGTTGCCTCCCTGTCAGGTATTCTCTGATCCATTGCAGTGCCCTTCCTGCTATGTGTGCCTGATCCTCTAGCTTTTGCATTAACCTCTTGTGAGGAACTGTGTCAAAGGCCGCCTTCGTGCAGTCCAAGAAAATGCAGTCAATCCACCTCTCTCTCTCTCTCTCTCTCTCTCTCTCTCTCTCGAGTCTTGCTTCTGTTACCTTGTCATAAAACTCCAGTAGGTCTCTGACACAAAATTTTCCTTCCCTGAAACCGTGCTGGCTGTCGTTTATAATCTTGTTCCGTTCCAGGTGCTCCATCACTCTCCTCCTGATAATCTTCTCCGTGACTTTGGATACTATACACGTCAGTGACACAGGTCTGTAGTTTAGTGCCTCGTGTCTGTCTCCTGTCCTAAAAACGGGGACAACATTAGCCGTCTTTCATACCTCAGGTAGTTGCCCAGTTTCAATGGATGTGTTGAAAATTTTTTTTAGTGGCACACATAGCGTCTCTGGTCCCTCTCTAAGGACCCACGGTGAGATATTGTCCTGTCCCACTGCCTTTGAAGTATCAAGTTCACTTAGCAGCTTCTTTACCTCCTTCTTGGTTGTTTGTATTTCATCCAGCACTTGTTGGCATATCCCTTGTTGGTGTACCCTTTTAATCTGACTTTCTGTAGTCCTTTCTGTCTCCACTGAAAATACTTAAATCGTATGTTGAGCTACTCATATAATTCTTGGTCGTTTCTTGTGAGCTCTCCACCTTCTTTCCACAGCCTGATTACCTGGTTCTTGACTGTTGTCATCCTCCTGATGTGGCTATACAACAGCTTCAGGTCAGGCTTGACTTTCGATGCTATGTAGTTTTCGGACTGTCGTTGGGCCTCCCTCCTTATTTGCGCATACTCGTTTCTGGCTCTCTGACTAATCTCTTTATTTTCCTGGGTCCTTTATCTTCTGTACTTTTTCCATTCTCTAGCGCACTTACTTTTTATCTCCCTGTTCCTTTGGGTAAACCAAGGGCTCGTTCTGATGTTCCCATTATTTCTGTTGCCCTTGGGAATAAACCTTTCTTCTGCCTCCTTGCATTTTGTTGTTACATAGTCCATCATTTCGTTTACTGATTTTCCCACCAATTCTCTTTCCCACTGAGCTTCCTGCAGGAAGTTCCTCGTGCCTGAGTAGTCCCCCCTTTTGTAGTTTGATTTTTCCCATCCTAATTCTGTTACCCTCTCCACTTGTAACTCTACTATGTATTCAAAGCTCAGAACCACATGATCACTAGCTCAGAGGGGCCTTTCATACGTGATGCCCTGATTGTCAGAGCTACTCAGGGTGAATACGGGGTCCAGTCTTGCTGAATCATCCTCACATCTCTCTCCGGTAGTGTCCCTAAGATTCTGATGCATGAGGTTTTTCAGTACCACACTCATCATCTTGGATCTCCATGTTTCATGACCCCCATGTGGCTCCAGGTTTTTCCAATCAGTCTCCTTGCGATTGAAATCACCCATAACTAGTAACTTTGCTCTACCCGTGTGAGCTCTTCTGACCATCTTAGCTAATGTATCTACCATTGCTCTGTTGCTCTCTTCATATTCTTCTCTTGGCCTCCTGCAGTTCTGTGGCAGGTTGTACATCACTGCAATGACTACCTTATCTCCCCCAGACTGAATTGTACCTACTGTGTAGCCCCTTTCGCCCATTTCGTTCATTCCATCCATTTCCTCAAATCCCCATTGGTTTTTAATGAGCAGTGCAACTCCTCCTTCCTCTCTGCTCCTTCTATCTCTCCTCAAGATCTGATATCCGGGTGGGAAGATTGCGTCTGTTATCATCCTGGTGAGTTTCGTGTCTTTCATACAACTCCTGACTTTTATTTATTATTCCATCCACATTCGTATACCAAACTTTCAACTTCTTTTTTAAAACTGTGATCTGGGGAGAACGTTGGAGGTTGGGGTAGCAGGAGACCTGGCAAGGAACTATGGGGGGTTGCTGTGGGTATGTGTGTGTGTGTGTGTGTGTGTGTGTGTGTGTGTGTGTGTGTGTGTGTGTGTGTGTGTGTGTGTGTGTGTGTGTGTGTGTGTGTGTTTGTGTATTCACCTAATTGTGGTTGCAAGGGTCGATACTCAGCTGCTGGCCCCGCCTCTTCACTGATTGCTACTATGTCCTCTCTCTCCCTGCTCCATGGGCTTTATGATACCTCGTCTTAGAACTATGTATGGCGCCTGCCTCCACTACGTCACTTGCCAGACTATTCCACTTCCTGACAACTCTATGACCAAAGAAATACTTCCTAACATCTTTTTGACTCTTTATGTGTGTATATGTGTGTGTGCATTTCTGTATTCACTTGAGTGTGATTCAATCTGTATGCATCTGTATGTAAATGTCATTGTCTCAGGGTGGTGGTGTACGATCTCAGTTATGGATCTTCAGGTCGTGTACTCAAAATATTACACAGAGATTTTATTTATTTTTTTCATTGTACCTCTTCTTCAACACGTCATTGCCACCAACACCCAGCTTTCGACACTTCCACCAAGTCATCCACACCTTACTTCAACTCATCCTCCCTCTGCCATTCGTCGGTTGGTTAAGAGTAAATCCTTTCGAAGGTTATTAAGGCTGCAAGCAACCTGTTCACCAACAGTCATGAATATTTCCATCACTAAGTAAAGCCTCAGCGCAAACACTGAGGTATATACATCTCTCAATGTATACCTTCTGTCACTACTCTTCGTTTTCATTTCTTAGGTCAGTCATGTCTTAAGTCACTGGCCTGAGACATCTACACCAACGAGCATCACTGTACCTCCTATACAGGAAATATACACAGAGAGTTGCATGAACATCACAGTATATGCACTGAGAATTGCATGAACATCATACAACTCTCATGCAACTTAGAGTTCCATGAACATCACGGTATATACACAGAGACTTTATCTTAATTCCTGTTTAGGGCTTAAAGGATTTTTGACAGTTAGCAAACATGTTAAACGTAGACTTAAGAGGCACATAAGTTTCCCCGTCTTCTAATAACATGTTCATTTTTCCACTATAATCTACCTTGTTAAGTTGTACCATGAATTAAGGAAAGATCCTAGATATCACCTTACGAAACAGACAAAACAAGTGCGATAGTAATTATGGACAAGGTAGATTATAGTGGAAAAATTAACATGTTATAAAAAGATGGAGAAACTTACGTGCCCCTTAATGACCTTTCGTGTAGTCGATGGACTTGAAACCAAATTATCCAGCCACTCATGCTCAAATTGTAATTATTTGGACGTAATATTATAGCTTCTTTATACCTATTTACCCCTTACATTTTATGCAAATTTTTCATTATTATGTAGGAAGAACACAAATAAATCTTAGCTAATTTAATTAAATATTTTGATATGTAAATTACCTTCAGCGTAGGAAATACCTGTACTTCAGGTAAATGTAGATATATGCCTTACTGCATATATCTACATTTACGGAAAATACCAAAGTCGTCACCAGAATATAGTAATAAGAATAATAATAATAATCTCTATATCTTTCAGCTGATAGACAGACGATATCGCATCTACAATCAACTGCCAAGCGTGTTTCTACAAGCGCTCACTTCATTTTATGCATGTTGAATATTTTGCTGCATTTCCAGGTAGACTGTAGCCGGACGCAGGTTGAATATACAGCGCAGCTGTGAGCGATCTCTCTCTCACTCTTCCTCATTGTTACGTCTACAACCTCATCTTTTTACTTACCTTCTTTACCCACCTCCCCCAGCTCGCGATTCAGACACGTATATACACCGTGAGATGTATATATATGTCTGAACCGTGCACGAGAGGTGTGTATTTCTCTGTACATAAACTATGAGGTGTGTATCTTAAATGTATATGCAGCAAGAGGTGTGGATCTTAAATATACACAGGGAGAAGTGTGTCTCCTAGTGTATATACACAGAGAATTTACTTTTTCTCTCCGCCCCCCCCCCCCATTTTTTTTCCCTGACAATTTCTTCATTGCCTTACTGAATTCTTCCAGCTCAGACAGAGAGATTTTAACACTCTGCACATAACCCATCCTGCGTGATGGAATGTGGCGGAGAAAACGTATTTAGCTTCTGTTCCACTCTGCAGTTATCACATTCAGTAGAGTAGCAACTGATGCATCCAATTTTGCTAAGAAAAAAAAAAGAGGCGGCAAGGCAACAAAACCTTCCTAAGCTCATTGAGCTCAACATGAATCAAACTGCTCTCAAATATGATTATGATTGAAAGTATTATAGCAATTATCTTTGAATGTTTAATCAACATAAAGTCAAGAGGTTAGCAGACCATCCAGTTTGGATGATGAATACCGCTACCAGGTGGTCATCTGAAGCTTCTGTATCTTCCTAGGCTTTTAGTTTAGTTTTTATGCTTGGTTTTAATGTTTCATGAATGAAATTGAGTCGTTAAGGCTGCATATCATCTGTGCACAAACATTCTTTAAGACTTAAGACAAAGATTTTAGTAAACTCTTAGTGCATGTACACTGAGATAAATCTGTGAGGTTGAAGGAGTGAGTGCCTCATATTCTTTAGTCTTTCACTTATGTCCCGTCCCTATACAGTATTGATGAAGCCGCTGGATGGCTAAACGTCTACAAAATAAAGAAACACAGATGTTACACATCAACGCTGAGAGGTGCACCTGGTATGAGAGGAAGAGCTTACAAGGTGATTAGTGACATTGAATATTCATCAGCTCACAACGATTCCCGTCCGGTTATTCTCCTCTAACTTCTTTCATTAAGTAGGAGTTTCCACTCACATAACGTTCTACTCACTGGATTTTTGTGTTTTCATACCACTCTCCGTAAACTCTAGAGACTGTTGTCGGTGAAAATCCCAGGAGATCAGCAGTTTCTATCACCTACAAGATTCGCAGGGGTTAAAAATGTGCACGTTGAGTTAATGTGGAGTAGCTGGTTATGAGATTAAATTTACAGACATCTTTTTAGCTTATTCGGTATTTCTCTCTCTCTCTCTCTCTCTCTCTCTCTCTCTCTCTCTCTCTCTCTCCTCTCTCTCTCTCTCTCTCTCTCTCTCTCTTTTTTTTTTTTACACAGGGTTTGACAAGGTTAAGGATCCCTAGCTTTATTGACAAGCTATTTACAGGTTAAGGATTCCTAACTTTATTGGAAAGCTAAGAGCTGTTACCTACATCAGCTCATTTGAAAGCATCTTTATGTTATGAGACATACAGTAGGGAACATAATGAAGTTGGAGCCATCTGTGGGCCAGCATTTTCATTCGATCAACTGACTTTATCTCGTTGACATCATTATGCTGTACGAAATGTGTTCCATACTCGAGTCATCCTGGGTATATACGATCTCATTAAAATTTTTTTAAAAAAAATTTTAGTACGTTGTTTTTTCCCAACTTTTTCTTAAAAGGGGTTTTCCCTCCTAACTTTCCCCCTTTTTTTTTTTTTTCCACCTCCGTCTAAAAAATTTGTCTTTCCCTTTCCTTTTTACCAAAAGTTGCGGGGGTTAAAAATCCGGGGGTTTTTGGGGAAGTTTTTAGTTAAAATTTCAATTTTTTTAGCTAGGTTTCCTCTCCTTTTTCCCCTCTTTTTTTTTTTTTTTTTCCCCTTTTTTCCCTTTTCCCCCTTTTTTTTTTTTTTTTTTTTTTTTTTTTTAAATTTTTTTTTTTTTTTTTTTTTTTTTTTTTTGTTTTTTTTTTTTTTTTTTTTTTTTTGGGGGGGTTTTTTTTTTTTTTTTTTTTGGGGGGGGGAAAAAACATTCGCCCTTTTTTTTGGAATCTTTGCCAAATTTTTTAATTAATTCGGGGTTTTGATTTAAAGGGGATGTTTGGGGGGGGGAGGGGGTTTTTTTCTGCCCGTCTTGGGAAAAAACTTGTTTCATCTGTCCTCGAAGGGATCCAATGTGGTACTTTGACAATATTGGGCCTTTTACTAACAGTAAGGCCCCCCACATCCTCCTGGTTAAGGCCCCTGCTGAAATGACAGATCTAACCAGGATGGGTCCGGGGAGAGATAGCGTCTTGCCTGCCCCACCTGCAACAGTCGCAAGAGAGGGGGGGGGGAGGCAAACCAAGAAAGTGGGGATACTCGGGGGTGAGCGCTTGTGCCTCGTACAGAATCTTGCAAGCCCTACTGTCAAACAGATGCGATTAAAAGGCGAAGTGGTAAGCTTCCTGGGTGCCTTTTTGCTAGATTTAAACAGGGTTCTTCTGGGTTTGTTTGGAGTCAAATTTCACCCCCAAAAAACAATTTCTTTCCAGGGGCCAACACCCCCCCATTATCCTTACTACTCCCCCACATTACCAAAAATGGTGCCTAGAGACGATCATCATTTTGGGTTTTTTAGGGGCAAATGTTACTTGTCAATTTCCCCAACTGTATAGCACTTTCTGGTGATTGAGTAGCTTAAGCGCTGGGGATTTCTTCTCTTGGATAAGTGAATGTCAGTGTACGTCATCTGCATTTGCATGTGATTTTTGGATGAGATGAAAAGGTCGTTGAAGTAGACATTCCATAACAATGGTCCCAGCACGCTTCCTTGTGGAACACTTGCCCCAATAAGATGTCTTGCTGATTCCGTTCCATTGAGAACTACACTTAGAGATCTACTATGAAGGTAATCACAGAGGAGACATAGCGTAGAGCCTGCAATTCCCAGTGCTTGAAGTTTTGCTAAGAGGCCCTGGTGCCAAACCCGGTCGAAAGCACCAGCAATGTCCAGTGCTACCACACAGCTGACTTTGAATTCATCCAGTGACTGGTGCCACTTAGTGGAGAGGTTTATCAACAGAACAGCAGCAGAATAACCTTTCCTGAAGCTATATTGACGATCACAAAGTAGTGAGTGGTAGTCAAAAAACTGTCATTTGTCTTGAGTTTATTGTCTCAAGGATCTTACCAGTGATTGACAGGAGTGACACTGGTCTGTAGTTGCTGATTTCTGCTCTGCTCTTCTTTTTGTGAACAGGGACTACATTTGCCTCTTTCCACAGAGAGGGCCATTTACACTGTACTAGGCAGTGCTGAAAGATGCGAGTTAGAGGTGCTGCTAGCTGGTCTGTACGTCTTCTCAGCAATCTTGGGCTCAACTTGTCTGGGCCCACAGCCTTTTCTTGGTCAAGCGATTTAAGAAGGAAATGCCTCTTCTCCTGCCTTATTGTCACCACTGACAGTTTTGACACAGTTCTTGCAGCTAGCCAAGGAGGGTCCCTTGCTGGATCAGGAATTTGCATTTTGGTAGCAAAGCGTTCAGCAAAGAGGTCCGCCTTCTCTTGACTACTAGTAGAGGTGGTCCCATCCTGTCGATTTAGAGGTGGAATGAGTTCATCAGGCAGATAACCTTGTCTGTCCTTGTCCAGGGACCACCAGGTTTTGGAGCCTACCCTACGTAATGCTAACTTTCTTTTTTGTGTCCACTTCCCATTTAGCAATGGCCCACTTTTGAACGTCACCCATATGCTTACAGGCTTGCCTGTGCAAGTTCCTGTTATAGGTGGTAGGATGTCTCTTATACCTTCGCCATGCTTTGTACTTAGCAGTAGCAGCCTCTCTACAACGAAAGCCAAACCAAGGCTGATCTGTAGGCTTCGTCACATATTGCCGGTGAGGAATGTGTTCTTGTTGTAGATTAAGGATGTGTCAAGTGAAGGCTTTCACTTGGTTGTCAACATCCCCTTGGAGAAGAGCATTCCAATCGGTGGTGGCGAGCTCAGAGCAAAGGGCTGGCCAATTACCTCTTTCCCATAGCCGGGTTGTGCGTGTGGACTCCTCACCTCGTTCTGTTGGGATCTTAAGTGTCGTAAAAACAGCCTTGTGGTCTCTCTCTCTCTCTCTCTCTCTCTCTCTCTCTCTCTCTCTCTCTCTCTCCTCTCTCTCTCTCTCTCTCTCTCTCTCTCTCTCTCTCTCTCTCTCTCCTCCTCTCTCTCCTCTCTCTCTCTCTCTCTTCTCTCTTCTTCTTCTCTCTCCTCTCTCTCTCTCTCTCCTCTCTCTCCTCCTCTCTTCTCTCTCTCTCTCTTCTCCTCTCTCACTCTCTCTCTCTCTCTCTCTCTCTCTATCTATCTATCTATCTATCTATCTACCTCTTTTCTTTTTTTTTACACAGGGTTTGACAAGGTTAAGGATCCCTAGCTTTATTGACAAGCTATTTACAGGTTAAGGATTCCTAATTTTATTGGCAAGCTAAGAGCTGTTACCTACATCAGCTCATTTGAAAGCATTTTTATTGTTATGAGACATACAAGTAGGGAACAGGATGAAGTTGGAGCCATCTGTGGGCCAACATTTTCATTAGATCAACTGACTTTACCTCGTTGTCATCATTATGCTGTACGAACGTGTTCCATACTCGAGTCATCCTGGGTATATATGATCTCAGATGATGTGAAGTTCTGGAGAAGGGTACAGCCAGAGTGAAGTTGCTGCTTTCTGCCCGTCTTGTGGCATAGAAGCTTGTTTCACGCTGTCCTCGAAGTGGATCCAAGTGAGGTAGTGTGACAATATTCTCCTTGTACATAACAGTAAGGCCACCTCTCTCTCTCTCTCTCTCTCTCTCTCTCTCTCTCTCTATATAATATATATAATATATATTATATGATATAGTATATTTATATATAATATATATTTTATATGTATATATATAATATACATTTATATATATATATATTTATATATATATATATATGTAAAAATATTAATATATATTATATATATAATATAATATATTATATATATATTATATTATATATATATTATATAGAAGAGAGAGAGAGGAGAGAGAGAGAGAGAGAGAGAAATACCAATAAGCAAGATGTCCCTGTAAATTTAAGAGAGAGAGAGGAGAGAAGCGAGAGAGAGAGAAGAGAGAAGAGAGAGAGAAGAGAGAGAGAGAGAGAGAGAGAGAGAGAGAGAGAGAGAAGAGAGAAGAGAGAGAGAGAGAGAGAGAGAGAGAGAGAGAGAGAGAGAGATTTACAGGGATTTACAGGGTCAGGTTAAGCTTTCCTATCTTGAAATGCAGTGTAAGAGCTGTTACCTACATCAGCTCATTTGAAAACCTTTTAATTGTTATGAGACATTCAAATAAGAAAGAGGATGAAGTTCGAGCCATCATCGGATCGGCGATTTCATCTGATTAACAGACTTTATTTCTTCGATGTTGCTATGCTGTACAAACATGCACCAAAGTCGAGTCATCCTAGGAATAAATGATCTCAGATGATGTGATATTCTTGAGACGGATACAAATCAGAGTGTAGTTGTTGTTTGCTACCTTTTTTCTTGTGCAGAAGCTCTCTTCTCGTTGACCACTAAGTGGAGTCAAGTGTGGGACGTTGAGAACATTGGCCTTGTGCATGACAGTAAGGCCACCCACATCCCTCTGGTGTTGAAGGCTTTCCTGAAATGTCGGACCTGTCCAGGATGCGTTCAGATGTAAGATGAGTTGTCTTGATTTGTTACTTATTCTGTCAAGAAGTCTTATATGAGACGGGGGAGGCCGGCAGTTCAAAAAAGCGGATGATACTCAAGGTGTGAGCGTACTTGTGCCTCGTACGGTCTTGCAGGTTCTTCTACCTGGATTCTACCTGAACGGCATTCCAGGGATCAACGCTCCCGCGGCCCGGTCCACGACCAGGCCTATGTTATATACGTTTAATTGCTGAAAGTTTTCTGGCCGCCTTGTTTGTACGATTTACTGTGTGGTTCTTCATAGTCAGTTTGGAATCACGTTTAACCCCAAGGAGATCAACCTCATCCCAGGGTTCCAACACTTTCCCATTCATTCTTATCACAGCTCCAGCGTTACTATCATGGTGCCTAGAAACTATCATCATTTGTGTTTTCTCAGGAGCAAATGTGACCTGCCATTGTTTATACCAGGCTGATATAGCTGTAAGCTGGTGATAAATGTAACTGAGAGCAGCTGGCATTTCCTTTCTTGGATACGTAAATGTCAGAGTACAGTCATCTGCATACGCATGAGATTCTACCCTTCCCTCCCTCCTCTCCCTACTCTCTCTCTCTCTCTCTCTCTCCTTCTCTCTCTCTCTCTCACTCTTCCCTCTCTCTCTCTCTTATTTCTCTCTTCTCTCCTCTCCTCTCTCTCTTTTCTCTCCTTCTCCTCTCTCTCTCTCTCCTCTCTCTCTCTCCTCTTCCTCTCCTCTCTCTCCTCTCTCTCTCTCTCTCTCTCTCTCCTCTTTCTGATTCAGCATATTAATCATATCTAAGTTCTGTCATTCCAAATATCACTCCATCGTTCGCTTGTCTCTCACTCTCTAAAGAATAAAATCAACAATATATACATAATTATAAACACAGTGTAACTACAACATAAATACTACAGAAGATAAACACGAGATAAACAAAGGTTAAACACAATATAAACACATATGGAACACAAGATAACCACATACTGAAGTCAAGATAAACACAAGACAAATACAAGAAAAACACAAGATAAACACAAGACAAATACAAGAAAAACACAAGATAAACACAAGACAAATACAAGACAAACACAAGATAAACACAAGACAAATACAAGATAAACACAAGATAAACACAAGACAAATACAAGAAAACACAAGATAAACAAAACTAAAACAAACAAAAAACACAAGAAAAACATAGAAAACACCAAGAGTCCTTAACAAAAACACGAAGAAAAAATAGCAATCAACAGTCTTAACTGACTTTCTACAATATTAAGAAAACATATACTCCCTTTTGATGCTGGGGATATTGATCTTGATCAGAAGAAATAGAGCTGCCCTCCTTTCCTAGGAGTAAACATGATTTCTTCCCATTCTCGAGGTTCTGATAACATACTCAGTTATCGCTTAACAATGAATATATACAAAGAAACAGGGGTGTGAATATTGCAGTTTTATAACGTAGTGTGAGCATGCCTCTGGCAAGACAGTGATGGAGGGGAACGATGATGAAAGTTTTTCTTTTTGGGGGCCCCCCCGCCACACACACACACAAACACACCACACACACACACACACACACAAAACAACCACACAACACACAACAGATATATATATATTAATATATTATATTTTATATAGATATATATTTTATATTTATATATATAATATATATATATATTTTATATTATATATATATATATATATTTATATATTATATATATATATATGCAAGGAATTTTCGCAAGAGCAGGTGAAATATACACAAAACATTGATCTCTGGCCGAAGGGGGTGGAAATTTTCAGTCAAGTGTTTTCACACTTCTCAGTGCGTCATCAGGAGCTGTGCCATGTTGCAAGGGCGCATCCAAAGCAGGGAGAGAGGTCTCAGAGTAGCTTTAGGTGTCACTGGCCACAGTAACCGTGGCCAGTGACACACCTACACAACACACACATATATATTAATATTATTATATTTTATATAAAATATATATATATATATATATATATATATATTTATTATATTAAATATATATATATATTTATATATATTTATATATTATATTATAGGTAGTGGTTGGTAGACAGCAACCGCCCAGGGAGGTATTTACCGCCTGCCAAGTGAGTTGTAAAACGAAACCCTGTAATTGTTTTACATGATGGTAGGGATTGCTGGTGTCCTTTTTTCTGTCTCTGAACATGCAAGATTTCAGGTACGTCTTGTACTTCTACTTACACTTAGGTCACACTACACATACATGTACAAGCACATATATACACACCCCTCTGGGTTTTCTTCTATTTCTTTCTAGTTCTTATTCTTGTTTATTTCCTCTTATCTCCATGGGGAAGTGGAAACAGAAATTTTTCCTCCGTAAGCCATGCGTGTTGTAAGAGGCGACAAAATTTCCGGGAGCAAGGGCTGTAACCTCTTTTTCCTGTATATATTACTAAATGTAAAAGGAGAACTTTTGTTTTTCCTTTTGGGCCACCCACCTCGGTGGGATACGGCCGGTGTTTGAAAGAAAGAGATGTTTATATATATATATATATATATATATATATATATATATTTATATATATATATATATATATATATATATATTTATATATATATATACATATAATATATATATATATTATTATATATATATATATATATATATATATATATATATATATCAATATATATATATATATAATATATATATATTTTATATATATATATATATATATATATATATATTATATATAATATATATATGCTTTTATTGATATATAAATACATATATATATATAATATTTATATATATATATATATATATTTTATTATATATAAAATAATTTATATATATATATATTATATATATTATAATAATATATATATATATATATTATATATATATTTATATATAAAATATATATTTTTATTTAATATGCAAAACAACCACTCTGAAAGAATAGAGAAATTCCAAGTGCTTTCGTGACTACTCACATTATCAAGGAACTATGAAAGTAAAGCATCCAAGGAAGCTATATAAGGGGTCTGGCCAGCACCTCACTATCAGATCCCACAACGGTTAAACACCTGACGCGCGCCGACCCAACTTGGATAGGTCCTTTGCACAACTCACCCACAAACTAAATAACTCATTGCCTTTTCTAGATGTTTTAATTATTAAGGGTAATAATGAATTCAAATTTAAAATTTACAGAAAACCTACAAATAACTGTTCCTATGTCCACTATTATTCCTCGCATCAAGATAGAGTCAAACTGTCTGTTTTCTCATCAATGTTTTTGAGAGCTTTACGAATTTGTAGTCCTGAGTTCATAGATGAGGAAATATCCAAAATTTATGAAATAGGTAATGATTTAAAATACCCAAGAAATGTAATTGATAAATCTTTTAAAGTTGCTAGAAATACTTTTTACAATCCAAAAAGGGACAACCAGCCTTATTCAACTAAAAATATGTTGGTTCTCCCTTACCATGAAAACTTGGTTGATATGCCTTCTCTTCTTAAGACTTTTAATATTAAAGTTGTATTCAAAAATCTTGATACAGTAAAAAAACTTTTGATAAAGAATTCCCACCAAAATGCTGATGGATGTGTCTATAAGATTCCTTGTAAAATTTGCGATAAAGTTTATTACGGTCAAACTGGTAAAAATCTCGAAGATTAAAACAACATAAATATAGCATTAGAACTGGACAAGATTCCAATGCTCTATTTATTCATGTAAGAGATTTTAACCGTCCAATTGATTTTCAAAAAGTTGAGAAAGTAGTATCAAGCAAGTCCATGGTCGACAGGAATATAATTGAATCTTGTTTAATAAAAAGCAGTTTTGACAATAATATGAATATTTCCTTTGGTTTATATAAATTAGATCCATTTATAATTAATAGAATATGGGAAGAATTTAATAATACACTGGACAAATAATTTTTAAATTTTCTTGGGTAGAATAGTTTGTGGGTGAGTTGTGCAAAGGACCTATCCAAGTTGGGTCGGCGCGCGTCAGGTGTTTAACCGTTGTGGGATCTGATAGTGAGGTGTTGGCCAGACCCCTTATATAGCTTCCTTGGATGCTTTACTTTCATAGTTTCTTGATAATGTGAGTAGTCACGAAAGCGCTTGGAATTTCTCTATTCTTTCAGAGTGGTTGTTTTGCATATTCTGAAATCACCTGTTTACTGTGATCTTATTGCATGTATATACTATATATATATATATATATATATATATATATATATATATATATATATATATATATATATATATATATATATATAATATATATATATATATATATATATATATGTATATACATATATATATATATATATATATATATATATATATATATATATATAATACAAATATATATTATATAATATATATATATATAATATATATATATATATATATATATAATATATGTATATGTATATATATATATGTATATATATATATATATATATATATATTTTATATATATATATATTATATTATATATATTATGTATATATGTATATATATATATATATATATATATATATATATATAAATATATATATATATATATATATGTGTTGTGTGTGTGTGTATGTGTGTGTGTGTGTGCGTGTGTGTGTATGCAATCAGGTCCAGAAAAACAGGTCATATCAGAATATGCAAAACAACCACTGTGCAAGAATAGTGAAGTTCCAAGTGCATTCGTGGATTCTCACACTATCACGGAACTATAAAGACAATACATCAAAGGAAGGCATATGAAGGGCCATGACTCATCATCACATCCCACAACAAAGAAACACCTGATGCGTGACGACATTCGACTCATAAGAAAGGAGGAACACTGCAGCAGCCCTGTTGACCCATACTAGGCAGGTCCTTCGCAATCCATCCCACTAATAAAGTATTTGAAGATTGAGACACTTATGCAACATATGGGAATCTTTACTGAGGAAACGTTTCGCCACACAGTGGCTTCATCTGTCCAATACAAAGTAGAAAGGTGTAAGGAGAGGAGGAGTTTGAGGTAATCACTCCTCAGCCGGGAAAATCGATGTGCTCAGTTTTTCAACTTGAAAAATGCACAGCATAGGTTGTGTTGTTAATGTTCCCCAAAGGGACCGTAGTCCTGGCACGGGTCTCAATTTTGTGATGACCCCCCTCTGGCTCCCGGGGGGAAAAGGTTTCTACAATGAGGGAAATACAGCTCTCAAGCACTTTTGGTAGTTCACTGATGCATTCAAAAAGCGACAACACCATATTATCCTAATATGGCATAGCGAGGGGGAGATGTGTTATCAGGGGTAACACTTGTCTGGTTTTGTACTCCTGGTACAAAAGTGTGGCCGCGTCATTCTGGGTCCTTTTTGAGAGGGGATATCAGTGTAGTTGCCTCGGGTGTTCATAATTTGCACCCAGAAGATAGTGGTTGGGGGGCCGCTGGACAACGTGCGGGCATACGGGCACATTCCTCCTCACCCTTGTTACCATCATCTTGGCTGGGGGAAAATCCCAAACAAACCCGATGGATGGCGGTACACTGCGCCTGGACCACTAATCATAGGGAGGGGGTTCCCCCCTGAGTCGCTGCTGGGTATTGTTGAATGGGGTATCCCCTAAGTCTCCCCATAATTTCTTTGCTCTGGCACCCATCTTTGGCCTGTCGTAGGCTGGGGGGGACGTAATTCCAACAGGGGATACTCTGGGTGCCCTGGCTGCATCATCTCCCGCCAAATTTTTCCCCGGTGCCAGCATGTCTGGGATCCAGTTCAATGTCGATCTGTTACCCTGAACCTCCAAGGCTGACATTATGCTTAGGATCGATGTGATGAGGTGAACATTGTCCTGTGGTTGAGGATGGGAGAGAACATTGATTGCAGAGGTGGAGTCAACATGTATGACAGGTCGGAGTCGATGTCGCAGGGCATGTGACAATGCCTGCTGAATAGAGATAGGTAGTTGCATGAAGCAAACATCGGCTGGATCTGGGCGCCAGGGAGGTGGTGGTTGATACTCAGCAACAGGAAGGTCACAACTCTTCTCAAGGAGTAGTTGCATAGGCAGCAGCTCCCGCCCAGCAGCACAAAACGAACGAATCCAGAAGTAGTCCGTGAAGAGAGTTGGATCTTGTGTCATGGTTGTCAATATCCGTCTTCTTAGTGGGGTACCTTGCTGCCGGGTCAGAATCGTGACTACTTTGCAGGCATTTATGTATCTTACTCTGGTCCAGATGGAGACCCCAAGCATAGTCCTTATCGCCTAGTTTTGTACGACCTCCACCCTTTGCCTGCTCTGTGGGAAGAGATGAGCTAACGCCGGTGCACCGTGGTCAATGACCGAGCGTATAGCTTGTATATAGTATAAGCGAAATACATCTTTGCTCTCCCCTGCACGTAGCCTCGTCATGACTCTCATGGCGTTGAGTCTGAGTAGAGCACGGGATCTGACATACTCGGCGTTTCTGAAATGTCAGCTTTTTATCACTGTAGATTCCTAAGTATAGGTAGGAGCCTGTCCACTCAAGGCTATATCCTGAATACGTAATCTATTCACAGGATCTGGTCCCTTGAACATCATTGCAAGAGATTTCTCGGCCGAGATCTTGAGGCCTAGTTCCTTGCAAGACTGCGTAATTAGGTCCAAAGCTCTCTGAGCATGTCGCTCCAAATTGCCTTTCCCATTTACTACGAGTGCAAGATCATCAGCATAGCTGAGTAGCTGCGTACCACTATGAAAGGGAAGGCTCACAAGTTCCGCATAAGGACGTTAAGCAAAGTAGGATTGAGCACACCTCCTTGTGGCGTGCCGTTTTCCAGGGTTTTAAAGGAAGAGTAGTGTCCCCTGAAAGCTGACACAGGCCTGCCTGTCCCTAAGGTAGGACTCTATCCAGGCCAGGAGGCGTCCTTTGATCCCCTTGCGAGCTAGTATTTCTAGAATTGCTGTGGGGCTGGCTAGCTCAAATGCCTTCTCAAGGTCGAGGTAGACGACGATACTGGGTTTCTTGTTACTATCAGCAATCTGGCTTAGTAGGGTGGTTATGCACTCTGCTGTACCCACTCCTTTGGTGAAGCCAAATATGTGATGATGAGGGGGTCCAAGTTTCCATAGGAAGCGGTTTAACACCATCCTCTCAGCAGTCTTGGCTAAACAGCTGGTCAGCGATATGAGTCTCATACTGCCTGGGTCCTTGGGCTTTGGAATTGGTAGCCTTCTTCCAAGCTGCTGGGAGTGTCCCGGCCATCCACGACTTGTTTATGACGTCTAGTATGGCCTCCCATCTATTCTGCCCAGCCCATGCAATCATGGAGTACGTAACACCATCGATGCCCGGGGCAGTGTCACCTGTGTTCTTAATGGCACGTCGGAGTTCCAAGTCCATGAGATCTTTATCAGTCACATCTTCCGACTCACATGCAGCTTGTATTGTTAGCTGGCGTTGTGGCAGAAGATCTGTCTGTATATTCCGGATATCCTGTGGGAGCTGAGTGGAGGCTCCCCTGGAAGTGAGAAGCTCCACTAGTTTCTCAGCTTCCTGGGATGGGTTTCGGTGTGGCGGGTTGGCCTGGGCTTGTTCTTGCCAGTTGCTATGTTGAGCTTGCCCCATATCTCAGATAAGGTGGTGTGATGCCAGAATGTTGAGCACCACTCCAGCCATTTCTCAGTTTTTACTCTGAGAGAGACTCTGCGGGCATGTTGCACAATGGCTCTCAGAGTATTCCTGTTCTCTGCTGTAGGGTTACGCTTGTATAATTTCCCCTAAAAGAGTTATGCGGTGGTTCTGCTCCCGCCCCTCGTCGTGGTAGAAACCACCAGTCTCTTTTGTGAGTGCGTCCTGCGGATTCTTGGAATTGCGCACTCTGCTGCCTGGATGAGAACAGTGATTTGCTCCTGTTCAGCCGTATCACAGTCTTCGGATAGAGTGTATGGGACCACCCGTCATGAAGATAATCCTGGAACACTTTTCCCGTTGGCCCTCTTTACGTCCCATCTAGGGGCAGGGAAAATGTGGGAGGCCCGTTGATGTAGAAGGTGGGTGATCACTGCAAAATGGTCACTGACAAGGGGAGGATGAGTTTTCTCATTTTTGGGTCCTGCTGCGAGTTGTCTTGTCCGAAGGTAAGGTCGAGGCAGCCACCCAACAGGTGTGTGGGGTTCCCACTGTTTGCAACTTTACATCTGGATTACGTGTTAGGGGGCATTGCTATGTGTCTGCCAGCAGCAATGGTTGCTGAGTGAGAGTGCAGCATTAGGTGATGTGCATTGAAATATGCACCCACAATAATACGCTCAGTGCGTGCTAACGCGAGGAGCTCTGCAATGTCGAAGGTGTGTCTTGGGTTCTTGTAGATGTTATAGATGGTAATGGGCGCCCCAGGTATGTGTGCAAGGATGGCCTGTACCTCGACATCTTCCCCACAGTCCACAGGGTTGGCTATAACCTCGTGAGGTATTGTATCGGATATGAATACAGCTGTGCCTCTGCAGTGAACGCCCGCGTCCATGTGCCGAAAATACCCAGCAAAACCGGGTAGTCTTGGGCACATAGTCGGGACAGTCAGAGTTTCTTGTAGCAAGACGATGTCAACCCGATCCCGAATTACTGCCTCCAGCAAGAGGTGCTGTTTGCCCCTCAGGCCCTGAATGTTCCATTGTAGGACCTTGAGAGTGTGATTTGGTACCGAAGTTATTCCATCGCTGTTGTTTCCTGAACTGGGGACTGAACCCTGCCCGCACTGAGAACCTGCAAATTCATGGCGTCCACCGTCTCCTCCTCGGTCAGTAAGCACACTCTCAGGAGCGTACTGACCATCTGCCGGAATATGCTCTGTTTTTCCATGGAGTTGATTATGTTACAAATAATATCCATGAACACCTTGATGAGTGCTACGAGATCCTTCCTGGTGAGGGCCTGCGTTGGCATTGGGTTCGAAACAGTGGATATTACCTGGGCTATTGTGGTCTGTAGGGACTGCTGAGGGTTGGATTTCTTTATTGTATGCACCGTGGTCTGTTGCTGTATACCAGGTTGGGTATCCAACATCTGCTGGTGAGGTGCCAGTTGAGCCTGCAAAGCGGCTGTGCTGGGTAAGGAGTGCCTGCGTTGTCGTGATATGGCCGGTGGGGGCTCGCTTAGTGCCGCCTGCTAATCGCGTTAACCAGATGTGTCCTGTTGACGCCACCTGTTCCTCTTGTTTCTGTTTCTTCGTTGAGGCAGGGGTGCAGGAGGCTCCTGACCGTGACGCCTGGTTGAGGCTTCGAGGGTTGGGAATTCCTGGGCATTGAGTTGGGTTACCTGATGAGAGGTCTGCGGCATGGCAGGGTTCTCTGCACCCAACGTCTGCTGAGAGTGATGATCTGTCGTTTCCTGCTGCCGAGTTTTTGGCGTCTTCCAGACTCCTTGAATTCTGGCGAGCCTCTCTGGGCATCAAGGATTCCAGGCATGGTGTTTCTGCCTGCAGTTCGGGCATTGTGGAGTGGGTGGCGATTGCATTTTTCAGCTTGGTGATGCATTCCTCGGTAGGCTGGTGCTGGCTGTAGACACCGCAGATTACTCTGTTCGGACAGAGTGCACCCAAGTGTCCGTAGCGCTGGCACTTGAAACAGCGAACTGGTTCTGCCGTGAAGATCCTGACATCGTACCTGCCCCAAGAACCGAGGTCCAGCTGGGCTGGCAGCAGTCCTACATGCTGTATGAGGACCTGTCGGGTTGGTGCGTTGCCTGCCGTCTTTGCCTTGAGACGTTGAGCTGACACCACACTGGGGGTGAGCTGCCCACTGCCTCGATGGGCATCATCAGCGGGTATCGCATCACTACACCCTTGGTGATCTTCTGCCGAGAGTCCAGTTCCTCCAGGGTGAATGAGCGATCTATCTCCATGACTCTCTTCAAGGTAGTGTACATTTCCTTGTTGAGAGGAGTCAGTATTGGTTCTCCCCTCAAGTTGAACCATATCTTGAACTTCAGGTTGTGTCGTGATTCCAGGTATGAGACAACACCATAGTGGGTTCTGTGGTCCCCGTAAGACTTCACCTTGAATTTGCCAGGTCGGTTGAGCTGGTTTGCCTGCTCCTTGGACGGACGACGTTTCTTGTTGTTGTCCACAGTGATCCATCCTTCGTTCTCCGGGGGTGGGGCGTTTATTTCCTCCCCTGTTTCCATATTCACTGGTTCCATGGTTGGAACTGTCAGATCTGCTACAATGTGAGCAGGATTTTCCTCTTCCTCTGATGGCACGGAGTGGTCTAGCAACTTCTTCGCTAGAATTGCGCCCCACATTTCCAAATCCGCGTCCTCCGTCGTGTTCATGGAGCATCGTGGCTTCTTCTTTTCGGCAGAAGCCATGTGCTTATCTAGTGATAAAGTAGTGTACTCCGTGAACTGAGTGTGTGAACTTTTCAAGTCACTAACAGATCTGATAATGTTGTTGTTGTAGGTTTGCCAGTACTTCCAGCCCGGGTCTTCTCCAGATGGCGACCCGGCGGTGGCCTCCCGGGCGGGGGGGTGTCGTTCATCTTCTTCTTTCTTCTGTATTCTTTCTTGGGGCCCTCCGGTTGGAGGGTGACTTCTTCTGTCTTGCGGTGACTCCCCAAGTGGGAAGTATCTTCTCGTTTAGCATCTTCAGCAGCATAGGAGGGCGGAGGCAGCAATTACAGGGTTCGTTTTGGAGCCACACCCCAGCTTTAGCAGGCAGCAAAGTGCTGGGGAAACTTGCTTTCACGGTGATTGATCATTGACAGTCCTGCTAGGTAAGGGTACCGTCTTCTGCAGCCCCATTCTGGAGAGTCCTGAATTTCTTCCTTGTGGTGTAGTCGAGTGCCACAAAGCGGTAACTTTTTGAGAGTAGGTTGATCAGGGATTCAGTGGTGAATGATCGAGTTGAGTCGCAGGTGAACTTGACTGTCCCGTTGTGGAGGCGTTGAATAATTTCTGGAGTATACATTGCGTTCTCATTCTGGTTGGTTGTGTAGAAGTATACACCAGGCAAGCAGTGGACTTCTTGTGAAGGAGTGGCGGTAGTACGTAGGGATGCATCCCAAGGCTCTTGTGTTTTAACCTTCTTGGCTGGTGGCTGAGATGATTGAGGTGAGGCGTCTGATTGGTCCGTTGTGACGGAGGTGGAAGCAGGTGCTGGTGGACTCTCATTGGTGGAATCGGTCGGCGTCTCAGTGGTCTCTGATTGGTCCATCTCTGTGTCGGGAGGAAGGTGTGGTAGCGGTGGAGCAGCGGTAATGTAGGCGACATTTGCAGTGGATTTTATGATCTCTGTGGAAGGTGGAGATGCAGGGAATGTGAAACCAGGCATGTTGTTGAGCTTGAAGAGTTCGTTGATGGTGGTGTTGAAGGAACCAGGTTCAGCTACATTCTGCACATGAGCATACATGATGCAGTAAAGAATCTTGGTGGAGTCGCCAGCAAGAGCTGGCGAAGAAGTGGTAGATGCAGCTTGCGTGGCTTGAAGAATCTTGGTAGTATCTGCTTGAAGCTTGGTAATAGCAGCATATGTAGTCGCTTGTGCAGTGGGTTTTTTGTTGTTGTTGTTGGAGTTGTTTCTTAAGTATATCTCGTCTGGTTGGGCACTTGGCAGCAAGAGTATGGTGATCATTCTTGCAGTTCAAGCATTTAGGTGGAGAGGCAGTAGTGCACGTCTTGAAGTCATGACCTTCTTGGCCGCAGGTGGAGCAGAACTTCTTATTCTTAGCAGGGCAGTCTTTGGTGGTATGTAGGTATGAGTGACAGTTGGAACACTGTGGAATTTGATTGAATTTTTCTGCTTCGATGAACGCTGGATTGATGTGGAAGTAGTGAATAGCCAGTCCCTCAGCGAGAGCTCTGGCTGCCATGTTGACGTCACTGAAGGTGACCTTCAGCATGGAGGAGGCATTGGGTATTTTGATAATGAATTCCACCTTGGCCCAAGGGTTCTGTGCTTCAATGGACGACTTGATTTCTTCGGTAGCCTGGGCAGTGATGAGCCTGTCGAGTCTCTTGAGGAACACAGTTCTCCTGGCCCTCAGAGCTGGGGAAGTCAAGACAATAAATCCCTGATCTCGTAGAATGATTGTAGCAGTGGTGGTAATGAGTTTTTCAGCCTCGGTGTCGTAGTACAGACAACAACGAAGGCCTCTTTGAGCGAGAGAATCGCATTAAACTTGACTTGCAGTCTGCCACTGACGACAGCTGCAAGCGCTAGCTTGGACGAGTCATTGACTGTCCCACTCTCTGGTTTGATCTTTACCCTATTCGAGAAGTGCATCGTGAAGTGTGGTCCAGTTTACACTAGAAGAAGAGTCCAATGACAACCTACCTTTCCTAGACGTCCTCATTCACAAAGTAGACAACAACCTAAGATTTCAAGTTTATCGGAAACCTACAAATAAAATTGATCTCACACACTTCTATTCCAGTCAAGATACTAAGACCAAAAGAGGCATCTTCATCGGATTTTTCCTGAGAGCATACCGAATGTGTAGTCCTGAGTTTCTTGACGAGGAATGTACATACATTCACCAAACCTTCACTGATTTACATTTTCCTTCCTGTTTTATCAAAGATTGCAAGAAAAGAGCTCTTCAGATCATTAATTCTCCACGCACCAACACCACTCCTAACAAAGTTATAATTCTTCCCAACAGCCAGGTTGCACTGAACGTTTCTAAAGCACTTTCACAAGGTAACACAAGAGCAGCCATCGCTTCCAGCACTTCAATAAAGGATCTAACCAGAACAAAATCCAAGCACCACGAACCAGTCAAAGCAGAGATTTACACTGTACCCTGTGGAGGCTGCGACAAGATCTATGTAGGTGATAGGAATAAGATGGACGAGTTGAGATTAGTTGCTAATGCAGGTAACATTGATGTATTTGCCATAACTGAGACGTGGTTTAATTAAAAAAGTCGGGACATGAATGCAGAATGTCACATTCAGGGTTTTAAATTGTTCCAAGTAAATAGAAGTATTGGGAAGGGGGGGGGGTGGCACTGTATGTCCGAGGTCGCTTGAACTGTTGCATAAAAACGGGTATTAAGTCTGAAGTAACATACAGAGTCTGTTTGGAAAGAATTTTCAGAGGGACATGAAAAATTTGATTTTAGGTGTGATATACCGTCCCCTAAACTTAGATAGGGACCAAAGGAGACTACTGTGGGAGGAAACTGTTAAGGCCACAAGGCACGATAACGTCGTAATTCTAGGACACTTTAACTTTAGTCATATTGATTGGAATTTCTTGACTGGGAATTTAGAATCAAACGGTTTCTTAGAAATACTTCTGGATTGTTTTTTGAAGCAATTTGTAATAGAGCCTACAAGGAGAAATAACCTGCTTGACTTGGTTTTGGCAAAAAAGAAAACCCTTGTTAATAATGTAGAAATTACAGAGGAACTCGGCACAAGCGATCACAAATCAATTACCTTTAGCATTGAATGGAAGTATGATAGTAGCGATAATTCACTAATGGTCCCAGATTTTCGCTTAGCAGATTACAAAGGGCTTAGAGAACACTTATCATCTGTGGACTGGAGTAACGGAGAGAGCTATCAGTATGACAGCTTTCTTAACACAATACATGCTGCCCAAAGGACATTTATCCCATATAAGGAAATTAGATCGAATAGAAATGACCCCAAGTGGATGAATAATAGGCTCAAATATCTTTTAGGACAGGAAAAAGGAATTTATAGGCGTATCAAAAGAGGTGAGGGTCATCTTATCAATCAGCATTTTGGCATTAAGAGGGACGTTAAAAAGGGGATAAGAAAAGCTAAACGGGACTGTGAAATTAAAGTTGTTAGGGAATCGAAAACTAACTCAAAAAGTTTTTTCCAGGAATATAGAACAAAAGTTAGAGATAAGATAGGTCCCCTTAAAAATAACTCTGGGCATCTTACTGACAAGGAAAATGAAATGTGCTCTATTCTTAATAATTATTTTCTCTCGGTTTTCACTCAGGAAGACACTAACAATATCCCAGTAATTAATTTTTATAGTGGGCTTGAAGATGATAAATTATGCAATATCACAGTCACTAGAGAAATGATTATCAAACAAATAGACCAGTTGAAGCAAAATAAATCTCCGGGTCCTGATGAACTTTTTCAAGGGTTCTTAAAAAGTGTAAAATGGAACTTTGTGAACCATTGACTAATATTTTTAATGTTTCTCTTCAAACAGGTGTAGTGTCTGATATGTGGAAGGTGGCTATTGTAATTCCTATTTTTATAGCAGGGGACAAGTCGTTACCGTCAAATTACCGCCCAACAAGCCTAACCTCAATTGTAGGCAAATTACTAGAGTCAATTATAGCTGATAATATAAAAAGCCATCTCGATAAGCACAGCTTGATTAATGGTACTCAGCATGGATTCACGAGGGGCCGTTCCTCTCTAACTAATTTGTTAACCTTCTTCAGTAAAGCTTTTGAGGCCGTTGATCATGATAAAGAATTCGATATTGTTTATTTAGATTTTAGTAAGGCTTTTGATACAAAACCGCACCAGAGTCTGTTAAAGAAAGTGGCAGCTCATGGCACTGGGGGAAAATTGCTGTCATGGATCGAATCATGGCTCACAGATAGGAAGCATGAACACATATGCAGTATAATGTGATCCTTTATTGACAACGTTTTGCCAACACAATGGGCTTTTCAAGTCACAAACAGATCTACCTGGGTGGAAGGTACGACAGTATTTATAGTCAGGTGGAGAATGCTGCATGTTATGATCTACCGAGTAGCTTGGAAGAGAGATTGGATAAGTATATGTGTAGACCAATTGCAGTGTTCCTCCATTCCTATGTTCTTATGTGGGATAGCGATGAAGAAGTTTCTTGGCAAGTAGTTCAGCTATGTTATAGAAGCCGTTGTTCTGGTTGAAGTTGTTGGACATAGAGATAAGCGATGATTCCAGGATTCTTCGGTATTGAGTGTTGTCTTTTCTGGCGATAAGTCTTGAGTTTCTGTAGCTGATTAAATGGTTGTGTGAGTTATGGTGTTGTACACAGGCATTCCTTGGATCGTCAGACCTGCTTGTGTATTGGTGTTCTGAAATACTTGTTTGGAGGTCTCTTGATGGTTCGCCCACGTATAATTTGCTGCAGTCATTACAAGGGATTGTGTATACCCCTGCAGAGGATGGAAGTTTGTCCTGTCTGTTACTGGTAATGTCCTTAATGGTCGTGGTTGTGGAGGTAGATACTTGAAATGAGGTATTGGAAAAGATGTTGGAAACGTGTTTGGCAATGGAGTTGGTGGGGAGGACTATGTATTACTCATGTGCGAGTTAATTGTTCTAACATATTGTATTACTACTACTACTATTACCGCTACTTATATCACTACTACTACTGCTACCACTAGTATTGCACCTCACTCTGAGCCTATATATACCCTCTGTGTCCATGTACTGTTTGTAACGGCTTGACGAAGCTCCTTCCCCTTTCCCATTACATCTATCCACATGGAAACACTTAAACCTTTGAATATTACACTCAGCAATCATATCCCGACTCTTTAAATCATACCACATTTCAGTTAATGCAATGGCATCAAAGTTCCCAGCACATGCTGCCAAACGTAGTTCATTAATCTTATTCCTTGCACTTCGACTGTTAGCATAAAATACCATCATATGTTTTTTCTTCTGCACATTTTTCCTATTCACCTTTGTTTTTACGCAATTTCTGAAATTATCATTACCCAGAGTTACTCCATGACAGTTACTATTAAGATTCTTAATATCAGAGCATTAGTCAATATATCCACACTCATTATTTATCCTTTTAAACCCATACCTCTAAGTAACACTAGTTTAAAGTCCTAATAACCCCCTCAACTGAGCTAGCAAGAAAACCCATACCTGCCCTGGATAAGTGATCCCCATCTCTGGCATACATGCCATTTTGGCAATAGAAGTTGTCCCAGTTGTCAATGAATGGTACTGCATTATCCTTACAGTGTTTATCCAGCCAACAATTAATACCAATTGCTCTGGACAACCATTCATTTCCAACACCCTTTCTTAGCAAAATGTCACATATAACAGGGCGCTCCCCCTTCTTCCTAATTATGTCTATTGTTGTCCTGAACCTTCTAACTAAATTCTCACTTCTACGTTTGCCTACATCATTGCCTCCAGCACTGAGGCAGATAATAGGATTGATCCCATAACCATTCATGATGTTGTCAAGCTGGCTAATAATATCCTCCATCCCAGCCCCAGGAAAGCAAACTCTCTGTCTCCTACTCCTGTCTTTCAAGCAGAAGGCCCTATCCATGTACCTAACCTGGCTATCCCCAACAACAACAATATTCTTACCTTCCTTGGTGTCGTTCGTCGTGACGTTCCCAGTAGTCGACTCACATTCGTCGGGAAGCATGGAGAATGCATTAGATGTTTCACAACAGTGTCCACAACAGTCTCTTTATTCTTTATCGTTTCTACCTTTCCATTCGTCTTCTTGATCGTCAACTTCGTTCCATGTTGTCCAGCCACTGTCCAGGTTCCCTTCTTGACCTGAGGACTCACAACAGGAGGACTACTACGAATCCTCTTGTTTTCCTCAGTCAATCGCCGTTTCTCCATTTTTGCCACCCTCAATTTTTCCTTAAGCTGCTGGTAAAGTTGCTCGATGGAGGGCATCTTGGTTCAGTCTGCTGAGAGCACATTCGACACGTCCTCACTGAGCTAAGTACAAGTCACCAGTGAACTAAGTACAGGTCACCACTGCTAAGTACAGGTCACCACTGAGCTAAGTACAGGTCACCACTGAGTGCTAAGTACAGGTCACCTTTGCTTTTACATAATATCTGTAATTATCATTACCCAGCGTTACTCCATGACGTATTATAAAGTTTCATAATATCAAAGCGTAAGTCAATGTATCCATACTCATTATTTTTCATTTCTAAACCCATACCTCTAACTAATCCTAGTTTAAAGCCCTAACAACACCCACAACTGAGCTAGCAAGAAATCCCACACTTGCCCTGGATAAGTGAACCCCATCCTTGGCATACATGTCATTTCGGCCATAAGAACATAACATAAGAAAGGACTTTTTGGCCCGTACTAGGCAGGTCCTTTACAATTCATCCCACTAACAAAACATTTGCCATAGAAGTGGTCCCATTTGTCAATGAATGGTACTGCATTATCCTTACAGTGTTTGTCCAGCCAACAATTAATACCAATTGCTCTGGACGACCATTTATTTCCAACACCCTTTCTTGGCAAAATGCCACAAATAACAGGGAGCCCCTCCCCCCGTCTTCATAATTATGTCTATTGCTGTCCTATACCTTCTAACCAAATCCTCACCTCTACGCTTGCCTACATCATTGCCTCCAGCACTGAGGCACATAATTGGATCGATACCATTACCTTTCATGATGCTGTCAAGCCGGCTAACCATATCCTCCATCCGAGCCCCAGGAAAGCAAGCCCTTCGTCTCCTACTCCTATCCTTCAAGCAGAAGGCCCTATCCACGTACCAAACCTGGCTATCCCCAACAACAACAATGTTTTTACCTTCCTTGGTGTCGTTCGTCTTGACCTTCCCAGAAGTCGACTCACATTCATCGGGTAGCACGGAGAATGCATTCGATGTTTTCACAGCAGTCTCTTTCTTCTTCATCGTTTCTAACTCTATTCGTCTTCTTGATCTTTAACTTCGCTCCATGCTGTCCGGCCACTGCACAGGTTACTTTCTTGACCTCAGGAGTCACAACAGGAGGACTACTACGAATCCTCTTGTTTTGGTTCGTCAAGCGCTGTATCTCTATCTTTGCTACCCTTAAGCTGTTGGTAAAGTTACTCAGTGGAGGGCAACGGCTTGACAAAGCTCCTGGAGAGCGAAACGTTGCCACGATAAAATGCCACATTAGTTGCACTTGTGTCCTTTTACTTTACAGGTCACCACTGAGCTAAGTACAGGTCACCAATGATTTAAGTATAGGTCACCACTGAATGGATATTAATTCATTAGATATTCGTGGATATTAATTCGTTAGAAAACACTCAGCGAAGAATGACCAAATTAATTCATAGCATTAGAAAACTTCCGTATGAAGAAAAATTGAAGTCCTATAAATTACATTCACTTGTAAGACGAAGAATGAGGGGAGACATGATCGAGGTATACAAGTTGAAGATGGGTATTAACAAAGGGGATATAAATAAGGTTTTAGGGTATCTCTCCAAGAGAGAACCCGCAATAATGGATTCAAATTAGATAAGTTTTAGATTTCGAATTTAGGTTGGATAAATACATGGATGAGAAGGGTTTGAATTGAGTGGGACTTGCACATGAGTAATTAGAATTATCAAAGCTTATTTCTTGGGTAGCATTGAAAATTGCGATAAGCAAATATTTGTTAGTGGGATGGATTGTGAAGGACTGCCTAGTATGGACCAACAGGCCTGCTGCAGTGTTCCTCCTTTCTACATTGAACTGCATCTGCCACTTTTCTGATCACGAAATTAGTTTGTCTAAATCCTCCTGAAGTTCCGAGACATCAACGTCTGAATCGATTATCCTACCTATCTTCGTGTCATCAGCGAATCTGCATATATCACTAGTAATTCCCTCATAAAGGTAATTTATATATATTATAAACAACAACGGGCCTAAAACCGATCCCAGCGGAAGGCCGCTTGTTACAGATTCCCACTCAAAGTTAACTCCATTTATGCACACTCTCTGCCTCCTATTGGTTAGCCATGACTCGGTCCATGACAGTACTTTTCCCCCAGTGCCATGAGCAGCCACTTTCTTCAACAGTCTCTGATGTGGTACTCTATCAAAAGCCTTACTAAAATCCAAATAAACAATATCGAATTCTTTATCATTATCAACTGCCTCAAAAGCCTTACTGAAGAAAGTTAACGAATTAGTTAGGCAGGAACGGCCCCTAGTGAATCCATGTTGAGTATCATTAATCAAATTATGCCTATCGAGATGGCTTCTTATATTATCAGCTGTAATTGACGCTAGTAATTTGCCTGCAATTTGAGGTTAGGCTCATTGGGCATTAATTTGACCGTAACAACTTGTCTCCATTAAAAATAGGAATTACATTAGCCATCTTCCACATATCAGACACTACACCTGTTTGAAAAAGAAAATAAAGATA
>NC_069401.1:50597614-50602614 GCF_026875155.1 Cherax quadricarinatus | reverse complement strand
GTTCAGCCTCCTGTAGTGACGCCTCTCCTCTCTTCCTTCACGTAATTGCTCTGTTTCATTTGTAAACATCTCTTGGAATCTGTTGCTGAGCTCTTGTCAAACTTCTCTGTTATACTCTATTTTCACCTCTGTTTATATTGGGTTTGATCACCTGATCATTTACCGAAACTTATATCGTTCTATTGCCTTCTCATATACGTCTTTTTTCTTCTTTATGATTCATTTATTCTGGAATATAACATGTTTGTTCTTGTTTCACTTCAGTTCCATGTAATATGTATTGTTTCCATGCTGTCTTGTAATTCCTCCTTCCTCTCTTTCTTGGTAAAAGGCTGAATCTCTCTAGTTTCTTTGTAATATCGGCTGATGTACGGCATTATGTTCACTTTAGGCATTAAAGTTATACAGCACACCGGAAGTTTTAACGTAAGGAAAGTTTTAGTTAAATTGATCCTAGACAGTCAAGTCACAGTTATCAGCTGCAACCATTGTGTTTCACACGCCAGTCCTACATTATAACCTATCCTTACTTACCTATATTTACCTATGTTTTCTTAACTCGACATTAGACTCATAAAGCTTCTGGTGAGCAAAACGTATCCTAATAAAACCTTCCAAACGATGCACATGCCTAATTTGTGGATTAGTAGCCGAATGTAAAAGGTGTCTTTCTATATTCCCTTTGACGCTGAGTTCAACTGCAGTATAATATATAGTTGCCTATGCTATTATTTACAATTCGTTCCCTAACCCTCCACAGTGAGCCATCGGCCACACAGGCTACACAGCACCAGCTGGGTGACCGCTGCTCCTGATTGCCTTGTCTGGCGATTCTTTATGGAGTTGTAACAGTCGTCGACGACGGTGAAACTTATCTCATACATTCTCATGTATGGAAAAAATTCAGAAGTACTGCAGAAAGTACAATGTCCTGTTTCAGGTAAATGGGCATATTTATCAAGGATCAATATAAATATTAGTACAGAATGGCTAAGATACACACACACACACACACACACCACACACACACACACACACACACACACACACACACACACACACAACACACACACACACAACACACATCACATACACACACACATACACACAACATACACACAACACACACACACACACACACACACACACACACACACACACACACACACACACACACACACACACACACACAACACACATCCACATACACACACACAAACACACACACACACTACACATTCGGCACGACATATATATATAATATTATATATATATATATATATATATATATATATATATATATATATATATATATATATATATATATATATATATATATAATATATATATATAATAATATATATATATATACTATATATATATATAAATATATATATATATATATTATATATATGGATCTAATGTCGAGTTAAGAAAACATAGGTAAATATAGGTAAGTAAGGATAGGTTATAATGTAGGACTGGCGTGTGAAACACAATGGTTGCAGCTGATAACTGTGACTTGACTGTCTAGGATCAATTTAACTAAAACTTTCCTTACGTTAAAACTTCCGGTGTGCTGTATAACTTTAATGCCTAAAGTGAACATAATGCCGTACATCAGCCGATATTACAAAGAAACTAGAGAGATTCAGCCTTTTACCAAGAAAGAGAGGAAGGAGGAATTACAAGACAGCATGGAAACAATACATATTACATGGAACTGAAGTGAAACAAGAACAAACATGTTATATTCCAGAATAAATGAATCATAAAGAAGAAAAAAGACGTATATGAGAAGGCAATAGAACGATATAAGTTTCGGTAAATGATCAGGTGATCAAACCCAATATAAACAGAGGAGAAAATAGAGTATAACAGAGAAGTTTGTCAAGAGCTCAGCAACAGATTCCAAGAGTTGTTTACAAATGAAACAGAGCAATTACGTGAAGGAAGAGAGGAGAGGCGCCACTACAGGAGGCTGAACAGCATATCTGTGGCAGGAGACGTGAAAAAAAAGCCTGAAGGATAACGAGATCAGATAATGCCTTGCCAAGGGTACTAAGGAAGACTGCTGAGATGTTAAGCAAACCAATAACGAGGAGCTACACCACATAACTAGAAACAAGAACTGTCAAGGCAGTTAGAAAACGTGAATCGTAGTACCCATGTTGAAGAAAGGAAACCGACAGGGGACTATAAACTGCAGACCAGTAACGAGGACATGTTTATTCGGCAAAGTAAAGGAGAAAATAATATATACAGAAATAGTTGAAAACCTAAGAGGAAAACAGCCTGAATTTATAGAATAAAAACCTGTTCTAAGTAACCTGAATGAATAACAATGCGCGATGGTTACCATCAAGCTGGTAAGTAAAATATTGGCAGATTTTTATATTCCAAGAATTAATTTACTTTTAGTGTAAGTTTGCCATTAATTCTGTCTCATGCAATGAAGAGTTGAAAGTTCGTTTATTATTTAAACTTTATAGGTGCTCAGTTAATTATTTTATTGGTCATAAATATATACGTACGCAAACACACACAGATACACACATACACACAGACACACACAAAGACACACACACAGAGACACACACAGACACAGACACACACAGACACAGACACACACACACACACACACACAAACACACATACACACACACACACACACACACACACACACACACACACACACACACACACACACACACATCACATACACGCACACAAACACACACACACACATACACATTCGGCACGACATATATATTATATATATATATATAATATATATATATATATATATATATATATATATATATATAAATATATATATGAGTCTAATGTCGAGTTAAGAAAACATAGGTAAATATAGGTAAGTAAGGATAGGTTATAATGTAGGACTGGCGTGTGAAACACAATGGTTGCAGCTGATAACTGTGACTTGACTGTCTAGGATCAATTTAACTAAAACTTTCCTTACGTTAAAACTTCCGGTGTGCTGTATAACTTTAATGCCTAAAGTAAACATAATGCTGTACATCAGCCGATATTAGCGATCAGTGAAGAGGCGGGGCCAGGAGCTCGGACTCGACCCCCGCAACCTCAACTAGGTGAGTACACACACACACACACACACACACACACACACACACACACACACACACACAAGCACTTCAAGAAGTTAGAGAAAGTACAAAGGTTTGCAACAAGGCTAGTTACAGAGCTCAGGGGAATGTCGTACGAGGAAAGGTTTGGGAAATCGGACTGACGACACTGGAGGACAGAAGGGTCAGGGGAGACATGATAACGACATACAAGATACTGCGGGGAATAGACAAGGTGGACAGAGACAGGATGTTCCAGAGAGGGGACACAGAAACAAGGGGTCACAATTGGAAGCTGAAGACTCAGACGAGTCACAGGGACGTTAGGAAGTATTTCTTCAGTCATAGAGTCGTCAGGAAGTCGAATAGCCTAGCAAGTGAAGTAGTGGAGGCAGGAACCATACATAGTTTTAAAAAGAGGTATGGCAAAGCTCAGGAAGCAGAGAGGGAGAGGACCTAGTAGCAATCAGTGAAGAGGCGGGGCCAGGAGCTGAGTCTCGACCCCTGCAGCCACAATTAGGTGAGTACACACACACACACACACACACACACACACACACACACACACCACATACACACACACACACACACATACACACACACACACACGTACTCATATACAACAGGCCTAGTGTCTAATCGACATGTGCCTAGGACAAAATGGTAACTAACACACACACACACATATATACATATATTATATATATATATATATATATATATATATAATATATATATATATATATATATATATAATATATATATATATATATATATATACATATATATATATATATATATATATAATATATATATATATATATATATATATATATATATACTATACTATATATATATATATATATATATATATATATATATATATATATATATATATATATATATATATATATATATATATATATATATGTCGTGCCGAATATGTGAAACTGGTCAATTAGCAAGAACTCATTTAATATTAAGTCCTTTGTAAAATTTTATCTTATACGTTTAAATATATATTTTTTCATTAATGTTAATGTAAAATTTTTTAATTTTGCTCCAGAAGAATCTTAGAAAACTTACCTAACCTTATTATAACAAGCGCAATTTATTTTAGCCTAACCCAACTAAATATATTTAAGATTTGTTTACAGTAATTTAATACTAAACAAACACAGTGAATTTTTTTTTTTTCGTTAGGTTCAGAATGATTTTGGCGAAATTATTGCATACACAAATTTTCACTTGTCCTAAATGGCAAGATGGGCGTTGCTATTTAAGCCAAGATCGCAAATTCTGCCTATTCGGTACGACATATATGTATATATATATATATATATATATATGTATATACACACTCACACACGTATACACATAGACAAACCTAACCTAACACATTAGCTCATAAATCCCTCCACCACACACACATTTTTACGATAAGCTGAAGCAGCTAGAACATCCCAACAGGGTAAAAACAAAATGGGATCTCAAAAGGGAAGGCATAAAGGCAAGGGAATCGATGGTGGCTGGTCGGAAAAGGAAGAATGGGCAGAACGGCTCAAGAACAATTGGAAGCTGAAAACCCGGATGAGTCATAGGGATGTTAGGAAGTATTTCTTTAGTCTTAGAGTTGTCAGGAGTTGGAATAATCTGGAGAGTGAAGTAGTGGAAGCAAGTTCCATAAACAGCTTTAAGAAGAGGTATGATAGAGATCATGGAGCAGGGAGTGAGTGAATTAGTATCGACCAGTGAAGAGGAGGGGCCAGGAGCTATGAATCGAACCCTGCAACAACACATAGGTGAGTATATAGGTGAGTACACACACACACATACACATACACACACACACACACAAACACACACACACACACACACACACACACACAC
>NC_069401.1:50576164-50597114 GCF_026875155.1 Cherax quadricarinatus | reverse complement strand
TTACACCCAGTCCTTGACTCATATTCTCGGCAGTGCTTGTACTCATGTCTCACTCCTTGTACTAGTTTTCATCAGTCCTTGTACTCTGTTCTCATCATCCTTCACCATTTCTCAGCGTCCTTGTACCATGTTCTCATCAGTCCTTGCACTCATATTCTAGCATCCTTGTACTTTTTTTCAGTCCTTACTCATATTCTCATCAGTCCTTGCATCATATTCTCCAGCATTTCCTTGTACTCGTGTTCTCATCAGTCCTTGCACTCATATTCTCAGCAGTCCTTTACTCATGTTTCATCACCCTTGCACCCCATGTTCTCATCAGTCCTTGTACTCATGTTCTCATCAGTCCTTGCACTCATGTTCTCATCAGTCCTTGCACTCATATTCTCAGCAGCCCTTGTACTCATGTTCTCAGCAGTCCTTGTACTCCTGTTCTCAGCAGTCCTTGTACTCATGTTCTCATCAGTGCTTGCACTCATGTTCTCAGCAGTTCTTGTACTCATGTTCTCAGCAGTGCTTGTACTCATGTTCTGAGCAGTCCTTGTACTCATGTTTTCATTAGTCCTTGCACTCATGTTCTCAGCAGTCCTTGTACTCATGTTCTAAGCAGTTCTTGCACTCATGTTCTCATCAGTCCTTGCACTCATGTTCTCATCAGTCCTTGCACTCATGTTCTCAGTAGTCCTTGTGCTCATGTTCTCAGCAGTTCTTGTACTCATGTTCTCAGCATTTTCTTGTACTCATGTTCTCGCAGTTCTTGTACTCATGTTCTCATCAGTCCTTTTACCTGTTCTCATCAGTCCTTGCATTCATGTTCTCAGCAGTCCTTGTACTCATGTTCTCAGCAGTCCTTGTACTCATGTTCTCAGCAGTCCTTGTACTCATGTTCTCATCAGCCCTTGCATTCATATTCTCAGCAATCCTTGTACTAATTTTTCTCAGCAGTCCTTGCACTATTTTCCCTCAGCAGCCCCTTGCCCTCATGTTTCAGCAGTTTTTGGGTACTCATGTTCACAGCAGTCCTCGCACTCTGTTCTCAGCAGTCCTTGTACTCATGTTCTCATCGTGCTTGCATTTCATGTTCTCAGCAGTTCTTTGTACTCTGTTCTCAGAAGTGCCTGTACTCATGTTCTGAGCAGCCCCTGTACTCAAGTTTTCATCAGCCCTTGCATCATTTTTCCAGCAGTCCTTGTACTCTTTGTTCTCATCAGTCCTTGCACTCATGTTTAAAGCAGTCCTTATATCAATGTTCTCAGCAGTCCTTGAATCATATTTCCAGCAGTCCTTATACTCATGTTCTCAGCAGTCCTTGCACTCATGTTCTCAGCATTCCTTGCACTCATGTTCTCAGCAGTCCTTGCACTCATGTTCTCAGCAATCCTTGCACTCATGTTCTCAGCAGTCCTTGCACTCATGTTCTCAGCATTCCTTGCACTCATGTTCTCAGCAGTTCTTTTTACTCTGTTCTCACCAGTTCTTCCCACTCATGTTCTCCCCAGTCCTTGTATTTTTTTGCTCTCAGCAGTCCTTGTACTCATGTTCTCAGCAGTCCTTGTACTCATGTTCTCAGCAGTCCTTGCACTCATGTTTTCAGCAGTCCTTGCACTCATGTTCTCACCAGTCCTTGCACCCATATTCTCAGCAGTCCTTGCACTCATGTTCTCAGCAGTCCTTGTACTCATGTTCTCAGCAGTCCTTGTACTCATATTCTCAGCAGTCCTTGCACTAATGTTCTCAGCAGTCCTTGGACTCATGTTCTCAGCAGTCCTTGCACCCATACTCTCAGCAGTTCTTGTACTCATGTTCTCAGCAGTCCTTGCACCCATACTCTCAGCAGTTCTTGTACTCATGTTCTCAGCAGTCCTTGCACACATGTTCTCAGAAGCCGTTGCACTCATGTTCTCAGCAGTCCTTGCACTCATGTTCTCAGCAGCCCTTGCACTCATGTTCTCAGCAGTCCTTGCACTCATGTTCTCAGCAGTCCTTGGACTCATGTTCTCAGCAGTCCTTGCACTCATGTTCTCAGCAGCCCTTGCACTCATGTTCTCAGCAGTCCTTGGACTAATGTTCTCAGCATTTCCTTGCACTCATGTTCTCGGGCAGTCCTTGGACTCATGTTCTCATCAGTCCTTGCACCCTACTCTCAGCAGTTCTTGTACTATGTTCTCAGCAGTCCTTTATCATGTTCTCAGCAGTCCTTGCAACAATGTTCTCAGCACCCGTTGCACTCATGTTCTCAGCAGTCCTTGCACTCATGTTCTCAGCAGTCCTTGCACTCATGTTTCTCAGCAGCCGTTGCACTCATGTTCTCAGCAGTCCTTGTACTCATGTTCTCAGCAGTCTTGCACACATGTTCTCAACAGTCCTTGCACTCATTTTTCTCAGCAGTCCTTGCACTCATGTTTTCAGCAGTCCTTGCACCCATGTTCTCAGCAGCCGTTGCACTCTTGTTCTCAGCAGTCCTTGACTCATGTTCTCATCAGTCCTTGCACCCATACTCTCACAGTTCTTGTACTCATTTTTCTCAGCAGTCCTTGTACTCATGTTCTCAGCAGTCCTTGCACTCATGTTTCACCCAGTCCTTGCACCATACTCTCAGCAGTTCTTGTACTCATGTTCTCAGCAGTTCTTGTACTCATGTTCTCAGCAGTCCTTGCACCCATACTCTCAGCAGTTCTTGTACTCATGTTCTGAGCAGTCCTTGGCTCATGTTCTCGCAGTCCTTGCACTCATTTCTCAGCAGCCCTTGCACTAAATGTTCTCAGCAGTCCTTGCACTCATGTTTCAGCATTCATTGGACTCATGTTCGCTCATTTCCTTGCACCCCATACTCTCAGCAGTTCTTGTACTCATGTTCTAAAGCAGTTCTGGTACTCATGTTCTCAGCAGTCCTTGCACTCATGTTCTCAGCAGTTCTTGCACTCATGTTCTCAGCAGTCATTGAACTCATGTTCTCAAGCAGTCCTTGCACTCATGTTCTCAGCAGTTCTTGCCCCTCATGTTCTCAGCAGTCTTTGAAACTCATGTTCTCATCAGTCCTTGCACCCATACTCTCAGCAGTACTTGTACTCATGTTCTCAGCAGTTCTTGCACTCATGTTCTCAGCAGTCATTGAACTCATGTTCTCAGTAGTCTTTGAACTCATGTTCTCATCAGTCCTTGCACTCATGTTCTCATCAGTCCTTGCACTCATGTTCTCAGCAGTCCTTGCACTCATGTTCTCAGCAGTCCTTGCACTCATGTTCTCATCAGTCCTTGCACTCATGTTCTCAACAGTCCTTGTACTCATGTTCTCATCAGTCCTTGCACTCACGTTGTGAGCAGTCCTTGTACTCATGTTTTCATTAGTCCTTGCACTCATGTTCTCAGCAGTCCTTGCACTCATATTCTCAGCAGCCCTTGTACTCATGTTCTCAGCAGTCCTTGTACTCCTGTTCTCAGCAGTCCTTGTACTCATGTTCTCATCAGTGCTTGCACTCATGTTCTCAGCAGTTCTTGTACTCATGTTCTCAGCAGTGCTTGTACTCATGTTCTCAGCAGTCCTTGTACTCATGTTTTCATTAGTCCTTGCACTCATGTTCTCAACAGTCCTTGTACTCATGTTCTAAGCAGTTCTTGCACTCATGTTCCATTCAGTCCTTGCAACTCATGTTTCTCAGTAGTCTTTGTGCTCATGTTCTCGCAGTTCTGTACTCTTTGTTCTCAGCAGTTCTTGTACTCATGTTTCAGCTTTTTCTTGTACTCATGTTCTCATCAGTCCTTGTACTCATGTTCTCATCAGTCCTTGCATTCATGTTCTCAGCAGTCCTTGTACTCATGTTCTCAGCAGTCCTTGTACTCATGTGCTCAGCAGTCCTTGTACTCATGTTCTCATCAGTCCTTGCATTCATATTCTCAGCAATCCTTGTACTCATGTTCTCAGCAGTCCTTGCACTCTTGTTCTCAGCGGGTCCTTGCCTCTGTTCTCAGCGTTCTTGTACTCATGTTCACAGCAGTCCTCGCACTCATGTTCTCAGCAGTCCTTGTACTCATGTTCTCATCAGTGCTTGCACTCATGTTCTCAGCAGTTCTTGTACTCATGTTCTCAGCAGTGCCTGTACTCATGTTCTGAGCAGCCCTGTACTCAGTTTTCATCAGCCCTTGCACTCATGTTCTCAGCAGTCCTTGTACTCATGTTCTCATCAGTCCTTGCACTCATGTTCTCAGCAGTCCTTATACTCATGTTCTCAGCAGTCCTTGAACTCAATTCTCAGCAGTCCTTATACTCTTTTCTCAGCGTCCTTGCACTCATGTTCTCGCATTCCTTGCACTCATGTTCTCAGCAGTCCTTGCACTCTTGTTCTCGGGCAATCCTTGCACTATGTTTCAGCATCCTTGCACCATGTTCTCAGCATTCTTGCACTCATGTTCTCAGCAGTTTCTTGTACTCATGTTCTCACCAGTTCTTGCACTCATGTTCTCACCGTCCTTGTACTCATGCTTCAGCATCCTTGTACTCATGTTCTCAGCAGTCCTTGTACTCATGTTCTCAGCAGTCCTTGCCCCTCATGTTTTTCAGCAGTCCTTGCACTATGTTCTCACCAGTCCTTGCACCCATATTCTCAGCAGTCCTTGCACTCATATTCTCAGCAGTCCTTGTACTCATGTTCTCAGCAGTCCTTGTACTCTATTCTCGCAGTCCTTGCACAAATGTTCTCGCAGTCCTTGGACTCAGTTCTCAGCAGTCCTTGCACCCATACTCTCAGCAGTTCTTGTACTCATGTTCTCAGCAGTCCTTGCACCCATACTCTCAGCAGTTCTTGTACTCATGTTCTCAGCAGTCCTTGTATCAAGTTCTCAGCAGTCCTTGCACAATGTTCTCAGAAGCCGTTGCATCATGTTCTCAGCAGTCCTTGCACTCATGTTTCAGCAGCCCTTGCACTCAGGGTTCTCGCAGTCCTTGCACTCATGTTCTCGCAGCCCTTTGGGACTCATGTTCTCAGCAGTCCTTGCACTCATGTTCTCAGCAGCCCTTGCACTCATGTTCTCAGCAGTCCTTGGACTAATGTTCTCAGCAGTCCTTGCACCATGTTCTCAGCAGTCCTTGGATCATGTTCTCATCAGTCCTTGCACCCATACTTCAGCAGTTCTTGTACTCATGTTCTCAGCAGTCCTTGTACTCATGTTCTCAGCGTCCATGCACACATGTTTCTCAGCGCCGTTGCACTCATGTTCTCAGCAGTCCTTGCACTATGTTCTCAGCAGTCCTTGCACTCATGTTCTCAGCAGCCGTTGCATCATTTTCTCAGCAGTCCTTGTACTCATGTTCTCAGCAGTCTTGCACACATGTTCTCAACAGTCCTTGCACTCATGTTCTAAAGCAGTCCTTGCACTCATGTTCTCAGCAGTCCTTGCACTCATGTTCTCGCAGCCGTTGCCTCATGTTCTCAGCAGGTCCTTTGACTCATGTTCTCATCAGTCCTTGCACCCATACTCTCAGCAGTTCTTGTAATCATGTTCTCAGCAGTCCTTGTACTCATGTTTTCAGCAGTCCTTGCACTCATGTTCTCAGCAGTCCTTGCACCCATACTCTCAGCAGTTCTTGTACTCATGTTCTCAGCAGTTCTTGTACTCATGTTCTCAGCAGTCCTTCCCACCCTTTACTCTCAGCAGTTCTTGTACTCATGTTTGAGCAGTCCTTGGACTCATGTTTCACAGTCTTGAAATCATGTTCTCAGCAGCCCTTGCACTATGTTCTCAGCAGTCCTTGCACTCATGTTCTCAGCATTCCTTGGACTCATGTTCGCATCAGTCCTTGCACCCATACTCTAAAGCAGTTCTTGTACTCATGTCTCAGCAGTTCTTTTACTCATGTTCTCAGCAGTCCTTGCACTCATGTTCTCAGCAGTTCTTGCACTCATGTTCTCAGCAGTCATTGAACTCATGTTCTCAGCAGTCCTTGCACTCATTTTTCTCAGCATTTTCTTGCACTCATGTTCTCAGCATTTCTTTGCCCCCATGTTCTCATCATCCTTGCACCCATACTCTCAGCAGTACTTGTACTCATGTTCTCAGCAGTTTCTTGCACTCATGTTCTCAGCAGTCATTGAACTCATGTTCTCAGCAGTCTTTGCACTCATGTTTCATCAGTCCTTGCACTCATGTTCTCACAGTCCTTGCACTCATGTTCTCAGCAGTCCTTGCACTCTGTTCTCAGCAGTCTTGCACTCATGTTCTCATCAGTCCTTGCACTCATTTTCCCTCAACAGTCCTTGTACTCATGTTTCTCAGTCCTTGCACTCACGTTGTGAGCAGTCCTTGTACCCCATGTTCTCAGAGTCCTTGCACTCATGTTCCCAGCAGTCCTTGCACTCATGTTCTCAGCAGTCCTTCCACTCTTTTTCTCAGCAGTCCTTGTACTCATGTTCTCAGAAGTCCTTGCACTCATGTTCTCAGCAGTTCTTGTACTCATGTTCTCATCAGTCCTTGCACTCATGTTCTCAGCAGTCCTTGTACTCATGTTCTCAGCAGTCCTTGTACTCATGTTCTCAGCAGTCCTTCCACTCATGTTATCAGCAGTCCTTGCACTCATGTTCTCAGCAGTTCTTGCACTCATTTTCTCGGCAGTCCGTGTACTCATGTTCTCAGCAGTCCTTGCACTCATGTTCTTAGCAGTCCTTGTACTCCTTTTCTCAGCAGTCCTTGCACTCATGTTCTCAGCAGTCCTTGCACTCATGTTCTCATCAGTCCTTGCACTCATGTTTTCAGCAGTCCTTTTACTCATGTTCTCAGCAGTCATTGTACACATGTTCTCATCAGTCCTTGCACTCATGTTCTCAGCAGTTTTGCGCTCATGTTCTCATCAGTTTTTGCACTCATGTTCTCAGCAGTCCTTGCACTCATGTTCTCAGCAGTCCTTCCACTCATTTTCTCAGCAGTCCTTGTACTCATGTTTTCTGCAGTCTTTGCACTCATGTTCTCAGCAGCCCTTGCACTCATGTTCTCAGCAGTCCTTGCATCATGTTCTCAGCACCCCGTTGCACTCATGTTCTCAGCAGTCCTTGCACTCATGTTCTCATCAGTCCTTGCACCCTACTCTCAGCAGTTCTTGTACTCATGTTCTCAGCAGTCCTTGTACTCATGTTCTCAGCAGTCCTTGCACTCAGGTTCTCACAGTCCTTGCACCCATACTCTCAGCGTTCTTGTATCATGTTCTCAGCAGTTCTTGTACTCATGTTCTCAGCAGTCCTTGCACCCATACTCTCAGCGTTCTTTTTCTCATGTTCTGAGCAGGTCTTGGACTCATGTTCTCAGCAGTCCTTGCACTCATGTTCTCAGCAGCCCTTGCACTCATGTTCTCAGCAGTCCTTGATCATGTTCTCGCATTCCTTGGACTCATGTTCGAAATCAGTCCTTGCCCCCATACTCTCAGCGTTCTTGTACTCATTTTTCTCAGCAGTTCTTGTACTCATGTTTTCAGCAGTCCTTGCACTCATGTTTCAGCGTTCTTGCACTCATGTTCTCAGCAGTCATTGAACTCATGTTCTCAGCAGTCCTTGCACTCATGTTATCAGCAGTTCTTGCACTCATGTTCTCAGAGTCTTTGCACTCTGTTCTCACAGTTATTGCACTCTGTTCTCAGATTCCTTGTACTCATGTTCTCAGCAGCCCTTGCACTCATTTTCTCAGCAATCCTTGCACTCATTTTTCTCAGCAGTCCTTGCACTCATGTTCTCAGCATTCCTTGCACTCATGTTCTCAGCAGTTCTTGTACTCATGTTCTCACCAGTTCTTGCACTCATGTTCTCACCAGTCCTTGTACTCATGCTCTCAGCAGTCCTTGTACTCATGTTCTCAGCAGTCCTTGTACTTGTTCTCAGCAGTCCTTGCACTCATGTTTTCAGCAGTCCTTGCACTCATGTTCTCACCAGTCCTTGCACCCATATTCTCAGCAGTCCTTGCACTCATATTCTCAGCAGTCCTTGTACTCATGTTCTCAGCAGTCCTTGTACTCATATTCTCAGCAGTCCTTGACTAATGTTCTCAGCAGTCCTTGGACTCATGTTCTCAGCAGTCCTTGCACCCATATTTCAGCAGTTCTTTTTCTTTTGTTCTCAGCAGTCCTTGCACCCATACTCTCAGCAGTTTTGTACTCATGTTCTCAGCAGTCTTGTACTCATGTTCTCAGCAGTCCATTGCAAAACATGTTTTCAGAAGCCGTTGCACTCATGTTCTCAGCAGCCCCTTGCACTCATGTTCTCAGCAGCCCTTGCACTCATGTTCTCAGCAGTCCTTGCACTATGTTCTCAGCAGCCCTTGGACTCATGTTCTCAGCGTCCTTGCACTCATGTTCTCAGCAGCCCTTGCACTCATGTTCTCAGCAGTCCTTGGATAATGTTCTCAGCAGTCCTTGCACTCATGTTTCAGCAGTCCTTTGGGGACTCATGTTTCATCAGTCCTTGCACCCATACTCTAGCATTTTCTTGTACTCATGTTTTTCAGCAGTCCTTGTATCATGTTTCAGCAGTCCTTGCACACATGTTTCTCAGCAGCGTTGCACTCATGTTCTCAGCAGTCCTTGCACTCATGTTCTCAGCAGTCCTTGCACTCATGTTCTCAGCAGCCGTTGCACTCATGTTCTAGCAGTCCTTGTACTCATGTTCTCAGCAGTCCTTGCACACATGTTCTCAACAGTCCTTGCACATGTTCTCAGCAGTCCTTGCATCATGTTCTCGCAGTCCTTGCACTCATGTTCTCAGCAGCCGTTTGCACTCATTTCTCAGCAGTCCTTGCACTCATGTTCTCATCAGTCCTTGCACCCATACTCTCGCAGTTCTTGTACTCATGTTCTCAGGCAGTCCTTGTACTCATTTTTTTCAGCAGTCCTTGCACTCTTGTTCTCAGCAGTCCTTGCACCATACTCTCAGCGTTCTTGTACTCATGTTCTCGGGCAGTTCTTGTACTCATGTTCTCAGCAGTCCTTGCACCCATACTCTCAGCAGTTCTTGTTACTCTTTGTTCTGAGCAGTCCTTGGACTCTGTTCCAGCAGTCCTTGCACTCATGTTCTCAGCAGCCCTTGCACTCATGTTTCAGCAGTCCTTGCACTATGTTCTCAGCATTCCTTGGATCATGTTCGCATCATCCTTGCACCCTTTCTCTCAGCAGTTCTTGTACTCATTTTTCTCAGCAGTTCTTGTACTCATTTTCTCAGCAGTTCCTTTGCACTCATGTTCTCAGCAGTTCTTGCACTCATGTTCTCAGCAGTATTGAACTCATGTTCTCAGCAGTCCTTGCACTCATGTTCTCAGCAGTTCTTGGCACTATGTTCTCAGCAGTCTTTGAAACTCATGTTCTCTTCAGCCCTTTGCACCCATACTCTCAGCAGTACTTGTACTCATTTTTCCCAGCAGTTCTTGCACATCATTTTCAGCAGTCATTGAACTCATGTTCTCAGCAGTCTTTGCACTCATGTTCTCATCAGCCCTTGCACTCATGTTTTTCATCAGTCCTTGCACTAAATGTTCTCAGCAGTCCTTGCACTCATGTTCTCAGCAGCCCTTGCACTCAGTTCTCATCAGTCCTTGCATCATGTTCTCAACAGTCCTTGTACTCTTTGTTCTCATCATTTCCTTGCACTCACGTTGTGAGCAGTCCTTGTACTCATGTTTCTAGCAGTCCTGCATCATGTTCCCAGCAGTCCTTGCACTCATGTTCTCAGCAGTCCTTCCACTCTTTTTCTCAGCAGTCTTGTACTCATTTTTCTCAGAAGTCCTTGCACTCATGTTCTCAGCTTTTTCTTGTACTCATGTCTAAATCAGTCCTTGCACTCTTTGTTCTCAGCAGTCCTTGTACCAGTTTCAGCAGTCCTTGTACTCATGTTCTCAGCAGTCCTTCCACTCATGTTATCAGCAGTCTTGCACTCATGTTCTCAGCTTCCTTGCATCATTTTCTCAGCAGTCCGTGGTACTCTGTTCTCAGCAGTCTTGAAATCATGTTCTTAGCAGTCCTTGTACTCCTTTTCTCAGCAGCCCTTGCACTCATGTTCTCAGCAGTCCTTGCACTCATGTTTCATCATTTCTGCACTCATTTTTCAGCAGTCCTTTTACTCATGTTCTCAGCAGTCATTGTACACATGTTCTCATCAGTCCTTGCACTCAGTTTCAGCAGTTTTGCGCTCTTGTTCTCATCAGTTTTTGCACTCATTGTTCTCAGCAGTCTTGCATCATGTTTCTCAGCAGTCCTTCCATCATTTTCTCAGCAGTCCTTGTATCATGTTTTCTGCAGTCTTTGCACTCATGTTTCAGCAGCCCTTGCACTCTGTTCTCAGCAGCCCTTGCACTCATGTTCTCAGAAAGCCGTTGCACTCTGTTTTTCAGCAGCCCTTGCACTCATGTTCTCATCAGTCCTTGCCCCCTACTCTCAGCAGTTCTTGTACTCATTGTTCTCAAGCAGTCCTTTTACTCATGTTCTCAGCAGTCCTTGCACTCAAGTTCTCGCAGTCCTTGCACCCATACTCTCAGCAGTTCTTGTACTCATGTTCTCAGCAGTTCTTGTATCATGTTCTCAGCAGTCCTTGCCCCCATACTCTCAGCAGTTCTTGTACTCATGTTCTGAGCAGTCCTTGGACTCATGTTTCAGCAGTCCTTGCACTCATGTTCTCAGCAGCCCTTGCACTCATGTTCTCAGCAGTCCTTGCACCATGTTCTCAGCATTCCTTGGACTCATGTTCGCTCAGTCCTTGCACCCTTTACTCTCAGCAGTTCTTGTACTCATGTTCTCGCATTTTCTTGTACTCATGTTCTCAGCAGTCCTTGCACTCATTTTCCCTCAGCATTTCTTGCACTCATGTTTCAGCAGTCATTGAACTCATGTTCTCAGCAGCCCTTGCATCATGTTCTCAGCAGTTCTTGCACTCATGTTCTCAGCAGTCTTTGCATCATGTTCTCATCAGTTATTGCACCCATACTCTCAGAAGAAACTTGTACTCATGTTCTCAGCAGTTCTTGCACTCATGTTCTCAGCAGTCATTGAACTCATGTTCTCAGCAGTCTTTGCACTCATGTTCTCATCAGTCCTTGCACTCATGTTCTAAATCAGTCCTTGCACCCCTTTTCTCAGAAAGTCCTTTCACTCATGTTCTCAGCAGTCCTTGCACTCATGTTCTCATCAGTCCTTGCACTCATGTTCTCAACAGTCCTTGTACTCATGTTCTCATCAGTCCTTGCACTCACGTTGTGAGCAGTCCTTGTACTCATGTTCTCAGCAGTCCTTGCACTCATGTTCCCAGCAGTCCTTGCACTCATGTTCTCAGCAGTCCTTCCACTCTTTTTCTCAGCAGTCCTTGTACTCATGTTCTCAGAAGTCCTTGCACTCATGTTCTCAGCAGTTCTTGTACTCATGTTCTCATCAGTCCTTGCACTCATGTTCTCAGCAGTCCTTGTACTCATGTTTCAGCAGTCCTTGTACTATGTTCTCAGCAAGCCCTGCACTCATGTTATCAGCAGTCCTTGCACCCCATGTTCTCAGCAGTTCTTGCACTCATTTTCTCAGCAGTCCGTGTACTCATGTTCTTAGCAGTCCTTGCACTCATGTTCTTAGCAGTCCTTGTACTCCTTTTCTCAGCAGTCCTTGCACTCATGTTCTCAGCAGTCCTTGCATCATGTTCTCATCAGTCCTTGCACTCATGTTTTCAGCAGTCCTTTTACTCATGTTCTCAGCAGTCATTGTACACATGTTCTCATCAGTCCTTGCACTCATGTTCTCAGCATTTTTGCGTCATGTTCTCATCAGTTTTTGCACTCATGTTCTCAGCAGTCCTTTGCACTCATGTTCTCAGCAGCCCTTTCCCACTCTTTTTTCCAGCATCCTTGTACTCATGTTTTCTGCAGTCTTTGCACTCATGTTCTCAGCATTTACTTGTACTCATGTTCTCAGCAGTCATTGCACTCATGTTCTCTGCAGTCCTCCATCATTTTCTCAGCAGTCCTTGTACTCATGTTTCCAGCATTCCTTGAACTCATGTTCTGAGCGGGTCCTTGACTCATGTTCTCAGCATCATTGAATCATGTTCTCAGCAGTCCTTGCACATCATGTTCTCAGCAGTTCTTGCACTAAATGTTCTCAGCAGTTTTGCACTCATGTTCTCTCAGTCCTTGCCCCCCATACTCTCAGCAGTACTTGTACTCATGTTTCAGCAGTTTTTGCACTCATGTTCTCAGCAGTCATTGAACTCATGTTCTCAGCAGTCTTCACTCATGTTCTCACCCGTCCTTGCACTCATGTTCTCATCAGTCCTTGCACTCATGTTCTCAGCAGTCCTTGCACTCATGTTCTCAGCAGTCCTTGCACTCATGTTCTCATCAGTCCTTGCACTCATGTTCTCAACAGTCCTTGTACTCATTTTTCTCATCAGCCCTTGCACTCACGTTGTGAGCAGTCCTTTGTACTCATGTTCTCAGCAGTCCTTGCACTCATGTTCCCAGCAGTCCTTGCACTCATGTTCTCAGCAGTCCTTCCACTCTTTTTCTCAGCAGTCCTTGTACTCATGTTCTCAGAAGTCCTTGCACTATGTTCTCAGCTTCTTGTACTCATGTTTCATCAGCCCTTCCCACTAATGTTCTCAGCAGTCCTTGTACTCATGTTCTCAGCAGTCCTTTTACTCTTTCTCAGCAGTCCTCCACTCATTTTTATCAGCAGTCCTTGCACTCATGTTCTCAGCAGTTCTTGCACTCATTTTCTCAGCAGTCCGTGTACTCATGTTCTCAGCAGTCCTTGCACTCATGTTCTTAGCAGTCCTTGTACTCCTTTTCTCAGCAGTCCTTGCACTCATGTTCTCAGCAGTCCTTGCACTCATGTTCTCATCAGTCCTTGCACTCATGTTTTCAGCAGTCCTTTTACTCATGTTCTCAGCAGTCATTGTACACATGTTCTCATCAGTCCTTGCACTCATGTTCTCAGCAGTTTTGCGCTCATGTTCTCATCAGTTTTTGCACTCATGTTCTCAGCAGTCCTTGCACTCATGTTCTCAGCAGTCCTTCCACTCATTTTCTCAGCAGTCCTTGTACTCATGTTTTCTGCAGTCTTTGCACTCATGTTCTCAGCAGCCCTTGCACTCATGTTCTCAGCAGTCCTTGCACTCATGTTCTCAGCAGCCGTTGCACTCATGTTCTCAGCAGTCCTTGCACTCATGTTCTCATCAGTCCTTGCACCCATACTCTCAGCAGTTCTTGTTATCATGTTCTAAAACAGCCCTTGTACTCATTTTTCAGCAGTCCTGCACTATGTTCTCAGCAGTCCTTGCACCCATACTCTCAGCAGTTTTTGTACTCATGTTCTCAGCAGTTCTTGTACTCATTTTTCCAGCAGTCCTTGCACCATACCCCTCAGCAGTTCTTGTACTCATGTTCTGAGCAGTCCTTGGACTCATGTTCTCAGCAGTCCTTGCACTCTTTGTTCTCAGCAGCCCTTGCACTCATGTTCTCAGCATGCCCTTGCACTCATTTTTCCAGCTTTCCCTTGGACTCATGTTCGCATCAGTCCTTGCACCCATACTCTCAGCAGTTCTTGTATTTCATGTTCTCAGCAGTTCTTGTACTCATGTTCTCAGCGTCCTTGCACTCATGTTCTCAGCAGTTCTTGCACTCTGTTCTCAGCAGTCATTGAACTCATGTTCTCAGCAGTCCTTGCACTCATGTTCTCACCCAGTTCTTGCACTCATGTTCTCAGCAGTCTTTGCACTCATGTTCTCTCAGTCCTTGCACCCATACTCTCAGCAGTACTTGTACTCATGTTCTCAGCAGTTCTTGCATCTGTTCTCAGCAGTCATTGAACTCATGTTCTCAGCAGTCTTTGCACTCATGTTCTCATCAGTCCTTGCACTCATGTTCACATCAGTCCTTGCACTCATGTTCTCAGCAGTCCTTGCACTCATGTTCTCAGCAGTCCTTGCACTCATGTTCTCATCAGCCCTTGCATCATGTTCTCAACAGTCCTTGTACTCATGTTCTCATCAGTCCTTGCACTCACGTTGTGAGCAGTCCTTGTACTCATGTTCTCAGCAGTCCTTGCACTCATGTTCCCAGCAGTCCTTGCACTCATGTTCTCAGCAGTCCTTCCATCTTTTTTCTCAGCGCCCCTTTTTATCATGTTTCAAAAGTCCTTGCACTCATGTTCTCAGCAGTTCTTGTACTCATGTTCTCATCAGTCCTTGCACTCATGTTCTCAGCAGTCCTTGTACTCATGTTCTCAGCAGTCCTTGTACTCATGTTCTCAGCAGTCCTTGCACTCATGTTATCAGCAGTCCTTGCACTCATGTTCTCAGCAGTTCTTGCACTCATTTTCTCAGCAGTCCGTGTACTCATGTTCTCAGCAGTCCTTGCACTCATGTTCTTAGCAGTCCTTGTACTCCTTTTCTCAGCAGTCCTTGCACTCATGTTCTCAGCAGTCCTTGCACTCATGTTCTCATCAGTCCTTGCACTCATGTTTTCAGCAGTCCTTTTACTCATGTTCTCAGCAGTCATTGTACACATGTTCTCATCAGTCCTTGCACTCATGTTCTCAGCAGTTTTGCGCTCATGTTCTCATCAGTTTTTGCACTCATGTTCTCAGCAGTCCTTGCACTCATGTTCTCAGCAGTCCTTCCACTCATTTTCTCAGCAGTCCTTGTACTCATGTTTTCTGCAGTCTTTGCACTCATGTTCTCAGCAGTACTTGTACTCATGTTCTCAGCAGTCATTGCACTCATGTTCTCTGCAGTCCTTCCACTCATTTTCTCAGCAGTCCTTGTACTCATGTTCTCAGCATTCCTTGCACTCATGTTCTGAGCAGTCCTTGTACTCATGTTCTCAGCAGTCATTATACTCATGTTCTCAGCTGTCCTTGTACTCATATTCTCAGCAGTCCTTGTACTCATGTTCTTAACAGTCCTTGCCTCATGTTCTGAGCAGTCCTTCCACTCATGTTCTCAGCAGTCCTCACATTCATGTTCTCAGCAGTCCTTGCACTCAAGTTCTCAGCAGTCCTTGCACTCAAGTTCTCAGCAGTACTTGTACTCATGTCCTCAACAGTCCTTGTACTCATGTCCTCAGCAGTTATTGCACTCATATGCTCCACACTGCTCTCTTGGCAAGGAACCTTCAGAGAGGAGGGGAGGACTTTGATGCTTGTGAAGTCTACTTGATCAGAGCAATGGAAATTGATGTTCCTGCAGATGTACTTGACGCTGCAATGATCACTGTCCCCCGTGTTGTATCTACATTGTGGGAATCCCACTGCAGTATTTTTTCTGTAGTGTGTTGCATCTTTGTGGTAGTAATGCCAGTTCAGTGCTCATCTGCACTGCGTTGTATTTGTATTGGGGGAGTCTCAGTACAGTGTTAATCGGCTCTGTTGTGGAAATTACGTTCTTTAGTGCTGCATCTGTACTGAGACGCGAGGCTCACTGTCAAGGCTTACTCAGCCCTGTAAGATCTTATGTTAATGTTGCCAAGGTTGACTACGCCTTAGGAAAAGAAATAATAAAAAAAATAACAATAACATACAAATATAAAAACTTTATTGTAAGAACTGAAAATGTAAAATACGTAAACATGAGCTTTTGTCCTATTTGAAAAAAAATGAAAAATGAATTCAACGCTAATTTGTACAGGTGTAATTGTAGATCATGTCGATGTTGTTGACACAGCGCATTGTAGAAACTGTAGCCGTTGTTGGTGATGTGGGGGGGGGGGTCACAGCTGGTGAGTGACAACCCAACGACTATTCAGTCACAGTATGTCTAGCCTTGACTGATCCGTCAAGATGATAGGAACGCAGGTCTTTCACCACTGCAGAGATGAGGGGTAGCTGCCTGGGTGCAGCTACAATATGGCTATGTTCCTCTCCTTCAAACTCTCTCTGTAGTCGCCAGATGACCCTAGCTGGCAGTCCAGGAGATGTGTTGGGAGCTGCGAGTCAAGTGATTATCCATTTATCCATTTGGTCGGAGTCCCACACGTCACCTTTTAGTGTGGAGAAAGTGGGAGGGGGGGGGGGAGAGCGGGAGCTAGACACTGACCCAACCTTAACAAGCAGACTGCCAATCAAACTATCTTCATCAAATATTCGCTCGCTACTCCTATCTGTTGAACTTCTCCCTCACACTACCAAGTATTAAATTTGAATTCTTAGCCTACAATGACATGAATTATGCAATGGCGCCAAAGTCAGATTGCATGATGCGACTACCAACAGTCCGATTGGCCAGGCAGTTATCTAGGTGGCCTTATCCAGTATTCTAATTAATGCTCTGCTAAATGCTTTACTTGATGAAATAATGAGTCCTCCCAGTAGATTCTCCAGTATCCAAGACGTCATTAACTATACACTAAATTCCTGTGAGGACATGGAGTTAATCATTTCGGCTGAGAAAACCTAGTGTGCAGGGTGCAGTATGATGCGTCTTTGCTCAAAAATGTAACCAGATACAAATATCTCGGAATTGAGGTACCTCTAACTAGATTTGTCATGGCCAGACTCTATGGCCAAAATAAAAAGACTGAGAGCACCTAACATCGGGGACATTTTCACCCCAAATTTTGATGCAGTGTTAGAATAATGAATATGATATATTTTCTATCATCAGATCACTACAAGACTATGCCGGACCCCTACTTCCTCTTTCATATCAAGGACGACATGAAAAATATGCTATCACTGGTTTTAAAAATGCCCAGGCAACCCCATCCAAACCACTGCAGAGAAGCTTGTCAACCTTCTTTACCAAAAAATGAGCACTCCTTCAATTAGATCATGAAAACTGTAACTGACCACAAATAATTTCAAATATACACTTTCTATATCAAGTATAGGGACGGAGACGCTTCAGTGAAACCTTAAAGAAATTACCTCTTTCCAAATCACAGTCCCTCATGTTTCAAAGAACCTTACAGATCATAATCAAAGCCTCGTTTAAAAGATAAGCAAGATTGTTTAAGTAATACTGATGCCTTAATCACACAGCTTTCTTTTCACAAATTGCGTATGTTGTTGATTCTGTCCACTAACCCACTGGCGCATCTGACAGTGCCGTTATTGTCATGCAGGACGATGACTCCTACATTAAAATTAGAGCAAGCATTAACTAGAGAACTTCTACCCTTCAACCAGAACTGTTTGATATAGTTTTTGCACATAAATATGTTGATGTATCTAAAGCTGTTACTTTAGCTGAAAATGACTACATATCATCCATAAAGGCTTTTAACTTCATGCTTGCATCAGAAGCCACTCACAGCTATGATAGAATAATAGACAATGAAGTAAGTGTACACCTTTTGGGTACATTGCCCTTCAAATGAATGGTAGAAGTGATGAATTGCCCAAGATGTACGCCTTCGAGGAGGGAATTTATTGCAATTTTTTTTGTTATCAATTAGTACTTTGAAAGAACCTCCACTGAACTTCATTAACTCGAGACAGAGGAAGATTGATACCCGTCAGTCCATCTATCATCAATCGGTCACGCATGAGGTTCAATACGTTCGCTGCACATCCAACAAAATCATCAAGCTTCGTCGATGGGTTTCAAGTACTTCTGGGATTCGCACCACAAGCGAGTAGACCCGACCAAGTGTTACCTTTCCAGGGAGCCATTATCACCCCTGCGTCATTATGTTTCTAGAATGCAACAAATCATGAAATTTTTGAGTCTACCACTCACAAATATCAAAACGTTTCTAGATCATTTTTTTGTTCACAGTGGCATATTACCAGCTTTCTGGAAAATACCCAGACTCCACCATTTTTTAAATATTCATGCCCAATAATGCTGCCAAAATCAATCTAATATTACAAATATTTAGTAATGATATTCCTCATGACCACTTTTAGCTACATTGTATAATCTTTTTTTTTACTGGATTTTTGACTATGAAAATTCGTTACTATTTCTGTCGAATCAATTAATTTATAAATAGTTCATTACAATTGCAACTTTTTTGTCGATACAATGGTGAGTTCCGTCCTGGAACCACTGTGTGCCTCTGCAATCCTTTGACTATCGCTCACAGGAGAGTATGGGATGTATAACACATAGATGATCCCATGTATCAGAAATCTTCCCATGAGGAAAGACGAGGGCCCTGAATTTGCACTCTCTCGAAAGGCCCTAGAATTAGGGGGGATATGATCGAGGTGTTAAAATGGAAAACAGGAATAAAAAAGGGGGGTGTAAAATAGCGTGCTGAAAATTTCCAGCCAAGACAGGACTTGCAGCAATGGTTTCAAGTTGGAAAAATTCAGATTCAGGAAGGATATATGAAAGCACTGATTTGGTAATAGAGTTGTGGATGAGTGGAACAAACTCCCGAGTACAGTTATTGAGGCTAAAACGTTGTGTAGTTTTAAAAATAGGTTAGATAAATACATGAGTGGGTGTGGGTGGGTGTGAGTTGGACCTGACTAGCTTGTGCTGCTGGGTCTGGTGCAGTGCTCCTTCCTTGAGTTGAGGTGACCAGACTGGGTGGGTCATTGAGCTAATCCGGGGAGGGGACATGGACCTGCTCCGCATGGGTCAGTAGGCCTGCTGCAGTGTTCCTTCTTTCTTATGTTCTTATGTTCTTATATGAAATTAAGTACTGTATTCCCCCATCGTGGACAGGAAACCGAATATATTTATATAGCGTGAACCGCTGTACCCGTTTGTGACCTTCAGCATATCACGACACGGAGGTTCTACCAAATACCTAAGCATTTGACCACTTCCTGGCTGCGACCTACAGTAATCGTCAACCAGCCATGAGTCAATTTATTGCTAGGTGAACCGTGGCAGTATGTGTAAAATTTGTCCTGTCGGGGATTTTATACCTGCTTAACGATGTGAGCCAACTATACTGACCACCTTGCTACTAGGTATTACGTTGAATATAGTGTTGTCGTCTTATCTAACGAGTTGATGAATATATTCCAATTCTTGACGCAAGTATCTCCAAGTAAAGCAGTTAATGACCGTTCATCTACCGCTGTAGCCAAGCCTGAGGTCAGATTTTCCTTTCAACTACCTGGTCAAACAGACAGTGGTGCCAGCCGTCAGCTAACTCACTGTTCATGTCTCGAAGATTCCGCACGGAAAGCAAAACTTTGAGAGGAAATAAATGGAAAATGTTGGCAAACTAATTTTCAAGAACAGACCGAGCTGGAATAACATCCTAGGCAATCTGACTCACAATGATGGAAGACAACAAAATACAGAGGCTCATACTTACGTCTCATAATAAAATACTAAGATTCATACTGTACACTGCTCAGATATTTTGGGTGTATAACTGTCCGACAACCACTCCGAGCACATTACTAAGGTTAATCTTGATATGGAATAGTGAAAAAAAAAAACAGCCAGTGGATGTCAGTAAAAACACAATTTAAATGTACTAAACAGATAGCATGAGAGCACGAACTCTCTGAATGATCCTGCCGAGGACGTGATGTTCACCAGCTACATAAAAACTTAAACGGAAATCTTAAGTCTGAACAGGGTGTATGAGAACCCAAGTGGGATCAAAATATCGCTCACTCTGTATTTCTCTTATCTGATAATCATCTAACAATATTTAGAAACATACATTTCAGGAAGTTAATAAATATATGTATGTATGTAGGTAAGGTTAGGTAAGATTTGTCAGGAAACAGGACAAGTGTTTCCTGATGCGGGTCTTATCATGTGATGACTTACAGCTGGAGCTTTCGGTTGTCTGACTGAGGCCTTCCACTGGCTTACCTATCCACTCCTTAAAAAAAATAGAGTTATGATTATAATAATTAGAGATTGTTTTGAATATACATACATATATATGCAATAAGATCACAGTAAACAAGTGATATCATAATATGCACAACAACCACTGTGAAAAAATTAATAAATTCCAAGCGCTTTCGTGACTTCCCACATTATCAAGGAACTATAAAAATAAAAGGTTAACAGGAAGGTATATAAGGACGAGACTACACCTCGGTGCCACCCCCCAACAACACCTGTCATTTTACGACGATGTAGGTAGGTAGTCACTGTTCAGTGAAACACAGTTTATATTCTACCCAAAAATTCGTCTAATGTACCTTAAATTCTTCCCAAATTTTATTAATTATAAATGAATCCAATTTATATATACCAAAAGAAATATTCATATTATTTTCAAAAACTACTTCTATGAAACATGATTCTAGAATATTCCTGTCGACCATGAACTTGTTTGATATAACTTTCTCAGCCTTTTTAAAATCAATTAGATGGTTAAAATCTCTCACATGAATAAACAGAGCATTGGAATCTTGTCCAGTTCTAATGCTATACTTATGTTGTTTTAACCTGAGTTCAAGACTTTCACCAGTTTGAACTAATAACCTATATCACATATTTGGCAAAGAATCTTACAGGTATGTCCATCAGCATTTTGGGGGGAATGTTTTTATTAAAAGTTTTTTTTAACTGCATCAAGATTTTTAAATACAACTTTGATATTAAAAGTCTTAAGAAGAGAAGGCATATCAACCAAGTTTTCATGGTAAGGGAGAACCAACATATTTTTAGCTGAATAAGGTTGGTTGTCCCTTTTTGAATTGTAAAATGTATTTCTAGCTATTTTAAAGGATTTATTAGTTGAGTTTTTTGGGTATTTTAGATCATTAGCTATTTCATAAATTTTGGATATTTCTTCATCTATGAACTCTGGACAACAAATACGTAAAGCTCTCAAAAACGTTGATGAGAAAACAGACAGTTTAACTCTATCTTGATGTGAAGAATAATAGTGGACATGGGAACAGTTATTTGTTAGTTTTCTGTAAATTATTTAAATTTCAAATCATTGTTACCAAGTTGGGTTTTGGAGGGGGGGGGGGGGGGGGGGTATGAGTTGGGGCGCGTGGTTGAGGGCGGTTTTTGGGGGGGTGCAGGGGTTTAAAGGAAGGTGGGGGGGGCCGGTGTGATGGAGCGGG
>NC_069401.1:50568079-50575664 GCF_026875155.1 Cherax quadricarinatus | reverse complement strand
AAGGTTAGTTTCCAGAGCTAAGGGGAATGTCTTATGAAGAAAGATTAAGGGAAATCGGCCTGACGACACTGGAGGACAGGAGGGTCAGGGGAGACATGATAACGACATATAAAATACTGCGTGGAATAGACAAGGTGGACAAGGACAAGATGTTCCAGGGAGGGGACACAGAAACAAGAGGCCACAATTGGAAGTTGAAGACACAAATGAGTTAGAGAGATAGTAGGAAGTATTTCTTCAGTCATAGGCAGTGGAATAGCCTAGAAAATGATGTAGTGGAGGCAGGAACCATACACAGTTTTAAGACGAGGTTTGATAAAGCTCATGGAGCGGGGAGAGAGAGGGCCTAGTAGCAACCGGTGAAGAGGCGGGGCCAGGAGCTAGGACTCGACCCCTGCAACCACAAATAGGTGAGTACAAATAGGTGAGTACACACACACACACACACACACACACACACACACACACACACACACATGCACATGCAAAAATGGAGACATAGCTTTCTGAGAAATTGGAAAAGAAGTTGGAGAAGAAGAAGAATTGGGAGGCACAAGTCGAAACTGCAGTAGTCTGGATAAGGGTCCTAGAAGATGAAGTAAACAGGCTGAAGCGAGTTACAGGGATATTGACCAGAGAAGACACAGCATATGAAGCTGGGGGGCCGATCAGGAAGGAAGCAGATATGGATTATCTTAAGGTCGTATCAGACTGCCAACCAAGGCCAAGGAGTGAAAGGGAAGAGCAGCTGGGTGCAGATGAAGAGGGTGATAGGTCAAATGCAGAGGCACAACCATGCTACCAAGAGCTAATGGAAAAAACAAGGGAGAATATGGCCACGTACAGACAGGAACCAGAGTCACAGAGGGAAAGACAATGGGAGGAGGAAAGGGCAAAATCAGTGTTTATTCAAGGGCTTCAGGAGAGCGAGGGAAGGACACACACTGAAAGACGGCAGGCAGAAAGAAAGGAGATTGAGGACATCATCACAGAAGTAGGTGAAGAAGACATGGACGAGAAAACGACCAATCAAGCTGATTTTCAGGACAGAAACAGTGTGGAACAGGATCCTCCAAGAGAAACCACAGTTGAAGTACTCGGCAGAGTACAAGAGGGTGTTCCTAGACAGAGACGGAAGACAAACAGAACGACAGCAGCTGAAGGAGAGGACAAAAAAGTGAAAGGAGCTAGGAAGGGAGACAAGGACAGAACCAGAAGAGGTCACTCAGAGCTGGACAGAGCAACAAGGGAAAACACACACACAACCATCCCCAGAACCCCACAACCTATCACACCATCCCAACACAAACTACAATCCATACTCACAGCTCCCACCCCACACTCAGTTATAGAATCCCACAGTACACTAACAGGTCTCCCACCCTCACAGGCCCCCCAAAACCACAGTGTTGGAGAGGAAACTGAAGGTAAGGTACACAAATGCAGATTTAATAACAAATAAGTGTTAGGAGTGGCATGAAAGAGTCAAAGAGGCATCACCAGACATCATAGCTCTCACAGAAACCAAACCTACAGGTATGATAACAGATGCCATCTTTCCAACAGGATACCAGATCCTGAGGAAAGACAGAAGAAACAGAGGGGGTGGAGGAGTGGCACTGCTGATCAAAAACCGAGGGAATTTTGGATTTGGGGAAGGGGGAACATGGAGGCAAGGGATTTTTTGGGGGTGTCTGGAATCCCAAAGTGGAAGGGATTATAAAAGAAGAGGAACCAAAGGCAAGGGAAATGGACAATAAGCATTTTGCAATTGGTCATCCAGGGGGGCCCTTTGGGGAAAAGCACTGTGGGGTTTTAAAAACCCGAAACACGGGAGAATTAAAGGGGGGAAAACAGGGGGGAATGGGGGGTGAAGGAAAATTTAAACCAAAAAGGGGCAAAAAGGGAAGAAAAAACCCCGAAACGGGTCAGTTGAGGGCAAAAAGATTCCAAATGAAAGAGTTGGGAATATTAAAACAATCAGGAAGCTGTGGGGGGGAAGGGTGCCCGGGGGAAAGGAAAATAAAAAGGGGGCCGGGGAATGGCCCAAGGGGTTCAAAAAAAAGGGGGAACCGGAGGGGAAAAACCTGCGGGGGGGGGGGGGGGGGGGGGGGGGGGGGGGGGAAAAAACCAAGGTGTGGGAAGGGAAAGAAGATAGAAAAAAAAGGCCCCCAGGGAAAAATGGGAACAGCCCCTTTAGAGCCAATTTAATATGCACAGTAAAAGGGGGAGGCCAACGCAATATGAAAACGAAAAAGCAACAAAAGCCAAATCTGACTCAAAACTGTTATACGCCACATCAGGGGGGAAAAACAACAGTAAAAGACCGGGAAAATCAGGCAAGGAAGGAAGGGGGAGAGACAGCAAGAAATAAACCGTAAAGTATGGGGGAACCAACATGAGTTCAAAGAAGTGTTTTCAAAAGAGACAGGGGGGGGCCCCATAAAGAAGAGAGGTGTAGTACATCACCAAGGATGGCACAATCCCAAAACCCAGGAAAAGTGAAGAGGCTTCTGAGTGAGCTAGATGCCTCAAAGGAAATGGGCCGGATAACTCTCTCCATGGGCCCCTGAGAGAGGGAGCAGAGGCGCTATGTGACCCTTAGCAAACAATATTCACCCATCAAACGAAACAGGAGATTGCCGAGGTATGGAAGACAGCAAATGAATTCCCAAAATTTTTTAAAAAAAGGAAGAGGATGAAGCACTAAACCACAGACCAGTGTCATGACATGTATAGTATGCAAAGTATGCAGAATTTTTCAGGAGAAGTGGTGGAACAGTAGAAGGAATGATCTCATCAACAGCAGCCAACAGGGTTTCAGGGACGGGAAATCCTGTGTCACAAAACCTACTGGAGTTCTATGACAGGGTGACAGCAGTAAACAAGAGAGAGAGAGGGGTGGTAATTGAATTTTTCTTGACTGTAAAAAGGCGTTTGACACAGTCTCACAAAAGTTTATGCAAAAACTGGAGGAACCCAGGCAGGGATTTTGGGGACTTAAGGCTCGGGGAGTTTTGACACCAGGGCCTCATCATCTTTTTCTTCGCAGGGGGGCCCACATGTCTATGGTGACCCAAACAAAATAAGCAGACTTTTGGATTCACTACCCCCCCCGGCTCCGGCTGGGTTACAAGTATTTTTGGGCGGTTAAATCACCCCCACCAGATGTAGACCAAACGAAATTAAACTTTGCCAGATGGTTTATTGTCACACCCTGCGTATTATGTACTGGAGTGCGATAAAATTAAGAATTTAGAAAAACAACCACCAGAAGTGTTAAAGAAACTAAGTATTTTTTCCACAGTGGTATAACAGACCTTTCGGGAGAAATACCCGACTTTGCTAGCTGAAAATAAAGCATTCCACATATGGCATGTGTTGGTGTGTTGTGGTGTGTGTGTGTTGGTGTGTGTTTTGGTGTGTGTGTGTTGTGTGGTGTGTGTGTTTTGTGGTAGTGTATGATGTTTAAAGTGTGTGTTTGTGTGGTTGTGTGTTTACTCCCATTGAAACTCACCTAGTTAGGTTGGGGGGTCGACCGAGTCTTGGCCCCGCCCTTCACGATCGCTACTAGGCATCTCCCGAGCCGGGAGCTTTACATACCTTGCTTAAAGCAATGTATGGATCCTGCCTCCCTACATCGTTTCCCAAACTATTCCATTCTATACTCGGGCTGAAGAAATACTTCCTAACATCCCCTGGGGTTTTCATCTGTGTCTTCGCTCCAACGTGTCCCCCCTTTTTTACGTGCCCAATCTCGGGAAACCCTTCTTTGTCCACCTTGTCAATTCCCTCAGATTTTGTATGTCTTATCATGTCCCCCCTATCTCTCCGCCCCTCCAGTGTCGTCAGGTTTTTTTCCCCTTTAAACCTTCCTCGTGGACATACCTCTTAGCTTGGGACTAGTCGTTGCAAACCTTTGCACTTTTCTGGGTTTTTTACTGCTTGGTAGGTGTGGTTCCAACGGTCCCGCTACCCCAATATGGGCCCAACGTATACGGGTACGGGCCCCGAACGATTCCTTTTTAAGATGTCGGAATGCTGTTTGAGGTTTCTAGGCCCCCATATGCTGCAGCAGTTTTTTGGGTTTGATGTCGTTTCAGGAATTGCCTGTGTTATACTCACCCCAAGTCTTTTTCCCTTTGAGTGATGTTTGTAGTCCGACCCCCTAGACTGTACTCCGTCTGCGGCCTTTTTGCCCTTCCCCAATTTATGATTTTGCATTTGGTGGGATTGAACTCCGGAGCCATTGCGGACCGGGCTGCAGCCTGTCCAGACCCCTTTGTAGTTTTTCCCCCTGGTCTTCGATCGATGTATTCTTCTCATCAACTTCACCCCACTGCAAACAGGGAACCTCAGAGTCATTCCTTCCGTCATGTCTTCCAAAACCAAAACAGCACTGGCCCTGGGACTGCCCCCTCGGGACCCCGCTGGTCACGGGTGCCCACTCTGACACCTCCCCCACGACCATGACTCGCGCGTCTTCCTGACAATTATTCCCGATCCATTGTAGTCCCTTCCCCCTGTTATCCGTTTGGGCCCCTCCATTTTTTGCACCAATCTCTTGTGGGGAACTGTGTCAAAGCTTCTTGCAGTCCAAGAAAATGCAATCCCCCCCCCCCCCTTCTCTTGTCTTACTGTGCCCACCATGTCATAGAACTCCAGTAGGTTTGGGGGACACGGTTTTCCCCGCCCCTAAACCATGCTGGCTGCTTTTTATGAGATCATTCCTTTCTAGGTGTTTTCCCCCACTCTTCTCCTGTAACTTCCCCATTTTTTGCATACTAACATGTCATGACAGGGTCTGTATTTTAAATGCTTCATTCTGTCCCCTTTTTTTTTAAAGATTGGGACTCATTTGCGTTTCCATGCCTTAGGCATCTGTGTGTGTGGTGTGTGTTGGTATGGGTGTGTGGTGTGATGAGTGTGTGTTTTGTGTGTGTGTAGGGGTTTGTGTATGTGTGTGTGTGTGTGTGTGTGTGTGTGTGTGTGGTGTGATTATGTGTGTGTGTGTGTATGAATTTTTGTGGGGTTTTGTGGGGGTTGTGAGAGAGAGAGAGATCAGTAATCAACATTTCACCAAAATAACCACTACAGTTGTGCCCGGGTGGGAAAGTGTGAATTGCTCATTACTCTAAAATTTGTTCATGATTGGCCATTTAAACAAGTAAACCCTTCTTACAGATTATTACCTTTAACTTGTGAGTTCATTCCTTTGTAACTTGTGAGTTTATTACCTTGTACCTATTCGCCACAAAAAATTTGGAGCCCGGGCCCTGGACCCATTGTGTACCTCTGTAATCTGAAATACCCCTTTTTTTAAATTTCTATTGGACAGCCTACCCAGTTCATTCCTTTTTAAATTGTGAGTTCAAAACCTTTTTAAATTTGGGGAAATTTATTACTCTGTAACTTGCTCACTATCAAAACTTTGAGGCCCGTCCCCCGGACCATTTTATACCTCTGTAATCTTTTGACCCCCGCCCACTGGAGGGGGATGGGGTGCAAATAAAAAATTTAAAATAACTAACTAACCAGGCAGGGAAACAGGGAAGGCACTACGATGGATCAGGGAATACTTTTTAAGGAAGACAGCAGCGAGTCATGGTACGTGGCGAGGTGTCAAAATCGCGCCCGTGACCACGGGGGGCCCACAGGGCAGTCCTAGGACCAGGCTGTTTCTGGTATTTGTGAAGGACAAAAGGGAAGGAAAGAATCCCCAATGTCCCTGTTTGCAGATGACGTGAATTGAGGAATTCATTCGGTTTGAAGACCAGGCAGAAATACAAAGGGGTCTGGACGGTTGCAGACCCGATCCACCCTTGGGTCCCGGAGTTCAACCCCACCAATGCAAATTTGAGATTTGGGGGAAAGGAAAAGAAACCCCAAAACAGAGCAAGTCCCGGGGGCCCGAGACTACAAACCCCCTCAGGGAAAAAAATCTTTTGGGTGGTATAACACCAGGGACACACTTGAGGTGCACACAACCAAATAACTGCTGCAGCATATGGGCCCTAGCAAACCTCAGAACAGCATTTTCCCTCATCTTTGTAAGGGTCGTTAGGACCCAGTACCCCCGTGTAGTTGGCCCATTTGGGGTATCGGACCAGTTTTTAAACCCCCACCAACCAAGCATGTAAAAGAAACTAAGAAATGCAAAGGTTTGCAAAAAGACTATTTTCCCGAGTAAGGGGTATGCCTCGAGGAGAGGTTAAGGGGGAAAACGACCTGACGACACTGGAGGACAGGGGAGATAGGGGTTTACATGATAACTACATACAAAAACAAAGAGAGGGAATTGATAAGGGGACGAAGACAGGATGTTCCAGAGATGGGGCACAGCAACAAGGGGGGCACATTTTGGGAAATTTAAGACTTCCAACTGTGTACAATGTACCAATTACCACGCAGAAACAGGAGGGTATGTACAGGAAAGATCGCAGCAGCGGGTTCGAGCAAGGTTTACCAAGGACGCCTTCACCACTCGGCCCCAGATGCCTAAAAGCTCAAAGGGTGGTTCATAAGCCATGTTTCTTTTTCCCGCCGGGCACATCAATGGCTTCAACGGTTTCAAGGGGACTCATTCTCCCCGTATTTTTGGGCCTTCAAAACGATTTTAATTAAAAGAACTTCAAAACGGTAGGTATATAAAAGATCGCTGTCACGGATTTGAACCCATTAATGGGAGACGCCGTTTCCCACCGATGGGCTACCCCAAAAAGAAATATTTTTTATCATCTTCATTCTACACTGTGTTTCCAAGGTCCCCCGCACTACAGTTTAAAAAACTGTAAACCCGTCAACACCTCTCCTTCAAGGGGACAGGGACTGTGCTTCCCACCTCGGATTCAAGCCAGCTAACAAATTTTTCACTGAATCTCTTCTAAATGTACTTTGCTACACCTAAAAGCACGTCAAATAAAAAAAAAGATTTGTCCTCTCACACCATCTAACACACCCCCGTTTTTGGAAGTCCCAAACCTTAAACCAAAAAGCCTCCTTTACCTCCTCCCCTTTAAGAAGAGCGGGGGAAGGGGAGTAAGCAGTAGATAAATGAAAGGTGTAAATTAACCATGGTATATATATAATATATTTAAAAATAAAATTTTTAAAAATATATTTTTATATAATAAATATATAATAATATATATATATATATTTATATTTTTTTTTTTTTTTTTTTTTTTTTCACACTGGCCCCATTTTTCCCCAAGGCAGGGGGGGCCCGAAAAAAGAAAAACTTTTACAATCTTCACTCCATCACTGTCTTGCCAGAAGGGTGCTTTTCCACAGTTTTTAAAAATGCAACATTAACCCCCCCCTCCTTCAAATGCAGGCACTGTACTTCCCCTCCCAGGACCAAGTCCGGCCTGGCCCGGTTTCCCTGAATCCCCTTTATAAATGTTTCTTTTTTCACCCCAACAGCAACCCCCAAGTATTAAAAAACCTTTTCTCCACACTCCCATCAAACACGCTCACGCATGCCCGCGGGAAATCCCAAGCCCCTCGCACACAAAACCTCCTTTACCCCCTCCCCCCCAACCCTTTCCCGGCCGACCCCTACCCCCGCCTTCCTTCCACTACA
>NC_069401.1:50525579-50558079 GCF_026875155.1 Cherax quadricarinatus | reverse complement strand
TATTTTCCAAGGTAATAACATTAGTCAGTTTGGTTTATGATTACAGCAGTCAGTTTTGTAACTAATTCTTCCTTTTATGGACTATGTGGAGACTTGTTGTAGGTCCACCGGGCTGTACCTGATCTTCCCGTTCATCATTTGTGCTTTGAATACAAACAGCGTTAAGAAAAACAGTAACAGTTTTTTTTTTATGTGAGCTTGCGGCAAATGTATTGTTATCCTTCGAGCTAAATACAAAAAATAATACATTGCATATAATATATATAAAACATATGCGATTGTATCCATAGGTCTGTGAATAAACATGTAAGTGCTGGATTAATTTCAGCCTCCTGTTTGAATACATGCCTCAACATTGCATGGTCTCTTGAGGCGGGACAGTGTGTCGTGGGGTCGAATCCTGGCCTGCCACAGTTCGGTAATATATATATATATATATATATATATATATATATATATTATATATATATTTATATATTATATATATATTTATATATATATATATATATTATATTATATATTATATATATAATTTACCAAACTGTGGCAGGCCAGGATTAGACCTCACGACACATTGTCTCGCCTCAAGAGAACACACAATGTACTTGTGTGTTCTCTAGGTGTATTTGTGGCAGTGAAGCAGCAGACCGATTCGGGTACCAGGGTCTTGTGTGCCGTAAATCCGAGGGAAAGATTGCAAGACATGAGGAGGTTAATAACATTATCAAAAGGAGCCTCACAACAACCGGATGCCCAGCAGTAAGGGAGCCACCCCAGCTATGCAGATCTGATGGCAGCCAGAAGCGTCCAGATGGTATCACCCTTCAAGCCTGGACAGATGGGAAGCAGGTGGTGTGGGACTGTACATGTGCATCTACCTTGGCTGATACCTATCTCCAATACACCAGGGAGGAAGGAGGGGCAGCTGCCAGCTTCAGGGAGTCCCAAAAGCCTAAAAATTATGGAGAACTTGCCCATCATTATATGTTTGTTCCCATAGGCTCAGAGACCCTTGGCTCATGGGGAAAGAATGCATCTAAATTCCTTAAGGAGCTGGGAAAAAGCCTCATCAGGGTAACTAGGGATCCCAGGGCAGCTCGTTTTCTGTTCCAGCGGCTCAGTGCGGCTGTTCAAAGGGGTAATGCCTGCTGTATTTTGGGCACACGCCCCAGCTCTGAGGAGCTGGATGAGATTTTCACCTTATAATCTGTGATACACACATAACAACATGTAACGTATATGCCACCTTTATATCAACAATGTATCTCTTAAATCTTTTGTGTGTATTATATATATATATATATATATATATATATATATATATATATATATATATATATATATATATATATATATATTATATATATATATATATATATATACAGTGCTAGTCACGGCATTATGCCGGGTGAACGCCCCGGCATAATGCCGTGACGAAAATCAAAGGCCTACCATACAGTTTTTTTTTCGTCAATGCATTATGCCGAGTAGAAGCCGTTAGCATGTTATGGCCTACTACCACACTCCACAGTGACTTCTCTGTGCTCACATGGCTGCCGTGGTGAGAGGAAGTGTTGCACTTTTGTCTCTCATCCGCCTCATCTTTTGTCCGGTGTTTCCTTTGGTTTTAGGGCTATACATGTTTCATTATGAGTATAACCCAAATCATAGGGCTTCACAAAACTGGGCAACAGACGAAAGAAACAGTGGACAATGTTGGTGTGTGTGAGCGTTCAGTGAGGAACTGGGTGCAGAATTTCAAGGCTGCTGGCGGTGTCGAGTTAACTTCTGCCAAACCTCGGCCTGGCACCTCGAAGAAGACATCTGTTCGTACTTTAACTGTGTTGAAGAAGTGTTTAGAGAGTACACCTAAGATAACTGCTAGAGAACTGAAAGAAAAGAACCCACATCTTCTCTCAGAGGTACCTGTATGTTACACCTTTTGTTCATTTTGAGGGGGAAATTTCCATTTGTTTTGGCAATGGCATATTTTTACATGTCATTTTGGCTTTTTCACTTAATATTATATTCAGGAGTAATTCCATTAGTAGCTAAAATGGATTTACTCAACTTTATAATATTATCTGACCGTATATTATTCAGCTTTGTACATAGGTAGTTTGTTAAAAACAACAGAAAATAAATACTTGCAGTAACACACAAAAAGTTTCGTCTCTGCGAAGCCTCTTAAAGAAGAAAGATATTCAATTATGTCCTCAAGTGAAGCCTGGAGTCAGTGTCAGAATATGTGTAATAAATCTTAGCTGAGTTCTGTACATTATTCTATTATTATTATTATTATTATTATTATTATTATTATTATTATTATTATTATTATTATTATTATTATTATTATTATTATTATTATTATTATTATTATTATTATTATTATTATTATTATTATTATTTTATTATTATTATTATTATTATTATTATTATTTTTATTATTATTATTAACATATTCACGGGCGAGGAGGTCACACGGCGCCTTGGGAATGGGAAGTAATCAGGCTTGATCCACGGAAAGGAAAGATAGCTCCAGTTCAATGGACCAAGAACCCTTCACTTGTATCATGGCACCCTCATGCTTTGTAGATAATTCGAAAGCATTATTTGTGGAATAATATGAGAACGTGGTTGGTTAATAAGGTTTAAAAACTTATCGGCTACACTAAGGTCATTAAGGTGACCACCACCAGGCAAGAATACTCTCTTCCCTTCAAGAGGGATTACAATAAGCTCTCAGCATATATACGCTAAGAGAAACACACCTCTACTTGTATATATCCTGCGAGAATGTTGTTTTAACCTGTAGTCTTCTGTCACAGATTTACTCTTGGAAAATCGCCATATACTTCATTATATTAAATTTTATACCCTAATAAAACAAATATGAAAATGTTTTAGTTCGAAATTAATTTAATACATTTTGTAAATTAATATAGCATATACCTCATGAAATACTGTATAATCAACAAAATTTAGTTTGCCAAGGTGAAATTACAACCATTTTCCTTTATTCATTACCTTACAAATCAAATGATGAATGAAATATGAGCCATCATCTCGGTCGAGTACCTCAGCATCTTCAAGACCATTGTTATCGTCCGCTGTAGACTCAAATTTCATCAAGATTTTACGACACAATATGTTACGCATGCCTCGCTGAGGGAGATGCCCAAGCTTAATTCTATATATTTTTTTTTTTCATCAAGTCGGTCTTAAAGCTCCACTGTACATTAACAACCGTGGAGAGACTTTTCCCCGTTTACATGAAACATGTATCAATACCCAGGAAAATTATGAGTGTATATATATTATATATATATATATATTATATATTATTATATATTATATATATATTATATTTTATATATATATATATATATATATATATATATACCTATCGTGCCGAATAGGTAAAACTGGTCAATTAGCATGAACTCATTTAAAATTACTTCCATTCTAAAATTTTCTCTTATACATTTAAAGATAAACTTTTTCATTTATGTTAACGTAAAAATTAATAATTTTGTGCCAAAAGAACCTTAGAAAACTTATCTATCCTTATTATAACAAGCGCAATTTAATTTAGCCTAATCCAACTAAATATATTTTAGATAAGTTTACAAAATTTCAATAAACAAACACAATGAAATACATTTTTCTAGTTAGGTTCAGAATGAGGTTTTTCCCTTGCCTAATTCGAGAAGAAAAACGTTGCTTTTCAAGCCAAAATCGCAAGTGGGTTCAAGTCCTCGGCTACTCGCAATGTTGTTATTGATTAAATACCACTCGTCCGTGGTTACGATAATACGTATATACACACACACACACAAATAACCCGCACATAGAAGAGAGGAACTTAAAACGACGTTTCGATCCGACTTGGATCATTTACAAAGTCACACTAACAAAAAGGAGAGAAGGAGAGAGTATATATAGGCTAGCAGACATTGACGGGAGCAACACCCGTGACTTAATCTAACTCTTTTTTCCCTTTCTCCCTCTTCCCCTTTCCTCTTTCCTCTTTCTCCTTTGGGTTTTCTTTCTTCTGCCATGGGTATTTGTCCTTTATTATTATCCCCCCCCTCTATGTTCTTGCTTCTACTCTCTGTGAGCCCCTAGCTCCCTTGTAGTGCTCCTTTTTCTTAGTATGTGACTGACTCCTCTACAGCTGCTACTACCTCCACCACTACCTCTCTTGCTCCCGTCAATGTCTGCTGACCTATATGTACTTCCTCCATCTCTCCTTTTTGTTTGTGTGACTTTGTAAATGGTCCAAGTCGGGCCGAAACGTCGTCGTAAGCTCCTCTCTTCTATGTGCGGGTTTTTTGTGTATTGTTCCAATCACGGTATTGTGCCTTTTTATATATATATATATATATATATATATATATATATATATATATTATATATATATATATATATATATATATATATATATATATATATATATATATATATATATATATATATATATATTTATATATATATATATATATATATATATATATTGTTTCTGCTGAGTTTGCGAGAAATGTAATTTATGATGTTGGAAGAGAGGGCTGGGTTAGGTTGTCAGGCACCATCCCGGAGGTGGCGCAAGCTGAGGTCACCTAGCAGAGCCTCTTACCTCATCCTCCAGGTAAGTTTATTTACGTAGGTACACAAAAGTACACTTATCATACATAGTTTAAAATAAATGTAAATTACTTAAGATAACCCAAGAAATATCAGATGCATTACAGTGCATCTTCTTTCGGGTGCTGAAGCACTGAGGGAAGCTGATTAAATCTGAGAGAATAATATCTGCATATGTTAAAACAAACTTGTTTATATTTCTTTTCAAAGTCTATTTTTTAGCTTTAAATAAGAGGGAAGTCACTATAAATAGTGTAATTTAGTTATGATCGTTCTGGACAATTTTTTTTTAACGCGGATGCAGAAAAACGTAATACAAGCTTTGCGTTAAATTTTATGGCGTTTCTCTTGGTTTCTGGTTCGGTGATGACGGATCTCAGTTGGTGAAGTCACAGCGAGAGGCCCTCCAACCTGGTGCTCCATCTTAGAAAGTGTGAAATTATCTCAGGACATCCATTCAGCCAGGAGTCTCACCCATCGAACCCATACTCTCAGTAAGAAACGATGGACATCACCCTGAACAGAACAGACCAGAAAATTTGATGATTTTTGTGAATTTTAGGATACCTTATATGTTTCCACAAGATGTCTGATCAGGTCCTGACCAACCTGTTTCTTACGGCGTGCAAGACACTTAACGAATACTATGAGCTTTTAAAATAGATTTTCATAAAGTTATTCGGCCTTTTCCTAAACGACTGCCATTGAAATGAATATAAATTCCAAATACATTTCGAAGTATAAATGTCTCCAGGGCGGCACAGAGAATATTACATGCATTCGTGTTTTCAGGGTATTGGGAGTATTTTTAAATTAACGTCTAACGGCGAGCGTGAATCTCTTTTGTGATTAATAATCTCATATTTATCAAAAAAATTAATTGGTGCGGCACATTCCAAACTTCTTCACCAGACTAATGCCCTTGTACTCATGTTCTCAGCAGTCCTTGTACTCATGTTCTCATCAGTCCTTGTACTCATGTTCTCAGCAGTCCTTGTACTCATTTTCTCATCATCCTTGTACTCATTTCTCACAGTCCTTGTACTCATGTTCTCATCAGTCCTTGTACTCATGTTCTCAGCAGTCCTTGTACTCATGTTCTCATCAGTCCTTGTACTCATGTTCTCAGCAGCCCTTGTACTCATGTTCTCATCAGTCCTTGTACTCATGTTCTCAGCAGTTCTTGTACTAAAGTTCTCAGCAGTCCTTGTACTCATGTTCTCATCAGTCCTTGTACTCATGTTCTCATCAGTCCTTGCACTCATATACTCAGCAGTCTTTGTACTCTTGTTCTCAGCAGTCCTTGTACTCATGTTCTCAGCAGACCTTGCACTCATATTCTCAGCAGTCCTTGTACTCTTGTTCTCAGCAGTCCTTGTACTCATGTTCTCAGCAGTCTTTGCACTCATATTCTCAGCAGTCCTTGTACTCATGTTCTCATCAGTCCTTGTACTCATGTTCTCATCAGTCCTTGCACTCATATTCTAGCATTTGCTTGTACTCATTTTCCCTCAGCAGTCCTTGTACTCTTTATTCTCAGCAGTGCTTGTACTCATGTTCTCACAGTCCTTGTACTCATGTTCTCATCATCTTGTACTCATGTTCTCATCAGTCCTTGCACTCATATTCTCAGCAGTCCTTGTACTCATGTTCTCATCAGTCCTTGCACTCATATTCTCAGCAGTCCTTGTACTCATGTTCTCATCAGTCCTTGCACTCATATTCTCATCAGTCCTTGCACTCATATTCTCAGCAGTCCTTGTATCGTGTTCTCATCATCCTTGCACTCATATTCTCAGCAGTCCTTGTACTCTGTTCTCATCAGTCCTTGAAAATCATTTTTCCCTCATCAGTCCTTGCACTCATATTCTCGGCAGTGCTTGTACTCATGTTCTCAGCAGTCCTTGTACTCATGTTCTCATCAGTCCTTGTACTCATGTTCTCATCAGTCCTTGCACTCATATTCTCAGCAGTCCTTGTACTCATGTTCTCATCAGTCCTTGCACTCATATTCTCAGCAGTCCTTGTACTCATGTTCTCATCAGTCCTTGCACTCATATTCTCATCAGTCCTTGCACTCATATTCTCAGCAGTCCTTGTACTCGTGTTCTCATCAGTCCTTGCACTCATATTCTCAGCAGTCCTTGTACTCATGTTCTCATCAGTCCTTGCACTCATGTTCTCATCAGTCCTTGTACTCATGTTCTCATCAGTCCTTGCACTCATGTTCTCATCAGTCCTTGCACTCATATTCTCAGCAGCCCTTGTACTCATGTTCTCAGCAGTCCTTGTACTCCTGTTCTCAGCAGTCCTTGTACTCATGTTCACAGCATTCCTCGCACTCATGTTCTCAGCAGTCCTTGCACTCATGTTCTCATCAGTGCTTGCACTCATGTTCTCAGCAGTTCTTGTACTCATGTTCTCAGCAGTGCTTGTACTCATGTTCTGAGCAGTCCTTGTACTCATGTTTTCATTAGTCCTTGCACTCATGTTCTCAGCAGTCCTTGTACTCATGTTCTAAGCAGTTCTTGCACTCATGTTCTCATCAGTCCTTGCACTCATGTTCTCATCAGTCCTTGCACTCATGTTCTCAGTAGTCCTTGTGCTCATGTTCTCAGCAGTTCTTGTACTCATGTTCTCAGCAGTTCTTGTACTCATGTTCTCAGCAGTTCTTGTACTCATGTTCTCATCAGTTCTTGTACTCATGTTCTCATCAGTCCTTGCATTCATGTTCTCAGCAGTCCTTGTACTCATGTTCTCAGCAGTCCTTGTACTCATGTTCTCAGCAGTCCTTGTACTCATGTTCTCATCAGTCCTTGCATTCATATTCTCAGCAATCCTTGTACTCATGTTCTCAGCAGTCCTTGCACTCATGTTCTCAGCAGTCCTTGCCCTCATGTTCTCAGCAGTTCTTGTACTCATGTTCACAGCAGTCCTCGCACTCATGTTCTCAGCAGTCCTTGTACTCATGTTCTCATCAGTGCTTGCACTCATGTTCTCAGCAGTTCTTGTACTCATGTTCTCAGCAGTGCCTGTACTCATGTTCTGAGCAGTCCCTGTACTCAAGTTTTCATCAGTCCTTGCACTCATGTTCTCAGCAGTCCTTGTACTCATGTTCTCATCAGTCCTTGCACTCATGTTCTCAGCAGTCCTTATACTCATGTTCTCAGCAGTCCTTGAACTCATATTCTCAGCAGTCCTTATACTCATGTTCTCAGCAGTCCTTGCACTCATGTTCTCAGCATTCCTTGCACTCATGTTCTCAGCAGTCCTTGCACTCATGTTCTCAGCAATCCTTGCACTCATGTTCTCAGCAGTCCTTGCACTCATGTTCTCAGCATTCCTTGCACTCATGTTCACAGCAGTTCTTGTACTCATGTTCTCACCAGTTCTTGCACTCATGTTCTCACCAGTCGTTGTACTCATGCTCTCAGCAGTCCTTGTACTCATGTTCTCAGCAGTCCTTGTACTCATGTTCTCAGCAGTCCTTGCACTCATGTTTTCAGCAGTCCTTGCACTCAGTTCCCCCCAGTCCCTTGCACCCATATTCTCAGCAGTCCTTGCACTCATGTTCTCAGCAGTCCTTGTACTCATGTTCTCAGCAGTCCTTGTACTCCTATTCTCAGCAGTCCTTGCACTAATGTTCTCAGCAGTCCTTGGACTCATGTTCTCAGCAGTCCTTGCACCCATACTCTCAGCAGTTCTTGTACTCATGTTCTCAGCAGTCCTTGCACCCATACTCTCAGCAGTTCTTGTACTCATGTTCTCAGCAGTCCTTGTACTCATGTTCTCAGCAGTCCTTGCACACATGTTCTCAGAAGCCGTTGCACTCATGTTCTCAGCAGTCCTTGCACTCATGTTCTCAGCAGCCCTTGCACTCATGTTCTCAGCAGTCCTTGCACTCATGTTCTCAGCATTTTCCTTGGACTCATGTTCTCAGCAGTCCTTGCACTCATGTTCTCAGCACCCTTGCACTCATGTACTCAGCAGTCCTTGGACTAATGTTCTCACAGTCCTTGCACTCATGTTCTCAGCAGCCCTTTGGGACTCATTTTCTTCATCAGTCCTTGCACCCATACTCTCAGCAGTTCTTGTAACTCATGTTCTCAGCAGTCCCTTGTACTCATGTTCTCACAGTCCTTGCACACATGTTCTCAGCAGCCTTTGCACTCATGTTCTCAGCATCCTTGCACTCTTTGTTCTCAGCAGTCCTTTTGCACTCATGTTCTCAGCAGCCGTTTCATCATGTTCTCAGCATCCTTGTACTCATTTTTCTCAGCAGTCCTTGCACACATGTTTCTCAACATTCCTTGCACTCATGTTCTCAGCAGTCCTTGCACTCATGTTCTCAGCAGTCCTTGCACTCATTTTTCTCAGCAGCCGTTGCACTCATGTTCTCAGCAGTCCTTGCACTCATGTTCTCATCAGTCCTTGCACCCATACTCTCAGCAGTTCTTGTACTCATGTTCTCAGCAGCCCCTTGTACTCATGTTCCAGCAGTCCTTGCACTCATGTTCTCACATCCTTGCACCCATACTCTCAGCAGTTCTTGTACTCATGTTCTCAGCAGTTCTTGTACTCATGTTCTCAGCAGTCCTTGCACCCATACTCCTCAGCAGTTCTTGTACTCATGTTCTGAGCATCCTTGGACTCATGTTCTCAGCAGTCCTTGACTCATGTTCTCAGCACCCTTGCACTCATGTTTCTCAGCAGTCCTTGCACTCATGTTCTCAGCATTCCTTGGACTCATGTTCGCATCATCCTTGCACCCATACTCTCACAGTTCTTGTACTCATGTTTCAGCAGTTCTTGTATCATGTTCTCAGCGGGCCTTGCACTCATGTTCTCAGCAGTTCTTGCACTCATGTTCTCAGCAGTCATTGAACCATGTTCTCAGCAGTCCTTGCACTCATGTTCTCAGCATTTTCTTGCCACTCATGTTCTCAGCAGTCTTTGCACTCATGTTCTCATCAGTCCTTGCACCCATACTCTCAGCAGTACTTGTACTCATGTTCTCAGCAGTTCTTGCACTCATGTTCTCAGCAGTCATTGAACTCATGTTCTCAGCAGTCTTTGCACTCATGTTCTCATCAGTCCTTGCACTCATGTTCTCATCAGTCCTTGCACTCATGTTCTTCAGCAGTCCTTGCCTCATGTTCTCAGCAGTCCTGCACTCTTTGTGCTCATCAGTCCTTGCACTCATGTTCTAAACCCAGTCCCTTGTACTCATGTTCTCATCAGTCCTTGCACTCACGTTGTGAGCAGTCCTTGTACTCATGTTCTCAGCAGTCCTTGAAACTCATTTTCCCAGCAGTCCTTGCACTCATTTTTCTCAGCAGTCCCTTCCACTCTTTTCTCAGCAGTCCTTGTACTCATGTTCTCAGAAGTCCTTGCACTCATGTTCTCAGCAGTTCTTGTACTCATGTTCTCATCAGTCCTTGCACTCATGTTCTCAGCATCCTTGTACTCTTGTTCTCAGCTAGTCCTTGTACTCATGTTCTCAGCATCCTTGCACTCATGTTATCAGCGGGCCCTTTTGCACTCATGTTCTCAGCAGTTCTTGCACTCATTTTCTCAGCAGTCCGGGGTACTCATTTTCTCAGCAGTCCTTGCACTCATGTTCTTAGCAGTCCTTGTACTCCTTTTCTCAGCAGTCCTTGCACTCATGTTCTCAACAGTCCTTGCACTCATGTTCTCAGCAGTCTTTGTACTCATGTTCTCAGCAGTCCTTGCACTCATGTTCTCAGCAGTCCTTGCACTCATGTTCTCAGCAGTCCTTCCACTTTTTTTTCTCAGCAGCCCCTTGTACTCAATATTCTCAGCAGTCCTTGCACTCATGTTCTCAGCAGTCCTTGTACTCATGTTCTCAGCAGTCCTTGTACTCATGTTCTCAGCTGTCCTTGTACTCATGTTCCCAGCAGTCCTTGCACTCATGTTCTCAGCAGTCCTTCCACTCTTTTTCTCAGCAGTCCTTGCACTCAAGTTCTCAGCAGTCCTTGCACTCAAGTTCTCAGCAGTCCTTGTGCTCATGTACTCAGCAGTCCTTGTGCTCATGTTCTCAGCAGTCCTTGTACTCATGCCCTCAGCAGTTCTTGTACTCATGTTCTCAGCAGTCCTTGTACTCATGTTCTCAGCTGTCCTTGCTCTCAGGTCCTCATCAGTCCTTGCACTCATGTTCTCATCAGTCCTTGCACTCATGTTCTCATCAGTCCTTGTACTCATGTTCTCAGCAGTCCTTGTACTCATGTTCTCAGCAGTCCTTGCACTCATATTCTCAGCAGTCCTTGCACTCATGTTCTCCGCAGTTCTTGCACTCATTTTCTCAGCAGTCCTTGCACTCTTGTTCTTAGCAGTCCTTGTACTCCTTTTCTCAGCAGTCCTTGCACTCATGTTCTCAGCAGTCCTTGCACTCATGTTCTCATCAGTCCTTGCACTCATGTTTTCAGCAGTCCTTTTACTCATGTTCTCAGCAGTCATTGTACACATGTTCTCATCAGTCCTTGCACTCATGTTCTCAGCATTTTTTGCGCTCATGTTCTCATCAGTTTTTGCACTCATGTTCTCAGCAGTCCTTGCACTCATGTTCTCAGCAGTCCTTCCACTCATTTTCTCAGCAGTCCTTGTACTCATGTTTTCTGCAGTCTTTGCACTCATGTTCTCAGCAGTACTTGTACTCATGTTCTCAGCAGTCTTGCATCATTTTTCTCTGCAGTCCTTCCACTCATTTTCTCAGCAGTCCTTGTACTCATGTTCTCACATTCCTTGCACTCATGTTCTGAGCAGTCCTTGTACTCATGTTCTCAGCAGTCATTGTACTCATGTTCTCAGCTGTCCTTGTACTCATATTCTCAGCAGTCCTTGTACTCATGTTCTTAACAGTCCTTGCCTCATGTTCTGAGCATCCTTCCACTCATGTTCTCAGCAGTCCTCACATTCATGTTCTCAGCAGTCCTTGCACTCAAGTTCTCAGCAGTCCTTGCACTCAAGTTCTCAGCAGTACTTGTACTCATGTCCTCAACAGTCCTTGTACTCATGTCCTCAGCAGTTATTGCACTCATATGCTCCACACTGCTCTCTTGGCAAGGAACCTTCAGGGAGGAGGGGAGGACTTTGATGCTTGTGAAGTCTACTTGATCAGAGCAATGGAAATTGATGTTCATGCAGATGTACTTGACGCTGCAATGATCACTGTCCCCCGTGTTGTATCTACATTGTGGGAATCCCACTGCAGTATTTTTTCTGTAGTGTGTTGCATCTTTGTGGTAGTAATGCCAGTTCAGTGCTCATCTGCACTGCATTGTATTTGTATTGGGGAGTCTCAGTACAGTGTTAATCGGCTCTGTTGTGGAAATTACGTTCTTAAGTGCTGCATCTGTACTGAGACGCGAGGCTCACTGTCAAGGCTCACTCAGCCCTGTAAGATCTTATGTTAATGTTGCCAAGGTTGACTACGCCTTAGGAAAAGAAATAAAAAAATAGCAATAACATACAAATATAAAAACTTTATTGTAAGAACTGAAAATGTAAAATACGTAAACATGAGCTTTTGTCCTATTTGAAAAAAAATGAAAAATGAAATAGAAAAAAATGATAATTGAATTCAACGCTAATTTGGACAGGTGTAATTGTAGATCATGTCGAGTTGTTGACACAGCGCATTGTAGAAACTGTAAACCGTTTTTTGATGATGTGGGGGGGGGGGTCAAAAGCTGGTGAGTGACACCAACGACTATTCAGTCACAATATGTCTAGCCTTGACGATCCGTCAGATGATAGGAACGCTGGTCTTTCACCACTGCAGAGATGAGGGGTAGCTGCCTGGGTGCAGCTACAATATGGTACGTAGATCGTGGGTGACGTCTCTTAACCTGGTTAGGTTCCTCTCCTTCAAACTCTCTCTGTAGTCGCCAGATGACCCTAGCTGGCAGTCCAAGAGATGTGTTGGGAGCTGCGAGTCAAGTGATATCCATTTATCCATTTGTCCCGGGGTCCCCACACGTCAACTTTCAGTGTGGAGAAAGTGGGAGAGGGGGGGGAAAGCGGGAGCTAGACACTGACCCAACCTTAACAAGCAGACTGCCAATCAAACTATCTTCATCAAATATTCGCTCGCTACTCCTATCTGTTGAACTTCTCCCTCACACTACCAAGTATTAAATTTGAATTCTTAGCCTACAATGACATGAATTATGCAATGGCGCCAAAGTCAGATTGCATGATGCGACTACCAACAGTCCGATTGGCCAGGCAGTTATCTAGGTGGCCTTATCCAGTATTCTAATTAATGCTCTGCTAAATGCTTTACTTGATGAAATAATGAGTCCTCCCAGTAAATTCTCCAGTATCCAAGACGTCATTAACTATATACTAAATTCCTGTGAGGACATGGAGTTAATCGTTTCGGCTGAGAAAACCTAGTGTGCAGGGTGCAGTATGATGCGTCTTTGCTCAAAAATGTAACCAGATACAAATATCTCGGAATTGAGGTACCTCTAACTAGATTTGTCATGGCCAGACTCCATGGCCAAAATAAAAAGACTGAGAGCACCTAACATCGTGACATTTTCACCCCGAATATGATGCCAGTGTTAGAATAATGAATATGATATATTTTCCTATCATCAGATCACTACAAGACTATGCCGGACCCCTACTTCCTCTTTCATATCAAGGACGACATGAAAAATATGCTATCACTGGTTTTAAAATGCCCAGGCAAGCCCATCCAAACCACTGCAGAGAAGCTTGTCAAACCTTCTTTACCACAAATGAGCACTCCTTCAATTAGATCATGAAAACTGTAACTGACCTCCAAATAAGTCAAATATACACGTTCTATATCAAGTATAGGGACGGAGACGCTTCAGTGCACCTTGAGAAATTACCTCTTTCCAAATCACAGTCCCTCACTGTTCTCAAAAGAACCTTACATGATCATAATCAAAGCCTCGTTTAAAAGATAAGCAAGATTGTTTAAGTAATACTGATGCCTTAATCACACAGCTTTCTTTTCACAAATTGCGTATGTTGTTGATTCTGTCCACTAACCCACTGGCGCATCTGACAGTGCCGTTATTGTCATGCAGGACGATGACTCCTACATTAAAATTAGAGCAAGCACTAACTAGAGAACTTCTACCCTTCAACCTGAACTGTTTGATATAGTTTTTGCAACATAAATATGTTGATGTATCTAAAGCTGTTACTTTAGCTGAAAATGACTACATATCATCCATAAAGGCTTTTAACTTCATGCTTGCATCAGAAGCCACTCACAGCTATGATAGAATAATAGACAATGAAGTAAGTGTACACCTTTTGGGTACATTGCCCTTCAAATGAATGGTAGAAGTGATGAATTGCCCAAGATGTACGCCTTCGAGGAGGGAATTTATTGCAATTTTTTTTGTTATCAATTAGTACTTTGAAAGAACCTCCACTGAACTTCATTAACTCGAGACAGAGGAAGATTGATACCCGTCAATCCATCTATCATCAATCGGTCACGCATGAGGTTCAATACGTTCGCTGCACATCCAACAAAATCATCAAGCTTCGTCGATGGGTTTCAAGTACTTCTGGGATTCGCACCACAAGCTGATGTAGACCCGACCAAGTGTTACCTTTGCCAGAGGAGCCATTATCACACCCTGCGTCATTATGTGCTAGAATGCAACAAATTCATGAATTATGAGTCTACTCACTCACAAATATCAAAACGTGTCTAGATACATATTTTGTTCACAGTGGCATATTACCAGCTTTCCTGGAAAATACCCAGACTCCACCAATTTTTAAATAATTCATGCCCACCATGAACTGCCTAAAATCAATCATATATTACAAAATATTTAGTTATATATATTCCTCATGACCACATATAGCTACATTGTTATATATCTTTTTTTTACTGGATTTTTGACTATGAAAATTCGTTACTATTGCTGTCGAATCAATAAATTTATAAATAGTTCATTACCATTGCAACTTTCTTGTCAGATACAAATGGTGAGTTCCAGTCCTTGGACCCACTGTGTGCCTCTGCAATCCTTTGACTATCGCTCACAGGAGACGTATGGGATGTATAACACATAGATGATCCCATGTATCAGAAATCTTCCCTATGAGGATAGACTGAGGGCCCTGAATTTGCACTCTCTCGAAAGGCGTAGAATTAGGGGGGATATGATCGAGGTGTATAAATGGAAAACAGGAATAAATAAAGGGGATGTAAATAGCGTGCTGAAAATTTCCAGCCAAGACAGGACTTGCAGCAATGGTTTCAAGTTGGAAAAATTCAGATTCAGGAAGGATATATGAAAGCACTGATTTGGTAATAGAGTTGTGGATGAGTGGAACAAACTCCCGAGTACAGTTATTGAGGCTAAAACGTTGTGTAGTTTTAAAAATAGGTTAGATAAATACATGAGTGGGTGTGGGTGGGTGTGAGTTGGACCTGACTAGCTTGGGGCTGCGGGGTTTCGGTGCAGTGCCCCTTTCCCTTGAGTTGAGGTAAACCAAAAGGGGTGGGCCCATTGACTAATCCGGGGGGGGACATGGACCTGCTCCGCAGGGTCAAAGGCCGTGCAGTTTCCCTTTTCCTTTCTTATGTTCTTATTTTCTTATATAAAATTTTAATTTCCTGTTTTCCCCCCATCGTGGACGGGAAAACCCAAATTAAATTTTTTAGCGTAAACCCGCTTTCCCGTTTGTGCCTTAAAGCATATCCGCACGGGGTTTTCCTAAAAAATTATTAAGCATTTGACCATTCCTGGCTGCGCCCTTACGTAACCGTAAACCCAGAGAGTCAATTTATTCTAGGTGAACCGTGGCAGTATTGAAAAATTTTGGTCCTGTCGGGGTTTTTAAACCCTGTTTAAAAACGATGTGAGCCAAACTTACTGACCCCCTTTTGCTACAAAAGTTTTAATTAAACGTTGAATATAGGGGTTGCTTTTTATCTAACGATTAAATGAATAATTCCAATTCTTGACGCAAGTATCTCCAAGTAAAGCAGTTAAGGGACCGTTCATCCCGTTTGTAGCCAAGCCTGAGGTCGTTTTTCCCTTTCCCAACCCTCCTGGTCAAACGGGACGGGGGGCCCAGCCGTAAGCAAACTCACGTTATGTCTCGAAGATTCCGCAGGGAAAAAGCAAAACTTTGAGGGGAAATAAAGGGAAAAATTTTTGGCAAACAAATTTTCAAGAACAGACCGAGCGGGAAATTAAACCCAAAGGGCAACCCTGACTCACAAGGGAGGGAAAAGGACAAAAAAATTACAGAGGTCAAAATTACGTCTCATAAAAAAATACAAAGATTTTTTACTGAACCCTGTTTCAGTATTTTGGGGTAAAAACTTTCCGGAAAAACCATTTTCCGAGCAATTAAAAGGGTTAATCTTGATATGGAATATTTAAAAAAAAAAACAGCCAAATGGAGGGTCAGTAAAACACAATTTAAATGTACTAAACAGATAAAGAGGCACGAATTTCCCCTTGAATGATCCTCCCGGGGCGTGATTTTTTCACCGCTATAAAAACTTAAACGGAAAATTTTTAAAAATTGAAAAGGGTGGGGATTTAGAACCCCAAATGGGATCAAAATATCGCTCACTCTGTTTTTCTCTTATCTGATAATCATCTAACAATATTTAGAAACATACATTTCAGGAAGTTAATAAATATATGTATGTATGTAGGTAAGGTTAGGTAAGATTTGTCAGGAAACAGGACAAGTGTTTCCTGATGCGGGTCTTATCATGTGATGACTTACAGCTGGAGCTTTCGGTTGTCTGACTGAGGCCTTCCACTGGCTTACCGATCCACTCCTTAAAAAAAATAGAGTTATGATTATAATAATTAGAGATTGTTTTGAATATACATACATATATATGCAATAAGATCACAGTAAACAAGTGATATCATAATATGCACAACAACCACTGTGAAAAAATTGATAAATTCCAAGCGCTTTCGTGACTTCCCACATTATCAAGGAACTATAAAAATAAAAGGTTAACAGGAAGGTATATAAGGACGAGGCTACACCTCGGTGCCACCCCCCAACAACACCTGACATTTTACGACGATGTAGGTAGGTAGTCACTGTTCAGTGAAACACAGTTTATATTCTACCCAAAAATTCGTCTAATGTACCTTAAATTCTTCCCAAATTTTATTAATTATAAATGAATCCAATTTATATATACCAAAAGAAATATTCATATTATTTTCAAAACTACTTTCTATGAAACATGATTCTATAATATTCCTGTCGACCATGATCTTGTTTGATATAACTTTCTCAGCCTTTTTAAAATCAATTAGATGGTTAAAATCTCTCACATGAATAAACAGAGCATTGGAATCTTGTCCACTTCTAATGCTATTATTATTATTGAAGATTAGCCGGTATTCTCCCGGCCCGGGCCTTTTCCAAGTGGTGGCCCGGCCTTGGCTCCCTCTTTAGGGAGTGTCTGAGACCTAAGTCTCCCATGGGAGGAGGCACAAGTACCTCCTCATCTTTGGGACCAACTGTCCCCAGGCCTAGCCACAAGCTAGGCCTCTCTGGTCTGCCATCCCCACCCCAAGGGAGCAAATGGGAATGACAGTCTTATAAGCTAAAGGCTCGGAATCAGGCACCTACCCTACCCTAGAAGGGTTAGGCATGGTGTCGATCAATTCTAATGCTATACTTATGTTGTTTTAACCTGAGTTCAAGACTTTTACCAGTTTGAACGTAATAACCTATATCACATATTTGACAAAGAATCTTACAGGCACGTCCATCAGCATTTTGGGGGGAATGTTTTTATCAAAAGTTTTTTTAACTGCATCAAGATTTTTAAATACAACTTTGATATTAAAAGTCTTAAGAAGAAAAGGCATATCAACCAAGTTTTCATGGTAAGGGAGAACCAACATATTTTTAGCTGAATAAGGTTGGTTGTCCCTTTTTGAATTGTAAAAAGTATTTCTAGCTATTTTAAAGGATTTATCAGTTGAGTTTTTTGGGTATTTTACATCATTAGCTATTTCATAAATTTTGGATATTTCTTCATCTATGAACTCTGGACTACAAATACGTAAAGCTCTCAAAAACGTTGATGAGAAAACAGACAGTTTAACTCTATCTTGATGGGAAGAATAATAGTGTACATAGGAACAGTTATTTGTTAGTTTTCTGTAAATTATAAATTTCAACTCATTGTTACCAAGTTGGGTTTTGGAGGGGGGGGGGAGGGTAGTGAGTTGGGTGCGCAGTGTGTATGAGAGAGCGGTTGTGCGGGTGCAGGTTAATGGAAGGCTGGGGGAGCCGGTGCTGATGGAGCGGGGCTTAACACTTATGTTAAATACAAGTTTATACAATGTTAGACTTGACAGCAATCAAAAACAATGCAATATTCAGTAATATGTCTAATATAAACACTTCACGCAACTTATAGATGTATTATGCCATTAAACATAATTCAATTAAAACAATATAAAACTGTGTAAGTAATACAAAATAAAGACAATCCTCTTACCCCTTCCCATCTGCTAATTACAGTATATACACTGAATAACTATACAATTTTAACCATTATATCTATCAAATAATATACATTTCAATATGTTTTAATAGGCATTTAAATACACGACACTCACCAGGTAGATGTATAATACCATTATACAGAAATTCCCAAACCCCTTTTCATCTGCTAATTACAAAGTACACTCATACAAGTACTTAAGTAAAATACATACATTATAACCATTATAATCCATACATTATAATAATAATTTACTTAATTGAAACTGAAGGACATTGTTTTATGACTTAAAAAAAAAAAAAAGAGAACCCTTCACTAGTTAAGAATGTCAACAGACATGATAACGTTACACTTGAAAATATATACACACTCACTTTATACGTATACCCATATTTAAATAAGTTGACACATAATATCACATGATATATGATTTAAAAGTATATTTACAAGATTATCATACTTGCTCAACATAATAATATAAAAATACCTGACCGATTTGATAAGCCTCCTCGCTGCCCCGTGACCACCAGGTTATAAAACATCAACAATTAAAGCTTTGCCCTATCAAAAGAGTATTCGATAAAATTTTTTATGCCAGGTATACACTCTTCCCACCTCCCCCTACCCCCTCCCCCTCCCCCTCCCCCTCCCCCCTCCCCCCGTATTGCAGAGACAAATCCTATCCATCCATTACACCATTAATTCGCGCAACCTTCTCACATTCAATACTCTATACGGAACTGGAAAATCTATATCCCACCATCGTCCATACACGACTTCATTCCTACATTTTGTTTTATAAAAATGCCCTGTTAAAGCCCTTATTCGCACTTCCCCCTCCACCTCACTCATAGCCCACGATATAGTAATATAATCCACAACTAAATACATGACCGCCCTTCTCACACTATCACTCACTCCCTCTATATCCAAACTCAAAGCTTTCAACAACATTAACATACCTCCTCCTACCATATTCAAGACCCTACGAAACCATAGACGTACCCTTGCTATACCCTCACAAAAATACACCACATGATATGCAGTCTCCGCTTCCCCGCACAAAACACATGTGGACTGCACAACATTCATCCGATACAAACGTACTTTAGTGGGTAATATCCCATGTAAAAACCTATACATAGTTTCCCGCGCCCTTGACTTTAAATGTAACTTACGAAACGCTTCCCAGATACCTGCCCAATTATATAAAGGAAAGACACTCTCCCCCTCCATCACCTCATTACCCCTCACAATCCTTCCCAAAACTCGCACCAACACTTTTCCCGGTATGCTAACCCTCAATAAATATCTCAACATACACATACACTCCTCCAATTCTCTACCCCCCCACCACTACCTCACATCATCCATAACCTCACTCACCCTTACACCCTGATCCCCACCCAACTGTATATAACTATATTTCACATACATGCTTTTCAATCTACTACACAGGGGAATTAATCCTAATCCACCCCTCCCCAATGATGTTGTCACAACTGTCTGCTTAAGCCAATGATAACCATATCCTCAAATAAAACGCATTACCTTCTTTTTAACCAACCTCACATCATTCTTTATCAACAGGTAAACCACTGCCACATGCCACAATTTAGGATAAATGATGGATCGTCAGCCCACTCGACCGTATTCCCCCTAGTCTCTTTAATACTCCTTGCACAACCCTTACAGAATTGGCATCTCTAGCTTCCTGCACTTCCCGTCTGTATAATACCCCACAGACTTTAATTTGATCTACTACCTGCCAACTATACTTTTGTCCCAAGTTCCCTCCCACCCATGAACCAACTTCTAACAATTTAGACTTAACTTCATTAAGACACATTCCTGCTGCCCTACTAAATATCTCAACGATGCGACCTACATTTCTTAATCCCTCCTCTCCCTTAACTAAAACAGTCATATCATCAACATACCCAACTATACCAGGAGCACCCCGCTGTTGTATTCCCCCTTCACTCACCCCAACATTAATCATCCTATAGAGGATCTTGCAGACATGCAAATAGGATTTGAGACATGGGACATCCCTGTCTCAGTCCCCTACCCATACTAACTACCTTCCCCACACGTCCATTGATTTGCACCTGTTATACTGCGCCTTTGTATAATGTTTCGGCCCATCGGACAATTTCCTCGCCAAAACCCATGCGCCTCATTATCATCCAAACGTCTCTCGCTCTAACAACATAAGCAGCCTTCCCAAATCCAATGCAAGTACACCCCTCCACTCTTCCTCCGATCATCTATATAGTCCTTTATCCTCCCATGTCCACTAATCATTGACTGCCCCGGCACACCCATTTGTCCCTTATCTATAACCCTCCCAATAACACTACATAACCTATTAAAACCCTTGCAAACAATTTATAATCTCCACTCATTAAAGATTAAAACCTCTATAATCCAGGATGCTATTCTGCATTTCCCCCCTTCGAATCATGACAACAACCCCTGTTCATTGCGTCATGCCCATGCATCCCTTTACCTTCTTCATTAAAACAAACGCACCAAGTTTCCTTCAAGACCTCCCATTTTACTTAAAAATTAAAAATCTTTGGAATTTCCTTAAACCCTGGCGTCTTCCTTACTCTCTATCCCCTGTACGCCTCCAACACTTCGTCTTCTCTTATCGGTCCCTCTATCTCCTCCCTGTCTCGATCCTGGTTCGTGTTATCCCTTCCTCCATAATATGCAAGTCCTCGTCTTCGCATTCCCCCTCTCATTATATCTCAAACCATTTTATCCGCAAAACACTCATACCTTCATCCTTACTAAGCGTCCCACCGTTTTGCACCCAACGTCCTGATGTACTTCTAACTTTAAATATTCATTATATTTTGCGGCTCTTTAATCACCCAGAACGCAAGCTGATGGTTTATCACCCCATTAAACATCCTCCAACCCACCCCTTAATCTTTCATCATCAAACCTTGCATTCTGCATCTCCAGCAATTGGGTCTTTATACCCTCAATCTCCGATACTGGATAAACTCCATTAATATCTACATAACACTGTTTCAACTGTCCCTCCAAAAAACCTCGAAATTTCCATTTTTCCATTGCCCCAACTCCCTTCCTTTCCTCATATAAAACCTACGGATTCCTGGTTTAGCACATTGCTCCCAACACATTAATATATCACCTCCCAGCTTGCCTTTATTCCATTCATTTTTCCACCATTCCTAAAACTAAGTCCACCTTCCATATTCTCTAACAAGCTCATATTTAGCTTCCAAAACTCATAAAACGTTTCGCAACTCACCCCAACCCACGTCCACAACCACCCCTCTATGGTCCGAGAATAAAACTTTTACAGTTTCGATTTTAAATTAACTTGTATTCCCAGGAGAGACATAAATGCAATCCAAGCATGCTGCATATCCACTCCTCACGTGAGTATGCTCCACCACCCACCCCTCCCCACTCACTACATCTACTAATCCGACTCCCCCTAATACATCCCGTGGGAAACCCCAACACACACCTGGCTCCTCTCGGCTCCACATCCTTCCTACGGATCCGCAATTCCAATCCCCCCCAAATAATGTATATATAGGAAGCCCTCGCATGTGATAAATAAGAATATCCCTCACAAAATCTTCCTTTATGTGCCTATTACTGTCTGCAGGCATATAAACACTTACTAACACACAGGAACCCCACCCCATGTACCATCCACCCTTACTAGTCTCCCATCCCCCCCCCCTTCTTCCCAGTGTAACATTTGAAATGGACTGGTCTCCGCTATTAAAACTGCAGCACCTCCCTTGAGTTTACTGTATACCCAGCATAAACTTCGTACCCCTCAACTAATAAATCCCGACCTAACTTAAATTATGTTCTTGTAAAAGGTTTAACCCGTACCCCATATCGCCTTAAAAAGGCACTGAACATCCTCCTCTTTACTTCGGCCCTGAGGCCATTTATATTCAATGTTAAAAAACTTAAAATGCACGGGGCTTACCAATCGATCTCATACCATGTGTTTCTTTACGTTTTTGATCGGTATTCTTTTCCCCTATGCCCCTTCCTAGTCACGTCTTTCTCCTTCCCCTTACCCCCCCCCCCTGACTTTCCTAGCCACATCCACGTTTGTTTTTTACCCCCAACCGTTGTGCAGGCGTTAGAATATCATCACTGTCCCAAAGGGAACTGCCTCCCTCTTACGTGAAGCCGCAACAGTGATCATTTCTTTTGGATTGCCTTCCTTGTGTATTTCAACTACAGTTTTACAAAGCCCTTGTGTTTGCCCATCCCTCCTACTCACATTGCCTCCCTCATGTACCCCTCCTTATTCATATGTTGCTCATGCAAGCCTATATTCAGCATTCCAGCTGCATGCTGATCATCCAAAAATTCCTGTATAACATTATGGCAGCCGACACTTCACTACCCAAATCCACTTGTTCCACCTCTTCCTCCATACATATTTTCTCAACGTCCTGTGTTACCTCTGGTAAAGTAGCACACATTGGATTGTCATCCACAATCTCACTCCACATCCTACGTGCCCGAATATGTTCTCCTGTAGACTGGGACATCACCTCTCTTTCCTTTTCCCCTCCTGTCCCTGCTCCCTGTGTCCCGGTCGACGAACGTCGTGGACACCGTGCAGCCACATGTTCAAATGCGCCACACAATTGACAGGTTCTCCTTTGCCCGGCATATGTGACATATACCTGAGTTTTAAAATCACTCAAAGCCACAAATGAAGGTATGGATCGCTGCAAGGACATTTTGAGAGTGAAAGATCCCTCATGCAGTCCTGCATACATACCATCTGACCATCGTCCAACCTTTGCTTGATGTATCACTCCATATTCCTCAAACGACGCTTTGATGTCTTCTTCATCCGCCTCAAAGGGAACATTCCGTATTTTTACCCAAGTATAGTACTTAGACACGGGCCCTCATTCTTACTTCCAAACCAGGGTTAACATCACACAACATCCTGGTACTGACCACCCCTTTCATACTCACAGTCGACGAAAATTTTACGAATATTTTGTTGGCCGTTTAATGCAAGTGTACAGATCTCATTTTTGATTCCCAAAGTACTTGTAAGATAGCAGGCAGTGAAAGATGCTTTGTGTCAACACTGCACCTTTCAGCACTTTTTATGGCACACAGTGTTGACACTTCCCGCAGCCTGTGCCTCTTTAGAAAATCTCGCAGTGTACAACGACGAAGACAACAGCCAACGTCCCTTTCCCCCAAGGATGTGTGACGAATGGAAGAGCTAAGGTGCAGCACAAAACCCCCTGGGCCCGAAAGCGAAGAGGTCAAAGGGGAGTTAATTTTGCGAAGCGAGGTGGGGAAAATTGGGGTTGGGGGGAGATTAGGGAGGGGTTGGGATGGGCGTTGGGGACAGACTTAGGTTTTGGGAATGTTAATGGCGCAGGTGAGGATTTCAGGAGGACAACCTGAAATAGTCCCAGTAGGGGTCTGGGCAAGCTTAGAGGTTTGGGGGTTAGCAAAATGGCGTTCAGCGTGGGTTCTGGATTAACTCGCTTGTTTAAAGGATGGGAGGGGAGTGGCGGAGGTTTTCCATTGCGGCCACAGGGAAATTCAGGAAATACCTAGGAGGGTTTTTTTTGGGGTTTTTGGGGGGTTTGGGGGGGCCCGGTTTTGTAAGGAGGGGATTAGACGGTTGAAAACGGGGGGGGGGGGGTCTAGGATGATGGCTTGGGGGTAGGGATGCCTTTATATTAAGCAGAGGGATATTAGGGGAGGGGGGGAGGGGGTAAGGGTGGTGGGAATGAGGGATTCTAGAAATGGGGGAGTGGCAGGGTTGAGGGATTGCGAGGATTTGCTGGGTTCTTATTGACAGTGAGACACTTTCAAAATTTAAGGTAAAAAGTTTGGGGGGTGTGGGGTGGGGAGGGGGTGTTTTACAGGGGGTTGCCGTGTACCCCATGTATAATTGGCAGGTTATATGGAGGGGGTTCAGGTTGCTTAGGATGCCAGCAAGGGTCAGGGAGTTGATATACCGTTTTCTTATGGGAGTATTGGCATCCAAGCATTAGTTGTATAAAATGGGGTTGGTGAGGGAGGCGACATGCTTGTTCTGTGGGGAGGAGGAAACTGCCTTTCACTTGGTATATTTTTGCTCATCTTTGGGAGGGTGAGGGTTTGGATGGGGTGTGTTATCAGGCTGTTGGGGGGGAGTTGGTCGTTTCGTAGGGCTTTGTTGTTGGATGTCAGTGGGGTATCAGGGGAAGTGGGAAGGGCTTTGATGTACATTATGGCGGATTATTTGCATGTTTCTTGGGGAATGAGAGATCAAAGGTGAGTTGAGGATATAAGCATTAGCAGCTAGGTTCTATAGAACAATGTGTAGGAATAGATTAATCTATAGGGGGTGTTGGGAGCCCAGTTTCTCAGAGGGTTATCGAAACCTCTCAGTGGGTAAACTCCTCCAGGCTCATGTGGGCGGGCAAGGGGCTGGTCTCCTTTCGTGACTGGTGGGTATGGTAAGGTAGTGGAGTTTTTGTGTTGTATGTGATGTGTGAGTGGAGTATGTGAGGGTTTCAACTTGGCCTCTGGTTGTGTTCCTTGCGTGTTGGTCCACCTTTTATTCATGTCAGAGAGACCCTGAATTCAGTATAGTATCACATATAAGTCATATATTTTTTGGCGTTTGGATAATTATTACACTGACTGTCAGGGATTGGTGGCTTAGCCATCTGTTATGGTGGTTTATATAATGTTATGGGCCTTGTGCTGTTTTATACTTTGTGAATTTTTGGTTCACTGTTACCAAACATGTCCCCAGGTAGTTATTTGAATTACTTGGGAAAATGTGTTTGGAGACGTTATGTTCTCCAGTAGTCCAAGAGTGCGATAGTATGGGCTGTTAATTGCATATATGGCTGTCTAAGATTTAGCTGCAGGTGCTTCCTGCTTATTGTTTTATTCAGTGTCCTATTAACGCTTATTGCATACCTAGTGTCACCATTTGTTTCATGTTAATGCATTGTACAATTTTATTTTTACAAGGATGTGCTATTGTGTTTCAAATAGGGAGATAGGGTTTTTATGTACTGTATGTAGGCAGTTTTGATAAATATCTTGTTGGAATGTACTTAGGAGAGCTTAAATGTAGTTGTATAGTCTTTCTTTGACCTGGTATGTGTCACTGAGTGGGGAGGCGTTTTGTTTCCCATTATGTCATGAGTTTGTTATTTGTATGGGCTGTTATTGTATATATAATGTTACGTCTTTTACTTGCGGGTGTTTCCTGCTCATTGTTTATGTGGGTTTTTTGTTTACCTGGAGTTTACCTGGAGAGAGTTCCGGGGGTCAACGCCCCCGCGGCCCGGTCTGTGACCAGGCGTTTGGATAATTATTACACTGACTGTCAGGGATTGGTGGCTTAGCCATCTGTTATGGTGGTTTATATAATGTTATGGGCCTTGTGCTGTTTTATACTTTGTGAATTTTTGGTTCACTGTTACCAAACATGTCCACATGGTATGTGTTATTGCACTGTTTTTTGTAGGCTTTGGTTTGCCTACTGTTTAAGTTAATGTAATGTATAATTTTATCTTCTGTATGCTGTATTATAATTTCTGTGTACTTTGTGCAAGGCGTCTTATTGTACAGAGCTGTGGGGAGTTTTGTGTGTGCACAGGCATAAATTGTGAGGTTTTGTTTTTGTTAATGTAATTTTGTAATAAAGTTGGTAGAATTACCGACAATATGTAAAGTAAAAGGACACAAGTGCAACTAATGTGACATTTTATTGTGGCAACGTTTCGCTCTCCAGGAGCTTTATCAGCCATTACGTAATGGCTTGATAAAGCTCCTGGAGAGCGAAACGTTGCCACAATAAAATGTCACATTAGTTGCACAGGAGCTATCTTGCTCTTTTCATTCTGTTAGGTGTTTCCTGCTCATTGTTTATGCGGGAAGTTATATTGTGGTATGTGTCATTGTGAAAATATAAACACATATGCAGTATAATGTGATCCTTTATTGACAACGTTTCACCCACACAGTGGGCTTTTTCAAGTCACACACAGATCTACCTGGGGTGGAAGGTACGGGAGTATTTATAGTCTTGTTCAGAATGTTGAGGTCAGGTGGAGAATGCTGCATCTGATGATCTACCGGGTGGAGTTATAGAGTCTTGGGTAGCTTGGCGGGGATATTGGACAAGTTGTGAGTAGACCTTCTGCAGTGTTCTATGTTCTTATGTGGGATAGCGATGAAGAAGTTTCTTGGCGAGTGGTTCAGCTATGTTATAGAAGCCGTTGTTCTGGTTGAGAAGAGATACATAGTCCTCCCCACCAACTCCATTGCCAAACATGTTTCCAACATCTTTTCCAATACATCATTCCAAGTATCTACCTCCACAACCACGACCATCAAGGACATCACCAGTAGTAGACAGGACAAGCCTCCATCCTCTGCAGGGGTATACATAATCCCTTGTAATAACTGCAACAAATTATATGTGGGCGAAACATCAAGAGACCTCCAAACACGTATTTCAGAACACCAATATGCAAGCAGGACTGACGATACAAGGAATGCCTGTGTACAACATCGCAATTCACACAACCATTTAATTAACTACAGAAACTCAAGACTTATCGCCACAGAAGACAACACTCAATACCGAAGAATCCTGGAATCATCGCTTATCTCTATAACCAACAATTTCAACCAGAATAACGGCTTCTATAACATAGCTGAACCACTCGCCAAGAAACTTCTTCATCGCTATCCCACATAAGAACATAGAACACTGCAGAAGGTCTACTCACAACTTGTCCAATATCCCCGCCAAGCTACCCAAGACTCTATAACTCCACCCGGTAGATCATCAGATGCAGCATTCTCCACCTGACCTCAACATTCTGAACAAGACTATAAATACTCCCGTACCTTCCACCCCAGGTAGATCTGTGTGTGACTTGAAAAAGCCCACTGTGTGGGTGAAACGTTGTCAATAAAGGATCACATTATACTGCATATGTGTTTATATTTCCACTGTGTCGGTATTTGATACCATTTACTTCCATGTGTCATTGTACTATTCATTGTAGGGTTATGTTTGCCTTTTGTTTAAGTTACTGTAATGTATAAATTTATCTTTTGTATGCTGTATTATATTTTCTGTTCACTTTGCAAGGGGTCTTATTGTACAGTGTTTTGGGGGTTTTGTGTTTGCACAAGCATGAATTGTGAGGTTTTGACTTTAATGTAATTTTCTGTGCAAGAGCTGTCTTGCTCTTTTCATCCTGTTAGGTGATGGGATATCCTTTAATAAAATATGAACAAAACATTCAGGTGTGATGAATGGTTTGAAAAACCGACAAGTTGAAGATTGAGACACTTATGCAGCATATGGGAATCTTTATTCAGGAAACGTTTCGCCACACAGTAGCTTCATCAGTCCAATACAAAGAGGAAGGCGTAAGGAGAGGAGGAGAATGAGGTAATCAGTCCCTCAACCTGGAGTCGATGTGTTCAGTCCATGTCGATGTGGACTGAACACATCGACTCCAGGTTGAGGGACTGATTACCTCATTCTCCTCCTCTCCTTACGCCTTCCTCTTTGTATTGGACTGATGAAGCCACTGTGTGGCGAAACGTTTCCTGAATAAAGATTCCCATATGCTGCATAAGTGTCTCAATCTTCAAAACATTCAGGGTAAGTAATGGGGTTGATGTAGGTCATTGTATTTGTAAATGGCTAATTAATGTCTTATTTTATTTATTTATATGTTGTACTGTATTATTTTAAATAAAATATAAAAAAAATAATTGTTACCCTTAATAATATTTTTTATTATATTTAAAAAACACAGTATACATTATACATGTATGCTATACATAATTCACTTAAAACAAGAAATATAAAGCATTTTATAAGAAAACAATATACATATAGCTAAACAGAGGACAACCCACACCTGAACATACCTTAAACACAAAATAGGTATATAATCCAAAACCTGGCACTCTTATTTATATCGTGTATGAAACTTTATACATAAAAACTAATGCATTGCACACTCAATTGTATTTATCGTATATTAACATTTTATGTACAAAGTCATTCTAAGACTATACATCCTCAAATTACAAGATAATAAAAGGAGACAAAAAACAATCTCCACACCGCACCACAGAGAACCCAAAATATATATATTTTATTTGTACGTTTTATGAGTCATATTGACTAACTTAGAATAGCCTTGACTCCCCCTCCTGTTGACTACAGTTCCTCTTCACTACCATACACTTGACAATCTATTCACCTACCCATTAGAAATAGTAATAAGGAGAACAATGACACTTTATGAAGCTAGCTGTACATTCCATTATCAATATTTACTGGTAAGGCCTAAGTGACAGTGGTACAATGGTCATATAAAATTACTAACAATAACCTACATGACAAAAAGCCCCTAATAATTAATATAAGACTTTTACAAAGCTAGAATGTATGATCACACACAAAGAAACACTAAGACACCTAATACCCCGACCAACCCCCTACCTAGTTTCTTAAACTATTATAAACCCACAAAAAATATACCTTGCCTGTATACAGTGATATTAGTAAAAAGTGCTTAATTGAACATCAGCTGACTATAAGCACCATAAGTGATAAAAAAAAAGACGTGATATCACCGGGTCACAGAGCAACATAATACCCCACAAAAGTGTGCTGCCCAAGGAACTTGAATGCCCAGAGATTACAATATAGGACATCATACGTCCCAATATCTCCCACAGCGGTGACCGCTACTACATATACAAAACAATCTTAGGCAAATGAAACTTTGTGCCCTTCATCAAAGTTTTTCAAACACTCACCAAAAAGGTATGCTTATGAATATTCCCCTAAAAGGCCAGTATAACGTTGTACTTTTAGCGGTGATAATCAGCATGACATCCGCTTACATATGACTAAGCAAATACCAATGGGAATCCCGGGAAAGACCCAGCATACTTCACCAAACCCCGGCCATAGTCGGGGACCGGTTCAGTCTTTCGAGAGGCTGGAACATATTCCAAATTATTGCATTTTATCTGTATTATCGAGATGCATTACCATTTTAGAATTAATCCAAGATCTCAGCTCCACACACGCCACATCCATACACACTCAGACACACGGAACCATCCATAATACATATACGCCACTCACTAAATCCCGCCCTCCACCCTGAAGTCTGGAACATACCGTTTGGTGCTACCACGGGGGGTGTCCAGCCACTCCTTGCCTTACCCCACTCCCAGTTGCAACAACATTTGAACCATAAGACTCCGATAGTTTGCAGGAAAACTGTTATCCCAACTTCTACCATATATGAGTTTATTTCTACAAGACGTTCTGTAAATGCCCGCTGCAAACGCTCTGATCCTAACTGATCCCCCGGTTTCCCGCATACCCCACGAGATATAGAGGAAATCAGCCACCACGTACATTATTGCTCTTCGTACCTCCCTTGACACTCCGCTAACGTCCAATGTTAAGACCCGCAAAGTTGAGATACTTTCCCCACTAAGAAAATAAAAAACCCGCCCCAACCACGAACGAACTTTGTCCAAGGTATCACAAAAGTAGATCGCATGAAAAGCTGTTTCTTCTAGACTGCAACGTAAGCAATCTGTCTCCCTTACCAAACCCATCCTACTTAAGACCGATTTTGATGCTAAAATCCCCATGGCAAATCTGTTAACCAATTCACAAACCCTCGGTGTCAACTTAAGTTTACAAAACCCGTCCCATATTTCCCCCAAATTATACAGCGGAAAAACAGACAACCCCTGCGCAATTTCCCTACTGCAACATATGCTGACCATTTGACCCACCTGGATCTGTTGCGCATTTCTCAACTTTAACAACTAATACAACATGTCCTCACACTCAATTAATCCCCTGCCACCCCACCATTTGCGCAATTCGATCATTACCTGACCCACCCGGATGCCCCTCTCACCGCCCACCCTGAGGAACCACTGCTTTACATAGAGGGCCTTCGCCCGTGGCCCAAAACCAAGAGACTAAACCCCCACGACGAACATGAGTCATGACAACCTCCTGACTTAACCATGCTCTCCTGAAACCCCAAACATAATGTAAAACCCTTCTCTGCAGTTCCTGAATATCCATGTCTCTTAAAGGATATACTTCAGCCACACCCCAAACCTTTCTATAAACAAGTGTATTAACCACTACTGCCCTTTGTTGCAATGAGACATCCCCAGCTTTTAACCCCCAAAGTCGACCTAAAGCCTTGTTGACCACTAATTCAGAATTTACCCTTCGTCCCTCCCTCTCATCTACCATGTACACGATACCACATATTTTAAGTTGCACCATGACTGACCACCATACCTTTCGCCCAAAACCCCCCCACCCACGTACCCACCTCCAATAATTTCGATTTCGCCCTGTTGACGCACATGCCAGTCTCTGTCCCAAAAAACTCAACAACCCATCCCACGGTCTGCAAGTCCTCCTCCCCTTTTAACAAAATCGTGGTATCATCTACGTACCCGACCACACGTGCTGCACGGTCACTGCCCAGCACCCCACACCCCAAACCACCATCCACCAGTTCATAAAAGGGGTTTTGCATACAAGCAAAAAGCAGCTGGGAGAGGGGGCACCCTTGCCTCAAACCCCTTTCCATATGGACCGGCTGCCCCAACTTACCGTTTACCTGTACTCGTACCATTGCCGAGGCATACAAAGTATCAACCCATCTTACAACCCCCTCTCCAAAACCCTGCTTCAATAAGCCTCAATAAATCCCTGTCAACACAGTCGTAAGCATTTTGCCAGTCAATCCCGATGACACCCCCTTGATATTTCCCCCAAAACTCCCTAATATGTACATGTCCTTCTCTCATGCTCCTACCTGGTATGCCTAGCTGTCCCTCGTGAATAACTGGCCCCATGACCTTCCTCATCCTGTTTCCTAAGACTTTTGCAAAGATTTTATAGTCCAAGCACATAAGAGATATTGCTCTATATGCACTCAAACCCCTCCTCCCTCCCTTTTTGGGCACCAACACAACTACCCCCATACATTGTGTCATACCTAACCTCCTCTCCGTGAACATGCATTTCAATACATCAACCAAACAATAATTAATACTTCCCCAATGCGCCCTATAAAAATCATTCAAAGTGCCATCCATACCTGGTGCCTTTCCTTTACTCATACTAAAAATTGCCTCCTCTACCTCCTCCACTCGAATTCTACCTTCTAGTACTGTCCAATCCCTGTCACTTATAACTTTTTTGAAATCCCTCCCACCAGGCCACCTGCATGAATCCCCCTTACTCCCTGCTGTAGTTTTTTCCCAAACCATAGATCAGCATAAAAACTCATGCTGTCTGTGGTGAGGAGTACCTGACCCGGCAGGTAACCACCCAAACTTGTGCATACTTCCAACTGCAAGAGGGATGTTGCCTGTTGTCTGATCCTATATTTGTGCAAGACAACCCGAAGGTTTGTCACCCCATAGCACCTCTTCCATACCCGCTCTGACTTTAACCACATTGAAATGCTCATTGTGAATTTCTGCAAGTTGACTATGGAGATGTTCAATGCCGTCATACCTACTACTCCCGCCCCCCCCCACATAATAATCATTTAGCTGCCCTTCCAGGTAATTTTGCAGCCCATACCTCCACCTCACTTCCTCTCTTCCCCAATGCCTATAGTAACTTGATATCCCGGGCTTGGCACTCGTTTCCCACCATTCTAAGTCTGTCAAGACGGGCTGCATAGCCTCGTCATATAAACATATGTTCCACCCCCCACCCTTCCTGCCCTACCACATCATTGACCCCTACATCCCCCAGCAAATTTCGTAAGACAGGCAGAACGCACCCAGCCCCCCTTGGCTCAACGTCGCCATGTCGTATAATGCAATTCCAATCCCCACCCATGACCGTTATTAAAGGCAAGCCCCGAGTGTGATACATTAAATCATTCCGTACAAAATTCACTTTAACTTTTGTGTTGCTTTCCGCAAGCACATAGACTCCAATAAAACAAACTCTAACCCCTCCCCAATACCCATCTACCCTTCCCACCCTCCCACCTCCCCCCCTCCTCCCATCCCAAGACACCCTTAAATTTTAAAGAATTACTTACATACATTCTATAACCTTTCAGTCGTAACTCTCGACCAAACCTGTAATTGTGCTCTTGTATGAAATATATCCACAGCATAACGCTGAAAAAACCACTCCATCCATGCACTCTTGACCTCCGCCCATAGGCCATTGGCATTGATGGCGACACTTGAATTTACAAA
>NC_069401.1:50513079-50520579 GCF_026875155.1 Cherax quadricarinatus | reverse complement strand
GCCCGGGCACGTCAGTGAGCCTCAAGCATGGATTCAAGATATTTCAATCTCCTCCTGTATGTTCTGACCTCTCAAGCTATTTTTATATCAATGCACCACGCAGAAACAAGCGGGTATATACAGAGAAAGATCGCAGTCAGCAGGATTCGATACTTCTGCTGGGATGGACAAGATTCCCAGGCAGTGCTCTTATCCACTCGGCCACACAAATACACAAATGCAATGGCATTTGTGCATTTCCAGATATTTCAATCAACATTAAATCCCTTAATATTGCCCATCCTGATTCTTCAAATTAAACCATGTCTCGGATATTGTGCAAACATCAACATTTTCCGCACAAGCACTCAGTCTCGATTCGTTCAACTTATTCACTGTGACTATTGTATAATGTATATGACGTTCCTTTCACGTCTGTTTCTACTTCCTGTTCATCTTTGCCTTTTCATTGTTTCTGTTATTAGTTTTTTTACTCTGACAAATCACACTGCCCAATTCTATAGTACCATTCTTTTCCATCAAATACCCATACCATTTTATTAATGATATACAATACCTACAAGAAGACGTGTAAGACACGTGTGAAACAATCTGGTAAGTTTTGATATGTTTCTCCTGCTCACTGGGCTTCTTCAGTTGATGTGCGGAGAAGACAGAAATCGTAGAGATGTAGATAAGATGTAATTAGTCCCTCAACCTGGAGAAGCAGTAAGACTGAGGTGGTCAGTTTGACGGCTTCGATGACGCTATTATACTGAACTCTCACTAAGAATGAGGGACTGACCACTTCAACCTTATTTCTTCTCCAGGCAGAGACTGAGAGACCTCCAGCTTGAGAGACCTCTGAGTATTTCTAGTTTAAAGCCTTAACAGTTCCCTCCATTGATTTGGCTAATGCTGGCTTACGTGTCATTTCGGCCAAAGAAGTGGTACCAGTTGTTAATAAATGGTACTGCAATATCCTTACAGTTTTTGTCCATCCAACAATTTACACAAATTGCTCTGGGTAATCATTCATTTCCAACTCCACTTATTGGGATCTTTCCTTATTCCTAATTAAGTCTTTTTCTGTCCTATACCCGCTAATCAGGTCATCACTACTACTCTTACCAGCATCACTGATCTAGCAAATAATATAGTGAGTCCCATTACCTTTCATGATGTTGTCAAGACAGCTAACAATATGCTGCATCCCAGTTCCAAAAATGCACACTCTCTGCATCCTATTCCTATCATTTAAACGAAAAGCTTCCCTGATTGATCCCAACAAGAACAAAGTTCTTACCCTCATGGTCGATCCACATTCACCTTCGCTAGTGGTTGTCGTTGGGATGTTCTCGATGGATGGCCCACACTCCTTAGGCTTAAAAAAAAAAAAAATAGGAATTCGTGGTGTCCACAGCAGTCTCCTGGACTTTCCTTATCTTGAGCTTCAGCCAATTCCTTCTCACCTCCTTCCAGTTGTTTTAACAGGTCTCCTCCTCCTCCTCCCCCTATTTCCTGGAATGACCCTTGAAAGTCAACTGAATAATTTTAAAGTAAAATATCATACTGGAAATAATATATTTCACAGAATATATTTTATAATGCATTTTTAATTTAATTATGCATTAATGTATTCGTTCGTTGAGTAGTTTGTTCGTTGACTGTGTTGCATTATGAATATTAATAGATCAGGATTATTATACGGATATTTCAAAGTTAAATAATTCATTTGTAAAGAATATTTCATAACTATTTGCATATTTTCTTTTAGATATAATGAGTAGAGTTATACAGTATACTGAACCTCATGAAAACAAGGGCACGGTTACACAGTTCACTGAATTTTTATGTACAAGAAGAACTGTACAGGACGATGAACATTCATGTATGAGAATAATGGCCTACCACACACACAGACTTTCCCTTTCTCTCTCTCTCTCTCTCTCTCTCTCTCTCTCTCTCTCTCTCCGCTGGTGCAACGGTCCGCTGGGTAGGAGAGAAGGGAAAAGGTGAAGAATTATTAAAAGAATGATAGATAGATAGATAGATAGATAGATAGATAGATCTCTCTCTCTCTCCTCTCCTCTCTCTCTCTCTCTCTATCTCTCTCTCTCTCTCTCTCTCTCTCTCTCTATCTATCTATCTATCTATCTATCTATCTATCTATCTATCTATCTATCATATCTTCTTTTTATAATTCTTCACCTTTTCCCTTCTCTCCTTCCCAGCGGACCGTTGCACCAGCGGGGTACAGATTTACCAGTCAAAGGCTAACGAGGTAGAAGCTATCAAGAGCACACCAGGGGATGGGAAGCAACTTTTAGCTCATGTTGAGCGCTGGCAAAATCAAATGTAACTTTCCTCAGCATTATCTTCTTCATACTAGGTGAATACAGGTTGGTAGAGTGTCTAACTTGTGGCTAGCGAACGGAAGATCGAGCCTCCACAACTTTTTGCGCCTTACAACAGGTCATCTGTGAACTCTCAGAGACAGAGATGTGTCTTGGATTTAATTAGATGGCATTTTAAGGATATCTTAACTCAGAAGAATTATTAGCTCAAAATAATTCAATAAAAACAATTTGTAGGGCTTATTTAATTAAATACGCAACTTTTCTGGTCACCATTCTGATTTCACCTCCATTTTTGCAAATAAATGGGGTGAAAAATGCATGCATAGTTCACGGTCATTTGCTGTGCCAAAACTATATAAGAAATCTTTCTTATGAAGATAGAGTGAGAACCCAAAATCTACACTCTCTTGAAAGACATAGAATAAAGCGAGATATGATTGAGGTGTAGAAGTGGAAGATGGGTGTATGGGTGTAAAAAGAGTATTCTAAAGATATCTAACAAAGAAAGAATTAGAAAAAATAAATTCATAATGAAGGAAAGAGGAAAATACTGGTCTAGTAATAAAGTTATAGATCAGTGGAACAATTTTCCAAGTAGAATCGTCAGAGTAAACACCTTCGGTACTTTAAAAAATTGGCTGGATAAATATATGCATGGAAAAGACCTTGGCTTGAGAAAGAGATGCCTTAGCATCTGCACTCACTTAGAAGAGCATGGCACAGATGCCATTATAGGAGACCTTCATGATACCTCATTGTAGTGCCCAACTATGCCTAGCATGGGCCAGGAAATACTGTATACACTTAGGAGAGCAGAGAAATCTTGTGAAAATAGTCCCTGGAGTATTGAATGACTCTTTTTATGGTAGGTACAACCTCCATTGTTTTCGGTGAGTGAGATGAATTTTCCAGACACGTGTAAGGATCTTTGCTGCATGCCAAAATATTTTCTTGGCAGGGTGATGGATTTTCTCAGTGGAGAGAGAGTTTCCCCTTCCTTTGTATACGAAGGTTTGTCGAAGAATTTGCATTTTTTTTTTTTTTTGGTAATGCTGTAATATTGTAAGTCGATTTTCTTTGTATGAAGAATTTTCTCAGTTTAAAAAACAATATTAACGTTTGACGATGCTTCTCTACAAAACTGTCAACCATGGCACAGATGTCGCTATAGAACACCTTCGTGATACCTCGTTGTAGTGCTCAGCCATGCAAAGAAGAAAACAACAAAGATATTGAAAACCCGCAAGTATCGGAAAGGACAAATGGATCTGAGAAAGGTGTGAATGATGTGGAGTCTTCCCGTGACAATTTACCTATTACTACTACTATTCTTTACTATGTTCCGTGTCATTCTGACTGATGCAACCCAGAAGCATTGGAAACTGATTCTCTTTTCATTTTGGACAAAGAGTATATTTCATTTTGGGCAAAGAGTATATTTCCTAAGAGCATACCGAATTTGAAGTCCTGAGTTTCTTGACGAGGAATGTACATACATTCACCAAACCTTCAATGATTTACATTTTCCTTCTCTTTTTCATCAAAGATTGCAAGAAAAGAGCTCTTCAGATCATTAACTCTCCACGCACCAACATACTTCCTAACATTTTTCTTCAAACGTATAAGTTTCAGTATCAACTAACACGACCACGCTTCGCACTTCAAAGACTAACAGACAAAACCAAGACCACGAACCAGTCAGTGCAGGGGTTTACACTATACCCTGTGGAGGCTGCAACAAGATTTATGTAGGTGAAACAGCAAGAAACCTCGACACCCGCCTCAATGAACACATTTATGCATGTATGAACGATAACTTGAACAACGCCTGTGTAAAACACCGAAATTCCACCAATTATCTCATGAAATTCAGGGGCGCCCAATTAGTGATCAAAGAAACTAATTTTCGCAGAAGCAAATGCCTTGAATCAGCACTAATCGCTGTTTCTAATACAGTTAAACAAAACAAAGGCAGCTTCACCATCTCCGAAGTTTTAGTCTCTCCTGCTTATACTACACAAGCACATTACAGAGAATGAACATTGAAACAGGCCATCTCTGTCCAGCCTCTAATAGAAATATTTGTCTAACCTATTTTTATGTTACCCAAGCATAGCTTTTATATCCTTTTACTCATGTGCAAGTTAATTGTTCTACCATATTGTATTACTACTACTACTGCTACCACAACTTATATCACTACTATTACTACTACAACTAGCATTGCACCTCACTCTGAGCCTATATATACCGTCTGTGTCCAGGTACTGTTTGTAACGTGATGAATGGTTTTGAAAACCGACAAGTTGAAGAATTGAGACACTTATGCAACACATGGGAATCTTTGTTGAAGAAACGTTTCGCCACACAGTGGCTTCATCAGTCCAATACAAAGTAGAAATGGGTAAGGAGAGTAGAAGTTTGAGGTAATCAGTCCCTCAACTTGGAATCGATGTGTTCAGTCCATCACTCTTGTAGGATGGACAAGAGTGATGGACTGAACACATCGATTCCAGGTTGAGGGACTGATTACCTCAAACTTCTACTCTCCTTACCCATTTCTACTTTGTATTGGACTGATGAAGCCACTGTGTGGCGAAACGTTTCTTCAATAAAGATTCCCATGTGTTGCATAAGTGTCTCAATTCTTCAACTGTTTGTAACGGCTTGACAAAGATCTTGGAGAGCGAAACGTTGCCACAATAAAAATGCCACATTAGTTGCACTGTGTCCTTTTACTTTACAAACACAAGAAAGATAGTAGAGGGCAACGAGTGACTAGCTCCCTTAAGGTTTACTATACAAATAGTAGGAGTCTAAGAAATAAGAGAGATGAGCTAAGATTACTTGCAAGTGCAGGTAATATAGATATTATTGCTATAACAGAGACCTGGTTCAACTTCAAAGATAGAGAAATGCCTTCTGAATGCAACATACAGGGCTATAAACTATTCCATACTGATAGGGTCAACAGGAAGGGTGGTGGAGTGGCGATATATGTCAGAGGTAATTTAAATTGTTGTGTTAGACTAGATATAAGATCAGAAACATCGGACACAGAATCTGTTTGGCTGCAGTTTCTCGAGGGTCGTGAAAAGTTAATTTTGGATGTGATTTATAGGGCCCCAAACTTTGATAGAGAGTGCAATAAGCTGCTATAGGACGAAATTCATAAGGCATCTAGATATGAAAATGTGTTAATGGGATATTTTAACTTTAGACAAATTGATTGGAACATTGTGACAGGAAATCTTCATACGGTTCAGGATTGCTTTTAAAAACAGTTTGCGACAGAACCAACTAGAGGAAACAAGCTACTTGACTTGGTTCTTGCCAACAAAGAATCACTAGTTAATAATCTTGAGGTTAATGATGAACTAGGGGAAACTGATCACAAATCACTTAGTTTCAATATATCATTGAGTTTCCCGGATAACTGCAATCAAATCTCTGTCCCAGACTTTTGCTTGACCGATTTCATGCGACTGAAAAATTACCTGGGTGGGCTAAATTGGGATGTCCTGACTATGGGTCAGTTAGGTGGTCTTGGTTGCCAGTATGACGTTTATCAGTGCAAAGTTCTAGCTGCCCAGACAACTTTTGTTTCGAGTAGGAAAATTATAACTGCAAAAATGATTCCAAATGGATGAACAATAGATTAAAACATCTCATTGGTCAAAAGAGAGGCATATATAGGCGTATCAAAAGAGGGGAGGGGCAGTTAAAAAATCAATATATTCAATTAAAGAAATAAATAATGGAATAAGAAAAGCAAAAAGGGATTATGAGGCTAAGGTCGCAAGGGATTCGAAGACTAACCCAAAAGGGTTCTTTCAGGTATACAGAAGTAAGATTAGGGACAAGACAGGCCCACTTAAAGAAACTCAGGTCAGATCACTGAGAGTGATAAGGATGTATGTGAAATCATCAATTCTTACTTCCTCTCACTTTTTACACAGGAAGATACTAGCGAAATTCCTCAGTCCTCAGACAAATAGAGAAATTAAAAGCTAACAAATCCCCGGGCCCTGATGAACTGTTTGCAAGTGCCTGACATAGTGCCTGACAAGTGGAAAATCACAAATGTAATACCTATTTACAAAGCAGGTGACAGGTCCTAAGCTTCGAACTATAGACCAATAAGCCTTACCTCCATAGTGGGAAAATTTATGGAATAAATAATTGCCGAAGCAATTCGTAGCCATCTCGAAAGGCATAAATTGATTAATGTATCTCAGCACGCTTTTACAAAGGGGCGTTCCTGTCTTACGAATTTACTAATTTTTTTCACTAAGGTATTTGAGGAAGTAGATCATGGTATTGAATATGATAATGTGTATATGGACTTCAGAGACTATTGAGGAAAATTAAGACACACGGAATAGGAGGAGAAATTGTTTCCTGGGTAGAGGGGTGGTTGACGAATAGGCAGTAGAGAGTTTGCATAAATGGGGAGAAATCAGAATGGGGGCACGTCACAAGCGGTGTTCCACAGGCGTCTGTGTTGGGCCCGTTGTTGTTCACAATCTACGTAAGCGACATAGATGAGGGAATTAATAGCGACATAAGCAAATTTGCTGATGACTCCAAAATAGGCCGTCCAGTTCATTCTAATGAGGACATTAGAGCACTCCAAGATGATTTGAATAGACTCATGCAGTGGTCGGAGAAGTGGCAGATGCAGTTTAATATAGACAAATGCAAAGTTCTAAATGTTGGACAGGAAAATAACCATGTCATATATAAACTAAATAATGTAGAATTTAATATTGCGGATTTCAAAAAGGATTTAGGAGTTCTGGTTAGTAGTAATCTAAAACCAAGACAACAGTGCATTAGTGTTCGCAATAAAGCTAACAGAACTCTTGGCTTCATAGCAAGAAGTATAAATAATAGAAGTCTTCAGGTTGTTCTTCAACTCTATATATTTTTGGTTAGGCCTCATTTTGATTATGCTGCACATTTTTGGTCACCGTATTACAGAATGGATATAAATGCACTGGAAAACGTACAAAGGAAGATGACAAAGTTGATCCCATGTATCACTATGAGGATAGACTGAGGGCCCTGAATCTGCACTGTCTAGAAAGGCGTAGAATTTGAGGGGATATGATTGAGGTGTATAAATGGAAAACAGGAATTAATAAAGGGGATGTAAATA
>NC_069401.1:50485579-50508079 GCF_026875155.1 Cherax quadricarinatus | reverse complement strand
AAGAGGTGTAGATTTAAATCTTGACCATAGATCCCACATTAGGGAATAATTACCAGGTACTTACCTCTGATGCAGGTAATCAATTTACACTTTAACACATTAGTAAGTTCAAGTTTCTTCCTTTCCTTTTCTACACTTTTATCTCTCACTTTGCATCTCCTTTTGTATCTCTGTCTCTCTTCTATCTTTTTCTCATAAGGCACACATGACGTCTTATATGAACCAAGTCTGTTCTTCATTATATTCACATGAACGACGCACCGTAAGAAACAGACATGTGTGTGTGTGCTAGTGTTTGCAGATGATGTGACTCGTTGATTGTCCTACTGAACGAACGAGTTCAAAAACGAGATTACATACAAAGAACACACACACACACACACACACACACACACACACACACACACACACACACACACACACACACACAACACACACACACACACACACATACACACACACACACACACACACACACTCAAAAGAGTCAAGAGGCATCACCGGACATCATAGCTCTCACAGAAACCAAGCTTACATGTATGATAACAGATGCCATTTTTCCAACGGGATACCAGATCCTGAGGAAAGACAGAGGGAACAGGGGGTTGGAGGAGTGGCACTGCTGATCAAAAACCGATGGAATTTTGATGAGATGGAGAGAGGAGACAGCGGAGAAACAAGCGATTACATAGCGGGAAAGCATCACTCTGGAGGTCCCAAGGTGGTAATTGCAGTGATGTATAACCCACCACAGAATAGCAGGAGGCAAGGGCAAGAGTATGACGAGAGCAATAGAGCGATGGTTGACACACTGGCTGCAGTGGCCAGAAGAGCTCATGCATGCAGGGCAAAGCTCCTGATCATGGATGACTTTAACCACAAGGAGATCGATTGGGAGAACTTGGAGCCACATGGGGGCGAAGATACATGGAGGGCTAAGATGATGGAGGTGATACTGGAAAACTTCATGTACCAACACGTAAGGGGCACTACAAGATAGAGAAGAGAGGATGAACCAGCAAGACTGGACCTAGTATTCACCTTGAGTAATGCAGATATTGAGGACATCACATATGAAAGGCCCGTTGGGGCCAGCGATCATGTGGTTTTTAAGCTTCGAATACACAGTAGAGCTACAAGTGGAGGGGGAAGCAGGAAGGCCAGGACGAATGAAGCCAAACTACAAGAAAGGGGACTACACGGGAATGAGGAACTTCCTGAACGGGGTTTAGTGGGACAGAGAACTGGCAGGGAAGCCAGTTAATGAGATGATGGAATATGTAGCAACAATGTGCAAGGAGGTTGAGGAGAGGTTTGTACCCAAGGGAAACAGGAATAATGAAAAAGCCAGGATGAGCCCATGGTTCACCCAAAGGTACAGGGAGGCACAAACCAAGTGTGCTAGGGAGTGGAAGAAATATAGAAGGCAAAGGACCCAGGAGAATAAGGAGAGCAGTCATAGAGCCAGAAATGAATATGCTCAGATAAGAAGGGAGGCCCAATGACAATATGAAAACGACATAGCAGCGAAAGCCAAATCTGACCCGAAACTGTTATACAGCCACATCCGGAGGAAAATAACAGTCAAGAACCAGGTAATCAGGCTAAGGAAGGAAGGAGGAGAGACAACAAGAAATGACTGTGAAATATGTGAGGAACTCAACAAGAGATTCAAAGAAGTGTTCACAGATGAGACAGAAGGGGCTCCAGAAAGACGGAGAGTTGGGCACTCCACCAAGTGCTGGACACAGTACACACAACCGAGGAAGAAGTGAAGAGGCTTCTGAGTGAGCTAGATACCTCAAAGGCAATGGGGCCAGATAACATCTCACCATGGGTCCTGAGAGAGGGAGCAAAGGCACTGTGTGTACCCCTAACAACAATATTCAATACATCTATCAAAACAGGGAGATTGCCTGAGGCATGGAAGACAGCAAATGTAGTCCCAATCTTTAAAAAGGGAGACAGACATGAAGCACTAAACTACAAACCAGTGTCACTGACATGTATAGTATGCAAAGGAGAAGAGTGGTGGAACACGTAGAAAGGAATGATCTCATCAACGAGCAGCCAACATGGTTTCAGGGATGGGAAATCCTGTGTCACAAACCTACTGGAGTTCTGTGACATGGTGACAGCAGTAAGACAAGAGAGAGAGGAGTGGGTGGATTGCATTTTCTTGGATTGCAAGAAGGCGTTTGACACAGTTTCACACAAGAGTGCAAAAACTGGAGGACCAAGCAGGGATAACAGGGAAGGCACTACAATGAATCAAGGAATACTTGTCAGGAAGACAGCAGCGAGTCATGGTACATGGTGAGGTGTCAGAGTGGGCATCTGTGAACAGCGGGGTCCCACAGGGGTCAGTCCTAGGACCAGTGCTCTTTCTGGTATTTGTGAACGACATGACGGAAGGAATAGACTCCGAAGTGTCCCTGTTTGCAGATGAAGTGAAGTTGATGAGAAGAATTCATTCGATCGAAGACCAGGCAGAACTAAAAAGAGATCTGGACAGGCTGCAGACCTGGTCCAGCAATTGGCTCCTGGAGTTCAACCCCACCAAGTGCAAAGTCATGAAGATTGGGGAAGGGCAAAGAAGACAGCAGATGGAGTACAGTCTAGGGGGCCAGAGACTACAAACCTCACTCAAGGAAAAAGATCTTGGGGTGAGTATAACACCAGGCACATCTCCTAAAGCGCACATCAACCAAATAACTGCTGCAGCATATGGGCGCCTAGCAAACCCCAGAACGGCATTCCGACATCTTAATAAGGAATCATTCAGGACCCTGTACACCGTGTACGTTAGGCCCATATTGGAGTATGCGGCACCAGTTTGGAACCCACACCTAGCAAGCACGTAAAGAAACTAGAGAAAGTGCAAAGGTTTGCAACAAGACTAGTCCCAGAGCTAAGAGGTATGTCCTACGAGGAGATGTTAAGGGAAATCAACCTGACGACACTGGAGGACAGGAGAGATAGGGGGGACATGATAACGACATACAAAATACTGAGAGGAATTGACAAGGTGGACAAAGACAGGATGTTCCAGAGATTGGACACAGTAACAAGGGGACACAGTTGGAAGTTGAAGACACAGATGAATCACAGGGATTTTTAGGAAGTATTTCTTCAGCCACAGAGTAGTCAGTAAGGGGGAATGTTTGGGAAGCGATGTAGTGGAGGCAGGATCCATACATAGCTTTAAGCAGAGGTATGATAAAGCTCACGGCTCAGGGAGAGTGACCTAGTAGCGATCAGTGAAGAGGCGGGGCCAGGAGCTCGGACTCGACCCCCGGAACCTCAACTAGGTGAGTACAACTAGGGGGAGTACACACACACACACACACACACACACACACACACACACACACACACACCACACACACACACACACACACACACACACACACACACACACACACACACACACACACACACTTGAAAACCTCATGCATCAACATGTCAGGGACACAACCAGAGAGAGAGGGGAGGATGAGCCAGCAAGACTGGATCTTGTGTTCACCCTGAGCAGTTCAGACATTGAGGACATCACTTACGAGAGGCCCCTTGGAGCTAGCGATCATGTGGTTCTGAGTTTTGCCTATATAGTAGAGTTCAAGGGGAGAAGGTAACAGGAACTGAAGGGGACAGGCCAAACTATAAAAGGGGGGACTACACAGGTATGAGAAACTTCCTCCCAGGGGGTTCAGTGGACAGAGAAATGGTAGGAAAATCAGTAAACGAGATGATGGAATATGTGGCAAAAAAGTGCAAGGAGGCAGAGGAAAGTTTTGTTCCCAAGGGAAACAAAAATTAATAGGAAGACCAAAACGAGTCCTTGGTTTACCCGAAGGTGTAGGGAGGCAAAAACTAAGTGCAAAGAGAATGGAAAAGGTACAGGAGGCATAGGACCCAGGGAAAACAAGGAGAATTAGTAGAAGAGCCAGAAAAAGAGTATGCGCAGATAAGGAGGGAGGCCAGCGACAGTATGAAAACGACATAGCATCGAAAATCAAATCTGACCCGAAATGCTGTATAGCCACATTAGGAGGAAGACAACAGTCAAGGACCCGGTGATAAGGCTGAGGAAAGAAGGTGGAGAACTCACAAGAACGATCAAGAGGTATGTGAGGAGCTCAAAAACGAGATTTAAGGAAGTATTTACAATAGAGACAGGAAGGGATCTGGGGGAGAGAACCCGATGGGGACACCAACAAGGAATACACCAACAAGTGTTGGACGACATTTCATACAGATGAGGAGGAGGTGAAGAAAAATGCTAAGGGACATCGATACCTCAAAGGCAATGGGGCCGGACAACATCTCTCCGTGGGTCCTTAGAGAGGGAGCAGATTGTTGTGTGTACCACTTACCACAATCTTCAACACTCCCTGGAAACTGGGCAACTACCTGAGGTATAGAAGACGGCAAATGTAGTTCCCATTTTCAAAAAAGGAGACAGAAAAGAGGCACTAAATTAGACCTGTGTCATTGACGTGTATAGTATGCAAAATTATGGAGAAGATTATCAGGAGGAGAGTGGTGGAGCACCTGGAACGGAACAGGAGTATAAATGCCAACCAGCACGGATTCACGGAAGGCAAATCCTGTGTCACAAACCTTCTGGAGTTTTATGATAAAATAACAGAAGTAAGACAAGAGAGAGAGGGGGGGGTTGATTGCATCTTCTTGGACTGCAAGAAGGCCTTTGACACAGTTCCTCAAAAGAGATTAGTGCAGAAGCTAGGCATCAGGCGCATATAACAGGAAGGGCACTGCAATGGATCAGAGAATACCTGACAGGGAGGCAAAAAGAGTCATGGTACGTAATGATGTATCACAGTGGGCACCTGTGACGAGCGGGGGTCCCACAGGGGTCGGTCCTGGGAAACCAGTGCTATTTTTGGTATTGTGAACGCATGACGGAAGGGTTAGACTCAGAAGTGTCCCTGTTTGCAGATGATGTGAAGTTAATGAGGAGAATTAAAAACTGATGAGGGGCCCGGCAGGACTTCAAAGAGACCTGGACAGACTGGACACCTGGTCCAGCAAATGGCTTCTCGAATTTAATATGCCAAATGCAAAGTCAGTGAAGATAGGGGAAGGGCACAGAAGACCACAGACAGAGTATAGGTAGGTGGCCAAAGACTGCAAACCTCACTCAAGGAGAAAGATCTTGGGGTGAGTATAACACCGAGCATGTCTCCGGAAGCACCATCAATCAGATAAATGCTGCAGCATATGGGCGGCCTGGCAAACATGAGAACAAGCATTCCGATACCTTATAGAGTCATTCAAGACACTGTACACCGTGTATGTTCAGGCCATACTGGAGTAAGCAGCACCTGTTTGGAAACCGCACTTGATAAAAGGCCGTCAAAACTAGAGAAAGTAACAAAGGTTTGCAACTAAGGGTTAGTTCAGAGCTAAGGGGAATGTCCTATGAAGAAGATTAAGGGAAATCGGCCTGACGACCACTGGAGGACAGGGAGGGTCAGGGGAGGACATGGATAACGACAATATAAAATACTGCGTGGAATAGACAGGTGGACAAGGACAGATGTTTTTTTTCCCCCAACCCTTTTTTCTTTCCTGGAGGGGACCACAGAAACAAGACGGCCACAATTGGAAGTGAATGACACAAATTATAGAGTCAGGAGATAGTAGGAAGTTTTATTTCAGTCATAGAGTTGTAAGGCAGTGGAATAGCCTAGAAAATGACGTAGTGGAGGCAGGAACCATACACAGTTTTAAGACGAGGTTTGATAAAGCTCATGGAGCGGGGAGAGAGAGGGCCTAGTAGCAACCGGTGAAGAGGCGGGGCCAGGAGCTAGGACTCGACCCCTGCAACCACAAATAGGTGAGTACAAATAGGTGAGTACACACACACACACACACACACACACACACACACACACACACACACACACACACATTCTCAACCTTCCCAGCTTATATTTGATAATCCGAGCACAATCTTAATTTGTCCTGTGAAAAATGGAAGAATGTATTCAGTAATGACTAACACTAGATGCCTGACACCACTATTCTTTTGGTACTCCAGTTCCTGACACAGCTGCTGGTGTTGTACTCAAGCTCCTGACACTACTGCTGGTACTGTGTTCAAGCTCCTGACACCCCTGGTGGTTGAAGATTGAGACACTTATGCAGGATATGGGAATCTGTATTTAGGAAACGTTTCGCCACACAGTGGCTTCATCAGTCCAGTACAAAGCAGAAGGGCGTAAGGAGAGGAGTAGTTTAAGGTAATCACTCCCTCAGCCTGGAGTCGATGTGTTCAGTCCATCAATCTTGTAGAATGCTGTACATTCAATCTTGTAGAATGCTGTACATTCTACAAGATTGATGGACTGAACACGTCGACTCCAGGCTGAGGGACTGATTACCTTCAACTACTCCTCTCCTTACGCCCTTCTGCTTTGTACTGGACTGATGAAGCCACTGTGTGGCGAAACGTTTCCTAAATACAGATTCCCATATCCTGCATAAGTGTCTCAATCTTCAAATTGTCGGTTTTCAAAACCATCATCCACACCATTGCTTGTGTTATGATGAAGCTTCGTGGACCATTATGGTGATGTATCAAGCTGGGGGGGGGGGGGCGGTCCTAACTCCACTACTGATGATGTATTCATGCTCCTGACACCACTACTAGTGCTGTATTCAAGCTCTTGGCACCACTACTGGTCTGGTAGTCTGTCATAAAGTATGCAGCACCAGCATGTAACCTAAACCTGGTTGATCACCTTCGGAGACTCGAGAGTCTAGAGGTTTGCATCAAGACTAGTCCTAGAGCGGAGAGGATTGAGCTATGAAAAGAGATCAAAGAAACCGAACCTAATGCATTATCAGGAGAAAGAGCAAGGAGCAGACATGATTACGACTTTGGAATATTTGACACAGAGGATAGGACGGGGATATAGATGGAAGCTTATAGCACGGATGAGATACGGAGGTGTTAGGAAATATTTCTTCAATTGATGTTTGTAAACAAGAAAGAGTAAGAGTAGCGGAAGCAAGCGCCATACGGATGAGCACATATTACTGACATACAGATTATCAAGTGTAGGTACGAAAGGTTAGAGAGGAAGGAACCAGGAATGGGCAACGATTGTAATTTAATAGGTGGAGCTAGAGACTGAGGATCGAAAACACAATTTGGCAAGAAGAAATCGGTGAGCTCGCACTGACATATGTATACAGCACGGAAGACAACGTGTCACACACAAACTTCACATACACACTCATACACCACAACACAATCCTACCTGTTACGTTTCACACACTTAATAAACCCACACTCATATAGTTCCACACGCACACGTTCATACCCACATATAGACCACACACACATTCCCACATTTTAAACAGACCCACACCACACTCTCTCCCCCCACGTCTTCCACTCCCTCCCCTGATTCCCCCCTCTCTCTCTTCCCCTCTTCTCCCTCCTCCCTTCCCCATTCTCTTCCCTCTTTGCTTCTCCTCCCTCTCTCTCACCATATTCCCCTCGTTCCCCATCCCATCTCTCACCCATTTTGCCACTGTCTCCAGTTCCTTCCACTGCCCCCACCCACACCCACCAACACACCACACACACACACACACACCACACCACACACACACACACACACACACACACACACACACACACACATACACACACACTCAGACAAACACATGTCACAAACAACCACACAGAAATACATAAGTTTTTCATTCTCTGGCAACCAAAAAAATGGGCTCCTAGAGAGCTGGACAGAAAACCAGGGGACTGGAGGATGAGTCTGGGAAGGAAGATTGGGTAGCAGAGCTCATGAAAAGGGAACATGAGTGGGGAAGGAAGCTAGAAGAGCTTAGCATGAAAATGAAGGAGAGGATAGCTGCAGAAAGCAGGAAGTGGGAGCTGCAAGTCACAGCAGCAGAAGCTAAGATACAGAGATTAGAAGAGAAACAGAAAAATATGAAACAGCCTAAAGAACTAATGAGCAATGTGGGCATGACATCATAATCTGCTACCTCAATCACTACGAGAGGACTGTAGAGAATGAAGAAGTGAAACTGTATGCAGAGGTCCTATCAGACCATCATGGAGCCCGAGAAAAACAGAGGATCACATCAGGAACAATCATGGGGACTAGAAAATGAAAGAGCTAAACTATACATAGAGGCCCTAACAGACCACAACAGTGCCCAGGGAAAGCCAAGAAGGGAAAATAACAGACCACTGGGTCCAGGGATAACAGATAGTGAAGAGATTGAAGAAAGGAAAGCTGCAATGGAGGCAACTAAATCAAATCAAGGGATATAGAGGGATGTGCAGTGGGAGAATGAAAGGAAGAAATCAGTCTTTGTTCATGGACTCCAGGAAGTTGAAGGGGAAACTTATGATACAAGAAGACATGGGGAGAAAAGAAGTGACTAAAATCATCAAGAAAGCAATAGGAGAAGACAACATGACACAGCTGGTAAATTTTCTGAGAATAGGGGGATTTGCAAGAAGAAACTGGCTAGTCAAAGTGATTTTAAGAGCAGAATCAGCTCAAAACAGGATCCTGCAGGAGAAAGCACGACTAAGAAACATGTCAGCATACTGGAGGGTGTATCTTGACCGTGACAGAACATGAGATGAGAGGCAAAAACTGAAGCAGAGGTTACAAAGACAAATGGAAGAAACAGAGGCAAAGTTGGAGACTCAGGAGGAAAATCAAATACAACCTCCCTTACAACCACCTACAGAAGCCCCCAATCAAAACAGCTGCAATGCAACCAAACATTCTATCCCAAAACACTCATGCTATACCCAATGCCCCCACCCCTCATTACAAAAACCCCACCTTCACAGCAACTTCCCAGAGTTTCCTCATAGGTCTCCGCTTCCAAACCCCACCGTACCCCCTGATCACAGTTTTAGAAAAGAAGTGAAGGTTTGGTATATATAATATAATATCAATAAGTGGGAGTGCTATAAAAATTGAGGAACTGGCATAATGGGCATTTAGTGAAATCACCAGGAGAACGATGACCATTGCACCAAGGAAGATGGGGAGGAGGGGGGACTTCACGGGAAAAACGGGAATGTGAGATGGAAAGGATGGATGTGTGCAAAGGGACTTCCGTGGATTATTATTTAATCAAGGGGAAGGCAACCGGGGAACAGCGTGGGGGGGGATTTGAAGCTTCAGGCTTAATTCGGGGAATGGAGCCAGACCCAAATTTCCTAAATCAAGAGCCCCTCACAACATCAAGGAACTCTTGAGGGGTACACAGTAGGAACAATCTAGTCTTGGGGCCATAAGGTGGTAATTGCAGTGATGTAAAACCCGCCACAGAACTGCAAGAGGCCAAGAGAAGATTATGAAGAGAGCAACAGAGCAATGGTAGACACACTAGCCGAGGTGGTCAGAAGAGCTCACATGGGTTGAGCAAAGTTACTAGTCATTGGCGGTTTCAATCACAAGGAGATTGACTGGGAAAACTTCGAGCCCCATGGGGTCCTGAAACATGAAGAGCCAAAATGATGGATGTGGTACCGGAAAACCTCATGCATCAACATGTGAGAGACACTACCTGAGAGAGAGGTGAGGATGAACCAGCAAAACTGGGCCTAGTATTCACTTTGAGTAGTTCTGACATCGAGGATATCATGTATGAAAGGCCCCTTGGAGGTAGTGATCATGTGGTTCTGTGCTTTGAATACATAATTGAGCTACAGGTGGAGATGGTGACAGGAATAGGATGGGAAAGCCAAACTACAAAAGGAGGGACTACACAGGCTTGAGTAATTTCCTGCAAGACGTTCAGTGGGAAAGAGAACTGGCAGGCAAACCAGTAAAAGAAATGATGGGCTACATGACAACAAAATGCAAGGAGGCAGAGCAGAGGTTTGTTCCCAAGGGCATCAGAAATAATGGGATGACCAGAACGAGCCCCTGGTTCACCCAAAAGTGTAGGTAGGCAAAAACTAAATGCACTAGAGAATGGAAAATGTACAGAAAACAAAGAACCCAGGAAACTAAAGAGATTAGCCAAAGAGCCAGAAACGAATATGCACAGCTAAGAAGGGAGGCTCAGCGATAATGCAAAAATGAAAAAGCATCGAAAATCAAGTCTGACCTGAAGCTGTTGTATACCCACATCAGGAGGAAAGCAACAGTCAAAGACAAGGTAATCAGGCTGAGGAAGGTGGAGAGTACACAAGAAGCGATCAAGAAGTATGTGAGGAGCTCAATATGAGATTTAAAGAAATATTTACAGTGGAGACAGGAAGGACTCCAGGAAGTCAGAATAGGGAGGTACATCAACAAGGGATACACCAACAAGTGCTGGATGAAATACACACAACTGAGGAGGAGGTGAATAAGCTGTTATGTGACCTTGATACCTCAAAGGTGGTGGGACCGACATCTCTCCATGGGTCCTTAGAAAGGGAGCAGAGATGCTGTGTGTGCTATTAATAAAAATCTTCAACACATCCAATGTAACTGAGCAATTACCTGAGGTATGGAAGATGGCAAATATAGTCCCAGTTTTTAAGGATGGAGACAGACACGAATTATTGAACTTCAGATCTGTGTTACTGACGTATATAGTATGCAAAGTAATGGAGATTATCAGGAGGAGAGAGGTGGAACACCTAGAAAGATAAAAGCTTATAAACGACAACCAGCACGGTTTCAGGGTAGGAAAATCCCGTGTCAAAAACCTACTGGAGTTTAATGACAAGGTAACGAAAGTAAGACAAGAAAGAGAGGGGTGGATAGATTGCATTTTCTTGAGCTGCAAGAAGGCCTTTGACACAGTTCCTCACAAGAGGTTATTGCAAAAGCTAGAGGATCAGGCAAGCATAACAGGAAAGGCCTGCAATGGATCAGAGAATACCTGACAGGGAGGCTGCAACAAATCATGGTACGTGACGATGTGTCAGTGTGGGCTCCTGTGACGAGCGGGGTTCCACAGGAATCAGTCCTAGGACCTGTGCTGTTTTGGTATATGCGAATGTCATGACAGAAGGGGTAGATTCAGAAGTGTCCTTGTTTGTAGATGATGTGAAGTTAATGAAGAGAATTATATCGGATGAGGATCGGGCAGAACTACAAATAGACCTGGAGAGGCTACAAGCCTGATCCAGCAACTGGCTCCTTGAGTTTAACCCCGACAAATGCAAAGTCATGAAGATCGGGGAAGGGCAAAGAAGACCGCAGACGGAGTATAGTCTAGGTGACCAAAGACTGCAAACCTCACTCAAGGAAAAAATCTTGGTGTTTACCTGGAGAGAGTTTCGGGGGTCAACGCCCCCGCGGCCCGAGCACGTCTCCTGATAACATCTCCAGATAACTGTTGCAACGTGTGGGCGCCTGGCAAACCTAAAAACAGTGTTCCGATACCTCAATAAGGAATCGTTCAAGACTCTGTACACCATGTACTTCAGGCCTATATTGGATTATGCAGCACCAGTTTGGAATCCCCACCTGGTCAAGCACATCAAGAAATTAGAGAAAGTGTAAAGGTTTGCAACAAGACTAGTCTCAGAGCTAAGGGGATTGTCTGACGAAGAAAGGTTAAGGGAAATTGGCCTGACTACACTGGGTTAGGGGAGACATGATAATGACATATAATATACTGCTAGGAATTGACAAGGTGGACAAAGATAGGATGTTCCAGAGATGGGACACAGAAACAAGGGGTCACAATTGGAAATTGAAGACTCTGGTGAGTCAAAGGGATGTTAGGAAGCATATCTTCAGTCATAGAGTTGTCAGGAAGTGGAATAGCCTGGAAAGTGATGCAGTGGAGACAGAAACCATACATAGTTTTAAGACGAGGTTTAATTAAGCTTATAGAGCAGGGAGAAAGAGGACCTAGTAGCGAAAATAAACGGGGGTAGTTCCTGGGAAAAAAAATGGGGGGAGTAAAAATAAAACCCCCCCCACCCCCAAACCCCAAAAACCCAAACCCCAACCCAAAACCCCAAAACCCACCACCACACACACACACACAAAACCAACACCACACACACACACACCCCAAAACCACACAAACACAAAACACCACACACACCCACACCCCAAAAACACACACACACACAACACACACAACACACACAAAAAAATTTAAAAAAAAATTAGGGAGAGAAAAAAAAGCACTTAATGTTGAACCGGGCCCGAGCCCTTGCACTGAAAAAAGAAGTTCTCTCAGCCATAAACAAAATGTGGACCCAAAATCTTTACTAACCAAAAGGGGTTTGGGGACCTACGTCCCCCGCCCCAAATGTACGGTTAATACCTTATTAAAGTCCAAACCTTGAATCTCTTCGGAGAAAATGCACCTCCCAAGAAAGAGGAAACTCCCAACTGTTGGATAAATTTAACAGTGTCTAAGTTTGAGTATGGTGAAGAGCGTGCTAACAGGATGGTGGATGATCAGATTGGGGAGAGAGGTCACTTTTGACTCAGCTGGTTAGAGGTCCTTACCTTTCTCCACTCCCAGAGGAGTGGGAAGGATCCAATGTTCTTCAGCTGGCCAGGGATTCTTAACCTCTTGCATTCCTAGAGATGAGTAGGGAGGTTGCAAGTTTCTCCTCCTTCAAGCTGATCTGGAGTGCTGTTTCTCCTCCACTATTACATGATGCACTTACCATACCGGGGACTTCTACTGTTGCCTCTTTTCCCAGGTCTACTACTACCGTATCATTGATCATAGTTACTACTACTACCACCATCGATGCTGTAGCCACACCAGTAACTATCATCGCCACGCACCGCCCACGCTACCACCAACTCCAAAATTACCCACCCTTCATCAACAATCATCAACCATCATCAGAACAACAACAAACACCAGAGAGATCCTTACTTTATTATTCCCACCACCCTCGCCGCACCCGATGCACCTCTCGTGATTTGTTTCCTCTTTGTAACAGTTATATTTAACATGATAGCAGCACGCTGTTGATGTATCCAATTTTATTTAAATTGCAAAAAATAATGACTAGCTTTAAAATCACACAATGAATCTAGTTCCGATAAGTTAGAGGTCGCTGCTGCTTGGCCGTGGACTACACTGGCATCACGTGACCTTAGGCTTGCCGCGCCCCTGCCACGGGTCAGTTTATGACAAAGACCTGTGTCAGGGTTTTTTCCCTTGACGAATAAACAAACAACAACCACTTCACAAATAGCTGTCACTGTCTTGGTCTCTCAATATGGGTCGTGAGCTCCACCCGTCACAGTGGCCGACCTGTGTGAGACGGAGGACATAATGTGTTTGCCCCGTGCTAAAGTAACGAAATGTAAATCAAATAAAGGAGGCTGAAGTGAATGTAAAATTTGAGATGTAAATAACTACTAGAGTATGAAAAGAAAAAGGCCTGGGAATAGGCCTCGCGGTTATTGGTCTGATACCAGGAGCCAGCCGCACCTAATCTGTCATATGCACCACAGCCTGGCTGATCAGGGACTGAGTTGAGGAACTTTTCAAGTGCATTTTTGAAGACTACCAAGTCTTAGTTTCTTTACGTTAATTGATCTGTCTCTCTTTACGCATTCATCGAGCCCATGATTCTCATGGGAAGAATGTTGCACCACCTACCAAGTCTCTGGGTAAAATAAGCAAGTGAATGCGATACCACAATAAAATTCGCCTCTAGCCTAACCTGTAAATGAACATGAAAAAGAAAAGTTTGCCAATAGATTGCTAAGAGAATGAATAAACGAAGCTTTTGGTGATGAACCTCACGTCACCAGTCAAATGAAGATCAGGTACATGGAGGTCAACTCCACAAACAATGGAGTACAAATAAGTGAGCAAACACAATGCGTAACTACAACCATTCCAGCTATAGCCAGCGGAAATTATTTGGCTCTACTCCACCACCGCCACCGTCAACAACTTTAGCCCACCCTAGGTAATATGTCACCGTTCTTCTTATCAAACTGATGATGAGCGAGTCGATGGGTCAACTCTGTAACTGGCTACGTGTTATCGGAGCCTGATGATCCCTCCAATCCCTGCAGAGATGAGAAGGCAGGTCGAGACTGGCAGACAGAGACGAACTTCAGTACTTCTTCATCTATTAAATACACTGAGGGAAGTATGCATCGAAGATTGAAGTTTTTATCTCTGTTGGCTACAGTGAAGATCTAAGATACAGCTAAGTGAATCAGGTAATAGAACAATACAGCAAGGAAACAAGACACTTTTGCAAGGTGAATGACGGTGGTTGTAGACTACAAGGGACGGACGCGAATCAGTATTTTTTGTTTCGTGAATAAACTCACCTTCTCACATAATGAGCTATCAACACCACTAATGCCCCTTACAAAAGAACTAAACTCATCGCTCAACACCATTAACAAAATTACTTGCCAGCATCGCTACAATGTAACCGGCGAGACTGTAGTGTAGTTGTTAATAATATACAGAATTAGAAGAGCAAAATAATCAGAAGTGGGTTATGGTGTTATGATAAAGGATTCAGTGGAGCGTTATATACGGCGAATACCCCAACCAACACCATACCCACCTTGTCCCAAAACCCACCCTGTTCCCCACCAAACACCACACCCTCCCTGTCCCTTACGCAAAACCACACCCACCCTGTCCCTCATTCAACACCACATCCACCCTCCCCCTCACCCAACACCACACCCACCCTGTCCCTCATTCGACACCACACCCAATCTGTCCCTCACCCAACACCACACCCACCCTGTCCCTCACCCAACACCACACCCACCCTGCCCCTCACCCAACAACCACACCCAATCTGTCCCTCACCCAACACCACACCCACCCTGTCCCTCACCCAACACCACACCCAATCTGTCCCTCACCCAACACCACACCCACCCTGTCTCCTCACCCAACACCACACCCACCCTGCCCTACCCAAATCATACCCACCCTGTCCCTCACCCAACACCACACCCACTCTGTCCTCATCCAACACCACACCCACTCTTCCCCTCCCCCAAAACACAACACCCACCCTGCCCCTACCCAAATCATACCCACCCTGTCCCCCACCCAACACCACACCCACCCTGTCCCTCACCAACACCACACCCACTCTGTCTCCTCACCCAACACCATACCCACCCTGCCCCTACCCAAATCATACCCACCCTGTCCCTCACCCAACACCACACTCACCCTGTCCCTCACCCAACACCACATCCACCCTGTCCCTCACCCAACACCACACCCATCCCATTTCCTCACCCAACACCACACCCACCCCTTTTGCTTACCCAACAACACACCCATCCTGTCCCTCCCCTAACACCACAACCACACTGTCCCTCACCCAACACTACACCCACCCTGTCCCTCCACCCAACACCACCCCTCCCAGTCCCTTACCCAACACCACACCCACCCCATTTCCTCTCCCCCCCACCCCATTTCCTCACCCAACACCACACCCACTCTGTCAATCACTCAACTCCACACTCACTGTCACCTCACCCAATACCATACCGACCATGTTCCTCACCCGACACTTTACCTTCTCCACCTAATACTCATAAACCCCACCCCACTGTCTCCTCAATCCTACGTTCTGCCTTCTACCTCCCTCACCCATCTTCACCCCTCGTTCAGACCTCTTCCAGCTCACACTTACTTCCCCTCACAGAAATATAGCTCACGTTACCATTATTAGGCATTATTATGATAAGTAAGATATGGTTAACTTGAGAAAGGTTAGGTTAGTACGCAAAATTAGTTTTGGTGCAAAGTGAAAAAAACTCCTTACCTGTTAGTAAATTAGCAAATGTGGACCTCAAAGGTGCCACTCTTTTCACAAGATGCATCAGTCACTAAAGGTTGCTGTTGTTCAGAAGAGGCATAATTATTTCACGGCAAAACGTATCACACCTTAAAAACAAGATATGCGTATATATATTATATATATATATAATATATATTATATATATATATATATATATATATATATATATATATATATATTATATATATATATATATATATATATATATAATATTATATATATATATATATATATATTTATATATATATATATATATATATATATATATAATATATATATATATATATATATATATATATATATATATTAATATATATATATATTATATATATATATATAATATATATATATATATATATATATATTATATACACACCTGGAGGTTACCTGGAGGTTATTCCGGGATCAACGCCCCCGGGCCCGGTCCATGACCAGGCCTCCCGATGGATCAGGGCCTGATCAACTAGGCTGTTACTGCTGGCCGCACGCAGTCCAACGTACGAGCCACAGCCCGGCTGATCCGGCACTGACTTTTAGGTATCTGTCCAGCTCTCTCTTGAAGGCAGCCAGGGGTTTATTGGCAATTCCCCTAATGCTTGATGGGAGGCTGTTGAACAGTTTTGGGCCCCGGACACTGATGGTGTTTTCCCTTAGTGTACCAATGGCGCCCCTACTTTTTATTGGGGGCATTTTGCATCGCCTGCCCAGTCTTTTACTTTCGTTGGGAGTGATTTCTGTGTGCAGATTTGGGACCATTCCTTCCAAGATGTTCCAAGTGTAGATTATGATATATCTCTCCCTCCTGCGTTCCAACGAGTACAAGTCAAGTGCTTCCAAGCGTTCCCAGTAGTTAAGGTGCTTGACAGAACTTATACGTGCAGTAAAGGATCTCTGTACACTCTCTAGATCTGCGATTTCACCTGCTTTGAATGGAGATGTTAATGTACAGCAGTATTCCAGCCTAGAGAGAACAAGTGATTTGAAAAGGATCATCATTGGCTTGGCATCTCTCGTTTTGAAAGTTCTCATTATCCATCCTATCATTTTCTTTGCACGTGCGATCGTGGCACTGTTGTGATCCTTGAAAGTGAAATCCTCAGACATTACTACTCCCAGGTCCCTTACATTAGTTTTCTGCTCTATTGTATGGCCGGAGTCAGTGGTATACTCTGTTCTAGTTATTATCTCCTCCAGTTTTCCATAACGGAGTAGTTGGAATTTGTCCTCATTGAACATCATATTGTTTACCGTTGCCCACTGGAAAACTTTGTTTATATCTTCTTGGAGGTTAACCGCGTCCTCAGCAGATGACAGCCTCATGCAGATCCTAGTATCATCCGCAAAGGATGATACGGTGCTGTGGTGTATATCTCTGTTTTATGTCTGATATGAGGATAAGGAATAAGATGGGGGCGAGTACTGTGCCTTGTGGAACAGAGCTCTTCACTATGGCAGCCTCCGATTTAACTCTGTTGACCACTACTCTTTGTGTTCGATTTGTTAGGAAGTTGAAGATCCATCTCCCCACTTTCCCAGTTATTCCTTTAGCTCGTATTTTATGGGCTATTACGTCATGATCGCATTTGTCAAATGCTTTTGCAAAGCCTGTGTATATTACATCTGCATTCTGATTTTCTTCCAGTGCATCCAAGGCCATGTCATAGTGATCCAGTAGTTGAGAGAGGCAGGAGCGACCTGCCCTGAACCCATGTTGCCCTGGATTGTCGTGCCGAATATGTAAAACTGGTCAATTAGCAAGAACTCATTTAAAATTAAGGCCATTCTAAAATTTTCACTTATACGTTTAAAGATTTATTTTTTTTCATTAATGTTGACATAAAAATTTATAATTTTGCTCCAAAATGAACTTAAAAAACTTACCTAACCTTATTATAACAAAAACAATTTATTTTAGCCTAACCCAACTAAATATATTTTAGATTTGTTTACAGTAATTTAATACTAAACAAACACAGTGAAATATATTTTTTTCGTTAGGTTCAGAATGATTTTGGCGAAATTATTGCATACACAAATTTTCACTTGTCCTTGTCCTATATGGCAAGATGATCGTTGCTGTTTAAGCCAAGATCGCAAGTTCTGTCTATTCGGCACGACACACCACACACACAATATATATATATATATATATATATATATATATATATATATATTATATATATATATATATATATATATATATATTTATATATATATTATATATATATATATATATATATATGTCGTGCCGAATATGTAAAACTGGTCAATTAGCAAGAACTCATATAAAATCAGTCCTTTCTGAAATTTTCTCTTATACGTTTAAAGATATTATTTTTTTCATTAATGTTGATGTAAAAATTTATAATTTTGCACCAAAAGAATCTTAGAAAACTTACCTAACTTATTATAACAAGAACAATTTATTTTAGCCTAACCCAGCTAAATATATTTTAGATTTGTTTACAGAAATTTAATACTAAACAAACACAGTGAATATATTTTTTTCGTTAGGTTCAGAATGATTTTGGCGAAATTATTGCATACACAAATTTTCGCTTGTCCTATATGGCAAGATGAGCGTTGCTATTTAAGCCAAGATAGCAAGTTCTGCCTATTCGGCACGACATATATATATGTATATATATATATATATATATATATATATATATATATATATATATATATATATATATATATATAATATATATATATATATTATATTTATATATATATATATATATATATATATATATATATATATTATATATATATATAACATATATATATTATATATATATATATATATATATATATATATATATATATAATATATATATTTTATATATATATATATGTGGTGCCGAATAGGCAGAACTTGCGATCTTGGCTTAAATAGCAACGCTCATCTTGCCATATAGGACAAGCGAAAATTTGTGAATGGAATAATTTCGCCAAAATCATTCTTAACCTACCGAAAAAAAATATATTTCACTGTGTTTGTTTAGTATTAAATTACTGTAAACAAATCTAAAATATATTTAGTTGGGTTAGGCTAAAATAAATTACTATTGATATAATAAGGTTAGGTAAGTTTTTTTTAAGATTCTTTTAGTGCAAAATTATAAATTTTTACATTAACATTAATGAAAAATATGTATCTTTAAACGTATAAGAGAAAATTTTGGAAAGGACTTAATTTTAAATGAGTTCTTGCTAATTGACCAGTTTTACATATTCGGCACGACATACATACATATATATATATATATATATATATATATATATATATATATATATATATATATATATTATATAATATATATATATATATATATATATATATATATATATATATATATATATATGCAAAACAACCACTCTGAAAGAATAGAGAAATTCCAAGCGCTTTCGTGACTACTCACATTATCAAGGAACTATGAAAGAGAAGCATCCATGGAAGCTATATAAGGGGTCCGGCCAGCACCTCACTATCAGATCCCACAACGGTTAAACACGTGACGCGCGGCGAGCCAACTTGGATAGGTCCTTTGCACAACTCACCCCCAAGCTATTCTACCCAAGAAATTTTAAAAATTATTTGTCCAGTGTATTATTAAATTCTTCCCAAATTCTATTAATTATAAATGGATCTAATTTATATAAACCAAAGGAAATATTCATATTATTGTCAAAACTGCTTTTTATGAAACAAGATTCAATTATATTCTTGTCGACCATGGACTTGCTTGATACTACTTTCTCAACTTTTTGAAAATCAATTGGATGGTTAAAATCTCTTACATGAATAAATAGAGCATTGGAATCTTGTCCAGTTCTAATGCTATATTTATGTTGTTTTAATCTTAGTTCGAGATTTTTACCAGTTTGACCGTAATAAACTTTACGGTCAAACTGGTAAAAATCTCGAACTAAGATTAAAACAACATAAATATAGCATTAGAACTGGACAAGATTCCAATGCTCTATTTATTCATGTAAGAGATTTTAAAACCATCCAATTGATTTTCAAAAAGTTGAGAAAGTAGTATCAAGCAAGTCCATGGTCGACAGGAATATAATTGAATCTTGTTTCATAAAATGCAGTTTTGACAATAATGTGAATATTTCCTTTGGTTTATATAAATTAGATCCTTTTTATAATTAATAGAATTTGGGAAGAATTTAATATTACACTGGACAAATAATAATTTTAAATCTTCTTGGGTAGAATAGTTTGTGGGTGAGTTGTGCAAAGGACCTATCCAAGTTGGGTCGGCGCGCGTCAGGTGTTTAACCGTTGTGGGATCTGATAGTGAGGTGCTGGCCAAACCCCTTATATAGCTTCCTTGGATGCTTTACTTTCATAGTTCCTTGATAATGTGAGTAGTCACGAAAGCGCTTGGAATTTCTCTATTCTTCAGAGTGGTTGTTTTGCATATCTGAAATCACCTGTTTACTGTGATCTTATTGCATATATATATATATATATATATATATATATATATATATATATATATATATAATATATATATATAAATATATATATATATATATATATAATATATACATATACATACTTAGGCGATCTTAACTATGCAAGACAAACCCCGGAGGGTGGTAAATCTATAGCTCAAGTACTTTCGCACTTCTCAGTGCGTCACCAGAAGCTATGCAATGTTGCAAAGCAGCACATGCAGCAGGGGGAATTTTCTCAGAGTAGCGCAGTGGGGGGTGTGAGAAGCTGCACCTGCACTGCGCTACTCTGAGAAAACTTCCCCTGTTTTAGTTGCTGCCTTGCAACATTGCATAGCTCTTGAAATTAATATTAGTAAAGGAATGTCATATAGCTATGTTAAAACAAAACATTCCCAATTGCCCACAAAGATTCTTTAAGTCTTATGATACACTTAATACCTGGAGGTTACGTGGAGGTTATTCCGGGGATCAACGCCCCCGCGGCCCGGTCCATGACCAGGCCTCCCGATGGATCAGGGCCTGATCAACTAGGCTGTTACTGCTGGCTGCACGCAGTCCAACGTACGAGCCACAGCCCGGCTGATCCGGCACTGACTTTAGGTATCTCTCCAGCTCTCTCTTGAAGGCACCAGGGGTTTTATTGGAATTCCCCTAATGCTTGGGGGGGTGTTGAACATCGGGGGCCCCCAGACACTTAGGGTTGTTTTCCCTTTATGTACCAATGGTGCCCCTTTTTTTTTGGGTGCTTTTTGCATTCCTCCCAGCTTTTACTTTCGTTGGGGTGTTTCTGTGTGCAGATTTGGGACCATTCTTCCCAAAGATTTTGCAATGTAGATTATTATATTTCTCCTCCTGCGTTCCAACGGTAAAAGTAAAGTGTTTCCAAGCATTCCCATAGTTAAGGTGCTGAAGAACTTATGCTGCGTAAAGGATTTGTACACTCTCTAATTGCGATTTCACCTGCTTTGAAGGGAGATTTTAAATGACACAGTATTCAGCCTAGAGAGAAAAAGTGATTTGAAAAGGATCACCCTTTGGGCTTGGCATCTCTCGTTTTTAATGTTTTCATTTTCCCTCCCCATCATTTTTCTCTTCACATCGTCGTGGCACGTTTTGGGCCCCTTTAAAGTGAGATCCTCGACATTTTTTACTCCAGGTCCTTACATTATTTTCTGCTTTTGTAGGCCCGGTCTGAAATTTACTCTTTCACTTATTATCTCCTCCATTTTCCATAAAGGAGTAGTTGGAATTTTTTTCCTCATTGAACATCATTTATTTACCCTTGCCCCCGGAAAAATTTTTTTAATCTTTTGGAGGGGAACCGGCCCTCAGCGATGACACCTCATGCGGTCCTAGTATCATCCCCAAAAGGGTATACGGTGCTTGATGTATATTTGTTATGTCTGATTTGAGGATAGGAATAAGATGGGGGCGAGTACGTGCCCCTTTTGGAACAGAGCTTTCACTATGGAAACCTTCCCATTTAACTCTGTTGACCACTCCTTTGTTTCGATTTTTTTGGAAGTTTTAAGATCCCCTTCCCCCCTTTCCCCGTTTTCCTTTAGCAGTATTTTAGGTATTAACCATGAAACCATTTTTCAAATGCTTTTGCAAAGTCTGTGTATATTACATCTGCATTCTGTTTTTTTTCCCGTGCATCCAAGGGGCTATCATAGTGATCCATTTGTGAGAGTTGTTGTGTTGTGAGGGTATTGGTTTTTCCCTGGTTTTGAGATTTTGGGGGTCCAGGTGATTTGGCAAACCTGCTTTTTAGCACTCTTTCAAAGTTTTTATAGTTTTTACGTCAGGCTATTGGTCTATAGTTCTTAGCTAAAGCTTTCTGCCACCTTTATGGGGTGGGCTATATCCCTTGTTTTAAGTGCTGTGGAATTTACCCCTGTCCAAACTCCTCCCCATAGTGTTTTGGGCACACGAGGGGGTTTCTTGCGTTCTTAATGAAAAAAAAGTTCCACGGGTTTGGGGCCCCGGGGGTGAGTGATGGGATGTTGTCAATGGCTTTTTCGAATCTACGGGGGTTAGGGTAATGTCGGAAAACTGGGGTACTTTTTTGGAGTTTTGAGGCTATTCATGAAAAAATCATTTGGTCGTCGTCCTCAGACCGATTAGTGGTTCACTAAAACACAGAGTCGTACTGGGATTTTAATATTTCACTATTTCCTTGTTGTATCTTGTAAGTCCCACCA
>NC_069401.1:50471390-50485079 GCF_026875155.1 Cherax quadricarinatus | reverse complement strand
AGTTTTTTGTTTTGTGATGGAGCCCGGGGATGATTAAAGGTACGTGGACGTAGGTCAGATTATAGTTGTATCTTATGAAGTTCCTAACCCGAGGGTGATCATCCAACGCACGAGGTGTTGTAAGTGCGAGTGTCCGTACATTTATTTTAACCCGGTTTCTGACCCGTCAAGCTGATTTTTGATGGTAAGGCAGATTTAAAGAAATTTCTTAATGATGAAGATGTAGATGAAACGAAACTGGATATCATAACAGAAGAAGAAATTAAGAAACGATTGAAAAGTCTGCATAAAAATAACTTGTTAGGGTTAGGCAAGGTGTATCTGAGAGAACAAGAGCTGAAAAAATATTAGTGTTAATGCTGAATGAAAAACTCTGATAAGAAAATAAGGGGTTTAAATGTTGAAATTCAAGAATTGTGATGTTAAAATATATTTGGAATGAGATAAATGGGTAATAATAAAAGATGTGGTGTGAGTTTAATAAATCACTGTCAGTGTGTGCGCTTGAGGTTTCTCGTTAAAGAAGAATTGGCACAGACGGTGATAATGCAAAACTAAACAAAATGTGATCGTACGAAAATATTTTTCAGTTTAAGGTGTATAAGACTGATGAATTGCAAAACCAAAGCAAATGAAAGAATTGGTTACACTTTGTCAGCAAATTCTTCTGAGTATAAGTAATTATTTTGAAGATCTTAATAAGATAAGGAAAGCCCTGGAAGCTTATGAATTTATCTGTTAAGATTAGAGGTGAAATAATGCTAGATAATTACGTGAAGATGTTTGAAAGATACCTGGAGTATACCTGGAGAAGGTTTCGGGGGTCAACGCCCCCTCGGCTCGATCTCAGATCAGGCCACGTGGTGGATCAGGGTCTGATCAACCAGGCTGTTACTGCTGGCCGCAATCAAACTGACGTACGAACCACAGCCCGGCTGGTCAGGTACTGACTTTAGGTGCCTGTCCAGTGCCTTCTTGAAGAGATTATTTGTAGAAATTGAGGATAAAATATGAAACACAATCTTCAGACTTATTAAAAGGAAGAAGAGAGTACGGAGGAAATGAGATTAAAAGGAAAACAAAGCAAGAATTAGTGGGATGAATGGTTAAATGTTGAAAGGTTACATAGATAAAGGTAACAAGAGAGAAAATGAGAATTATAAGGAAAACATTTGATCATTATACCAATGTTTTGTAGAGTTTTTGTTGATAAAATGATGGAAAATAAGAGAAAGCTTGATGGCATAAGAGTCTGGATGGCGAAAAGAAACGTGAAACAAATTGTTGCAGTGAAGCACATAAGCACTTAGATGTGGGATACAATATTTTGTTTAACATGTGGGTTTGTGAAAGATATATGACTGAATGAATAGGGAAGCAATGTTTCAGGTAATGTACATGTATATAATAGGTAGTAATGAAAGCTATAGAGATATTTATGAGGAAACTGTGTCTTTAGTGAGGTGTGTAGGAAACAAGAGATTTTTTCTTTAGAAAAAGTGGGATTCAGACAAATATGTAATATGGCACCGTTGTTGTTTAATGTGTTTATAAAAGGATTTATAAAAAACACAGGATTTCTGACGTGTTAGGGAGAGGTGTGATCTTATAGAATATCGAGTTTGATATAAAATGGGATTTATCGTAATTGCTCTTTATAGATGACACAGTGTTGTTGAGAGACCGAACAGAACTTAAAAGTGAACTAACAAAAGAGAAAATTTAATCCATTAATCAATAAAAAGTTAATTTATATGCAACACTGAAAGAATGAAATAGAGAGGAAATTAAAGTATTGCGATACAAGTTGCTTTTGGATGCGAATGTTTCAGCAGACTTTTTAAAGGTTACGTAAGATCAATTACAGAATTGACAAAGGTTAAAAGCTGCAGGGTAATTGAGCAATCTGTCGAAGGGAAGAAGTTTGTCAGTGTATACAAAAAAAAAAAAAAAGGCGAATAATGACTAATGTGCTGGCGACACTTTTATGTAGGTAAGAAGCATAATCTTTGATTCTTGGGAAACAAAAAGGGGAAACCGGAGGCAGAGGAAAAGGGTTTGTCTGAGATTAATGTGTTTTTTGTTAACATTTTTTTGAAAAGGGGAAAAAAAAAAAACACACAAAAAATATTAATTTCAGTTTTAAAAAGAAAGGGGAAAAAACTTTTTTCATTTAATGGAAGGAAAGCTGTGTAGATAATTGGTCCCGTACTGGCTTGAGATGGTAGGGTGTTAGGAGTGTATAAATCATGGGTTTGGGTGGATGGTGTTGTAGTGGGTGAACAGGGGGGTTGGGAAGGAGAGTAGCGTTTTTTCTGGAGATAGCAAATTTTCTTGTTAAGTGCATCTGCCACAGTGGGAAGTTCACTTGGGGAGGGATATTGTGGGTGTAATGCCAAAAATTTAAAAATTAAAGGGGGGGGAAAAAATTTAAAAATAATAATAATAATAAATTTTAAAAATAATAAAAAATAATAATAAATAGCAATTTAAAAATAATGGGAACCCCGGGGAACGGTATACAAGGTATACAGGTATTTAAGGTATAAGGGGATCCCAAATTTTAAGGTTTTTACAAGGTTACAGGCCTTTGACATCAGTGACTTCTACTATACAGAAAAACCTCTTGTTATGCTGGGCATTTCCCGGCAATTTTGTCCCCGGAGCAACCACACCCATCGACTAACACCCAGGTAAACCCCTTTTAAATGATGTGTGGAAAAATGAAACAAACCCGGTATCTTTAAAAAACACGTTCTAATTTGCCAACTGTACCTGGGGTTTGGGCCCCCCCGGGCCTCCCGGTGTGAGCCCAGTGCCTAGCCCTTCGAGGCCCACGGGTGCGGCTGGGGGTAATATCCTCTCAAAAAAAAAAGTTTGTCTGGGAAGGGGCACTGTGAAAGTAATTTAATAAGTGCCTGTGGGAGCGATTTTAGGTTCACTGTGGGAGTGATATAGGTGCAATGTGGGAGTGATAGCAGGGGGTTTCAAACCTTTGGGGTCATTCTTGGTTTTAACACATCTCTGGGGGGTTGGGGGCAAAAACATCTCTTGTATTTGGGGCCCAAAAAATCCCCTGGTGGTGGTGTAAGACATATTGGGGTTGGGGTAACACATTTTGGTGGGGTGTGTAAAAACATTTGGTGGGCGGGAAAATCTTGGTGGTTTGGGGTAAAAAATCTCTGGGTGGTGTTAAAAACCCCTTTTTGGGGGTGGTGTAAAAACATCTCTGGGGGTTTGGGCAAAACATCTCTGGTGGTAGGCAACACATCCCCTGGTTTGGGAGTGCAAAAACCCTCTCTGGTGGAAATGTAACACATCTCTGTGGTTTCTGTAACATCCTGGTTTTAGTGTAACACAAACTCTGGTGGGAATTTTAACACATCTTTTGGGGTAGTGCAACACACTTTTGGGGGTAGTAATAATCTCTGGGGGTAATGTAACACATCCGGGGGTGCTGTAACATCTCTGGTTTGGGAGGTAACACATCCTGGGGGTAAGTAACACTCTTGGTGGTAGTGTAACACACTCTGGTGTGCTGTAACGCATCTTTAGTGGATGTGTAAAAAAATATTGGGGTTATATCATACACGTTTGGGGAAATGGTGTAAATTCCGGGGGAGGGGGGGAAAAAAAAAATTAGTGGGGTGTACAACACACCCGGAGATTTTCGTCACTCTGCTGGTTTTCCCTTTACCCACTGCTTACAACAAAAAATTTTTAATTAGTCTAACTGTTGGTTTGACCGGGGAAAAACACCCGTAGGCGTTTTTAGCTGCTCAACCCCCCCGCTCTGGACCCCAAATCAAATTGGGGTGATAAAGCCTCCCTTAGTTTATACCTTCCCTGAACCGGGGAAAGGGTTAGGGAAAAATCCAGCTAAAACCCCCCATTCCCCTCCCTAAGGAGCTTTCCAAGACTTTCGGGAAAAATCGTGTTTTTAAAAATAATCTCGGTCCGGGAAAAAGGCGGTTTTAGTGTCCCCCCATAACGAAATGAGGGAAAAAAAAGGGGGCAAGTCTTTGTTTATTTTAAAAGGAATTATTGGGGGTTTTAAAATCTGTGGAAAGCTCTAACAGTGTTTTTGTTTGGGGTTTTTTAAGAACGCCAGTGCTTATACATACCCATATTTCCTGACTCTGAGAGCCTTTGTAAATACTTAGCTTATTACAGTGATGTGATAATGAGACGTGTGACACATGTTCAACTCGCATTCCAGATATGAGAAAGTTGTAAAGATATTAAATAATTTAAGTCATTTAATAATTTAAGTGATTATTAAGAATTATTAATAAATTAACCAGGAACTGTGATAATGCCTTTTCCTCTGTGAGTGATGTCCTCTGGATATGATAATCCTGTTCATTTGTTACGAAAAGCACTATAACCCGAGGACCATCAGGCTATGTTCGTAACACTGTAAGAACTGCTATTAGACGTGTGTCAGAACTGGGCTACAGTAGTCACCTCCAGGTTAAGAAACCGACCCTCCCCAAGCCACAGAAGAAACGTAGGCTGGATTATGCAAAGAAATATCTTCACTGGAATCCTCAACAGTGGTCTGAAATACTTTAGAGTGATGAAGCAGCCTTCACTTTCACCTGTAACCGTGGGGGACATGTGTACCGGCCCAAAGGCAGTGATCCACTAGACCCACGCTACAACTGTGGGACCACCAAACACCCCCGACTCACTCATGGTCTGGGGGTATTTCAGTGCTCAGTGTTGGTGAGGTCATTGTGCTTCCCAAAAACCAGTATACGAACCAGTATAATTACCTGGAGTTATTGTGTGACAATTTACCTGAGGCATTTGACAAGTGTGGGGCTTAGGTTTTTATGCAGGACGGTGCACCGTGTCATACCACCAAATCTGTAGTTCATATTCATTACCATGATGTACCTCCTCAAATACCTTAGTGAAAAAAGTTTGTAAATTCGTAAGGCATGAACGCCGCTTTATAAAACCGTGTTGAGATTCATTAATCAATTTATGCCTTTCAAGATGGCAACAAATTGCCTCGGCAATTTTTTATTCCATTTTGATTCAGAATGATTTTTTGCGAAATTATTGCATACACAGATTTTCGCTTGCCCTATTCGGCAAGAAGTGCGTTGGCATTTTAGCCAATATAGCAAGTTTTACCTATTTATATATATTTATATATTTTATATATATATAATTTTTTTATATTTATATTTATATATATTTATTTATATATATTTATATATATTTATTTATATATATATATATATTTATATATTTTTATATATTTTTATATATATTTATATATTTTATATATTTATTTATATATATATTTATTTTATATATATATATTTATATATATTTATATATATAATATATATATATACATATATATAAAATACATATATATATTTATATATAATATATATTATATATATATACATATATATATATATACATATATATATTATATATATATATTATTTATATATATATATATATATAAATATATATATATATATATATATATATTTATTATATAATATATATGCAAAACAACCACTCTGAAAGATAGAGAAATTCCAAGCGCTTTCGTGACTACTACATTATCAAGTTAGTTCCTTGATAATGTGAGTAGTCACGAAAGCACTTGGAATTCTCTATTCTTTCAGAGTGGTTGTTTGCATATTCTGAAATCACCTGTTTACTGTGATTTATTTATATATATTATAATATATATATTATATAAAATATATATATATATATATTATATATATATATATATATATTATATATATTTATTATATATATATATATATATAAATATATATATATGTACATTTTAAAATTATTTTATTAACACACTAGCCGTTCCCACCAAGGCAGGGTGGTCCGAAAAAGAAAAACTTTCACCATCATTCACTCCATCATGTCATGCCAGAAGTTTTTAAACTGCAACATTAACCCCCCATACTTCAGAGTGCAGGCACTGTACTTCCCATCTCCGGACTCAATCCGGCCTGCGGTTTCCCTGAATCCCTTCATAAATGTTACTTTGCTCACACCTCCAACAGCACGTCAAGTATTAAAAACCATTTGTCTCCATTCACTCCCATCAAAAAACGCTCACGCATTTCCTGCTGGAAGTCCAAGCCCCTCGCACACAAAACCTCCTTTACCCCCTCCCTCCAACTTTTCCTAGACCGACCCTACCCCGCCTTTCCCTTTCCCCTACAGACTGATACACTCTTGAACTCATTCTGTTTCGCTCCATTTTCTCTACATGTCCGAACCATCTCAACGACCCTTCCTAAGCCCTCTGGACAACAGTTTTGGCAATCCCCACCTCCTCCTAACTTCCAAACTACGAATTCTCTGCATTATATTCACACCACACATTGCCCTCAGACATTTACATCTCCACTGCCTCCCGCCTTTCTCCTCGCTGGCAACATTCACACCCATGCGTCACACCCATATAAGAGCATTGGTAAAACTATAACTCTCATACATTCCCCTCTTTGCCTCCAAAGACAAAGTTTTTTTGTCTCCACAGACTCCAAGTGTACTGCTCACTCTTTCCCCTCATCAATTCTATGATTCACCTCATCTTTCATAGACCCCTCCCTGACACGTCCACTCCCAAATATCAGAATACATTCACCTCCTCCATACTCTCTCCCCCCAATCTGATATCCAATCTTTTTATCACCTAATCTTTTTTTTATCCCCAATCCTTACTCTTTCCTGTATTCACTTTTAATTTTCTTCTTTTACATACCCTACCAAATTCATCCACCAACCTCTGCAACTTCTCTTCAGAATCTTCCAAGAGCACAGTGTCATCAGCAAAGAGTAACTGTGACAAACTCCCACTTTATGTGTGATTCTTTATCTTTTAACTCCACGCCTCTTGCCAAGACCCTTGCATTTACTTCTCTTACAACCCCATCTATAAATATATTAAACAACCACGATGACATCACACATCCTTGTCTATGGCCTACTTTTACTGGGAAATAATCTCTCTCTTTCCTACTACTCTAACTTGAAACCTCACTACCTCGTAAAAAGTCTTCACTGCTTTCAGTAAACCTACCCCTATACCACACACTTGCAACATCTGCCACATTGCCCCCCTATCCACCCCGTCATACGCCTTTTCCAAATCCATAAATGCCACAAAAACCCCTTTAGCCTTATCTAAATACTGTTCATTTATTTTGTTTCACTGTAAACACCTGGTCCACACACCCCCTACCTTTCCTAAAACCTCCTGTTCATCTGCTATCCTATTCTCCGTCTTACTCTTAATTTTTCAATAATTAAACTCTACCATACACTTTACCAGGTATACCACAGACTTATCCCCCTATAATTTTTTCACTCTCTTTTGGGCCCCTTTGTCTTTATACAAAGGAACTATGCTTTCTCTCTGCCAATCCCTAGGTACCTTACCCTCTTCCATACATTTATTAAATAATTGCACCAACCACTCCAAAACTATAAACCCACCTGCTTTTAACTTTCTATCTTTATCCCATCAATCCCAGTTGCCTTACCCCCTTTCATTTTACCCACTGACTCACGAACTTCTCCCACACTCACAACTGACTCTTCCTCATTCCTACAAGATGTTATTCCTCCTTGCACTATACACGAAAATCACAGCTTCCCTATTTTCATCAACATTTAACAATTCCTCATAATATTCCCTCCTCTTCCCAAATACCCCTAACTCTCCATTTTAAAAACTCTCCTTTTCCTATTTTTTAACTGACAAATCCATTTGGTTCTCTAGGGCATCCTCAGCTTGTTAATCGCGCTCCAAAACTTTTTTATTTCAACAAAAAATTTTTTGATCACATCTCACCCACTCTCTCATTTGCTCTCTTTTACATTGCTTCACCCCTCTCTTAAACCTCTCTCTTTTTCTCCATATACTCTTCCCTCCTTGCATCACTGGCTCTGTGTAAAAAACTTCTCATATGCTAACTTTTTCTCCCTTACTAACTCTTTACATCATCATTCCACCAATCGTTCCTCTTCCATCTCGCACCCACTTTCCTGTAACCACAAACTTCTGCTGAACACTCATTTTTAAACCTACCCCTACGTCTTCGACCCATTGCCTATGCTCTCATTAGCCATCTATCCTCCAATTTAGCTGTTTATATCTTACCCTAACTGCCTCCTCGTTTAGTTTATAAACCTTCACCTCTCTCTTCCCTGATGCTTTCGTTCTCCTTGTATCCCATCTACCTTTTACTCTCAGTGTAGCTACAACTAAAAAGTAAATCTGATATTCTGTGGCCCCTCTAAAAAACATGTACATCCTGAAATCTCCCTCAACAGTCTTTTATCTACTAATAATAATCCAACAAACTACTGCCATTTCGCCTGCATCATTCTTGTATACTTATTTATCCTCTTTTTCTTGAAATATGTATTACCTATAACTAAACCCTTTCTATACAAAGTTCAATCAAAGGGCTCCCATTATCATTTACACTTGCACCCCAAACTTACCCACCACACCCTCTCTAAACCCTTTCTCCTACTTTTAGCATTCAGGTCCCCTACACATTACTCCCCTCACTTGGTTCAAAGGCCCTAACATTCACTTAACATCTCCCCAAAAACCCTCTCTCTCCTCTACATTCCTCTCTTGTCAGGTGCATACACGCTTATTATGACCCACTTTTCGCATCCAACCTTTACTTTATTCCACATAATCCTTGAATTACACATTCATATTCTCTTTTCTCCCCTTTCCCTAATGATCCTTCAACATTATTGTTACCCTTCCTTAGCTCTAACTCTCTCAGATACTCCAGATTTAATCCCATTTATTTCCCCCCACCGAAACTCCCCTACCCCCTTCAGCTTTGTTTCGCATAGGGCCAGGACATCCAACTTCTTTTCATTCATAACATCAGCAATCATCTGTTTCTTGTCATCCGCACTACATCCACGCACATTCAAGCATCCCAGTTTTATAAAGTTTCATTCTCCATTCTGGAGAGAGCTGTTCCCCTGAACGAATCTGCCTGGATTTCTTTGTTTCTGCATTATTGCTATTACAAGCTTTTGATGATTTGTTGAATGCAACATGAAAGGCCTAGATCTATCATTCAACTCCCCCTGTGTATATGTTTAAACACACACACACACAAACACACTAATATATATATATATTATTTTATATATATATATATAATATTATATATATATAATATATATATATTATATATATAATATATATATATATATATATTATATATTAGTGTGTTTGTGTGTGTGTGTGTTTACAACATATACACAGGGGGAGTTGAATGATAGATCTAGGCCTTTCATGTTGCATTCAACAAATCATCAAAAGCTTGTAATAGCAATAATGCAGAAACAAAGAAATCCAGGCAGATTCGTTCAGGGGAACAGCTCTCTCCAGAATGGAGAATGAAACATATTAAAACATACAGTATGTGTCATGTTAGAAGGTCTCATCATAGATAGTGGTGAAGCTGCTGGCTTGTGTTTTCTTTAGTCTGGATGCTCGTGAGGAATGGAGAGGTGGGGTCAAGATCCTGAACCTGACCCCTGGCAACTACAATTAGATGAGTATACGCACATACATACACTCAATATCTGTCTCTCCCTCACACATACACAGGCACACACGCACACACACACACACACAACACACACACACACACACACCACACACCCACACACACACACACACCCTACCACACACCCCTCTTTTCTCCCTGTTCTCTCCTATTCCACTTTCCCTCTTTATCTTCCTTCTCATCCTCCCTACTCCTCCTTTCTCCCCTCTCCCCCCCCGTTGCTTTTCCCTGTCCCCCTAGCCATCCCCCCATTTCTCTTCCCTCTGTTGCTGTCCCTCCTCCCGCTCACTATCCTCTTCTCCTCCCCCCCTCCCTCCCCACAGAAAACACCCTCCTCCTCACACGCATTCTTGGCATAAGCTCTTCCTTCTGCGGAAAAAAAAACATGGGGCACCAAAAACCAGGACAGAGAACCAGAGGACTGGTGGATGAAGCGAGGGTTGGACCTGGGAGAGAAGACTGGGAGGCAGAGCTCAGGAGAAGAGAGGAGGAGTGGGGGAGGAGGCTGGAAGAGCTCGACAAGAAAATAGGAGAGAAAATAGCTGAGAAGAGCAGGAAATGGGAGTTACAAATCACAGCAGCAGAAGCTAAGATACAGAGCTTAGTAGAAGAACTAAATAGTCTGAAACAGCCTAAAGAACCAAAGGACAGTACAGCCACGACACCAAGAACTGCCCCATCAGCCACAGATAAGGGGATCAAATGAGCTACACTGTTTGCAATGACTATTGGACCTAAGTGGGGCCCGGGAAAAGGCAGGGAGAACAGCAGGAACTAACGAGGGGACCATGGACAATGAAGGAGCTAAGCTATATACAGAGGCTCTAACAGACAACTGTCGTATCCAGGAACAGAAAAGCACAGGGACACCGGATAGGGCAGAGACAGTAGGAAGGATCGCATCAATGGCAGGAACTAATTCATATCAGAGGATGCTCAGGGAAGTACAGTGGGAGGACGAAAGGGAGAGGGCAGTTTTTGCCTATGGGCTCCAAGAAGTAGATGGGGAAACTTACGAAGCAAGGAAACAGGAGAAAAAAAAAAAGATTGAAAGCCTCATGAAAGCAATAGGAGAGGACGACATGACCCAGCTGGCAAATTTTCAGAGAATTGGGTAGCGTGTCAGAGGAAAAAAGCGTCTAATCAAAGTGGTTTTCAAGGCAGAGTCAGATCGAAACCGGATCCTGCAGGAGAAAGAGCACCTCAGGAACAAACTGGAGTTCCGGAGTTTGTTCCTCGACTGAGACAGAACACAAGTAAAAAGAATGATACTGAGAGAGAGGGTGCAACATCACAAGGAGAAATGGGAGGCAAGAAAGGTGGGGAGCAGGGGAAACCAGGCCCAGGTGGAAGAACAAACACAACCCCCTCCAGTACCACCCACAGAAGGAACCCATCCATGGCAGTCCCAAAGCAATCAAACAACCTAACCTAAAATCCACTCACTGTACCCTCTGTCCCATCCCCCTCTGCATAAACCCTGCCCCTACAGAAACCCACAGTAACTCACACAATGTACACTCTACCCCCATCCCTCTAACCACAAACCTCACCTCCACAGTACACAGCAACCCACACACTGTACCCACTACCCCCATCCCCCTCACCACAACCTCCACCCCCACTGAAAGCCCCCATAGGCCCTCTGTCCCCACTCCCACACCACAGGCCCCGCCCCCTCAGCAACCCCCTATAGGCCCCCACCAGGGCACCTGCTCCCCCTAACCAACCGTTCTCCCCAGACCACCTTATAGAAAAGAAGTTGAAGGTTTGGTACACAAACGCAGATGGAATGACGAATAAATGTGAGGAGTGGCATGAAAGAATCAAGGTGTCCCCAGACATCATAGCAATCATAGAAACAAAACTCACTGGGACAATAATAGATGCAATCTTCCCACCCGGATATCAGATCCTGATGAAGGATAGAAGGAGCAGAGGGGGAGGAGGGGTTGCACTGCTAATTAAAAACTAGTGGGGTTATCAAGAAATGGAAGGAATGGACGAGGCTGGAGATAAAGGGACTACATAGTAGGTACAGTTCAGCCAGGGGAACATAAGGTAGTCATTGCAATGATGTATAACCCACCACAGAACTGCAGGAGGCCAAGAGAGGAATATGATGAGTGCAACAGAAATGGTGAATGCAGTAGCTAAGGTGGCAAGAAGAGCTCACTCGAGTAGAGCAAAGTTACTGGTTATGGGCGACTTCAACCACAGGGAGATTGACTGGGAAAACCTGGCTCCACATAGGGGTCCCGAAACATGGAGAGCCAAGATGATGGATGTGGTACTAAATAACCTCATGCACCAACATGTTAGGGACACTACCAGAGAGAGAGGGGAGGATGAATCAGCAAGACTGGACTTTGTGTTCATCCTGAGTAGCTCAGACATCGAGGACATCACATATGAAAGGCCCCTTGGTGCTAGTGACCACGTTGTTCTGAGCTTTGAATACATCGTAGAGCTACAAGTGGAGAGGGTAACAGGAGTGGAAAAGGAAAAAACAAATTATAAAAGGGGGGACTACACAGGTACAAGGATCTTCCTGCAGGAGGTTCAGAGGGAAAGAGAGTTGGTAGGAAAGCCAGTAAACGAAATGATGGACTGCGTAACAACAAAATGCAAGGAGGCAGAGGAAAGGTTTGTTTCCAAGGGTAACAGAAATAATTGGAAGAGCAGAACGAGCCCTTGGTTTACCCGAAGGTGTAGGGAGGCAAAAACTAAGTGTGCTAGAGAATGGAAAAAGAACAGAAGGCAAAGGACCCAGGAAAATAAAGAGATTAGCCGACGAGCCAGAAACGAGTTCGCACAGATAAGGAGGGAGGCCCTGCGGCAGTATGAAAAATGACATAGCATCTGTTGCGAATCCAGAAAGAAACAAATAAAGGGAGGTGGTTGGCTGACCACTTGGGTGCTGCTATGGTTGTTATCAGTCGGCAGTACCCTATGTGACGTCAGCACACCCAATATAGGTGGCTGCTCAGCTGGCCTCACTGTTAGAAAGAATGTATTCACCACAGAGTGTTCACCACCGCTCACTGAGCCTGACGACTTCAAAAAGAGTGTATTCACCAAAGAGACGAGTCTTCACCATGGCTTCACTGAGTCCACATGGACTTAGTACTACAATGTGGACTTAGTTGGTTGGCACACGACTGGACATAGTTTCCTGTTGGCTTGACACACAACGACTGGACTTGGTTTCCTGCTGGTTATCCCACGACGCTGACACACAGTCGAGGAAGTGTTGTGTGAAGACACAGTCGAGGTAGTGTCATGTGAAGACACAGTCGAGGTAGTATCTTGTGAAGACATAGGCGAGATAGTGTCGTGTGAAGACACAGGCAAGGTAGTGTCGTGTGAAGGCATAGGCGAGGTAGTGTCGTGTGAAGACACAGGCGAGGTAGTGTCGTGTGAAGACAGGCAAGGTGTCATGTGACACAGACGGTAGTGTTAACGGTGTCGTGTGTTAGAGTTTGTCAGTAGTAACACAGGTGAAGGGTTTAACACAAATCATATGCCATTAACAAGGTGTCATGTAACCCTGTACAAAAGGAAGAGTCTTGTGACACAGAGGAGTACCATGACACAGAGAACAGGGTGTCGTGTGACACGGAGAGAAGGCGTGTCGTGTGGCATAGAAAAAAGAGTTTCTTGTGACACGGAGAGAAGGAACGTCGTAACACAAGTAGTAGGTGCGCCATTAGACTTAGGGAAAGGTAGCGTCAAGTGACACGGGGTAGGTATGGTCATGACTACATTGTTATTGTGATATGTGATAATAATGCCAAATAATATACTTTTATTTTATAATGTTTCTTTGCAAATCAAAGAATATGCTCTTTTATGTTAAACAGTAATTTTACTAGTAAAGATTAAAAAGTATTGTACGTGTTTTTGTACTCCGGACTGTATCACGTATTGCTGTTTTGGTAATGGGCTAGTTTATTAAATAAACTACAGGCCGATTTGTTTAGATTTCCCTAGGAACTTCATTACCGAAATTGTAATATTGTAATAGCATCGAATGTCAAGTCTGACCCGAAACTGCTGTACAGCCACATCA
>NC_069401.1:50456390-50466390 GCF_026875155.1 Cherax quadricarinatus | reverse complement strand
CACACCAGACCCCGGTTAACTACTGACACACCAGACCGGTTAACTACTGACACACCCAGACCCGGTTAAAACTACGGGACACACCAGCCCCGTTTAACTACTGACACACCAGACTCAGTTAACTACTGACACACCAGACTCCGGTTAACTACTGACACACCAGACCCGGTTAACTACTGACACACCAGACCCCGGTTAACTACTGACACACCAGACCCGGTTAACTACTGACACACCAGACTCAGTTAACTACTGACACACCAGACTCCGGTTAACTACTGACACACCAGACCCGGTTAACTACTGACACACAAGACCCGGTTAACTACTGACACACCAGACCCGGTTAACTACTGACACACAGACCCGGTTAACTACTGACACACCAGACCCGGTGTCAACTATTGACACACCAGACCTGTTCGCCATAACTGCGCTGACCCGCTATTAAACGCCGTATTTAAGCCTAAATCACACTGATTGAGAGATAATACATGAGATTCTACCCTAGTGGGCGATAGCGAGTCTAGAATATAGTATTATTATTATTAGTAGTAGTATTAGTAGTAGTAGTATTCGGTCTCTCTGACGTGAGCTGCATATGTAACTACTCGGCTATGAGTATCACTTTTGGTTTAAGAATTGTCAACATCAAGAGGCATTATGAATTTCATTTCACGATGCACTGAGTCCGTATGGGTTAATTCAGTACTAAAAGTGGTGGAGGGTTCACCCCTCGTCCACTGACCAGCCAGGTTGTTAGCGGTTGCAACGTTAGCAATAGAAAGCGGTAGTTTCACAGTAGCTTGAAATTCTTAAACAGATCTAGCAGTTGAGCTGACACGCCATTCAGGTGAGCAACAACTGCACGTAGGAAAACGATTGAATGTTAATGCAGTATAAGAAGGAAACACGTGGAAAATAGTAAGAAAAATTATTAGACAGTTTCGTTGACAGGATGAAGGAAAACTGATAAACAGTCATTTACAGCAAAGAGTTTATGAAGCTACTACTACCAGTGTGTGAGTAGCATGCAGGGTATTGCCCACAGGTGTGAAAGAAAGGCACTTGGTTCACAGGGAACCTTCGCTATATACGTCTTTGTTATGGACGATGTTTCGGTGAGGGTAGAGCATCGTTACACTTAATCATGACTTAACATGACTTTATCATGTTGACAGTTTTGCAAAATATTTAAAGACCACATATAACATTGATGTAGTGGTCAAGTTGGTTATGCAAGCTTTATTGCTGGTTTTAAGGCAACTCTAAATTGAGTCACAGGGATAAATCATCTACTCCAGACCTCTTGGCCATAAGAAGCTGTAGTTAATTCACTTCACAAGAGTTCCAACACCCACAGTAATAAGGTTAGTGAATTGTAAAGAATGAAAAAAGTTCCAATACATTGGCTGGAGCGATTCAGAATTTACCCACAAATTGGAAAATAAAAACCTGATGACATCACGGTGTTTCTTCGAACGTTATCAAATAACAATGATAATGATTTTAGTGTGACTTGATAAAGAAGATGTAGAGGAGTAACGTCAACAGGTTTTGGTAATATACAAAACAATTTTTTACTGGGACTCCGTTTCCACTCAAGGTTGAGCTTCATCATGAGATGATGAAGTTCATCCCAGACTCTTACAAAGGCTCAATGAAAGCTTGTTGCGAATATTGTGTCTCTATACCCAGACTCCATTACGGTCGAGGACTAACCGAAAGGTCGTCAATGTTTCTTTTTTTTCAATTTGTGGGTATGTTGTCAGTAATTTTTTCAGTTAATCTAGATTAATTTTCAATCTTTGATATATAAAGTTTAAGAATCGGTTCAGTGAAGTGATTTTTAAGAAATGATTCATTGAGAATCAGTTTATTGATCTGATTCTCAAGAATTAGATCAATGAACAGTTCTCAACTGATTCGTAATTACATTGATCTGACTAGAATTTCTACTAGTTGTTTTTACGATGTAATATTTTTCCAAGACATTCTTGTAGAAAGAACAAGAATGGTGTACTAGATATCATTAATGAAAATTATGATTCTTTTTGGCGTAGTAACCACGAATTGTATTAATTCCACAAGACCAGGACAGTTAACTGTGATCCTCCTTACCGACTCACGAAACCGTAATAGCACGATTCCAAACAAATCACAGAACGGATGGAGCATAGACCACTGGCGAAGGACATTGTCCTGCTAGCTTTAGGATTCCCTTGATGTGAGTTCCAACCACAACCCGTTCTGTAGTCCCCCCTTACTGGTTTGTTTACCCAGTCTTGACCTTTTCCTCATTCGTGCCTAAACTTACTGCATTTTCATTTTCTTATTTCGATTAGCACACTGTTATCCCAATTCCAGAAATGTCCAAATAAACTTCCGTAAATGTCTAAAGAAGGATTTCTGAGGTCTCACACTTGCTGTAAGTGGAACGTTATGTGAATATCAATAAATTGAATGAACTGACAGACTGTAACACAGACTGGAAATTTAATGTACATCGTTGTTAAAATATACCGACAATTATGCGAAGCAGGTACATTATACAGTTTAGAGTATATACTGAGAAGACGTTTCGTCCACCAGGGGCTTTATCCATCGATGGATTGATAAACAGTCCCTGGTGGACGAAACGTTTTTTTCACTAAGAGTCATAAACTGAATGTTGTGTCTCACTCACATGGAAACTTGATGTTCATTGTGCATATTGTCCTTACCTGCTGACGTATGTCTTTCCGATTTTGCAGATTAAGACTCGTTGATGTTATTGTCCAGGTGAACTGAAGCCTTAATTACCCACTTGTGCTAACCATATTTTTATTATTTTTATTATTGTTCACGGGGAAGAGCTACACCCGTACAGATCATACAGAGCCTAGGGTGTTAATCAGGTTTGATCCAAGGAAAAGAAGGGTAACTCTAATTTCTTGAATCAAGAACCCATCACCAGCATCAAAGGACCTCCTTCTTGAAGGAAGGAATAATAGGTAGCTGTTTCACATGTGTAAATCATTCACCAGCTGGTCGCCGGTTTGCATGTACACACGATACACCAGCTAGTCGCTGGTTCACACGTGTACACACGATACACCAGCTGGTCGCTGGTTCACACGTGCACACGATGCATGACTTGGAACCCTGCCATATCCTGTCCACCGCGACAAATTGCAGGAAATGAACACACTGTGTATTTACACGTGGGGCCACGAAGGATCTGTAATCGGTCTGTCAGTTCCAGAAAAAAAAATCTTTCATGAACGCTGCGTTTAAGACAGAGAATGAAAGGTCTGTAGCCGTGCAGGGATTCGACATATATTTGTGGTAGGGAAGGACAGGACAAACTTAGATTCATAATTCTAGTTGGGAAAGACGCATGTTGACATCAATATTGATTTATTTTATTAACACTGGATACATCAGCAGCGTGCTGTTTCCACAAGCAAGGTTTCGTTCTCTGTCGTACTTTATCTCACGGGGCGGTTTCATACCGTATAAAACACTGGATATCCAGAGGATACTTGTCCCTATAAGCTCCCATTAGAGGCTGGAGAAAATAGCAACTTAACCTTAGCATTGAGTAGAAAATGGTTTCATAAATCGTGTTGAAATATGCCAGTCTGAATTGGAAAACTTTTCCAGGGCAATAAAGATAACGTCAAGTATTTCACTGAGGGTTCAGTTGAGTAGATAAATGGTTCAGAGAACCGACAAGTGGATAAATTAGACAAATATGCAACACTTGAGTATATTTACCGTGGAAACGTTTCGACACAAAGTGTCTTTATCAGTCCAATACAAAGAACAATGGTTGATGTAATCAGTCCAATCTGAATACATAAATCCCAGACTGATTATTCAAACTCCTTCTGATCTTCAACAATTCTTCTTTGTACTGGACTGATAAAGCCAGGATTCAGTTGCTACGAAAGGTTCTGAGATGTTCCAGCAGAGCTAGGATTACTATTACCTGGGATTTCCCATAATTTAAAGATTCATAACCTGAGAGAACTCTAAGAAAGCGAAGCGTCCACCCAATTGAAAATTACTATACAAATGTCTTTTCTTGAAGGGCTAAGATATACCTATGTTATTAACACGAGTATGTAACGTGTGTTATGTAGTCGTAAAATGTAATTGAGAGACGCTGCAAGTGGGAAGAAAACACTTCGTCAGCAAAGATTGAAAGATGAGAAGTGTTGTTAACATGCAGTAGAAACAGGTTAAGAGACGTGATTTAATTGTTTTAAACACTAAATATATAAATAAGGAGGAGAAGGTACTACGCAGCTGAGTCAGAGACTTGGAAGCATGAAATTAGAAGTAAATGTGAGAGTTTTCAAAACTGTATATTGCAAGGAAACCACTCCCTTAAACCAACCCAAACTGGTCAGGTCACTTAACCTTTCATACCCTTCTCTGTCTTTCTACCCAGAACCATTTACACTGCTCTTTCTTACCCCCAGCCATGTCTCTTCCTAGGCTTGACAGCTTTCCTATGGCCTAACAAATACGTATAAAATAAACAAAGAAAATATAGCAAGAGATTTGAATTCATTTTTATGAGAGGTATATCAGCTGTCCATGTGAGGATGATTGTATCTTCATGTACCACTAGCCAAGTAAGACAGCTAATAGCTGCTACTGCCCAAATGGGACGACTAGTGGGTGGTATTACTCAAAGGAGATTCTATTAATTTCACGAAGAGTGGAGCCCGTGTGGGTCCGTTAACGCAAGCAGTGCTTGAGGCTCGTTTGTCCTCCATGAGTCCAACAATTAATGAAGGACCGTTCTCTAACCCATCAGTTTGCTGGTGATAGCCTAGGCAAAGCCGAGGGATGTTGAAAATAAATTTTGATTTTGAGAAGTGTTGATTCATTATCTCCCTGATCAAAGTCAGTGTTAAAATGGTCGCCATTTGTTTCATTAACACGATGGAATGATGTGTATGAAACAGGAGAAGCCCTTAGGGAGTTGATCCCCGCAGCGCCAATAGACATCCATGATGAACCAGCACAACTAATCACTCATCACTACTTGTGCACCATCGGGGGGCAGAGAAAAAACTCTAAGCAAACTGTACGTATCATTAAGAAGAAGAAGATCAACAACAACAACAACAACAGCAACAACAACAGCGCCAACAACAACAACAACAACAACAACAACAACAACAACAACAACAACAACATCAACAACAACGCCAACAACAACAGTGCCAACAACAACGCCAACAACAACAACGCCAACAACAACACCAACAACACCAACAACAAAACAACGCCAACAACAACAACAACAACGCCAACAACAATAACAACGCCAACAACAACAACAACAACAACAACGCCAACAACAACAACAACAACAACGCCAACAAAAACAACAACAACGCCAACAGCAACAACAACTCCAACAACAACAACAACAACGACAACAACAACAACGCTAACAACAACAACAACAACGCCAACAACAACAACGCTAACAACAACAACAACAACGCCAACAACAATAACAACGCCAACAACAACAACAACAACGCCAACAACAACAACAACAACAACAACGCCAACAAAAACAACAACAACGCCAACAGCAACAACAACTCCAACAACAACAACAACAACGACAACAACAACAACGCTAACAACAACAACAACAACGCCAACAACAACAACGCCAACAACAACAACAAAACAACAACAACAACGCCAACAACAGCAACAACGCCAACAACAACGCCAACAACAACAACAACGCCAACAACAACAACAACGCAAGCAACAACAACAACGCCAACAACAGCAACAACGCCAACAACAACAACAACGCTAACAACAACAACAACGCCAACAACAACAACAACGCCAACAACAACAACAACGCCAACAACAACAACAACGCCAACAACAGCAACAACGCCAACAACAACAACAACGCCAACAACAACAACAAACGCCAACAACAACAACAACGCCAACAACAACAACAACGCCAACAACAACAACAACGCCAACAACAACACAACGCCAACAACAGCAAACAACGCCAACAACAACAACAACGCTAACAACAACAACGCTAACAACAACAACAACGCAAACAACAACAACAACACCAACAACAACAACAACGCCAACAACAACAACGCCAACAACAGCAATGCCAAAAACAACAAAATAACACTAACAACAACAGCAACAACAACAACGCCAACAACAAGAACACCGCCAACAACAACAATAACGCCAAGAACAACAATGCCAAAAACAACAATAACACTAACAAACAACAACAACAACAACAACGCCAACAACACAACAACGCCAACAACAACAACAACGCCAACAACGCCAACAACAACAACAACAACGCCAACAACAAGAACAACAACGCCAGCAACAACAACACCAACAACAACAACAACGCCAACAACGCCAACAACAACAACAAACAACAACGCCAACAACAAGAACAACAACGCCAGCAACAACAACACCAACAACAACAACAACGCCAACAACAACAAAGCCAAAAACAACAACAATAACACTAACAACAACAGCAACAACAAGATGAAGAAGAAGACGAAGAAAAAGAAGAAGAACAACAATAACAACAACAAGTATTATTTTCTTCGAGAACATTCAGAATGGCTTACGATCTTATTTTCCCTCTTCTCCTCTTTGCATTTCCTGTCGGGTGAACAAGTGTAATATATGCGGTCATAGGTGCATGTGTATACACTTTCATGGGTGCACAAGTATGTATAGTACGTGATGACATCGTGTACGTGTTCTTGAGCGCCAGAGCAGCTGATCAAAAACTACCTGGAGGAACTTATCCAGAACTCTCTTGATAAAAACTTGAGAGTTTTTAGGTAGTATTAAATAATTCAAACATTTCTGGGCTCGTTGTATATGGTCATTGAGTGCACCTGCATGTGCTCATTGAGTACACCTGCATGTGTTCATTGAGTACACCTGTATGTGTTCATTGAGTACACCTGCATGTGTTCATTGAGTACACCTACATGTGCTCATAGAGTACACCTGCATGTGTTCATTGAGTACACCTGCATGTGTTCATTGAGTTCACCTATATGTATTCATTGAGATCACCTGCATGATATCATTGAGTACACCTGTATGTGTTCATTGAGTACACCTGCATGTGCTCATTGAGTACACCTGCATGTGTTCATTGAGTACACCTGTATGTGTTCATTGAGTACACCTGCATGTGTTCATTGATTACACCTGTATCTGTTCATTGAGTACACCTGCATGCGTTTATTGAGTACACCTGCATGAGTTCATTGAGTACACATCCATGAGTTCATTGAGTACACTTGCATGCGTTCATTGAGTACACCTGCATGTGTTCAATGAGTACACCTGCATGTGTTCATTGAGTGCACCTTTATGTGTTCAATGAGTACACCTGAATGTGTTCTTTGAGTACACCTGCATGTGTTCGTTGATTACACCTGTATATGTTCATTGACTACACCTGAATGTGTTCATTGAGTACACCTGCATGTGTTCATTGAGTACACCTGCTTGTGTTCGTTGAGTACACCTGCATGCATTCGTTGAGTACACATGCATGTGTTCATTGAGTACACCTGCATGTGTTCATTTAGCACACCTGTATGTGTTCATTGAGTTCACCTGCATGTGTTCATTAAGTATACCTGCATGTGCTCATTGAGTACAGTTGCATGTGTTCATTGAGTACACCTGCATGTGCTCATTGAGTACACCTGCTTGTGTTCATTGAGTACAACTGGATATGTTCATTGAGTACACCTGTATGTGTTCATTGAGTACACCTGCATGTGTTCATTGAGTGCACCTGCATGTGTTCATTGAGTACACATGCATGTGTTCATTGAGTACACCTGCATGTGTTCATTGAATACACCTGTATGTGTTCATTGAGATCACCTGCATGTGTTCATTGAGTACACCTGCATGTCTTCATTGAGTACACCTGCATGTGTTCGTTGAGTACATTTGCATGTGCTCATTGAGTACACCTACTTGTGTCCATTGAGCACATCTGCTTGTGTTCATTGAGTACACCTGCATTAGTTCATTGAGAACACCTGCATTGGTTCATTGAGTACACCTGCATGTGTTCGTTGAGTACACCTGCATGCATTCGTTGAGTACACCTGCATGTGTTCATTGAGTACACCTGCATTTGCTAACTGAGTACACCTGCATGGTTCATTGAGTACACCAGCATGTGTTTATTGAGTACACTTGCATGAGTTCAATGAGTACACTTGCATGAGTTCATTGAGTACACTTGCATGCGTTCATTGAGTACACCTGCATGTGTTCATTGAGTACACCTGCATTTGTTAATTGAGTACACCTGCATGAGTTCACTGAGTACACCTGCATAGGTTCATTGATTACACCTGTATGTGTTCATTGAGTACACCTGCATGCGTTTATTGAGTACACCTGCATGTGTTCATTGAGTACACCTCTATGCGTTCATTGAGCACACCTGCATGCGTTTATTGAGTACACTTGCATGTGTTCATTGAGTACACCTGCATGCGTTCATTGAATAAACCTGCATGTGTTCATAGAGAACACCTGCATGAGTTCATTGAGTACACCTGCATGTGTTCATTAAGTACACCTGCATGTTTTCGTTGAGTACACCTGCATGCGTTCGTTGAGTACACATGCATGTGTTCATTGAGTACATATGAATGAGTTCATTGAGTACACATGCATGTGTTCATTGATTACACCTGTATGTGTTCATTGAGTACACCTAAATGTGCTCATTGAGTACACATGCATGTGTTCATTGAATACACCTGCATGTGTTCATTGAGTACACCTGCATGTGTTCATTGTGTACCCCTGCATTTGTTCATTGAGTACACCTGCATGCGTTCATTGAGTACACCTGCATGCGTTCATTGAGTACACCTGCATGTGTTCAATGAGTACACCTGCATTTGTTCATTGAGTACACCTGCATGTGTTCACTGAATACACCTGTATGCGTTCATTGAGTATACTTGAATGAGTTCATTGAGTACACCTGCATGTGTTGATTGATTACACCTGTATGTGTGCATTGAGTACACCTGAATGTGTTCATTGAGTACACATGCATGTGTTCATTGAGTACACCTGCATGTGTTCATTGTGTACCCCTGCATCTGTTCACTGAGTACACCTCCATGAGTTCATTGAGTACACCTGCATGCGTTCACTAAGTACACCTGCATGTGTTCAATGGGTACACCTGCATGTGTTCATTGAGTACACCTGCATGTGCTCATTGAGTACACCTGCATGTGTTCATTGTGTACCCCTGCATGTGTTCATTGAGTACACCTCCATGAGTTCATTGAGTACACCTGCATTCGTTCAATAAGTACACCTGCATGTGTTCATTGGGTACACCTGCATGTGTTCATTGAGTACAACTGCATGTGTTCGTTGAGTACACCTGCACATGTTCATTGAGTTCACCTGCATGTGTTCATTGAGTACATCTGCATGAGTTCATTGAGTACACATGCATGCGTTCACTGAGGACACCTGTATGTGTTCATTTAGAACACCTGCACGTATTTATTGAGTACACCTGCATGTGTTCATTGAGTACAACTGCATGCGTTCCTTGAGTACACCTTTATGTGTTCATTGAGTACACCTGTATGTGTTCATTGAGTACACCTGCATGTGTTCATTGAGTACACCTGCATGTGTTCATTGAGTACACCTGCATGTGTTCATTGAGTACGCCTGTATGTGTTCATTGAGTTAACCTGCATATGTTCATTGAGTACATCTGCATGTGTTCATTGAGTTCACCTGCATGTGTTCATTGAATACACCTGTATGTGTTCATTGAGTACACCTGAATGTGTTCATTGAGTACACCTGCATGTGTTCATTGAGTACACCTGCATGTATTCATTGAGTACCCCTGCATGTGTTCATTGAGTAG
>NC_069401.1:50436390-50453890 GCF_026875155.1 Cherax quadricarinatus | reverse complement strand
ACCATTGTCCAGCCTGGCCAGGTCTCTTTGTAGTCCTTGCTGATCCTCATTCGATTTAATTCTCTTCATTAAATTCACATCATCTGCGAACAGGGACACTTCAGAGTCTATCCCTTCCATCATGTCATTTACATATATCAAAAATAGCACTGGTCCTAGGACTGACCCCTGTGGGACCCCGCTCGTCACAGGAGCCCACTGTGATACCTCATCACGTACCATGACTCAGTGTATGTGTGTGTGTGTGTGTGTGTGTGTATGTGTGTGTGTGTGTGTGTGCGTGTGTGTGTGTGGGTGTGTGTATTTACCTGGGTTTCCGTGTGCGTATGTAGCCAAGAATATAGGTGTATGTACCTGGCAAAGTATTCAAGTGTGTGTGTACGTGCCTAGGATTATTCGCAAGTATATTTGGCTGGGTGTTAATGGCCTGTATGTAGTTAGAGATTCATGTACGTAAGTGTAGAGGGTATTTACAAGTAAGTGTGGACGGAGACTTGTGTGTGTGCACATGATCAGTCACCCAAAATGTGTATATATATATATATATATATATATATATATATATATATATATATATATATATATATATATATATATATATATATATATATATATATATATATGTATGTGGCATGGTTGCTGTGTATATACCTGGCCAGCAATATGTGTGTACACATGACAGGTTCCTTATGTAAATGACCATATTTTTATGTTTGTTCTATTTGTGTTTATATATTCACGGACCAACGAAGTAGCTTTCACATGTGCTTGTGGTCGTCTATATACATGCCTATGTTAAAAGGTATTCACGTACGCCATGTATATCCAAGTCATACTGCGGCACACAAACAGATAGCATGTATATACCTGGAGAGACGTTCTTGTGTATACATGGGTGTTTCTGTATGTTTGGCCAGACCTTCATATATGTACAAGGCATAGTAATCCCAGTTTACATATTTTCAGGTGTTACATGAGAGTGCGTGGAAAGAGTCATGTATGCGAGTAAGCGAAGCATGCAGGGTCGCTCTAACACTGACCAGGGTACGTTAAGGGCGGAGTCAGGGGTTGTTCCTTAGAGAAAGGTTCGGAGGGATGTCCTCGTCAGGGCGGGTGCACGCCCCTATAGAGCAAAGTGGTTTGGTGGGTTCGAGGAACGGGAGGGGGGGGGAGTAAGCACTTAAGTGGTGGCCCAATCAGAGTCCGAGGTGGAGGCTTCACTTTTTTTATAATTAGCAAAGTTTGATACATCCACAATTTTCTGCTGCCTTATTCCATGTACCAGTTACGTAACGGTAACAGAAGCTAGCTTTGATTTCCTGTAATATTCTATCATTCCATCCCGCAGGATAGATTTCATACATAGCATTGAAATCCGTCAACTTCAGCGCAAGAATTCAGTAGAGCAATAAGGTTAATTAGAGATTCAGTAGGGACGGAAACTTCAAAGATTTCGTTTCATGTATCTGGCTCTATCATCATCTTCACTGAGAAAGACAACAAAAATTATATCTGGAATACATGGAAAAATTAATAAAGAGGGGGGGTGGAAGGGGAGGTGAGTGAAAACAAATTTGAAGTACATTATTTGTATATATATATATATATATATTATATATATATATATATATATATATATATATATATATATATATATATATATATATATATATATATAATATATATATATATATATATATATATATATATATTATATATATATATATATATATGTCGTGCCGAATATGTAAAACTGGTCAATTAGCAAGAACTCATTTAAAATTAAGTCCTTTCTAAAATTTTTCTTTATACGTTTAAAGATATATTTTTTTCATTAATGTTGATGTAAAAATTTATAATTTGCACCAAAAGGAACTTAGAAAAACTTACCTAACCTTATTATAACACGCACAATTTATTTTAGCCTAACACAACTAAAATATATTTTAGGTTTGTTTACAATAATTTAATACTAAACAAACACAGTGAAATATATTTTTTTTCGTTAGGTTCAGAATGATTTTGGCGAAATTATTGCATACACAAATTTTCACTTGTCCTATATGGCAGATGAGCGTTGCTATTTAAGCCAAGATCGCAAGTTCTGCCTATTCGGCACCACATATATATATATATTATATATATATATATATATATATATATATATATATATATATATATTATATATATATATATATATATATATATATATATATATATATATATATTATATAGGGAAGTACCACCTCTATAGCTGGAATGGGGACCCTCATCCTCAGAGAAGACAATAAACGTACCTCTAGGAAAACTCAAGGTTCTCCCCGGAGCTGTTTGAATATTTTCTTCTCCTACCACCCCCTACATATTTTATATTCTATGTGAACATTTATTAATAAACAGAATACATTTACAGAAAAAAAAAACATGAATACAATGGCACAATGTATCAAACATCATGATACATGATATCCTTTTTTCAGGATGGTTTTAACAATACAAACAGAGTTGCCCAGTTCTAACTCCACCTCCAGACTGTCATAACGGCTTCTTTATCAGTGTCATTATTACAGCTGAATACTATACGGAAGGTATCCAGACAAATAAGATAAAGAAAAAAACAAAAACAACTGTTTTGAGGACTTAGATCATTTTGAATGTCTGTTCTGATGTTCCTGACATCTACTTCATAGACAGATTCTCTAGTGCTTGACAAGCATACCTGGAGAAACAATATTTCCCTTCTTTTGTATTGTAACTCACGAAATCATAATAAAACGATTGCAAACAAACCACGGAACGGGTGGGATTTGAACTCATAGAGAGTGAATCGTAAATCTCCAGGGCAGTGCATAAGCCACTCGACCGCGTAAGCCACTCGGCCAGCTGGCCGAATGGCTTATGTACTGGCCTGAAGTTTTACGATTCACTCGCCATGGATTCAACCCCCACCCGTTCCGTGCTTTCTCTTGTATTTGTTAATATATTAGCTGCGAGATTCGAGGCAGCTACCTCTGTTAGTGCTGTACTGTTCACAGTCAGTTATTCAGTCTGAGGCTGCTACTTTAATTGTGTTTAATAACTTTCTGTATTTTGCAGTCTGCTTCAAAATACACGGAGCGCATGGATGGGATGGGTGGGTTTATGAGAGGCTCTTAGATAAGTGATGCCAGATCTCCTCATGAGGCTCGACACTTTAATAGATAGAGCAACAAGACACTTTTGGCATCTCCCCTCTAGCGAGTCTTTTTTTTTTTTTTATGTTTACCTTTTCATATTTAATATTCATTTGTGACAGATTTGCATGTAAAGTTCCCCGTGCGAGCCTTCTACCTACAGCTGAGCTGTTAGGGTGGTCTTGACGACCTGGTTTGGTGGGGTTTGAGCAAGCTTAGTGTTCAGGTCTGGTGGCTTCATGACTACAGTAATGATGGTCAACATAATAATAATAATAATATTAATATTAAAGGCAATAATAATAACAACAATAATGACAATAATAATAATAATAATAATAATAATAATAATGATAATAATAATAATAATAATAATAATAATAATAATAATAATAATAATAATAGCAATAATAATAATAATAATAATAATAATAATAATAATAATAATAATAATAATAATAATAATAATAGCAATAATATAATAATAATAATAATAATAATAATAATAATAATAATAATAATAATAATAATAGCAATAATAATAATAATAATAATAATAAATAATAATAATAATAAAATAGCAATAATAATAATAATAATAATAATAATAATAATAATAATAATAATAGCAATAATAATAATAATAATAATAATAGCAATAATAATAATAATATAATAATAATAATAATAATAATAATAATAATAATAATAATAATAATAATAATAATAATAAAATACTCTATTATATATGATGTCAAGATTAATGCACTTTTATTTGACGTGAAACATCTTTTGCATATGTTTCATGGTCTAGTTAAAGCTATTCACAGTCATGAATAAATTCTTATTCTACAGTACTTGACGTATGGTAGGTGAAGTGCATTCATGGATTCATTTAGAGATTTACAAGAATTCACAGTTTAACTAAGCAGTATTTACTATGTGTCTCCATTCAATTAGAAACTCTCATATGGTGTTTCAGTACATTTAGACACTAATAAATTGCTTCTAGATAAATTAATATGAATACTGAAAGAACCGAAGGTTTAGCCAAAGTAATATAAAACTAAACTGGATTTTTAAAACTGCCTAAAAAATTCAGTTTATCTCCACAGAACTTTTTTTTTTTTTTTTTTTTTGGTCATGAAATTTAGTTTTTTTTTTTTTTTTTTGTAAATTCCTTGTTGAAAATTTAATTCTTATTTATCAAAACACAAAAAAATTAACCCGACTAAATATAGCAAAATCTGTGTGGAGAATGTTATAATACTGGGCTGCCTTATTGGACAATAATGTCTCTGAGAATAATATTAATGACTGACGAGGAATCCGTTTATAACAACACTTCATAGCGCATACACACACACAAAAAAAAAGGCGTCGTAGTGGTGTAAAATGAGAGAGAGAGAGAGAGAGGAGAGAGAGGAGAGAGAGAGAGAGAGAGAGAGAGAGAGAGAGAGAGAGAGAGAGAGAGAGAGAGAGAGAGAGAGAGAGAGAGAGAGAGAGAGAGAGAGAGAGAGAGAGTTGTTAGGTCTTTATTAACCATTTATTTCATCAGGTTAGCCCCTCACTAACAACTACTTACAAACAAACAGCGCATCAAGAAACTCCTCATTAATCCCTATCAGTTTCTTGCAGTCGACGGACGCTGCTCTCAAGACTCACAGATGCCTTCTTTTCTTCTTCTTGGCTTCCTTTCGTAAAAATGTCTCTAAGAGGCAAAAGTTTAAATCGATTTTTTTATGGGTGTCTGTGCTGCACTTAATATAACTGGTGGCGCTGCACCTCACACAGTTGGTGGTGCTGCACTTCACATAGTCAGTGGTGTTGAGCCTCACACAGTTGGTGGTGCTGCTGCACCTTACACAGCTGGTGGTGCTGAGCCTCACACAGCTGGTTGTGATCCACCTCACATAGTTGGTGGTGCTGCACCTCACATAGTCGGTGATGTTGAGCCGCACACAGTTGGTGGTGCTACTACATCTCACACAGCTGGTGGTGCTGAGCCTCACGCAGTTGGTGATGCTACTGGATCTCACATAGTTGGTGGTGCTGAGCCTCACACAGTTGGTGCTGCACCTTACATAGTTGGTGGTGCTGCACCTTACATAGTTGGTGGTGCTGCACCTTACGTAGTTGGTGGTGTTGAGCCTCACACAATTGGTAGTGCTGAATCACACACATAGATGGTGTTGCTAACATGAGTGCTTGAAGGCTCACACAGCTGGTAGCACGGAAGCACACACAGCTGGTGATCTCGCTCTTTTTGTGAAGGCATAAAAGCTACTTGGATTCATTAAGAAGTAAACAGTAACTTTACTCACAAAATACTGTGCTTTAAATACCTCTCAATAATTCCCTGTTTTCTCTTGAATTTATACGAACTCTAATCAAACATCGTCTATAATGAGAATCAGCGTCGTGTTGATCGAATTTTAATGGCGTGTTGACATCAACAAGGGTTTGTGTTATTTCCTAGCATAGCCTTGACAGACAACGCAGCGAAAACAGAAAAAAAACGGTAAGAATTTTGCCTCGAGGGATGAATTACTGGGCAGCACCATTCATGTCGAAAGTGAGAACACTGTCATAATGCCAATATTTCGTTCACACACAATGAGCAGCACCTCTCATCTTGTGTGAACATAGCATCATGTGGGAATTACGTTACATCCCGCGTAACTGACGCGTTTGCCACGCCATAGGCGATATCAGCTCCAACAATGACTGTTTTAAAAACCAGGTATCTTAATCATAACAAATTACCATTATCTAATGAAGAAGAATAGGACTCCTCATCTCTGAAACAGGGCCAAAACGGAGTCTCTAACCACTGTACCACGACCGTCTACATTATTTTGCGACGTTAGAAAGATCCCAACATTGCTCCAAACCCGTCTGTATTCTGACTGGGGGTTACAGACGTATATTTTCGTCAGTGCGTCTGATTATCATACTACGTGAGATTAATGTGGATGTATTAGATCTGAATAGTTCCTGGGTAACGTGGCATTGATGAAAATAAACACATACGGCCCATGACCGGCCTCAGATGCGTTTTGTGGCAATGTTAGGGTCTCCCCAACATCCCAAAATTATATAGTCCGTCGTGGTAGAGTGGGTAGTGTTACGCCTAAGGTGTTGCTTCCGAGAGGAGCTGGGGAAGTCATACATGCCTCAGTTCGATCCCTACTGCTACCTATATAAAAAAAATCCATATGAGTGCAGATTAAATTTTTTAAGTAAGATTCTTCTGCAGTTAATCTTGTTATTTAATTACTGTTACTTTATAATTTAATTAAATTAAATATATATGAAATCCAATAGGTAAGAATTATATACTATATTAAAAAGTTATCCATGAACATAAATACATTATCTCTATGTCAGTTCTTTGCACAGTTCACAGAAACTAGTGCTCTAAAAATTACTCATAATAATGAAGAATCTTATACATAGCAACGTCCTGTATACATAATGAGTAACTAAAAATTAAGGCTCTAGGAGAGAGTAAACCAATCTTTGGACCGAAAAAAGCTGTAAAATATGATGAAATATGACAATAATGTCTGGAAATCATCCACTCTGCGCCGCGACCATATGTCTCCTGCTTTATAGCCCAATAAAAAGTCAAGACAGGCCATACCCGGCGCACACAACCCTTGAGGTTGTAGAGACCAGGTTCTACTTAACTGCGAGCACGGTTGTGCTTAGCTTTGAGTATTGTAATGTAGTTAAGAGACGGTGCTTCAAGTCCTGCTTAGCTTTGAGTATTGTAATGTAGCTGAGAGAAGGTACTTCAGATCCTGCTTAGATTTGAGTATAGTAATATAGCAGAGTGATAATTCTTCAGGTAATGCTTAGCATTGGAGCATAGCTTGCTAACAGATAGATCGTGCCTAGGTCCCTTTGAGATTAAAATTCAGCTTGCATGCAATGGGATGCCACTTGAGGTCTTGATTAGTTTCGAATATGACTTGCCAACAGAGCTATAGTAATTCACTCCATCTGTAAAATATAAACAGAACTGAGGCAGCTTTCTAGATCCTACATAAGTCGAATAAAAAAGAATGAAATTCAACAGAAGAAAATCAGTAAAAGTAAAATCAAAAGAAAGTAGAATCAAAGGGGACCCAGAATAAATAAAATGATAATAAGTAAAAGATAATAAAAGATCAATCCAAAATTGCTTAGGAAGACATAATAAGAGAGACGAATCTTTTCTGCAGAAGATGAAATCAAAGAGAGAGGCTTACAACGCAGACCTCAAGCCCCTGTGTATTTTATGTGATTTCCTTACTTAGTTAAACGTATACAAGTGGGGTGAGATTTTTATGTGGCGAGGGGAAGCAGGTGATGTTACAGTGTAATGAACAGGTAGTATTTCTGAATGACAAGGAGAGGCAGGTAAAGTCACTATCTGTCCAGGATAACAAGGTGATGTTACTGTGTGATGTGGAAAAGCAGTTGACATTAATGTGTCAAAGGGAAGTAAATGAAGGGACTATTTGACGGATAAATATTTCATAGCAGTTGGCGGCCTGTGCATGAAATTTAATCTAAACTGAAAAGATGAATTCATTATCATTTTATTTACCCTACCTTATGTACATACATCTTTTTACAGTTAATTCAAAATTAACAATTTTCCTTCATAATCCTAGCAGTGGAAATGATGGTGTAGAAACCTGGCCAAAACAAGTCACAATTAAATGAGCAGAAGTGATGACAATAAGATACACGAAAACACTTGTTGTAAGTAAAAAACAAAGAACTCTATAGTGGACAAAAGCAGTAAATAAGTAAAAGATGAATGCAACCTAGAGATCTAAGGAGCAGCATGTAAGACAAGCTAAATAAAAAAACCAGCCAATGATAAGAAATTAAAATAAGGAACAGAGAAAAAGAAACACGGAGGAAGAAAGAACATTAAGCACCCAATGGCGAGCATTACTATACGAAAGAAATAAATTACTGAAATAATAAGAGTAAAAATGGGGAGAAGGGAAACCTCCACGTACATGTAGTGGAGATGGCAGCATAACTAACAGTGAGCATACCATCAGATGAGGTAATAATTTACATTACCTACTAATGCTAGTTTTAGTAGCACAGCTGAACCTTGTAGCACTTGAAGGTTTTAAACGTTAATATCACAGAGTATTAATTCTATTTACAAGTGTAAAAAAGACAGCACGAGAAACTTTATTGGCATCAAATATGTTAAGATAAACGTTTTATATATATATATATATATATATATATATATATATATATATATATATATATAATATATATATATATATATATATAAATATATATAATATATATATATATATATATGCAAAACAACCACTGTGAAAGAGTAGTGAAATTCCAAGCGCTTTCGTGACTACTCACATTGTCAAGGAACATTATATATAATATATTAATATATATATATATATATATATATATATATATATATATATATATATATAATATATATATATGTATATATATTAATATAATATATATATGTGTATATATATATGTCGTGCCGAATATGTAAAACTGGTCAATTAGCAAGAACTCATTTAAAATTAAGTCCTTTCTAAAAAAAAATCTTATACGTTTAAAGATATATTTTTTCATTAATGTTAATGTAAAAAAAAATTAATTTTACACCAAAAGAATCTTAGAAAACTTACCTAACCTTATTATAATAAGAACAATTTATTTTAGCCTAACCCAACTAAATATATTTTAGTTTTGTTTACAATAATTTAATACTAAACAAACACAGTGAAATATATTATTTTCGTTAGGTTCACAATGATTTTGGCGAAATTATTGCATACACAAATTTACACTTGTCCTATATGGCAAGATGAGCGTTGCTATTTAAGCCAAGATCGCAAGTTCTGCCTATTCGGCACGACATATATATATATATATATATATATATATATATATATATATATATATATATATATATATATATATATATATATATATATATATATATATATATATATATATATATATATATATATATATATATATATATATATATATATATTATATATATATATATATATATATATATATATATATAACATATATGTACAATGTTATCTTACTTTTTTTTTACATGCACTCGTAAATGGGAAGATGATCGGACTTGCTTAATATTGACGGTTTATTTTCTACTAGCGCATTGAAGTTTCCTTTTCCACACTAATTTAAAAAAATACCCTAAGATGTATATAAATATATATATTATATATATATAATATATATATATATATATATATATATATATATATATATATATATATATATATATATATATATATAATATATATATCATTTTATCTCATGTCACTATGAAGTAATCAAGCCTGTGATTCTCACAATTCAGTTAGGTTCATAAATGAGAAACAACATTGATTTCATTATAAGGATGGAGAGATGGATATTTTCACCATTTGCTACTCCATCTCCGTGACCACTCGTGATCAGTGGTTAGTGAGAAGAAATTTCACATGACGACAAACACATTAGATTTAGGAGGAAAGAACAGCAACCACAGCGAGTAGCTGTTTCATAAGATGGTTGTGTTTCATAAGGTCGCTTTGTGTCTGGCTGTTTAACAAGGTAGCTATATTTCATAAGAAGGCTGGCAGAAAGGAAGATGCATAAGTGTGCTACATAGATAAGTGGAAGGATAAGTAGGTAATGTATGACAGGTAGACAAGCTGACTGGAAAGTAGGGAGATCGGTAAGTGATTGAATGCAGGAACATGGATGTGCATCAGAAAGGCAACTTGTACTGAAGAACACAATAGCATAGTAGAGATGAAAGTAGGTAAACAAGTAGACGGATAGATAGATAGGTAGAGAAAGAAAAATTAAGGAGTTAGACAAGATCTAGAAGAAGGGAGATGAGGGCTTGATACAACTTTAGTTTCTCATGCAGGCAGCGTCGAGTGTGGTGTGGACCCCTGTAGTTTCTCACCTGACTCACTCCTGCTTTTGATGTGTTGCTGTGGTCTGCAGCCTCCTTAACACCCAACGTTCCTCTCACCCACATGATCAGCATATTGCATGGCAAACGAATGTTTCATCTTTGCCACACACACATTGCAAGCATACGTTTCACCTGTGCAACATATGCAGTACCTACTTGGCAAGTGACCTTTTTTCATTGTACAAAACATACGTACTCTTAACTGGCAGGCTGAATGTGAGAGAATTTTCACTAAATTCTCTCGATTCGTTTTGTTTTTGCTAAGTTTACATTAGGTGGTTTTGGATACATTTTCTCCCTGGTGTGTTTTTAGGATATCATTGAGATTCCTCCTGTCCCTCTCGGCAACTTCTTGACTGACACTCAAGTGAAAATTTTACCTCATTTGGCCGTCTCTTCATAAGGAATTTTTCCTTTAGACAAATATTTTACCTGTGTGGAGGAGGGACGGGCCGCAGCTGTCATGGTTCGTCTGTTTACTGACCTCTGTCTTGGAGGATGGACTGTGTGCCAGTCACTTGTATTCGCAGGTGAGGTTGATATACCTGCAGAGACCAAGAGTGGTATTTCCCAAAACGTGCTCCTAGATTAAGTCAAATAATTTACTGCGTGGAATCACCAACAACCCGCAGTTAAAGGCCTTGCTGAATATGGAAAGGGAGTTGCTATAAAAAATTTCTTACTTGATAATTTGCTTTATGGGCCTAGTCGGGGCAGTATGAATCTAGTCATGAATAATATTGAGCCGAGACAGGCATCTGTCTTAATTCAATCCATCGTATCATATGGACAAAACGCTCGCTACTGCTACTGAGGGCACGTAGATCTATGCCATGACACAAAAACAACACACACACACACACACACACACACAAAACGACACACAGCACATAACACATAACAATTTGTCTGGTTACAGAAATCACAGGATTTAGAAGTTTTCTTGCAGAGTAGTCAGTAGGATAGTAGTTTGAAAAGCGTGTAGAAGATCCATACATACTTACAGAGTGTATGATTTAAACTCCGTTCAAGGGAGAGATGACTAGTACGATAGTTAAAGCGTGGCCAATTCTTGATCGACCCCTAATCCTCAATTGTGAGCTCTAACTATGGTGAGCTCTAACCACATTGGAGCTCAATCACACATACGACACACATCAAACACACGATTCAAAACACATCACACACGAACAGCTTTACTGATTCATTATGTGGTCAATGCCAACTAATTCCTCCGGGCTGTAGGAGGTTTGTAAGTTTCATCGTCTTTACTCAACTACTCATTCACCCCGTCGGAGGAGCTTCACCGTTTGCTCGTAGAGCTCTAAAGTCTTTGTGGAGCTCTAACTTCATTGTGGAGCACTGAATTCTCATCGTGGAGCTCCGATTCTTCATGTGGAGCTCTGATTAACCGTCGTGGAAATCTAATCTCCCATGGAGCTCTGATTCACCATGTGGAGCTGTAATTCACCGTCGTGGAGTTGTAATTCATCGTCGTGAGCTCTGATTCCTCGTGAAGCTCTAATTTCACCGTCGTGATTTCTGATCATCCGTCGTGGAGCTCTGATTCATCGTCTTGGAGCTCTAATTTACCATCCTGGAGCTCTGATTCACCGTCGTGGAGCTCTCACCGTCGTGGAGCTCTCACCGTCGTGGAGCTCTCACCGTCGTGGAGCACTGATTCACCATCGTGGAGCTCCGATTCACCGTCGTGGAGCTCTGATTCACCGTCGTGGAACTCTGATTGATCTTCCTGGAGGTCTGATTCACCGTCGTGGAGGTCTGCTTCATCTTCGTGGAGCTCTGATTCTTCTTCGTGAAGCTCTGATTCACCGTCGTGAGTCTGATTCACCGTCGTAGAGCTCTGATTCATCTTCGTAGAACTCTGATTCACCGTCGTGGAGCTCTGATTCATCTTCGTAGAACTCTGATTCACCGTCGTGGAGCTCTGATTCACCGTCGTGGAGCTCTGATTCACCGTCGTGGAGCTCTGATTCACCGTCGTGGAGCTCTGATTCACCGTCGTGGAGCTCTGATTCACCGTCGTGGAGCTCTGATTCACCGTCGTGGAGCTCTGATTCACCGTCGTGGAGCTCTGATTCACCGTCGTGGAGCTCTGATTCACCGTCGTGGAGCTCTGATTCACCGTCGTGGAGCTCTGATTCACCGTCGTGGAGCTCTGATTCACCGTCGTGGAGCTCTGATTCACCGTCGTGGAGCTCTGATTCACCGTCGTGGAGCTCTGATTCACCGTCGTGGAAGCTCTGATTCACCGTCGTGGAGCTCTGATTCACCGTCGTGGAGCTCTGATTCACCGTCGTGGAGCTCTGATTCACCGTCGTGGAGCTCTGATTCACCGTCGTGGAGCTCTGATTCACCGTCGTGGAGCTCTGATTCACCGTCGTGGAGCTCTGATTCACCGTCGTGGAGCTCTGATTCACCGTCGTGGAGCTCTGATTCACCGTCGTGGAGCTCTGATTCACCTTAATGAGTTTCATAATTAGTTCATTCTCCCTTCATATGTATTGTTTAATTTTGTGATTCTCTTCTGTTTTACCTCATGAGGCTGTAAACCCGTGTGGGTCATTCAAGACACGTTCATGATGGAGGCTTGACCCTCCGTTCAGTAATTCGCCGGCTCCGGTCTCTGACTGGTCAGGCCATTGGTTGGCGCTCTACACGCAGAGCTGTGCACATGGAGCGTTGAACTGGCGTTCAAGATCGGACTCTCATGTCTTTTTTTTTTAAATCTTGTTCTCCTGTTCAGTAAATACAGTTCAGTGTCTGTCTGGCCCTCATCAGGAAAACGGAGGTTCGAACCCACGTTTCATACTGGGTTTCCCAAATTTAATGTGCTCGGTGCGGGACTTTTAACTCATTTTTAGATATGCTTCACCCATGCTTGTTTTTTTTTTTTTTTACTCTGTCAGTCTGCTTGTTATTTTTATTTTCCTCGATCTGTCTTTTTCTTAACCCCTGTATGCTTATATTTTGTGTCTGTCTGTCTGTCTGTCTGTCTGTCTGTCTGTCTGTCTCTCTCTCTCTTCTCTCCTCTCTCTCTCTCTCTCTCCTCTCTCTCTCTCTCTCTCTTCTCTCTCCTCTCTCTCTCTCTCTCTCTCTTTTCTCTCTCTCTCTCTCCTCTCCTCTCTCTCTCTCCTCTCTCTCTCCTCTCTCTCTCTCTCTCTCTCTCTCTCTCTCTCTCTCTCTCTCTCTCTCCTCTCTCTCTCTCTCTCTCTCTCTCTGCCGCTGTTTGTTTATAACTGTTTATCTCTGTCGTTGTCTATCTCTCCATCGCTGTCTAGTACTCCGCCGTTTATTGATCTCTCCGTCCCTACTTACCTCTCTGTTTTCTGTCTAATTTATGTTAGTCTTTCCTTCCTCTGTTCATCTGTATCAGTCTATCGTCTATATATCTGATGTCTCTTTAACTGTCTCTTTCTCTTTCTCTGTTGCTATCTCTGTTTCTCTCCCATCCCATCAGTATATCTGCTTGGACTCTTTCCCCGGTGTCTGCCAGTCTTTCAGTCCTCTCCTCCGTAACAACGGTTCGAACGTAGTGATTCCATGATTTACCTTTCATTGAGTAGATCCCGCTCTGAGGTATCCAATACAGTTAGTTGTTCGAATGCGTACATGAGAGCCGACGTGCGTTTATTTAATGATGCAGGAGGGAGGCGGTAAGTGTCCAAGTATACCCAAAAGGGGCTGACTTTTTTCTTGTAAATGCAAAGGAGTACACGGGGAAGTTGGAAAAAAAAAACAGGTACAATGGGACCTTACAGCGCAGAGCGAAGATGTTTACTAGAAAGGGTCATTGTACCTCTGTATTTCCTTTCTTACTGGGTGGAATGAAGATGGTTATGCAGAAGAACTAATGTGCGGGTCATGGGATATATATTTTTTTTAATCGATACATGGGCTTTGATTACGTAGCTAATTAATGTTAATAATAATAATAATAATAATAATAATAATAATAATAATAATAATAATAAAAATAATAATAATAATATAACAATAATAATAATAATAATAATAATAATAATAATAATAATAATAATAATAATAATTATTATTATTATTATTATTATTATTATTATTATTATTATTTTCTCTCCGAAAAACCTACAAAGAAATTCAAATCCGGGATGGAGAGGGAAGACCTGAAACTGAGTACAGACTGGGAGGAAAGCGATAACAAACATCAACAATGGAAACAGACCTAGATGTAAACATCTCTTCCGAACATACTGATGAAAAATATCGGCGGCGCATTTGAGATTACTAGCAACAACCTACATTAACTTCAACCTTAATCAAGAATAACTGAAGGCTCTTTAGGTGAAGTACTGTGTATGACCCATCAGAGAGTATGCCTCACTAAAATGAAACCCCTCATCTGATGAGGGAAGTTCACAATCCCGGAAAGATCCAGCCAAGTCCCAGAGCATAGATAGGGCTTTGCAAAAGGAATGGAACATGAGGTCTTTTTAAGAGATTAAGTGAGACATAACTACTACATACAAGATTCTCAGAGGAACTCAAACAGTAGAAAACGACAAGTTCTTTGAACTGCTTGACCCAGGAGCAAGAAGGTGTCAACTGCAGCTAAACACAGATGAATGACAGAAACGTTAGGAATGTTTTTTTCTTTCTCAATGAAGTAGGAAAACATAATGAATTAGAAGAAAAGATGGCTGCAAATTCCATACGATGCTTCAGGAGTAGAACTAAGAGACCGATCGACGAAGTTTAAGAGGCAAGGGCGAGAGCTAAGACTCATTCACTGTAAAATGCAATTCAGCGAGCACAACTCATTTGAGCGCACAAATATAACAGCCAACCACACCCCACTCCATCTACCTCTCTACTGACTCACGAAATCGTAATGACACGATTACAAAAAAACCATTCCACGGGTGGGGTTTGAACCTCTCTACCATTCCTCACATCCACACCGCCACCCACACCCATTCTTCCAACTTAGTTCCACACCCTCCCTCCTCAAACCGACACTCACCTTTCCACCCAAACCAACCCCTTCATCTCGAACACACCTCCACTCAGAATGAACAAGACGGTTCAGGGTCCTAGGCGGACCACTGATGTCTATGACTGAGTGAGTCGAGTCATGGGAGGGGCACCAACAGCACGCTTAACTGAAAGAAAGATTCCGACATCGGATTCGGTAAGTTTTTGACTAAAGGCAGACTACACCTCGGCCCTCCACGATAACTGTCTCATTACCCGCTGGGTTTATGCCCTGTGTTTTGGCATACCTGTCGGATGGAACTACGTAACATTTTGTATGTATTTCTTTCGCGTTCCGAGGTAATTCCAAAATGCAGCTGTTCCGTGTTTCACCAGGGCCAGTTTAAAAGGCCAGCGGAACACATCAAAGGAACTGAAATCTCAGAAAACCTGTTCTGGGTTCTGAATATTAGACATTGTGCTGGCTCAAAGGCCGTGTTCAATTGTGCTAGCCTCGATTTTCTCATTTAAGTGATTATTAGTCTTTATATAAGAGATGGTTGAATGTCCTAAGGGAGAAACTACTCGTAGATCAAGATGATAACAAAAATATGATCTTTAAAATCTCCTAAGATTACTAGTTGTTATTTTGTTATGACGTAAGTGGAGAAGTTGCTTTGAATTTTTCTAGTATTGTGTTTACTAAGCCGCTTTTATATCTGCGTTTTACACTTGCCGGGCTCCAGCTCTTGATCTGCCTCTTAATTTAGTGCTATCTGACGACGGCTGTTACTGTCACAATCATTTTCCATATGTGATTTCTCTTTCGTAAGACTCTGGGTTAAATAAGGCTATTCTTGCTTTCTCTGATTATCCCCCAGAGTATTCTGCATGTTGTGATCATGTCTCTTTTACTAGCTTCATGGGTTTCCGGTACGAGTCTGGTAACATTCCCTTTAACCAGTAGTTCTGGAGCGGGTCTCGTAATAATCCTTTCCAACCTGTAACCTTCCTTAGCCTCCCTATGCGCTATACTCTTAGTCTACATTACTGCTAAATGTTCAAGGACTGGTTTTACATAAAGGGTAAACAGTTTGAAAGATTATGTATTCAGTCTCTAGAAGTCAGTCTTACTTTTATTAGTATGACTATCGTCGTTTTATCTTTTGTTAATGTGTGCTTCAGGAGATAAGGCGGAGGTGATAACTCCTCATTGATCCTTTTACCTTTTATACGACAATAAATGTGCAAACTAAGAGTCGTTATCCTACCTCGATTCATTTCAGTCTATCCTTATTTAGATTATACTACCACCCCTACAGTTGTAGGTTAATGCCAGGTGCCTATTTACTGCTAGTTAACACGGACTACATGTGCATGGAGACTTAAAGATATGTGTCGACTCTGTCAGACCTGAATCCTTGCTTGATTCACGCAGGTCTTCTCACCCATGTAATACAATGCATCTAGTCTGCTCGTCTAGGTGTTATACTGCCACTGACTTAATAACAGACACGCTATAACACAAATCTTTTGAATCATTAACACTCTGCTATTTAGAGATATAAAAGTATTATTTTTACCTTTTACTTTTATATACACAAATCTAGACTCATATATGAATATGTACAAACCTTATTTTCTTCTCTAATCCATAATATGTAAAGCGTGTTCATCCGAAGCTTCGCTAAAAGATATTCGATGATTCTCATTCTCATACATAGCTCTGTTATTGTAGATGAATGGTTCAACGAACCGACACGTTGTTAAATTAGACACATGTGCAACTCTTGGGTATCTTTATTGAGGAAACGTTTCGCCACACAGTGGCTTCATCAGTCCATGCAAAGGATAAACTTGAAGAACAGGAGGAGAATGAGGTAATCAGTCCCACAGCTTGAGTCGATGTGGTCAGTCCATCAATCTTGAATAGAATACGGCATATGAGCGGTGAAGCAGCTTATAAACCGTATGGCAGGAGAGGTGCAGCAGTCGTAGGTGGTGTCACATTTGTTCAATGTGGAAGTAGGTCGTGCCCAAGGGTTAGGCAAGCGAAGAATTCCCAAGTATTAAGATCCCAAGAAGTTGCACTGTCTGACAGGATTGTAGATGAATGGTTCAACGAACCGACACGTTGTTAAATTAGACACATGTGCAACTCTTGGGTATCTTTATTGAGGAAACGTTTCGCCACACAGTGGCTTCATCAGTCCATACAAAGGATAAACTTGAAAAACAGGAGGAGAAAGAGGTAATCAGTCCCTCTTCGCTTGCCTAACCCTTGGGCACGACCTACTTCCACATTGGACAAATGTGACACCACCTACGACTGCTGCACCTCTCC
>NC_069401.1:50403890-50431390 GCF_026875155.1 Cherax quadricarinatus | reverse complement strand
AGCTCGCTTAAACAAACAAGAAATCAACGTCTCAGACGGTGACATTATACGAGGGTTGCCGAACACCGCCGGAATGTATGCTGGGCACGATCTCGTTTCTCTTGTTTTTCCGGGAAACCAAAGATCACATAAGAACGAACATAAGAACGAAGGAACACTGCAGAAGGCCTACTGGCCCATGCGAGGCAGGTCCAAGTCCCTACCGGCTTAAGCCAATGCACCCAACCTAGTCAGGTCAGGTCACATTGACTTAAGGGAGGAACACGGCAACCGACCTGTTAGCACAAGCTATCAGGTCCAACTCACACCCACCCACATCTACTCATGTATTTATCCAACCTATTTTTAAAGCTACACAACGTTCTGGCCTCTATAACGGTAACTTGGGAGTTTGTTCCACTCATCCACAACTCTATTTCCAAACCAGAAATTTCCTATATCCCTCCTGAATCTGAATTTTTCCAACTTAAAACCATTGCTGCGAGTCCTGTCTAGGCTAGATATTTTCAGCACACTATTTACATCCCCTTTATTTATTCCTGTTTTTCCACTTATAAACCTCAATCATATCCCCCCTAATTCTACGTCTTTCAAGAGAGTGCAGTTTCAGGGCCCTTATCTATCCTCATGGGGGAAAAGGTTTCTGATACATGGGATCATCTTTGTCATCTCCTTTGTAAAATTTTCCAGAGAATTTATATCCATTCTGAAATTTACGGTGACCAAAAACTGTGCAGCATAATCTAAATGAGGCCTAACCAAGGATGTATAGAGTTGAAGAACAACCTGAGGACTCCTATTATTTATGCTTTGATTGAAGCCAAGGGTTTATTAGCTTTATTGCGAACACTTATGCACTGTTGTCTTGGTTTCAGATTCTGCTAACCAGAACTCCTAAAACTTTTTCGCAATCCGTAATATTAAGATCTACATTATTTATTTATATGTGGCATGGTTATTGTCCTGTCCAACATTTAGAACTTTGCATTTGTCTATATTAAACTGCATCTGCCACTTCTCCGACCACTGCATCAGTCTATTTAAATCTTCCTGGAGTGCTCGAATGTCCTCGTCAGAATGAATTCGACGGCCTATTTTGGTGTCATCGGCAAACTTGCCGATGTCGCTCTTTATGCCCTCATCTATGTCGTTTATGTAGATTGTGAACAGCAGGGGGCCCAACACTGACCCCTGTGGAAAAACCGCTCGTGACGCTTCCCCACTCTGATTTCTCCCCATTTATGCAAACTCTCTGCTGCCTATTTGTCAACCATGCCTCTATCCAGGAAAAAATTTCTCCTCCTATTCCATGTGCTTTAATTTTCCTCAAAAGTCTCTGATGTGGGACCCTGTCAAAAGCCTTACTGAAGTCCCTATACACAATATCATATTCTTACCTACTCCTCCTCAAATACCCAGTGAAAAAAAAATTAATAAATTCGTAAGGCAGGGAAAGCCCCCCTTTTTAAAACCAAGCTGAGATTCGTTGATTAATTTTTGCTTTTAAGGGTGGCTACAAACTCCCCTCGGCAATTTTTGATTCCATAAATTTTCCCACTAGGAGGTTAGGCTTATTGGTCTATAGTTGAAGCTAAGGACCTGTCACTTTTTTGAAAATAGGTACACATTTGCCTTTTTTCCATTTCTGGCACCTCCGTTTGTAGTGATTGTTGAAAAAGTTAGCCAAGGTTTGCTAAGCTCCTCTTTACTTCCCTTTAAAACCCCTTTGCATACAGTTCATCGGGGCCTGGGGATTTTTAGGTTTTAATTTATCTATTTGCCAAGGACCATGTCATTGTGACCCCAATAGTGCACAGTTTTTTTCGCCTGTTTTACATAAAAAATCATTTTGGGAAAATCGCTGGGTTTCCCCGTGAAAAACTGAGAGGAAAATGTGTTAAAAATTCTACACATTCCTTTCACTGTCATGAGCTGACCCCGGGGAATTTTTAGTGGGCCATCTTTCCCGATCTTATTCTGTATACCTGGGAAAAATTTTTGGGTTAGTCTTTGATTTCTTGCAAAATTTTCCTCATAATCTCTTTTGCTTTTCTAATTCCCTTTTTTTTTCTTCCTTTTAAATGAAATACGATTTTTAAAATTTCCCCTCTCCTCTTTTTTATTTGCCTATTTTGCCTCTCTTTTTACCCAACAGATATTTTAATCTATTGTTCATCCTTTAGGCATTTTTGTTTGATTGATTTCCCTTTTGGAACATAATTTGACTACCTAGAACTATCCGGGGGAACATCATATCGGCAACCCCACCCCCTACCGACCCCTGTCAGGTCTTCCAGTTCACCCACCTAAGTAATTTTTCAGTCCTATGAAACAGCCAAACAAAGTCAGGGACGGGGACTTGATTGCCATTTTTAGGGGGGGAATTTCCCGAATTTTTTAAAAAAAGAGTGATTTATACACTTCCCCCCAAACTCATCATTAACCTCAAGATTTTTAATTAGTGTTTCCCAAACTGGCAAGAACCAAGTCAAGGAGGTTATTTCCCTAGTTGGCTCTGTCACAAAACCGTTTTAAAAAAACAATCCTGGATCGTATCAAGAAAGTCACCCGACTCAAAAATTTCCTGTAAAAATTGCTCCAGTCAATCTGTCTATAGTTGAAATCTCCCATTAGCACAACATTTTCGTATGTAGATGCCTTACGAATTTCGTCCCATAGAAGTTTACTGCACTCCCTATCAAGATTTGGGGCCCTGTAAATCACACCCAAAATTAGTTTTTCTCGGCCCTCGAGAAGCTGTAACCAAACAGATTCAGTGGCTGACGCTTCTAATTTAATATCACCGCTGTGTTGAAGAGCTTGCCGACGCGGAGTGAATGATACTTAGATGAGGTGGACATTATTAATTATAATAACTTTTCGGCTACCTCACAGTGGGCTGTATCATGTCCGACTGACTCAACAAAGCTAATATATGGGTTAACGAAGATATCCACGTTGTCTAAGATCCATTTACTTTACCTTATCGGTAAATATATACAAATGTATTTTCAGTAAAGGTTTCACTGCAGACATATTGTCTTTCTCACTATCTATCGCTTACACCATCTTTCATCCAACTATAAAACAAGGGCTTACATTGGTCAATGTTTCATTCTGTACTGAGCGAAACCTATTTATTAAAAAAATGTAGTGAAATGTTTATCACAGTATCTGTCTTTATGCCCTCTTGTCGGCGTATTGCCCCAGCGACCCCGTGTGTGCCCAGGTAGTTGGTAGCTGGGTATAAAAGTGAGAGATCACTCCACCACCTTCCTGTCAGTGTGACCCAGAGTGTAGCGCATCCGGCTTCAGCTCACGAACCTCAGCTTCGATCTCAGCCGGATTCATGAGGCATTTGCTTTTAGTTCGCCTCGTACCCTTTATGGATAAGTGTCTGATTCCGTAAAGGCCTCTTGAGTTAAGGAATTCAGAGAAAGCATTCGTTGGAACAAAGGTGTCTTTCTTAATCGCTTCATTTGAAACCAAGCTTGATGATGAAAAATTCTAAAATGAAGCCAATGAGGACTCTCTCCTTATGGGGTATCTTGGTGTGAATAAAGGTTAAGTCGCCTTGTTGTAAGTTAGTTTTCAATCACTGTGAAGAAGAAGTTTGTTTACATCGGGATAATCTCACATGAACGTGAGGATAAGAAAATTCCATCATTTTCGAGTTAAGTGTAAACTTTATATGTGTCAACCTGCATTGAATTTCATCGGAAGCTACCTATTGAAACGCCTCAGGAAGACCTAATATAGTAGGGGCTCTGTTTAGCCGGTAACGGTGTGTGGAATGAGGGTGCTGATTTCTCTGTTCCAAGTTTTCCATGACAGAGTTGCCTCACATCCCTGCGCGGGTGCCATGCCATACCCAGTTTGGTTCACAGGTGTCCTTATTGAAAAGTTCAAATTAAACCGTTCAACTAGATTTGATATCTATAAGATATGCAGGTTTTTTAATAAAAATTTCTGATTGTTCTGTCTTTCCATACATCCATGTTCTTTTTGTTTCAGATTTTTCTTTCAACTCCCATACATTGTGAAACAACCTGCAAACCCTTCTCTAATATTTAGCTGATACATTGATAACCTTACATAATATTATACATAGTATTTTACAAAGTGTTATCTCACAGAACATGTACTATCATTACATTTTGTATTGTAACTATTACCATTTACACTGTTAAAACCAGACAATTATATTTCTCATTGCAATATTTTATGAGTTAAATCGAAACTTGTATTTATTTTTTAAGTTCTCAATAATACCGTGTATCAGACCCTAAGACAGTGGTTCCCAAACTTTTTCAGCTTGTTACCCAATTTAACATGCCACATAAAGCATGTTACCCCTTTCACAAAATGTTGTTATTATTGATATATATGGCTAAACGTGAACGTATACAGCCTCGCATACTCTGCTAATCCTAGCAAAACCATTGAAAACGTAAGAACCACACATACATTATATATAAAATTAATAATAGCTAAAAATTCACAGTAACAGTGGGTAAATACTAACTATATACTGCACAGGGCAGTACACATACATACCAGCTTATGTCTACCTCGCTGATGCTCACAGATAAACTGACAGTTGTGAAATAGAGGCAGCCTCAGGAAGTGAGTGACACGTACTGGACAGGTCGATCTGGGCACTGAGTGACTTTTGCCCCCCTGAGCATATTTGTAAAATCCTTTTGGTTTCCCCACACACTTAGCTATAATATTTCTTCTTTTCTAATACTGGATATAGTTTTGATGTTTATTGTTATTTGGTTAACTTTATTACTTACTTATAATAGGTTTACTTAAACAACTTATATATAAGACAAGTAACAATAATCCTCATAACCGGTACCGTCATTGATATTTCTTGATTTTCAAATTCATAACATTTTTTTTTTGTCACCCCTCCATTACCCCCCAAAAATGGTTAAATTACCCCCAGGGGGTAATTTACCCCCAGTTTGGGAACCACTGCCCTAAGATAACTAAAAGAAATTAAACTATGCAAATTTTAAGTACAGTCAGTAAAAGTATAGTCTATTTGCCTTCAGGTTATTGTATGAGACATACAACAATACTGAAATATAGGATGGTATTTGAAATTGTATTTGAATAATATATTCAATAACCACTTCAAACGTTATAGCAAATTGTTTTACAAAAACAAAATAATAATAAAAATATAAATAAAAATGAGTTAAATTATTAGAATTAAGGTTAAAGATTGCAGACTTTAACATTATTGTAAACTAATCCCCTCACGGAAAGTTCCTTGATGCTGGTGAGGGGCTCTTGATCTTGGGAATTGGATCTGTGCTCCGGTTCCCTCGAATAAAACCTGAATACCTTCCACATCCCCCCCACAGGCGTTCTATAATCCTATGAGTTTAGCGCTTCCCCCTTGATTATAATAATAATAATGATACGTAATTGTGAACTTATCATTCTGGAGCTACAGTCTCACAAATGTACATTACTACAAATGTAATTACTCCTTTTAATAAAGAGGATCTGCCTCTTCGTTATACATTGTTTACACCACTGAACTGAGAGACAATGAGCTGTTATCTCACCTCAGCTCATTTCAAAGTTTAAATTGACTCCAGTACACTATTATGGTTTTCTCAGGATGTTTCCCACAACAGTCAACATACACTCGACTACACATTTACTGCTAGACAAACTGGCAGCAGATGTGTGGAGACAATGCCCCTCACGTCTTCATCCAACCAGGAGTGAGCTCAGGATTATACCTCTGAGCTACAAGCCCCCACCTGCAGCTACCTTGGGACACAAACAAGTATCTATAAGGTTGGCGGACACTGAGGTCGAAAATTCTGGCGATAGCACTGACATTTACAAAAAAGAAGGTTAAAACATTTTAATCTAATAGAACTTTGGATGTTCTTTAGATTGGAAAGAATGTTAGATATCGCCCAGCCGGAGCCGGATTTTCATCTGGGCAGAGTGAACACAGATCACAGGGCCTACCAGAAAGTTTCAGGCTTCCCAAAAAATCTCAGATGAGTTAAAAATTAGAAAAGACGGCTACTTAGCAAATTTATTAGTTTACTTAATTGAATTATTGGCTTTGTGTACACTGTATAAGTCCCATTGGAATCTATACATAACATACATTTTAGATATATAATTATAGATCTGTCTCGACGACTTACATTATAAGAGTAACAACACTAGTAAGTGCAAATGTGGCATTAAAAAGTTATTAGTATTAGGAATAAAAGTAGATATGAAATAATTAACAATGCATTTACTTAGAACACTAATACTCCAGCTAATAAAAATTCTTATAAATATAATTATTTAAACAGAGCACCTGTGAAAATAAGCCTTCAGAAAGGTAGGCAAAAGATATTATGCCCCCTAAAACCATGAGGCGTATTTATTTTGATATTTCCTGGAAGGCATCTATCAACGTGGGAGGGAGAATGTGTCTGGGAAGGAGAAACAAGAGAGTAGATAGAGTGTTGCTGACCGAAGCCAAGGTCGACTACCTAGTCAAGTGTGTGTGTGTGTGTGTGTGTGTGTGTGTGTGTGTGTGTGTGTGTGTGTGTGTGTGTGGTTGTGGTGTGTGTGTTGTGCACTCACCCAATTGTGGTTGCAGGGGTCGAGACTCAGCTTCTGGCCCCGCCTCTTCACTGATCGCTACTAGGTCCTCTCTTTCTCTGCCCCCTGAGCTTTGTCATATCTCGTCTTAAAGCTATGTATGGTTCTTGCCTCCACTACATCAATTACTAGACTGTTCCACTTCCTGACTACTCTATGACTGATGAAATACTTCTTAACATCCCTGTGACTAGTCTGAGTCTTCAGCTTCCAATTGTGACCCCTTGTTTCTGTGTCCCCTCTCTGGAACATAGTGTGTCTGTTCACCTTATCTATTCCACGCATTATTTTGCATGTCGTCATCATGTCTCCCCTGACCCTCCTGTCCTCCAGTGTCGTCAGGCCAATTTCCCTCAACCTTTCTTTGTAGGCCATATCCCTGAGCTCCTGAACTAGCCTTGTTGCAAACCTTGTAGTTTCTCTAATTTCTTGACGTGTTTGACAGGTGTGGGTTCCAAATTGGTGCTGCATACTCCAGTATGGGCCTGACGTACACAGTGTACAGTGTCTTGAACGATTCCTTACTAAGGTATCGGAACGCAATTCTCAGGTTTGCCATGCGCTCATATGTGTGTGTGTGTGTGTGTTGTGTGTTTGTGTGTGTGTGTGTGTGTGTGTGTGTGTGTGTGTGGTGTGTGTGTGTGTGTGTGTGTGTATGTTGTGTGTGTGTGTGTGTGTGTGTGTGTGTGTGTGTGTTGTTGTGTGTGTGTGTGTGTGTGTGTGTGTGTATAGTTTTTGGTGTGTTCTTTTTTCGTGCGCCTTTGTGTATCTCTCTCTCCTCTCTCTCTCTCTCTCTCTCTCTTCCTTTTTGTCTCTCTTCTTTCTTATTGCTTATTACTTATGTATCTATCTGTCTACCTATCTATCTATCTATCTATCTTTCTATATATCTATCTATCTATCTATCTATCTATCTATCTATCAATCTACCTATTTGTTTATATTTCTAGCTAGCTATCTCAAGGCAGACACAAGGAACTTTAAGGAATTACATATATAAGTAGCGAGAGACGCGGAATCACAGTGTATGTTTGAAAGAGTTACTAAAAAGCACGATTACAAACGACTTGGATTCCCAAAAACTGCACAGTCCAGGGCAACATGGCTTCAGGGCAGGTCGCTCCTGCCTCTCACAACTACTGGATCACTATGATATGGCCTTGGATGCACTGGAAGAAAAACAGAATGCAGATATAATATACACAGACTTTCCAAAAGCCTTTGACAAGTGCGATCATGGTGTAATAGCGCACAAAATTCGTGCTAAAGGAATAACTGGGAAAGTGGGGAGATGGATCTTTAACTTTCTAACCAATCGAACACAAAAAGTAGTGGTCAACAGAGTTAAATCGGAAGCTGCCATAGTGAAAAGCTCTGCTCCACAAGGCACAGTACTCGCCCCCACCCTGTTCCTCATCCTCATATCAGACATAAACAGAGATGTAATCCACAACACCGTGTCATCCTTTGCAGATGATACTAGGATCTGCATGAGACTGTCCTCTATTGAGGACACGGTTAACCTACAAGCAGAAATAAACCAAGTTTTCCAATGGGCAACGGAAAACAACATAATGTTCAATGAAGAGAAATTCCAACTAGTCCGTTATGGAAAACTGGAGGAGATAATAACTAAAATTGAGTACACTACAAACTCTGATCATACAACAGAGCGGAAAAATAATGTGAGGGACCTGGGAGTGGTAATGTTTGAGCATCTCATTTTCAAGGATCACAATAGTACCACGATCACAATTGCAAAGAAAATGATAGGATGGATAATGAGAACGTTCAGAACATGAGATGCCAAGCCAATGATAATTCTTTTCAAATCACTTGTTCTCTCTAGGCTGAAATATTGCTGCACATTACCATCTCCGTTCAAAGTAGATGAAATTACAGATCTGGAGAGTGTACAGAGAATCTTTACTGCACATATAAGTTCCATCAAACGCCTCAGCTACTGGGAACACTTGGAAGCACTTGTCTTGTACTCGTTGGAACGCAGGCGAGAGAGATATATCATAATCTAAACTTCGAAAATCCTAGAAGGAATGGTCCCAAATCTGCACGCAGAAATCACTCCCTACGAAAGTAAAAGACTGGGCAGGCAGTGCAAAATACCCCAGTGAAAAATCGTAGTGCCATTGGTACACTAAGAGAAAACATCATAAGTGTCCGGGGCGCAAGACTGTTCAACAGCCTCCCACCAGACATAAGGGGAATTATCAACAGGCCCCTGGCTGCCTTTCAAGTGGGAGCTGGACATATACTTAAAGTTGGTGCCCGATGAGCCGGGCTGTGGTTCGTACGTTGGACTACATGCGGCCAGCAGTAACAGCCTGGTTGATCAGGTCCTAATCCACCGGGAGACCTGGTCGTGGACCGGGCCAGGAGGGGTGTTGATCCCCGGAATACCCTCCGGTAGGTAGACTGCATAAGTGAGAGAGAGAGAGAGAGAGAGAGAGAGAGAGAGAGAGAGAGAGAGAGAGAGAGAGAGAGAGAGAGAGAGAGAGAGAGAGAGAGGAGAGAGGATGCCAAGCTAATCTGCAACTCTTGTATGTTGAAAGACAAATTTAGTCAAACAGATCAGGGTGACTGAGTACTTTTATCCCGGCCACTTCAGGTCCTGGTGAAAATAATTGTCCTGATGTAGCGATCATGTTATGGTATATTTCTCATTCCTGACTCGTATTATTATTATTATTATTATTATTATTATTATTATTATTATTATTATTATTATTATTATTATTATTATATTCATTAGGAAGTGCTAAACACATAAGGGTTATACAGAGCAAGAGTAAGGGGAAGCAATTAAGTTCGATCAGAGGAATAGGAAGAGAAATTCGCTTTCCTGGATCAAGAGCTCCTTACCCGCATCAAGGCACCTTCCCTGAGGGGTGGCTTGGCTCGTAGTTGCCAGCTACCTGACTCACTTTGGTATATACTGTACATCGTGCCTGACTTGTAGTGGCTGGCTATCTTGACTCGCTTAGGTAAGTTTCTGATAACTGGCTTGTACTGACTGGCTACCTCACTGACTCACTTGGGTATATCCTGCCTTATATATATATATATATATATATATATATATATATATATATATATATATATATATATATATATATATATATATAAACACTGATCTCTGGCTGAAGGAGACTTGAACCTACGAACCTTGGGACAAGGTACGCAGTGCTTTACCAATCTACCCACACTGGACAATACCTTGGCGTGTAGCTAGCGCTACACGTTTGATCCAAGGCAGCCAGCTTTCAGGGAGAAGGCTTACAGCTTTTCATCTCATCCCCTGTATGCCCTACACGCCAAGGTATTGTCCAGTGTGGGTAGATTGGTAAAGCACTGCGTACCTTGTCCCAAGGTTCGTAGGTTCGAGTCTCCTTCAGCCAGAGATCAGTGTTTGTGTATATTTCGCCTGCTCTTGCGAATTCCTTGCATATATATATATATATATATATATATATATATATATATATATATATATATATATATATATATATATATAATACATATATATATATATATATATATATATATATATATATATATATATATATATATATAATGTGTGTGTTGTGTGTGTTTATATGAAACGGCATGAACCTGGGGTCGAACCGTTGCCCTGGTGGGTCCAGTACTTTACCACTGAGTTACGAGGCTTTCAATAGCAAGAATCCAGAAACAGGACTTAAAGTCATGTTTCCGTCAGCTGCGGGTCATCATCTGACTAAGACCCTCGTCAGGAAACACTTGTACTGTTTCCTGATGAACCTTACCTAACCTAGCTGCTGCAGTCTTAGACCCTACTGTCTCTTACTACTGCCCCATCAGATTTCGTAGTAAATCTATTCTCACGCCCTCAAAGCCATGTAGTCCACTAACTCAATATAAGTCGTAATATACGACGATAAATGAATAATCAATGTTTATTCATTGGCAATCTGTCTCCATCCGCAGACCTTCCTCATTGCAGTGGCTCTCCACCTCGCTGTTTGAGTTCATGCGGACTATACGTATAATATTGGAGGCGATGCGCAATCCGACCAGTGCGGTGTACATGGTCTAAACTGCTCAGAAACCAAGAGCTGGCACGCCAGACACTATAAGGTCAACAACATCATCATGAGCAGCCTCGCTTCGGCTGGGTGACCGCTGAGAGAGAATCCCTATCACAAGGGTCCAGCGATCCTCATAATCCCACTTGCAGTGTTGTCGAGATCACCATCCATTCCTGTTTGAGGAGTATATGTGGTGTGAATATTATACAAAGAATTTGGAGTTTGAAGATTAGAAGGCGGCATGATGTTACCAAAAGTATTATTCAAAGAGCTGAGGAATGATTGTTGCGATAGTTTGGAATTTAAAGAGGATGGAGCAAAACAAAATGACTGGGTGGGCGTTTGATTTTGGAATGCAAGAAAAAACGGGTAGTGGTCGTCCTAGGAAACGGTGCAGGGACGGGCTAAAGGAGGTTTTGAGTACTAAGTGCTTGGACATCCAACAGGCGTGTGTGACCGTGTTAGATAGGACTGAGTGGAGGCAAGTAGATTTTTCATGATTTGACGTGATGTTGAAATGTGAGCAAGGTAACATGTATGAAGGGTTTCAGGGAAATAGGTCAGCCGGACTTGAGTCCCGGAGATGGGAAGCACAGTGCCTGCACTGTAAAGGATGAGTAGATATGTTGAGTTTGAAGGGACATCTGAACTGCAATGTCATCGCGCTTCTGGCAAGATAGTGATTGAATGAAAGACAATGAAAGTTTTTTTTGATGGCCGATATATATATATATATATATATATATATATATATATATATATATATATATATATATATTATATATATATATATATATATATATATATATATATATAATATATATATATATATATATATATATATATATATAAATATATATATATATATATATATATATATATATATATATATATATATAATATATATTATATATATAATTGAACAAAAATAACTGAGTGCTTTCATGCACTTCAACATAGATGTTCAGAGGAGTTTCCTGGAGACATATTCATAAAGACATGAAAGCAATCATATTGCTGAGAAATTCAGTAATGAAACTGAAGTACAGTATCTTCAACACAAACAATTCAATTTCAATTTGTCAATTTTGAAAGAAAATAAAAACAAAAACGGAGCAACTCTATTGTCCGCTCATTATTCCCAAGCGAAGATGTTATCAGGAATGGTATACAAGGTCTGCGCTGCCTGTAGCTCTGCGGAGTTTGATCGACTGGACAATACCTAGAAGCTCGTGTTTACAATGTGGTCAGTGTCTTGGCAATGTGGAGAATCACACTGATTGATGATTTTCTTAGTGCTTTATTTGTCCTAACACATCTCCCTCAGATGTTTTAACATTACAACCTTTGCGTGGCTTTCAGTTTTCGTAGTGTTCGTAGCACTGCAGTTATGGCAGAAATAAAATGAGAACGCCGTAGTGCCGTGAAAGATTGTGCAACTACTCCTTCCACAATTTTTTTTATTTGCACTGTGTGGTAAAATTATTATTTCACGGACTGAAGTGATGGACATGTGATAATGTGGAGGGACTGCATCCACGACGGTGCTGCTGGCGTATCTCTGTCTGTCTGTCTGTCTGTCTGTCTGTCTGTCTGTCTGTCTGTCTGTCTGTCTGTCTGTCTGTCTGTATGTCTCTCTGTCTGTCTGTCTGTCTGTCTGTCTGTATGTCTCTCTGTCTGTATGTCTCTCTGTCTGTATGTCTCTCTCTCTCTCTCTCTCTCTCTCTCTCTCTCTCTCTCTCTCTCTCTCTAACGCTACGGAGAATCTTACACCCTCTCTTGAAACGTTACACTCCTGTATTTCGAATTTTCATTACATATACACTCACTTTCAGCACATATACACTCACTTTCAGCACATATACACTCACTTTCAGCACATATACACTCACTTTCCAGCACATATGTACTCACTTTCAGCACATTACACTCACTTTCAGCACATATACACTCACTTTCAGCACATATACACTCACTTTCAGCACATATACACTCACTTTCAGCACATATACACTCATTTTCAGCACATATACACTCACTTTCAGCACATATGTACTCACTTTCAGCACATATACACTCACTTTCAGCACATATACACTCACTTTCAGCACATATACACTCATTTTCAGCACATACACTCACTTTCAGCACATATCACTCACTTTCAGCACATATACACTCACTTTCAGCACATATACACTCACTTTCAGCACATATGCACACACTTTTCAGCACATATACACTCACTTTCAGCACATATACACTCACTTTTCAGCACATATACACACACTTTTAGCACATATACACACACTTTCAGCACATATGCACACACTTTCAGCACATATACACTCACTTTCAGCACATATGCACACACTTTCAGCATATATACACTCACTTTCAGCACATATACACTCACTTTCAGCACATATGCACACACTTTCAGCACATATACACTCACTTTCAGCACATATACACACACTTTCAGCACATATGTACTCACTTTCAGCACATATGTACTCACTTTCAGCACATATACACACACACTTTCAGCACATATGTACCCACTTTCAGCACATATGCACACACTTTCAGCACATATACACTCACTTTCAGCACATATACACTCACTTTCAGCACATATGCACACACTTTCAGCACATATACACTCACTTTCAGCACATATACACACACTTTCAGCACATATGTACTCACTTTCAGCACATATGCACACACTTTCAGCACATATACACTCACTTTCAGCACATATACACTCACTTTCAGCACATATACACTCACTTTCAGCACATATGCACACACTTTCAGCACATATACACTCACTTTCAGCACATATACACACACTTTCAGCCACTATGTACTCACTTTCAGCACATATGCACACACTTTCAGCACATATACACTCACATTTCAGCACATATACACTCACTTTCAGCACATATGCACACACTTTCAGCACATATACACTCACTTTCAGCACATATACACACACTTTCAGCACATATGTACTCACTTTCAGCGCATATGCACACACTTTCAGCACATATACACTCACTTTCAACACATATACACACACTTTCAGCACATATGTACTCACTTTCAGCACATATACACTCACTTTCAGCACATATACACACACTTTCAGCACATATGTACTCACTTTCAGCACATATACACTCACTTTCAGCACATATACACACACTTTCAGCACATATGTACTCACTTTCAGCACATATGCACACACTTTCAGCACATATACACTCACTTTCAGCACATATACACTCACTTTCAGCACATATGCACACACTTTCAGCACATATACACTCACTTTCAGCACATATACACACACTTTCAGCACATATGTACTCACTTTCAGCACATATGTACTCACTTTCAGCACATATACACACACTTTCAGCACATATGTACTCACTTTCAGCACATATGCACACACTTTCAGCACATATACACTCACTTTCAGCACATATACACATTCTACTTTCAGCACATATACACACACTTTCAGCACATATGTACTCACTTTCAGCACATATGCACACACTTTCAGCACATATACACTCACTTTCAGCACATATACACTCACTTTCAGCACATATGCACACACTTTCAGCACATATACACTCACTTTCAGCACATATACACACACTTTCAGCACATATACACTCACTTTCAGCACATATACACTCACTTTCAGCACATATACACTCACTTTCAGCACATATACACTCACTTTCAGCACATATACACTCACTTTCAGCACATATACACACACTTTCAGCACATATGTACTCACTTTCAGCACATATGTAATCACTTTCAGCACATATACACACACTTTCAGCACATATGTACTCACTTTCAGCACATATGCACACACTTTCAGCACATATACACTCACTTTCAGCACATATACACTCACTTTCAGCACATATACACTCACTTTCAGCACATATTTACTCACTTTCAGCACATATACACACACTTTCAGCACATATGCACACACTTTCAGCACATATACACTCACTTTCAGCACATATACACTCACTTTCAGCACATATGTACTCACTTTCAGCACATATACACACACTTTCAGCACATATACACTCACTTTCAGCATATATACACTCACTTTCAGCACATATACACACACTTTCAGCACATATACACTCACTTTCAGCACATACACACTCACTTTCAGCACATATACACTCACTTTCAGCACATATGTACTCACTTTCAGCACATATACACACACTTTCAGCACATATGTACTCACTTTCAGCACATATACACTCACTTTCAGCACATATGTACTCACTTTCAGCACATATACACTCACTTTCAGCACATATGTACTCACTTTCAGCACATATACACACACTTTCAGCACATATGTACTCACTTTCAGCACATATACACACACTTTCAGCACATATACACTCACTTTCAGCAATATACACTCACTTTCAGCACATATATACTCACTTTCAGCACATATACACACACTTTCAGTACATATGTACTCACTTTCAGCACATATACACACATTTTTAGCACATATACACTCACTTTCAGCACTTATACACTCACTTTCAGCACATATGTACTCACTTTCAGCACATATACACTCACTTTCAGCACATATACACACACTTTCAGCACATATGTACTGACTTTCAGCACATATACACACACTTCTAGCACATATACACTCACTTTCAGCACATATACACTCACTTTCAGCACATATACACTCACTTTCAGCACATATGCACTCACTTTCAGCACATATACACTCACTTTCAGCACATATGTACTCACTTTCAGCACATATACACACACTTTTAGCACATATACATTCACTTTCAGCGCATATACACACTACCAGAAAATATACAAACACACTTTCATTCCCGAGACAAAAATTGACACTCATACTTACTTCAATAAGAAGCAAAAATTCATATACAACCATATTTTTTTTAACATCTGATTTTGTCGCCATGATACTAGTGAAATGATCTTGATGTGAAGAATTGGCTCTACCTCCCATACTTCCCCATTCCCAAGGCTATGTATTGGTGATACGGTTTTAGCGCTTCCCTTGAAGTAAGTTAAAAAAAAAATTGTCTTTCCCTACTTATTTCTAAATTGGCAGGACGTGCCGGCCAGAAAAATGGCGAGTGGCCATTAATAGCACCTCATTAGTTTGGAAAATGTGCAATCATTAATTATTATGGCCGGAGTAATCAACTGACGCCCTCCAGCCTGACTGAATCTCCTTCCATATAATGCATACGAGCCTTGATGCTAGGGTGAGGGGGCTCTTGATTTAAGGAGCTAGACCTAGGACCAGTTGTTGCTTTCCATGAAGAGAACTTGATTGCCGTCCATTACAGAGGCGTCACATGATCCTTACGCATTGATTGCTTATTTCGATGTTGATGATGATGATAATAATAATTATAATAGTAATAATATTAAAAATAGTAATTATAATAATAATAATAATAATAATAATAATAATAATAATAATAATAATAATAATAATAATAATATTAATAATAACAATAACAATAATAATGATAAAAATAATAATAATAATAATAATAATAATAATATTAATAATAATAATAATAATAATAATAATAATAATAATAACAATAATGAAGAAAAGAAAAGTCTTCAGCCTTGGTATTAAACGACTACCACAATACTTAAAAAATTCAACTTAGCCGGGTGTTGCTACTTTGTAAGTTAACTTAGCGTCAGTGTAGTGTTAGACGAATATTAGTGTTGTTTTCGACGAACATTAGTATTGTGCTAGACACTAGTGGGATGTTAGCTTAGCATCTGAGTGATGATGATAGCTTAGTATTAGTGGCGTTCAGGAGAAAACTCCTAAAATTTTATGCCGGTTGTAAAATTCTAGGATTCAAGTTAATTGTATGATGTTCCACAGCCCAGGAGATGCAGCACAACCTCTGGCAACCGGAATCATTTATGTTTTATCTACCTATAATGATATGGTTAAACCTAAGATGCATCATAATGTCCCAGTGTTGGTATAATGATCGCCAGGGGGACGAAAGACGCACGAGATAAATGAACTGTGAAGCAACGTTGCTTTCTCATAGTGATTATACATATATATATATATATATATATATATATATATATATATAATATATATATATATTATATATATATCTTTGCCAGGTTCGGAACTTTAGCCGCATGGTGCCTTTAACCACTGGGATATCATTAGCTTTATAAGAGCAATGCGGTTCCATGTCATCATTGCTCTAAATAAGAATTAGTCCTTGGCTTTGAAAATTTATTAAATATCCTTTTATGACATTGAATCTTTTGTTAATTGGGGAAGCGTAGCACTGAAGGAATCCGTCACACTGGCCATGTAGAGTTAATCCTAGGGCAATGCTTTTTAAGTTACCGTGTCGCTAAAATATCTTGCAATTATAAAGTAAGAATGACTCGAGTTTGATTCCTGACTTCAGCAGGAGTATACCGTCCCGACGAAGCCACGTGAGATATATGTTATGATATAAATCTGTAGCCGATATTAAAAAATAGTAGCGTGACAGTCATTAGAGACACAGCAAATGTTCCTGACAGTGCAGAATAAATCTTCTAGTCAGTCATTAATGGCAAATTTCAGCTATGCCGCTACTGAAAATTTGAAAAAAAAAAATAAAAAACTGGTTCTGAGAACAAACACAATAAAAAAAACTCCATACAGCAGAAGAGGAGTGTATTGGACCTTTGGAAAATCATGTCAGAAAATCTTACGTTCAAGAAACACGTTAGTTTATCACAGTTGCAGCTAAAATGATAGAATGAATAACAAAAGTCACAAAAATAATGATAATATTCATTTCGTACACTAGCAGTCCCATTTTAAAGTATGAGATGTTATAAACCTTAACACTAAACAATACATATTGAGAGAGTCGGAGGGACTGGTTCCAAATCTGCACATTGAAATTACTCCTTACGAGAGGGAAAGGCATGGTCGACAATCCAAAATAGCCATGATGAAATGTTGGAGTGAAAGACGTTCATTAAGAGATAATTTAATAAACACATTAGATTCACCACTTTTCAAAGCGCCCCTTTCTTATGTGAAGGAGGGAACTTGATAAGCTCCAGAGAGACGTTGCGAATCAGCTAAACTGCAATGCTTACGATTAACTGCATGTAGCAAGCACCAATCATTTGGCATTATCAGGTCGTCAACAGGATGACCTTGCCTTGGCCTGGGCGGCGGTGGATTTAATCCGTGGAACCTTCCCTATGAAAATTCAAGAAATCTGAGGAAGCCCACTTTCCCGGGTGTAGCCCCATCCTGTCCCTGCCATCATCCAGGGTCAAATTCCACCACCTAACCAACTGTGAACACAGGAGCAAACGCTGTTGCTTAATATCTCTGTACTTGCTGCTAGCGTTGCAAGCTTCAGACGTTTTCGATGAATCTTGGAAGACGTGCGGTCGTGGCTTGGGACGCAGACGAGGCCGTTCGTTAATGTTAATGTCTGGGAAACTAATTGGGACGTCTGTTGTAATGAGGAGTCTCGCGCATGAGGGATCCATTGCTGGACGTAATATTCCTTATCTCCGCTGTTGTCTGCATGTTTACTAATACTTACGCCAGTCAGTATATCCCCTGGTCTTTACATCACGGCACTTTGTACATTTGAGAAATCTTTTAAGATGTGAGGTATTTCCAGGGAAGATGGATAGATAGAGATAGTAGAGAGAGAGAGAGTGATAGAGAGAGAGAGAGAGAGAGAGAGAGAGAGACAGGCAGACAGACAGAAGAAACATACAGAGTATGAAGTATGATTAGGCATATATATATATATATATATATATATATATATATATATATATATATATATATATATATATATATATATATATATATATATATATATATATATGTCGTGCGAATATGTAAAACTGGTCAATTAGCAAGAACTCATTTAAAATTAATTCCTTTCTGAAATTTTCTCTTATACGTTTAAAGATATATTTTTTTCATTAATGTTAATGTAAAAATTTATAATTTTGCACCAAAAGGAACTTAGAAAACTTACCTAACCTTATTATAACAAAAACAATTTATTTTAGACTAACCCAACTAAATATATTTAGATTTGTTTACAATAATTTAATACTAAAACAAACACAGTGAAATATATTTTTTTCGTTAGGTTCAGAATGATTTTGGCGAAATTATTGCATACACAAATTTTCACTTGTCCTATATGGCAAGATGTGCGTTGCTATTTAGGCCAAAATCGCAAGTTCTGCCTATTCGGCACGACATATATATATAATATATATATATATATAATATATATATATATATATATATATATATATATATATATATATATATATATATATATATATAACAATAATAATAATAATAATTTTCTATGTGAAAATAAGCACGTAAGTTACAGTACTAAACATCAGTTCAAAATAAATCTTTTTTTTTTTCAGAGGAATAAAAAGACAAGAAATCAATACAACTACTGAAATTTTATTTTTAATCAACAAGCACAAGGGGAATCGTGGAATGTATCTTAGTCATATATTTGCAACCTTCGACAGACAACAACAACAGCGGGACAAACTGACAGAGGAACAGAGAGGGATCACTTGACGAGAACATCTCACTCTGGAAACAGAACACACGTTGCTAAGCCTCTCGAGTTTATGCCTATGGCATACGAGTATAACGAGGAATTTAAATTGTAGGGTGAAAGTGATCCACCTGAGAATGTTACCTGGATGGCAGACAAATGTGAGATTTCGATCCCAAGTGAAAATAATAACGATAATAGATGCTGAAAAGAATTGCAATCATTTAAATACCGTAAGGAAGTAATTTTCGAGGCACTTCTCTGACGGGTGATGGTCTTTATATGTAGAGTTAACAGCAAACCTTGCTTGTAAATATGTTAGAACAGCACAAGGCTATTGTTGATATTGCTGGAAAAGAGCTCTCGAGACTAGATTGATAGTGTTATTGACTTTAAACTGTAAATGTATTGCTAGACACAGCCCTGTTGACTTAAACTCTGTATCCGTTTCGGTCCTCAAACTTAAGAACGATTGCAATGTCCTGCAAATTCCATGGTTTAAAACACTGGTGTTGAGTACAGATAGTCTGTGAAGAAAAGACTCCTTGCAGAACTAGCTTTAATTAGGAAACTATTATACTGTGTGCAGTGCTTTATTATCTCATGATTTAATGATGTTCTACAGAGACGAAACGATGTCCCGGTGAAAGCAAAAGTAAAGTACTGAGAGATTCGCATGAGAAAAGGAACACTTTAATGAGTAATCCTTTCAGCTATCTTAGGGATACGAAAGGAACGTAACTTACCGATGCAAAATTGTTGTCAAAAGTAGCAGATACGAATAACATTGTGGCTAATGAGGTGAACAAATACATTTTTGAGAGCTTCCAATGAAGCAAGATCATCACTCAGTGTTCTAGCAGATTCAAATCTATTATTATAATCAAGCAGAAGCGCTAAACCACAAGGGTTATACAGCGCAGCAGGACAGGGAAGGATGCAGGAGTAATGGGCAGCAAGAGGGAGAGGGATGATTATTAGGTTATGGAGAGCAGGGGGACAGTGGATAGTGCAAGGGTAGAGGGTAGCTAGGGACTGATGAAAAAAAGACAGGGGAGTACTAGAGGCATCATCATCATCAGAGTTTGTGTAGTAAATCAGGTGCTGTCAAAAAGTCAATGAGAGTCTGGATTACAGGAGGGTCCATCAGCAAGACGGGAAGGTAAAGAAAGGGCAGCAAAGCGGAGATGACATTGGAGGTAAATTCTACGTGCTCGTTGATAGAGTAGGCAGTCCAACAGAATGCTGCTAACAGATACTGGAACCTGACAATTCTTACAGAGAGGAACAGGGCGCCTCTCCATGAGATGCCCGTGAGTAAGACGAGTGTGGCTGATGCAAAGACAGGAGAGAGTAGTCTCCCAACCTCGACATTGATGACATGGAGACTGCCAGAAACCTATACTCGGTTTAATAGAATGGAGTTTGTTATGGAGCAGATCAGACCAACGTTGTTGTCAACGGATGAGGTGGGTAGCAATTACAGTAAAATAGGCCATGACTGGAACACCTCTATATGCTGCTGGGAGGTCATGTACTGCTGACCGCGCTGCAGTGTCTGCCTGTTAATTGCCCTGTACGTCAACATGGCCAGGGACCCAACAAAAAACAATTTCTTTGTGTTTGCTAGAGATATGGCGTAACCAAAGTTGGATACGAAGAACTAGGGGGTGAAGTGTATCAAATTTTCGTATAGCCTGTAAAGCACTAAGAGAGTTTGAAACGACCACAATTGGTGACACAGGCATAGATACAATTCGGATAAATGCTACAAGAATGGTATACAATTCAGCTGCAAAAATGCTAGCCGAGGATATAAACGCCTTCGCATGACACTGTCTGGAAACACTGCTGCGAATCTGACGCCGTCAGATGACTTAGAGCCATCGGTGTACACTGCAATGGCATGAGAATGAGAGTGGAAGTGGTCAAGAAAAAGAGAGCGGGAATCCACCGTACGTAGGTGGGCTTTCATGCATGGTAGTAGGAAAGAACAGACTCGAACAGCTGGAACTTCCCAAGGGGGCAGGGAAAAGGGAGATGCTACATGAACATAGAAAGGTGGTAACTGAAGAGAAGACAAGAGCAAATGTGGGCAAAGAGAAAAGGGACGAAGTAAACAGGGGCGACGAACATATAAAGAACGTCTACTAACATCAGTGACTATCCTATATATGGAAGGTTTGTGGAGGTCATGAGATCAAACATAACAGCGAAGGCAATAAGCATCACGGCGATCGGACAAGGATGGAATATTCGCTTCTGGAGTCTCTCAACCGGTGAAGAGCGAAAAGCACCGAGGCATAAACGTAATCCCTGGTAATGGATAGGATTAAGGCTAGAGAGAAAGAAGCAGGAGAGGCCGCCGAATAGATCTGGTCACCATAATCAAGTTTCGATAAAATTAGATCTGAATGTAGGTGAAGGAAAGTTCTACTATCAGCTCCCCATGAAAGATGAGCGAGGGTTTTACGAAGGTTCAGCCGACTATGACAAGTTGCCTTCAGAGAGGTAATGTGAGGTTTCTAGGATAACCGAAGGTCAAACAGAAGGCCGAGAAACCTGACTGTATCACGTTCTGGGATACATGAGCCGTATACATGCAAGGGATGATCAGAGACGACTGAATGTCTAGTGAAACTAATTTGGTGAGTTTTACTATTAGAAAATTTAAACCCATGAGTGGTGGCCCAATTGGAAGCACAGTTGACGGCATGCTGGAGAGAAACTGCAGTGAGGTGACAGTCAGCACCTGCACAAGCTATAGCAAAGTCATCAACATAGAGCGATGACCAAATATTGGAGAGAAGGATAGATGCCAGATCATTTATAGCAAGGAGAAAAATTGTTGTGCTCAGAACACATCCCAAGTTTTCCATTCTGAGGCAATCAAAATAAAAAAAAGTGGGTTGCCCGAGAGCAGGAAGGAAAACCAAGGGACAGGAGGATGAATCTGCAAAGGAAGACTGGGCAGCAGAGCTCATGAAAAGGGAACATGGAACATGGAAGAGAGGATAGATATGGAAAGCAAGAAGTGGGAGATGCAAGTCATAGCAGCAGAGGCTAGGATACAGAGATTAGAAGAGGAGCTGAAAAATCTGAAACAGTCAAAAGAACTAAAGAACAATTTGGGAATGACATCAGAGACTGCTACCTCAGTCACAAAGAAGAGTACTGCAGGGAACAAAGGAGCTAAGTTGCATGTAGAACCCCTGTCAGAGTGGACTGTAATAAATGAAAGAGCTAAGCTATATGTGGAGGCCCTAACAGACCACAGCAGAGCCCAGGGAAAGCTGAAAAAGAAAAATGACAGGCCACCGAGCCCAAGCACAGTAGATAGTGAAACTGAAGAAAGGAAAGCTGCAATGGAGGAAATTAAATCAAATCAGTGGATACATAGGGATATGAAGTGGGAGAATGAAAGGGAGAGGTCAGTCTTTGTGTATGGGGTCCAGGAAGTTGAAGAGAAACCTATGAAGCAAGAAAACAAGAGGGAAAAATGCAATCGAAAGCATCATAAAAGTGCTAGAAGATGACATGACCCAGCTGGAAAATTTCTGGAGAATAGGGGGGTTTGCAAGAAGAAGAACCTGGCCAGTGAAAGTGACTTTCAAGGCAGAATCGACTCAGAACAGGATCCTGCAGGAGCAAGGAAGATTAAGGTGTATCTCGACCCTGATAGAACACAAGAAGAAAGGCAGAAACTGAGATGGTACAAAGGCGAAAAGAGGAAAGAGAGGAGAAGATGGAGATGGAGATGGACAGGAGAACCCAGACTCAAGAGGAACAGAGGGCAACCGAGCAATGGTCGACACACCAGCCGAGGTGGCCAGAAGGGCTCACATGGGGGGAGCAAAGTTTCTAGTTATGAGTGATTTCAATTACAAGGAGATTGACTGGGAAAACCTGGAGCCCCATGGGGGTCCCAAAATATGGAGAGCCAAGATGATGGATTTGGTACTGGAAAACCTCATGCATCAACATGTTAGAGACACTACCAGAGAGAGAGGTGAGGATGATCTAGCAAGACTGGACCTTGTACTCACCTTGAGTAGTTCGGACATCGAGGATATCATGTATGAAAGGCCCCTAGGAGCTAGTGATGATGTGGTTCTGCACTTTGACTCATAGTTGAGCTACAAGTGGAGAGAGCAGCAGGAATACGATGGGAAAAACCAAACAACAAAATGGGGGGAATACTCAGGCATGAGGAACTTCCTGTACAACATTCAGTGGGAGAGAGAGAACTGACAGAAAAACCAGTACAAGAAATGATGGACTATGTGACAACAAAATGCAAGGAGGCAGAGGAAAGGTTTGTTTCCAAGGGAAACAGAAATAATGGGAAGACCAGAATGAGTCCTTGGTTCACCCAAAGGTGTAGGGAGGCAAAAACTAGGTGTACTAGAGAATGGAAAAGGTACAGAAGACAAAGAACACAGGAAAATAAAGAGATTAGCTGAAGAGCCAGAAACGAATATGCACAGATCAGAAGGGAGGCTCAGCGACAATACGAAAATGATATAGCATCGAAAGTCAAGTCTGACCCGAAGCTGTTGTATAGTCACATCAGGAGGAAAACAACAGTCAAGGACCAGGTAATCAGAATGAGGAAGGATGATGTGGAGTTCACAAGAAATGACCGAGAGGTATGTGAGGAGCTCAACACTAGATTTAAAGAAGTATTTACAGTGGAAACCGGTAGGACTCCAGGAAATCAGAACAGGGAGGTACATCAACAAATGCTGGATGAGGTACACATAACCAAGGAGGAGGTGAAGAAGCTGCTATGTAAACTTGACACCTCAAAGGCGGTGGGACCAGACAACATATCCCCGTGGATCCGTAGAGAGGGAGCAGAGATGCTGTGTGTGCCACTAACAAAGATCTTCAACACATCCATTGAAACTGGGCAACTCCCTGAGGTATGAAAGATGACAGATGTAGTCCCAATTTTTAAAAAAGGAGACAGACATTAAACTACAGACCTGTGTCACTAACGTGGTTAGCATGCAAAGTCATGGAGAAGATCATCAGGAGGAGAGTGGTGGAGCACCTGGAAAGAAACAAATGTATAATCGACAACCAGCATGGTTTCAGGTAAGGAAAATCCTGTGTCACTAACCTACTGGAGTGACAAGGTGACAAGGTGACAGAAGTAAGACAAGAGAGAGAGGGGTGGATAGACTGCATTTTCTTGGATTGCAAGAAGGCCTTCGACGCAGTTCCTCACAAGAGACTAGTGCAGAAACTAGAGGATCAGGCACACATAACAGGAAAGGCCCTACAATGGATCAGAGAATACCTGAAAGGGAGACAACAACGAGTCATGGCACGTGACGAGGTGTCAGAGTGGGCGCCTGTGACAAGCAGGGTTCCACAGGGGTCAGTCCTAGGACCTGTGCTGTTTTTGGTATATGTGAATGACATAACAGAAGGGGTAGACTCAGAAGTGTCCTTGTTTGTAGATGATGTGAAGTTAATGAGTAGAATCAAATTGGTCGAGGACCAGGCAGGACTACAAAGAGACCTGGACAGGCTACAAGCTTGGTCCAGCAACTGGCTCCTTGAATTTAACCCTGCCAAATGCAAAGTCATGAAGATTGGGGAAGGGCTAAGAAGACCGCAGACACAGTATAGTCTAGGTGGCCAAAGACTACAAACCTCACTCAAGGAAAAAGGTCTGGGGGTGAGTATAACACCGAGCACATCTCCTGAGGCATACATCAATCAGATAACTGCTGCAGCGTACGGGCGTCTGGCAATCCTAAGGATAGCATTCCGATACCTCAGTAAGGAACAGTTCACCATTTACGTCAGGCCCATACTGGAGTATGCAGCACCAGTTTGGAATCCACACCTGGTCAAGCACGTCAAGAAATTAGAGAAAGTGCAAAGGTTTGCAACAAGACTAGTCCCAGAGCTAAGGGGATTGTCCTACGAAGAAAAGTTAAGGGAAATCGGCCTGACGACACTGGAGGACCGAAGGGTCAGGGGAGACATGATAACAACATATAAAATACTGCACAGAATAGACAAGGTGGACAAAGACGGGATGTTCCAGAGATGGGACAAAGAAACAGTAGGTTACAATTGGAAGTTGAAGACTCAGATGAATCAAAGGGTTGTTAGGAAGTACTTCTTCAGTCATAGAGTTGTCAGGCAGCGGAAGAGCCTACAATGTGACGTAGTGGAGGCAGGAACCATACATAGTTTTAAGACGAGGTTTGATCAAGCTCATGGAACAGGGAGAGAGGGGACCTAGTAGCAATCAATGAAGAGGTGGGGCCATGAGATATGAATCGACCCCTGCAACCACAAGTAGGTGAGTACACATACACACACACACACGCACACACACACACACACACACACACACACACACACACACACACACACACACACACACACACACACACACATACACACACACCACACCACACACACACAGTCACGCAGACGTGAGTGTTTTTAAGACGCGCAGTAAATGCTAACAGTAATCAGTGGTAGTGACAATGTCAATCCTACGAGTGATAACCAAATTTATTAGTTAAAAAAAGTCGAGAGGAAGCCTGTTAGGGGCCTAGTAGGCACCTGTTGCCACACAGATTCAAATATACAAAGATCAAAGTGAGTGTGGAAGTGGGTGCTCAAGAATTATGAGAGATTGGTTAACAAGTGAAATGTGGGGCTCCATACAGTGAGAGTGAAAAGCCTGTTAGGGGCCTAGTAGGTACCTGTTGCCACACAGATTCAAATATACAAAGATCAAAGTGAGTGTGGAAGTGGGTGCTCAAGAATTATGAGAGATTGGTTAACAAGTGAAATGTGGGGCTCCATACAGTGAGAGTGAAAAAGTTAATAAGCAAAAGGAGAAAGGAAAAATAAAATATATAACAAGGGAAGGTGGCAGGAGTAGGCTTGCTGAAGCAGTGACGTCACAACAGTTGTGAGCCATTGTAAATATAAAGTGTAGCCCACCGAATCTGAAGTGTGTTCTATCATAAGTGAAAAGTGAAATCACTTGAGGAACACGGGATGTATGAGCATATATGGTTATAAACATCATGGGTGAAGGATTTTCAAAATAGTGATACAATGCCTATGTACGACGACTACATCATCAGCATCTGGCAACTTGTCATCACGCTGCTGCCAGTGCAAGTATTGCTCACCTATTGTGGTTGCATGTTGTCAGATTCTGGTCTCTGCATCACTGTTAGATACTGGTCACTCACTCCTGCAAACTATTACCGGAATTAGAGTAGAAATAGCATAGATAAGGTGGAGATAGGGTTGACGAGAGTGTGAGGAGTAAAGTGGTCTAGCAAGGGGTAACATCAGACACATGTAGAAGCTGAGACAAGCTAAATTTTACAACCTAATATTGCTTTCCGTATTTTATAAGTAGAATTGATAAGTGTTAGAATTACTATTGGTAAGTTTTAGAATTACTGGTATTACTACTGGTATTTATTAACAGTATGAATACTTAGAAGAGGGGGCACCCACACACACACACATACAATCACACATACACGAGAGTGGAGTAACAGTCACCCCTCAACCACATACCACCTACCTCCCCTACCCACCACTGGACATCCGTTCCAAGCCCTCTCTCTATCTCTCTCTCTCTCTCTCTCTCTCTCTCTCCTCTCTCTCTCTCTCTCTCTCTCTCTCTCTCTCTCTTCTCTTTTACACAGGGTTTGACAAGGTTAAGGATCCCTAGCTTTATTGACAAGCTATATACAGGTTAAGGATTCCTAACTTTATTGGCAAGCTAAGAGCTGTTACCTACATCAGCTCATTTGAAAGCATTTTTATTGTTAAGAGACATACAAGTAGGGAACAGGATGAAGTTGGAGCCATCTGTGGGCCAGCATTTTCATTTGATCAACTGACTTTATCTCGTTGACATCATTATGATGTACGAATGTGTTCCATACTCGAGTCATCCTGGGTATGTATGATCTCAGATGGAGTGATGTTCTGGAGAAGGGTACAGCCAGAGTGAAGTTGCTGCTTTCTGCCCGTCTTGTGGCATAAAAGCTTGTTTCACGCTGTC
>NC_069401.1:50378890-50401390 GCF_026875155.1 Cherax quadricarinatus | reverse complement strand
GCAGGGGTTGAAGGCAGGAACATCTCAATGGAAGGAAATAAAACACCTCAGAGGTCACAAAGAGAGACACAGTGGGAGGAGGAGAGGGACAGGTCAGTGTTTGTCTACAGGCTCCAAGAAGTTGAAGGGGAAACCTATGATGAAAGAATCCAGGGGGAAAAGAAAGCGATCGAACGTATCTTGAAAGCAATAGGAGAGGGAGACATGACCCAGGTGGCAAATTTTCAGAGAATTGGATGGTTTGCACGCAGAAGGAGACGGCCTGTCAAAGTAGTCTTCAAGGCAGAATCACCTAAAACCAGGGTCCTGCAGGAGAAAGCACGACTGAGGGACAAATCAGAGTACCAGAGTGTGTACCTCGATCGCGACAGAACACAGTAGGAAAGGACGAGACTGAGAGAGAAGGTACATAAACGAAAGGAGGAACTGGAGGCATCGATGAGGACGAGCAGAACCCAGACTCAGGTGGAAGGACAAATACACCCTAGAAGGACTCCAACCACAACAACCCCAAAGCAACTGAACAACCTTAACCATAACCCACACACTGTTCCCTCTGCCCCCACCCCTCACCACAAACCCCACCCGCACTGTGAAAACCCCAATGCAGATGAACAATCTCAATCAACACCCACACACTGTTCCCTCTGCCCCCACTCCCAAAATCACAAACCCCACTGGCACAGCAGCTCCCTACAGGCACTCTGCCCTCACCCCGCACCACAAATCCCACCCACACCACAAACCCCCATAACCCCCCCACGGCTCCCACCGCCGAATCCCAATATTCTCTCAGGTCCACCATGACAGACAAGAAGCTGAAGGTGTGGCACACAAACGCAGATGGAATAGCATATAAATACGAGGATTGGCACGAAAGAATCAACAAGAAGTCCCTGGACATCATAGCAGTCACAGAAACGAAACTCAGGGAGACAATAACAGATGCAGTCTTCCTTCCAGGATATCAGATCCTGAAGAAAGATAGAAAGAGCAGAGGGGGAGGAGGGGTTGCACTGCTCATGAAAACAGATGGAGTTTCGAGGAAATGGAGGGCATGGATGAGATTGGAGAAAGGGACTACATAGCAGGCACAATTCAATCTGAGGAACATAAGGTAGTCATTGCTGTGATGTATAACCCACCACAAAACTGCAGGAGACCAAGAGAGGAATATGATGAGAACAACAGAGCGATGGTGGACACATTGGCTGAGGTGGCACGAAGAGTTCAAACGTGCAGAGCAAAGTTACTGGTTATGGGTGATTTCAACCACAGGGAGATCGATTGGGAAAACCTGGAGCCTCATGGGGGCCCCGAAACATGGAGAGCCAAGATGATGGATGTGGTACTGGAAAACACATCAAGAACACTACCAGAGAGCGAGTGGAGGATGAACCAGCAAGACTGGACCTTGTGTTCACTCTGAGTAGCTCAGACACTGAGGACATCACATATAAGAGGCCCTTCGGGGCTAGTGAACACGTAGTCCTGAGTTTTGATTACATAGTAGAGTTACAGATGGAGAGGGTAACAGGAGTCGAAGGGGAAAAGCCAAACTATAAAAGGAGGGACTACACAGGTATGAGGAACTTCCTGCGGGAGGTGCAGTGGGACAGAGAAATAGTATCAAGGAGGCAGAGGAAAGGTTTGTTCCCAAGGGCAACAGAAACTATGGGAAGACCAAAGCGAGTCTGTGGTTTACCCAAAGGTGCAGGGAGTCAAAAACTAAGTGCATTAGAGAATGGAAGAGGTACAGAAGGCAAAGGACCCAGGAAAACAAGGAGATTAGTCGAAGAGTCAGAAACGAATATGCACAGATAAGGAGGGAGGCCCAGCGGCAGTACGAAAGCGACATAGCATCGAAAGCCAAGACTGACCCGAAACTGCTGTTTAGCCACATTAGGAGAAAGACGACAGTCAAAGACCAGGTGATCAGGCTGAGGAAAGAAGGTGGGGAACTCAAAAGAAACGATCAACAGGTATGCGAGGAACTCAACAGGAGATTTAAAGAAGTATTCACAGTGGAGACAGGAAGGACTCTGGGAAGACAGGACAGAGGGGAACACCAACAGGGAACAGACCAACAGGTGCTGGACGATACGCACACAACTGAGGAGGAGGTGAAGAAGCTGCTAAGTGACCTTGATACATCAAAGGCAATGGGACCGGACAACATCTCCCCGTGGGTCCTCAGGGAGGGAGCAGATATACTGTGTGTGCCATTAACCGCAATCTTCAACACATCCCTTGAAACTGGGCAACTACCTGAGGTATGGAAGACCGCAAATGTAGATCCCATTTTTAAAAAAGGAGACAGAAAAGAGGCACTAAATTACAGACCAATGTCACTGACCTGTATAGTATGCAAAGTCATGGAGAAGATTATCAGGTGGAGAGTGGTTGAGCACCAAGAACGGAGCAAGATTATAAACGATAACCAGCACGGATTCATGGAAGGCAAATCCTGTGTCACAAACCTTCAGGAGTTCTATGACAAAGTTACAGAAGTGCGACACGAGAGAGGGGTGGGTTGATTGCATTTTCTTGGACTGCAAGAAGGCCTTTGACACAGTTCCTCACAAGAGACTAGTGCAGAAACTAGAGGATCAGGCGCGTATTAAAGGAAGGGCACTGCAATGAATCAGAGAATACCTGACAGGGAGGCAACAACGAGTCATGGTATGGGATGAAGTATCACAGTGGGCACCTGTGACAAGCGGGGTCCCACAGGGGTTGGTCCTAGGATCAGTGCTATTTCTGGTATATGTGAATGACACGATGGAAGGGATAACCTCAGAGGTGTCCTTGTTCGCAGATGATATGAAGTTAATGAGGAGAATTAAATCAGATGAGGACCAGGCAGGACTTCAAAGAGACCTGGACAGGCTGGACACGTGGTCCAGCAACTGGCTTCTTGAATCCAACCCTGCCTAGTGCAAAGTCATGAAGATCGGAGAAGGGCAAAGAAGACCTCAGACAGAGTATAGACTAGGTGGCCAAGGACTGCAAACCTCGATCAAGGAGAAAGATCTTGGGGTGACCACAACACCGAGCATGTCTCAGGAGGCATACATCAACCAGATAACTGCTGCAGCATACAGGCGCCTGGCAAACCTGAGAATAGCGTTCCGATACCTTAGTGTACATCAGGCCCATACTGGAGTATGCAGCTCCAGTTTGGAACCCACACCTGGGTAAACACGTCAAGAAATTAGAGAAAGTGCAAGGGTTTGCAACAAGGTTAGTTCCAGAGCTCAGGGGTATGTCCTACGAAGAAAGATTGAGGGAAATCGTACTGACGACATTGGAGGACAGGCGGGGTCAGGGGAGACATGATAATGACATACAAGATACTGAGTGGCATAGATGAGGTAGACAGAGATAGGTTGTTCCAGAGAGGGGACACAGAACCAAGGGGCCACAACTGGAAGCTGAAGACTCCGACGAGTCATAGGGATGTTAGGAAGTATTTCTTCAGTCATAGAGTCGTCAGGAAGTGGAATACCTTAGCAAGTGATGTAGTGGAGGCTTTAAGACGAGGTATGACAAAGCTCTGGAAGCAGAGAGAGAGAAAGAACCTAGTAGTGATCAGTGAAGAGGCGGGGCCAGGAGCTGTGTCTCGACCTCTGCAACCACAATTAGGTGAGTACACACACACACACACACACACACACACACACACACACACACACACACACACACACACACCACACACACACACACACACACACACACACACACACACACACACACACACATACACACACACACACATTACCATCCCTGTATAATTTCCACAGTCGCTACTATCGTTGTCCCCTCACCCCCGAAAATCACAAATGCCGTTGCAATGACCATCACACTAACGACCGCTGCTACCTGCATCATCTCCTTCACTTGCATCACAACTGTCGGCAACACTACTACCACTGCCACCACCTTCACTACCACCACCGCTAGCACCACCACAGACTCAGTATATATACCTGGGAGGATCCGTCACGTATGATCCCTCGGACTCTCCAGTCCTTATTTGTCCGGTTTTTTCAAGAGGTCTTTGGCCGTTCAGTTACCCGTAAAAGCCCACATTCAAACTGCTTTTATAATACGAGGAAGAACTGTGCCTATGACTGGGACATGTACAGATGTTACTCCACACAGAGTAATTTAGAAACCATACAGATATACCCTCATGGTCCTTTCACAGAGAAGCACTTGGATGAAAGTTTCGCTAATCACGATCGTCGATAAGCGTGAAACTACTAGTACCGAAAAAATACTGCAACAACAGACAAAGAGAAATATTTGCATATTTCTGCGCGGGTCGGAGATCCTCTTCGGAAGATCTGCTGAAAAGATATTTAAAAAAAAGAAATGCATGTACTGAGAGTTATACATCTCTCAGTGTATATTCACTGAGAGCTATACTGTGCTGAGTGTATACATACCATGATATAACCCTGTCTCTACATGTACACAGAGATATACATCTCTCAGTTCATATATATATTCATTAAAAGAGATTCTCGTCTTAATGTATATAGTGTTACACCATGAGAGGAAGATATTCTTCTCGGCGTATATAACCGGCCTCTAGGTGTGTGTATTCACCTGTTTGTGGTTGCAGGGGTCGATTCACAGCTCCTGGCCCCGCCTTTTAGCTAGTGTGCGTGTGTGTGCGTGTGGGTGTGTGTCTGGGTCTGTGTGTGTGTGTATGTGTGTGTGTGTGTGTGTGTGTTATGTGTGTGTGTGTATGTGCTTGTGTGTGTGTGTGTGTGTGTGTGTGTGTGTGTGTGTGTGTGTGTGTGTGTGTGTGTGTGTGTCTGTGCGTGTGAGTGTGCATGTATGTGTATGTGTGTACTGTGTGTGTGTGTGTGTGTGTGTGTGTGTGTGTGTGTGTGTGTGTGTGTGTGTGTGTGTGTGTGTGTGTGTGTGTGTGTGTGTGTGTGTGTGTGTGTGTGTATGTGTGTGTGTGTGTGTGTGTATGTGAGTATGCGAGTGTACTCATCTAGTGGTACTTACTTGGTTGTGGTTGCAAGGGTCGATTCACAGCTCCTGGCCCCGCCTCCTCACTGCTCGCCACTAGGTCACTCTTCCTGCTCCATGAGCTTTATCATACCTCTTCTTAAAGCTATGTATGGATCCTGCCTCCACTTCATCACTTCCCAGACTATTCCACTTCCTGACAACTCTGTAACTGAAGAAATTCTTCCTAATGTCCCTGTGATTTATCTGAATATTCCACTTCAGACTGTGACCCCTTGTTGCTGTGTCTCATCTCTGGAACATTCTGTTTCTGTCCATCTTGTCGACTCCTCTCAGTATTTTATGTCGTTATCATATCACCCCCTAACTCTCCTGTTCTCCAGTGTCGTCAGGTCAATTTCCCATAACCTCTCCTCGTAGGACATGCCCCTTAGCTCCGGGACTAGTTTTGTTGCAAACCTTTGCACTTTCTCTAATTTCCTTACGTACTTTGCTAGGTGTGGGTTCGAAACGATGCTGCATACTCCAATATAGGCCTGACATGCAGGGTGTACAGGGTACTGAACGTTCCTTTATTGAGGCGTCGGAATGCTATTCTTATGTTTGCTAGGCGCCCATATGCTGCAGCAGTTATTTCGTTAATGTTCGCCTCTACTGTGCACTTGTTGGGGTTGAACTCCAGGATCCAGTGGCTGGACTAGGCGTGCAGCCTGCCCAGATCCCTTTGTAGTTCTGCCTGGTCCTCGTCCGATTGAATTCTTCTCATCAACTTCACATCATCTGCAAACAGGGACACTACTGAGTCTATTCCTTCCCTTAAGTAGTTCACAAATACCAGAAACAGCACCGATCCTAGGACTGACCCCTGTGGAACCCCGTTCGTCACAGGTGCCCATTCTGACAGCATTTTATATGTCGTTGTTATGTCTCCCCTGACCCTCCTGTCCACCAGTGTCGTCAGACCAATTTCCCTTAACCTTTCTTCGTAGGACAGTCCCCTTTTCTCTGAGACTAGTCTTGTTGCATACCTTTGCACTTTCTCTAATTTCTTCACGTGCTTGACGAGGTATGGATTCCAAACTGGTGCTGCATACTCCAGTATGGGCCTGACGCTTATGGTATACAAAGTCTTGAACGATTCTTTACTGAGGTATCGGAATGCTATCGTATGCTGCAGCAGTTATCAGATTCATGTACTCCTCAGGAAATGTTCTCGGTATTATACTCACCCCAAGATCTTTTTCCTTGAGTGAGGTTTGCAGTCTTTTGTCACCTAGACTGTACTCAGTCTGCAGTCTTCTTTGCCCTTCAATGATCTTCATGACTTTGCACTTGGTGGGGTTGAACTCCAGGAGCCAATTGCTGGACCAGGCCTGCAGCCTGTCCAGATTCCCTTTCTAGTTCTGCCTGGTCCTCATCCGATTGAATTCTTCTCATCATCTGGAAACAGGGACACTTCGGAGTCTATTCCTTCCCTCATGTCGTTCACAAATACCAGAAACAGCACCTGTCCTAGGACTGACCCCTGTGGAATCCCACTCGTCACAGGCGCCCACTCTGACACCTCGCCACGTACCATGACAGGTTGTTGTCTTCCTGACAGGTATTCCCTGATCCATTGCTCTGCCTTCCCTGTTATTCCTGCCTGGTCCTCCAGCTTTTGCACTAATCTTTTGTGTGGAGCTGTGTCAAATGCCTTCTTATAATCTAAGAAAACGCAATCTACCCACCCACCTCTCTCTTGCCTTACTGCTGTCACCCTGTCATACAACTCCAGTAGGTTTGTGATACAGGACTTCCTGTCCCTGAGTCCATGCTGGTTGTGGTAGATAAGCTCGTTCCTTTCTAGGTGCTCCATCACTCTTCTGTTAATCTTCTCCATGACTTTGCATACTATACATATCAGTAACACTGAACTATAGTTCAATGATTCGCGTCTGTCTCCTTTTTTTAAAAATTGGGACTACATTTGCTATCTTCCACACTTCAAGTAGTTGCCGTGTTTCGATAGATGTGTTGAAGATTGTTATTAGTGGTACACATGGTGCCTCTGCTCCCTCTCTCAGGACCCACAAAGAGATGTTATCCGGCCCCATCACCTTTAAGGTATCTAGCTCACTTAGCAGCATCTTCACTTCTTCCTCGGTTGTATATATTGTGTCCAACACTTGGTCCCATACCCACCTCTCCATCTTTCTGGAGTCCCCTCTATCTCCTCTGTGAACACTTCTTTGAATCTCATGTTGAGCTCCTAACATACTTCACGGTCATTTCTTGTGATCTCCCCTCCTTCTTTCCTCAGCCTGATTATCTGGTCCTTGACATTTGTTTTCCTCCTGATGTGGCTGTACAACAGCATCGGGTCAAATTTAGCCTTCACTACTGTCATTTTCGTATTGTCGTTGGGCCTCCCTTTCTACCTGTGCATATTCATTTCTGTCTCTACGACTTCTCTCCTTATTCTCCTGGGTCCTTTGCCTTCTATACTTCTTCCATTTTCTAGCACACTTGGCTTTGGGCTCTCTACGCCTTTGGGTGAACCAAGGGCTCATCCTGGATTTCTCGATATTTCTGTTACCCTAGGGTAAAAACTTCTCCTCAGCTTCCTTGCATATTGTTGTCACATATTCCATCATCTCGTTTACTGACTTCCCTGCCGGTTCTCTGTCCCGCTGAACCCCTATGCAAGAAATTCTTCGTGCCTGTGTACTTCCCTTTCTTGTAGTTTGGCTTTATTCGTCCTGTCCTTCCTGCTTTCCTCTTTGCTTGTAACTCTACTGTATATTCGGAGCTCAGAGCCACGTGGTCACTGGTCCTGAGGGATGTGATGTCCTCAATTTCTGCCCTACTCAAGGTGAACACTGGGTCCAGTCTTGCTGGTTCATCCTCTCCTCTCTATCTGGTAGTGTCCCTTATGTGTTGGTACACGAGGTTTTCCAGTACCACCTCCATCATCTTAGCTCTCCACATTTCTGGGCCTCCATGTGGCTCCTGGCTCTCCCAGTTGATTTCTTTGTGACTGAAGTCACCCACAATCAGCAGCTTTGCCCTGCTCGCATGAGCCCTTCTGGCCACTTTAGTTAGTGTTAGCCATCTTTCTGATACTTTTGCCTTGGCCTACTGCTGTTGTGTGGTGCAATATACATCACTGTAACTACCACCTTGGGACCTCCAGACTGAAGTGTTCCTATTATGTAGTCTCTTGCTTCTCCTCTGTCACCTCCCTCCACCTCATCAAAATCCCATTGGTTTTTGATGAGCAGTGCCACCCCTCCTTCCCCTCTGTTCCTTTTGTCTTTCCTCAGGATCAGATATCACATTGGAAAGATGGCATCTGTTATGATTCATTTGAGCTTTGTTTCTGTGAGAGCTATGATGCCCGGTGATGCCTTTTTGACTTTCATGCCACTCTTCCCATTTATTCGCTATTCCATCGGTGTTGGTGTGCCATACCTTCAGTTTCCTCTCCAACACTGCGTTCTGGGGTGTCTGTGGGGGTTGGAGACCTGGCAGTGTGCTATGGGATTCTGCAACATAGTGTGCGGTGGGGGTTGTAAGTGTGGATTGATGGTTGTATTGGGATAGTGTATTTGGCTGTTAGGTTCTGAGGGTGGTTGTGTGTGTGCTTGAGTTTGCTGCTCTGCCCTGCTCTGGTTGTCTTCTGCTGACTCTGCCCCTGTCTCTCTTTCTAGCCCTTTTCGTTTCTGTGTCCTCTCAGATGCTGTCATTCTTTTCTTCTGTAGCAGTCTAGGAACACCCTCTTGTGTGTGTGTGTGTGTGTGTGTGTGTGTGTGTGGTGTGTGTGTGTGTGTGTGTGTGTGTGTGTGTGTGTGTGTGTATGTGCATGTGTGTGTGTGTGTGTGTTAGTGTGTGCGTGTGTGTGTGTGTGTGTGTGTGTGTGTGTGTGTGTGTGTGTGTGTGTGTGTGTGTGTGTGTGTGTGTGGTGTGTGTGTGTGTGTGTGTGTGTGTGTGTGTGTGTGTGTGTGTGTGTGTAGCACCTTTGTTACAATAAGTGGTGTCTTGTTTGCGTGTGGAAGAGAGAGTGGGTGAGTTAGGACTCTAAGAGTGCAAGCACCAGACAGCCATTCAGTACCCTGGGCGTTGCCACATTCGCACCCCTGCAAGCATTTTACATTCACACACCATTAATAATAACTAATGAATAAAAGTAAACATGCGCACACAGGAAAATTATAAGTAAATTTATTTATATTAAGGTTAGAGCATTCCTCACTGACTAAAACAAAAAAATTGCACACGAAACACTAAAAGACTGACGTAATTGATAACCGAGTTCTGTGCCGTCCTTTCCGGTGTTTTTAAGATGCATCCATTGTTGTGAGACGGTGAAGTATTCGAGTATGTAGCACAAGAGATGAAAGCCATTGATGATCCTCTTTAAATCATTTGTTCTCTCGAGGCTGGAATACTGCTGTACATTAACATCTTCCTTCCAAGCAGGTAAAATTGCAGATCTAGAGAATATAAAGAACCTTCACTGCACATATAAGTTCCGTCAAACATCTTAACAACTGGGAACGCTTGGAAGCACTTAACTTGTACTCGCTTGAGCGCAGGCAAGAGAAATACATCATACTATATACATGGAAAATCCTAGAAGGAATGGTCCCAAATCTTCACACAGAAATCACTCACTACGAAAGCAAAAAGACTGGGCAGACGGTGCAAAATACCCTAGTGAAAAGCAGGGGCGTCATTGGCACACTAAGAGAAAACACAATAAGTATCCGTGTCCCAAGACTGTTCAACAGCCTCCCACCAGGCATAAGGGCAATTACCCAAAGACCCCAGGTTGCTTTCAAAAAGGAGCTGGACAGATACTTGAAGTTGGTGCCGGATCGGTCTGGCTGTGAGCGGCATGCCACAAATTAAACAAAGAGGAGAGGAGTGAGTGTGAGTGAGATGAGTGTGATCGTCAGTGGTAAAGAGACAACAGCGTAATTACATGTATATGTGAACTGACGCGTTTCACTCGTTGCAGGGTGGGCGAAACGTCCCTATTAAAAATTCCATAGGACAACCTGGATCTATCCTTAGACGGAGGAGAGTCGTTTCAAAGTATCGATTTCCGTTGAAAGGAGAGTCAGATACTCTGCGGGATATTGTGCAACTTCTTGTTCAACAGCAAATCCCATTTCTTTTTTTTTTCAATAACATGTTAATGAATGCGACCCAAAAAACCATTGTGAGGTATTAAGCTGCTAACAGAACATGCTCGATACAGCAACCTCAAAATCGATACAGCAACCTCAGCACTGATACAGCAACCTCAATATCGATACAGCCTCAGTCTCAGCATCCATCACCAACCCTTCATTACTCGGGACCTTAGCATATGGCCCACGTCACCAGTCTACTCCACACCCATCTCCGCAAGACGCGGAGATGGGTTAAGCCTTTCTTTAATCTTCTCAGCTACTGATGTAGCTGTGTTTACAGAGTACCTGTGCTTACTGTGTACTAGAGTATACTGTGTCAGTTGAAATGAACACTGAGAATCCTAGTAAACAGTAAGCTGAGAACTTCTATTGCTGACAATGAAGACTAAAGGTTAGGTTAGGTAAGGTTCGTCAGGAAACAGAACAAGCATTTCCTGATTTGGTCTTAACCAAATGATGACTCACAGATGGAGATTTTGTTGTTCTGATCGAGGCTTACCGGTCCACTCCTTTAAAAATTTGGGTTATAATTATAACCATTAGATTTAAAGATAGTTAAGAGAACTAGCTTAGTAACTGGTCACAATTTGAGTCCTAAGCAGAGAGCACCATATACATCACGCCACTATTGCTCTTCAACCTAACTTTAAAGGACTTGAGCCTCAGAATTTGAATATATTCATTCTCAGGGAAGTTGAATAAGGTTATAACAGGAGTCATTTACACAGCGGTATCCATCCACTGCTTACATAGACATTCTTCCATTCACAAATAATCCGCACTTATGAGATACAACTTATGACCGCTGTCAAGTAAGTTGTGATTTGAAAAAGGACCGAAATGTCGTCCTAAGTTTCCTCACATAGGTGGAGGGTATATTATTTGTGAATTGTTCCAGAGACGGTATTATGACATTAATTCTTCACATTTCCGTTACTGTTCAAGGAGGGCTGGATAATATCACATTCTCCCCAACTGCAGACACGTGCATACTATAATCCAACAGGAAATTCTCCATCTGAGCATGGAAAGTCTTGCTTGATCAAAGAACGAACCCCCTATCGCCATTGTAAATGTAAATACTGCAAAATAAACTGATTGCCTGGCGTACCCTGAACAAAAAGCAGATAGCACAAACTTAAAGCCTGGCAGTGCAGACCCAAAGAGTGCTCATGGAAGTCTGCAGGGAATATTAAGATGGCCTAATTGCATATCCATATCTCCGTGAAATATATGGGATCCAGCATATGCAGCAGGGATGGGCGTATTGAATAGACCCGACTGTCATTTCTTAAGGCTGAACAGCACAGATACATACAGGCTGGGTATATGTTGTCAATCCAATCCCCTGGTGTGGTGCAACAACACATTTAGAACTTTCAGTGAAGGAAATACGTCCATTTTGAGTTTCACAAAATGGTAGGCCTGTGTTAAAGACCTGTCAAGGACCATACCCAGACACACAGGAGAGGAGCACACTGTGAAGGAGCTAGTAGGGAGGCAGCCTCCCTGCTCAGGTCCATCCACTCTCTTCAGCATGGTAATCAAGGTGTGTTTGGAGTACCTATGATAAAGTCCGCAGCTCCTTTTCACTTTTAACTGTTTTAATAATTCCTCTTCATCTCCTTTCTCCTATTCTTTATGCACAAATTGACCCCTTATTTTCTCTCTCCCTCGCACTTCCTTTACCTTTTCCAATATTCTCTTACTTCCACGCTTCCTTTCATCACTCACCTTTTCGCATACCCCTTCCCCTCCAAAAAGAATTCACTTCTCTTTAATTTAGTCCTTAAAGTCTATATTTATGTTAAGTAGAGATAGAAAATAAATAATACATACCCATTCTAAATGTTGACAAAATTCAGATATATAAATTCTTAATTAAAATTCGTTAAAATGAAAAAGTAAATGTAGGACAAAAATTAAGTCACCGAAAATAATGATGTAACACTACTAATTTAACTAGCTAATCCTAAACAGTATATGACTGAACTTAGCTGACAACGGGAAAAAAACGTTCTTTAGACAAATTTACGTAGCAATTTCGAAAACCCTCGAAAGGTATGTCTTTTCCGGTACTGATGCACACTAACACTCAACTTGGCAGCAACGGGGTTACAGTCGCATGAACAACAATTGCGGCAGGTTGTACAAGGCTATATTATTTCATTTAATTCAATCATAATAATACGGATGCCACAACATGTGCGGTTATTTTTGTTAATTACTTGGAAGTAGGGTTCAAAATTTCCATCCGTGGGGGGAAGGATAGCCTAAAAAAGTCATGTTTTTCTAAAATATCGGACCCAGTATCACCAAAACATACAAAAACCTGACCCCCTGGGACCCCACTGATACACCTATCAGAGAAAACCCGCCCCTGATCATCAAGATACACGGTTTACCCGTCACGAGTACCCGCCCGTTTTCGACACATGGTTTACCAGTTTCTACGAGATCCCACCCTGATCATCAAAACCACACTTATAACTATATAAAAGATACCCGCCCTGTCAGAGGTGACAGGTACACGTACTACTGACTCCTACCCCCGATCACAGATCACGCTGTTAAGTCAGCATCACTTTTTATACTGTGGGCGAGAACCCCTTTTCCCCCCCATGAATTATTACCACTTTTACTCCGCTTATTTGTATGTAATTTAATAGGGGAAATTTTTTAAATGGGTAAAAAATGTACAAATACATAAGAGAATGCAATTATTTGTTACACTCATTATAAAGTAAGTTGAATACACTATTTTTGGAGTTCCATTTGATTACTGGAAAGGAAAAAATGTAATGCATTTGAGGTTTTTACAATGATATATTACGCAAATATTATAATTAAATTCAAACAGTCATGGTAAAAGTTAAACTTACAAAAAAAGTTGGTTCTCTACAGTTCACTTATAAACTTCAATTCGTCTGCAGGTTCACCCACGGCCAAGGTTCGTCCACTCCTGCCTATCCAGCTGGTTCGTCATCCTATAATGAAGGAACAAGTGGACAGGTAATATTGGAGTTACATCATACCGAGATACCCAGACCCGGTTTTCAAACAACCCACGTGAGTACCAGCTTCACTGAAACAGACCTGATAGTCAAGATCACACTGGTAAGCCCGTATCTGAGATACACAAAGCCTGGTCGTCAAAAATCTCACTGGAGGCCAGTATGACCAAGATACATGCACCAGGTCGTCAAGATCACATTAGCAGGCAAGCATCACTGGGATACACAAATCTGGCGAGCCAGCATTAATAGTAGTTCCTGGAAGAATAACTACCATCCTAATACATTCTTTTCTTTCCCTTCCCCTTTTCCAGTTCTCTTTTTTCTTTCCTATATTTTCTCTCCTTTCCACTTTCCCATTCGTTTTTCATCATTCTCAAAATCAAGGAGGTCTTCAGGGTCTTGTTTGTTTACCAGGCAGACAGCATCGTCGAGGGGTCCTCTTGGGTCGGGAGAATGACAAAAGCGACCCGTCAGACGTACTTCCCTAAAGGGTGACGGAGTCATTCGTCGCTTGGCTCCTGCCCAATACCACATACCAGCTCTCGAGGAAACGTTTCTGCTCATACCTGATCTTCTCCTATTCATCAATGTTATCCTGATATAAAGCTCCTTTACTCCTAAAAACAGTAAAAAAAATGTTAATAGTATCATCTATAAAATCTCTTAAAGTGAATTTTTTTTTCTCTCGTCACACGACAGAAGTATAAGAAAATTGTTTCTTGATGGAGGCCGGGTGAAAACGCCCCCCTTGTATGGCTGTTGGGGGTGTCTCACAAAGAGTTGAAATGGGGGTTTTTTAATTTGCTTCCCCCCGGATCTTTTGTTCCCCAACGTCTGTGTAGGGTTTGCGGCGCAAGCTAAAAATGAACCAATGTTTGTGAATTTCCTTGACACGAGGTTGGGTGACGTGCAGTACAATTGATGACGGGAAAGAGCCTCAGGTCCTTCAAACATGTTAAAAGATACTTTGAAATGAACACGGGGTAAAAAAATCATAAAAAGGCTTGTGAGTTCCCTCAAAATGGGGCCTGATGGGGGAGAGAGAGTGCACAGCTCCTACACTTTGGCGTGAATGTATATTGCATTAGGGAAACAAGTGTTTGAAATTCTTGTGGTCATCTGCCCAGCAGCGATAGCCCACATTGTCGTTTTTTACATTTTAGGCTTAACTAAAGCACAGAGACACTGATTTCGTTGGTATGTTTTTCCCGGAGAAAATAAAGAGTAAAAACATAAAGGAACAACAAAACAAAAGTAAAACAATGATTTCCGATCGAGCAACAACTGTTCGAGATATTAGAGTCATGTAGTAAAGCCTTTACGAAACCAGTAGTAAAGGGTTGACCAGCTCTTCCCGGGGAGAATGAAGACAATTACTGGCTGAGATAAGAAGTGACTGGACCCTTTTTTTTAATTAATACACAGCCAACATAACATTTGTTAAAAACCCTTTCAAAATGATTAAACACAACCCCGTTTTTCAAAAAACAAATTTAGTGTCTGATGGGTTCCCGATTAACTTCATATATTAGGAAAAACATCATTAAAATTATACAAAATTTTAAATAAAATTTTGGGAAAAAGCACAATAAAACGTGTGGGTGGCAAATAAAAACCAACATGTGCCGGGCAAAAAAAGGTAACTACAACACACCGCACACACACCCCACACACCACACACACACACACACACACACACACACACACACACCCACACACACCCACCACACGCACCGCACACAACACAAAAACACACACACAAAACCCCCCCACACACACACACACCCGCACCCCCCCCCACCACCACACAACAAGCATGGTGGACACACTGCTGAGGTGGGAAAAGAGTCACTCCGCAGAGCAAAGTTTTAGGGAAGACCCAAAGCAACAGTTAGGTATCTTTATTATAAACGTTTCGCCTACACAGAGGCTTTTTCAGTCAAGTACAGAAAAATTGATAGAAGCGGTATTGAAGACGATGTAACAGTCCACACCCTTAAAGTTTTGAGGGGGTCAGTCCCTCAGTCTGGGGAAAAGATTGTTCCATAGATAAACAAATGGAGAAGAAGTGACAGGGTGGAGCTTTTTTATAGCGCCAAGAGGGGGACGAAGGCCACTAAGAGAGGTAAGAACTCAGTGTTAGAGGTCAGGGCCCTCCAAAACCACCCCTCTCACTAGTGGAAATTTCGAATGATTGCAGGTCTGTACCAAGATACCCTTTTTTTGCAGTGTCTGACAGATTGAAAATTTAAAAAGGTAAAAATCCGACAGGTTGTTAGGTAAAACACATATGCAACATTAGGTATCTTATTTAAAAGTTTTGCCCACACAGTAGGCTTCTTCAGTCAAGTACAGAAAATTGATAAACAGAAATACTTGAAGACGATTAATCGCTCACCCTTAAAATTTTGAGGTGGTCAGTCCTCATCTGGAGAAAGCATTGTTCCTAGTATGAAACAATATGGAGAAGAAGTGACGGATGGGGCTTTTTTTTAGCGCCAAGAGGGGGACTAGGCCACTAGGAGGGTTTAAAAACTCAGATGTTGAGAGGTCAGGTCCCTCTCAATCCGCCCCTCTCACAGTGGAATTGTCGAAGTTTATTGCAGGCTGTACCCAAAATACCCTTGTGTTCAGTGTCTGACAGATTGAAAAATTAAAAGGTTTAAAAAATTCCGCAGGTTGTTAGGTAAGAACATATGCAACATTAGGGATTTTTTAGAAACGTTTCGCCCACAAGTAGGGTCTTCTCAAGTACAAAAAAAGTTGATAAAGAAAGAACTTTTAAAACGAAGTAATCAGTCCTTCCCCCCTTAAGTTTTGAGGTGGTCAGTCCCCCCCTCTGGAGAAAAGCATTGTTCCATAGTACAAACAATATGGAGAAGAAATGACAGGATGGGCTTTTTAAACGCCAAGAGGTGAGACGTAGGCCCCTAGGGGGGAAAGGGAAAAACTCAGATGTTGGGGGTCAGGTCCCTCTCAAATCCCCCCTCTCACTAGTGGAAGACTGAGGGCTGACCACCTCAAAACTTTAAGGGTGATGGCTGATTACACGCTTCAAGTATCTTTGCTTTTATCAACTTTTTTTGTACTTACTGAAGAACCTACTGTTAGCGAAAGTTTTTATAATAAAGATACCTAACTTGCATATTTCTTACCTAAACCTGTCTTTTTTATACCTTTTAATGTTTAAGCAAAATTGTGGTTTGGGGGATTTTAACCCCAGGGGGGTTGACTGGGAAAACCTGGAGCCACATGGGGGGCCCGAAACATGGAGACCAGGATGTTGGACTGGTGCGGAAACCTCATGCACCAACATTAAGGTCCTACCAAGTGAGGGGGAGGATGAAACCAGCAAAATGGACCCCTTTTTTCACCCTGGGGAGCTCAAATTGAGGACATCAAGTATGAGGTCCCCCAGTAGCAGCGACCACGTGGGTTTTGTGCTTGAATACATAGTAGAGCGCAAGTGGGGAGAATAACAGGGGTGAATGGGTTTAAAAAAACCGACATAAAAAGGGGACACATAGGGGGTTTAAGAATTCCCGCGGGAGGTCCCGTGGGAAGAGAACGGCAGGAAAGCCATAAATGAAATGTGGAATAAGTCAACAAAAAGCAAGGAGGCAGTGGAAAAGTTCATTCCCAAGGGCAACAGTAACAACGGGAAAACCAGAAAAAACCCCCGGTTTCCCCCCCGGTGTAAGGAGGGAAAAACAAAGTGCAATAGAGAATGGAAAAGTACAGAAGGCAGAGAACACACGAAAATAGGGAGATCAGTCGCAGAGCCAGGAATGAGTACGCACAGGTAAGGAGGGAGGCCCAGCGACAGTATGAAAATGACATAGCATCGAGAATCAAGACTGACCCGAAAACTGTTGTATAGCCACATCAGGAGGAAGACAACAGTCAAAGACCAGGTGATCAGATTAAGGACAGAAGGTGGAGAACTCACAAGAAATGATCAGGAGGTATGTGAGGAGCTGAACAGGAGATTTAAGGAAGTTTTTACAGTAGAGACAGGAAGGGCTGTGGGAAGACAGCACAGAAGGGAACATCAAGAGGGAATATACCAACAAGTGTTGCTGACATACGAACAACTGAGGAGGAGGTGAAGAAGCTCTTAAGTGACCTTGAAACCTCAAAGGCATGGGACCGGAACAACATCTCCCCATGGTCCTTAGAGAGAGAGAATGCGTGTGTGCCTCAACCACAATCTTCAACACATCCCTGAAACTGGGCCACTACCTAAGAAATGGAAGACAGCTAATGTAGTCCCCATATTTAAGAAAGGAAACAGAAACGAGGCACTAAACTACAGACCTGTGTCTCTGACATGTATTGTGTGCAAAGTCATGGAGAAGATTATCAGGAGGAGAGTGGTCGAACACCTGGAAAGGAACAAGATTATAAATGAAAACCAGCATGGGTTCATGGAAGGCAAATCTTGTATCACAAACCTAAATAACAAAAAGGCACAATACCGTGACTGGAACGATACACAAATAACCCGCACATAAAAGACAGAAGCTTACGACGACGTTTCGGTCCGACAGTGTGACTTTGTCAATGGTCCAAGTCGGACCGAAACGTCGCCGTAAGCTTCTGTCTTTTATGTGCGGGTTATTTGTGTATCACAAACCTCCTGGAGTTTTATGACAAGGTAACAGAAGTAAGACACGAGAGAGAGGGTTGGGTAGATTGCGTTTTCCTAGACTGCAGGAAGGCCTTTGAACTTTTCCCCACAAGGTTTAGTGCAGAAGTGGAGGTCAGGCACATAACGGGAAAGGGGCACTGCAATGGATAAGGGAATCCTGACAGGGAGGCGAAAGGTCAGGGTACTAAAGGGGTATACAGTGGGCCCTGTTACGAGGGGGTCCCACAGGGTCAGTTCTGGACCAGTGCTATTTTTGTATATGTGAACGACATAAGGAAGGAATAGACTCTGAAGTGCCCCTGTTCGCAGATGAGTGAATTTGGGAAGAATTTAAATCGGACAGGTGAGCGGGACGAAAAGAGACCGGGAGGGGGACATGGGGTCCAGAAAACGGGGCTCCGATTCAATCCACCCAAAAATGCAAAGTCATAAAGATTGGGGAGGGGAAAAAAAAAGACCGCGGGACAGAGTATAGGCTAGGGGACAAGCTACAGACCTCACTCAGGGAGAAAGACCTTGGGGTGACCATAACCCCCGAGCACATCACCGGAGGCACACATAAACCAAAATAACCACTGCAGCATAGGGGGCCCCGGGGCAAACCTGAGAATAGCTTTTCCGATCCCTTAAAAAGGGGAATCGTTCAAGACATGTACACTGGAAAGTTTGGCCCAAATGGGTATCGCACCAGTCGGAACCCAACTTGGTCAACATCAAGAATTAGAGAAAATACAAAGGTTTGCAACAAAAGGGTAGCCCAAGCTCAAGGGAATGTCGTACGAGGAAAGGTTAAGGGAAATGGACTGACGACACTGGAACAGAAGGGTAAGGGGGGACATATAACGACATACAAGATACTGCGGGGAATAGACAATGTGGACAGGAAAAGGATGTTTCCCGGGGGGGACACAGGGACAAGGGGTCAAAATGGGGCGAAGATCGACGGTCACAGGGAGTTAGGAAGTATTTCTTTAGTCATAGAGTTTTTCAGCAAGTGGAAAGCCCACAAATGAAAAATAGTGGGGGCGGGAAACCTAAATTTGTTTAAGAAGAGGTATGCAAAGTCAGGAAACGAGAGAGAGAGGATCCAGTAGCGATCTGAAAAGGCGGGCCAGGAGCTGAGTCCGACCCCTGCAACCCCAATTTGGGGAGTACAAATGGTGAGTACAACACACACACACACAAAATAAAAAGCAAACACACACACACAAAAAAAGCAAACACACACACCACACATACAACTACACACTAACACCCACACACACACACCACACACCAGACACACACCCCTACACACACACACACACACACACACACCACACACCCAACACACACACACCAACACACACACCACACAACAACATACCAACATGCTTGTGTTGCCTACGAACTCCCCTCCTTTCTAGGTATCCACTATTCTTCTCTGATATTCTTTATTATAACCTCACGTAATATACACGTCAGTGATGCAGGGATGAAGTTTAATGTTATCTCTCTGCCTTCTTTTGTAAATATCAGGACTACATTTTCCTCCAGTAGCTTCCCTGGTTCATTTGGCTTGTTGAAGATTGTGGTTTGCACAGTTCTTCCTCGCCCTCTCTCAGAACCCACGGAGACACGTTTCTTTACATCTTTTCCCGTTGTTTGTATTGTGACCAGTAACCTATGATGCACTCTTTCTCCTTGACTCTCCTTAACTCTTTGCGTGTGTGTATGAGTGTGTGTTTGTTTGTGTGTTTGTGTGTGTGTGGTGTGTGTGTGTGTGTGTGTGTGTGTGTGTGTGTGTGTGTGTGTGTGTGTGTGTGTACTCACGCAATTGTGGTTGTAGGGGTCGAGACTCAGCTCCTGGCCCCACCTCTTCACTGACCGTTACTGGGTCCTCCCTCTCCCTGCTCCATGAGCTTTATCATACCTCGTCTTAAAACTATGTATGGTTCCTGCCTCCAGTACATCACTTGCCAGACTAATCCACTTCCTAACAACTCTGTGGCTGAAGAAATACTTCTTAACATCCCTATGTATCATCTTAGTCTTCAACTTCCAATTGTGACCTCTTGTTTCTGTATCCCATCTCTGGAATATCCTGTCTCTGTCCACCTTATCTATTCCACTCAGTATTTTGTATGTTGTTGTCATGTCACCCCTGAGGCTCCTGTCCTCCAGAGTCGTCAGACCGATTTCCCTTAACATTTCTTCGCAGGACATTCCCCTTAGCTCTGGAACTAGCCTTGTTGCAAATCTTTGCACTTTCTCTAATTTCTTGACGTGCTTGACCAGGTGTGGGTTCCAAACTTGTGCTGCATACTCCAGTATGGCCCTGATGTACACGGTGTACAGAGTCTTAAACGATTCCTTACTAAGGTATCGGAACGCTATTCTCAGGTTTGCCAGGCGTCCATATGCTGCATAAGTTATCTGGTTGATGTGTGCTTTCGGAGACGTGCTCGGTGTTATACTCACCCCTAGATCTTTCTCCTTGAGTGAGGTTTGCAGTCTTTGGCCATCTAGCCTATACACTGTTTGTGGTCTTCTTTGCCCTTCCCCGATCTTCATGACTTTGCATTTCGCGGGGTTAAATTCTAGGAGCCAAGTTGCTAGACCAGGTGTCCAACCTGTCCAGGTCTCTTTGCAAACCTGTCTGATCCTCATCTGATTTAATTCCCCTCATTAACTTCACATCATCTGCAAACAGGGACCCTTCAGAGTCTATCCCTTCCGTCGTGTCATTCACATATACCAAGAATAGCACTGGTCCCAGGACTGACCCCTGTGGGACCCCGCTCTTCACAGGCGCGCACTGTGATACCTCATCATGCATCATGGCTCGCTGTTGTCTCCCTGTCATTGATTCTCTGATCCATTGCAGTGCCCTTCCTGTTATACGTGCCTGATCCTCTAGCTTCCGCACTAATCTCTTGTGAGGTACTGTGTCGAAGGCCTTCTTGCAGTCCAAGAAAATGCAATCAACCTAGCCCTCTCTCTCATGTCTTACTTCAGCTACCTTGTCATAAATTACAACTCGTAGTAACCACCTAACTCCATAAACCGACCAACCATCGAGAAGCTCCTCCCTTGTCGACTGCAGCCACCTATCACCAGCAAGTCTCAGTTTCTTCCATCAAGCAAGACGCAGTCAGCATCTGCAGAGTTCCTGTGCCTTTTACGTCGTCCTCGTCATTGTTTTCCAGGCTTAGCAGTTGGGCCTAGTCCTGACTTTTCTCTCTTCGACTCAAGACATTCCTCTCACCGTCTAATCTTCGCCCTGTCCCCACTTGCCCCTCGTCCCTCGTGGGTCCTTACCTGAGAGTCGTTGTTGTTGTTGTTGTTGTCATAAAACTGCAGTATGTTTGTGACACAGGATTTTCCTTCCATGAATCGGTGCTGGCTCTCGTTTGTAACCTTGTTCCGTTCCAGGTATTCCATCACTCTCCTGATAATCTTTTCCACGATTTTGCATACTATATGCGTCAGTGACACTGGTCTATAATTTAGTGCTTCGTTTCTGTATCCTTTCTTAAAGGTGGGGACTACATTTTCCGTCTTCCATACCTCAGGTAGTTGCCCAGTTTCAAGGGATGTGTTGAAGATTATGGTTAGTGGCACACACAGTGTCTATGCTCCCTCTCTAAGGACCCATGCAGAGATATTGTCCGATCCCACCGCCTTTGTGGTATCAAGGTCGCTTAAGAGCTTCTTCACCTCCTCGTCAGTTGCGTGTATTTCATCCAACACTTGTCAGTATATCCCTTGTTGGTGTACGCCTCTGTTTTGTCTTCCCAGTGTCCCTTCTGCCTCCACTGTAAATATTTCCTAAAATCTCATGTTGAGGTCCTCACATACTTCTTGGTCGTTTCTTGTGAGCTCCCCACATTCTTTCCTCAGCCTGATTACCTGTTATCTTCCTCCTGATGTGGCTGTAAAGCAGTTTCGGTCAGACTTGACTTTCTATGCTATGTCGTTTTCGTACTGCTGCTGGGCCTCCCTCCTTATCTGTGCATACTCGTTTCTGGCTCGTCGACCAATCTCTTTATTTTCCTGGATCCTTTGCCTACTGTACTTTTTCCATTCTCTAGCGCATTTAGTTTTTGCCTCTCTTCACCTTCGGGTAAACCAAGGCTCATTCTGATCTTCTCAATATTTCTGTTACCCTTGGGAACAAACCTTTCCTCTGCCTCCTTGCATTTTGTTGTTACGTAGTCCATCATTTCGTTTACTGACTTTCCTACCAACTCTCTTTCCCACTGAACCTCCTGCAGGAAGGTCCTCATTCCTGTGTAGACTCCCCTTTTATAGTCTGGCTTTTTCCTTTCTACTCCTGTTACCCTCTCCACTTGTAGCTCTACGATGTATTCAAAGCTCAGAACCACATGGTCACTACCATCAAGGGGCCTTTCATATGTGATGTGCTCAATGTCTGAGCTACTCAGGGTGAACACAAGGTCCAGTCTTGCTGGTTCATCCTCTCCTCTCTCTCTGGTGGTGTCTCTAACATGTTGGTGCATGAGGCTTTCCCGTACCCCATCCATCATCTTGGCTCTCCATGTTTTGGGGCCCCCATGTGGCTCCAGGTTTTCCCAGTCAATCTCCCTGTAGTTGAAGTCTTCCATAACCAGTAACTTTGCTCTACTCGAGTGATCTCTTCTTGCCACCTCAGCTAGTGTGT
>NC_069401.1:50348646-50378390 GCF_026875155.1 Cherax quadricarinatus | reverse complement strand
TTTTGTCTCACTATGTGCCTATGTTTTATGCTGTGTTGACAATTTATTTTTATGTTATCGTTGGCAGTTTGTTTTGTGCTACGCGTTTGGCAGTTTGCTTTATGCTGTGTGTTGGCAGTTTGTTTTACGCTATATGTTGACAGTTTTTCTGTCAGTCCTGCCGTCAGTTCAGGTGTCAGCCAGTCCATCTATAATTAATACTTACACTACAAGAAGTTTTATGAAGTAACTTTTTTATTAATGTCAATGAACCTGTTTGGATTTGAAATACAGAAGCAGTGTTAGGATATTCCAAATGAATATCATAAATGGATTTAACTAAAGAAATCAAGACAATATTTTTTTTTTTTTTGGATGAGAGCAGAGTTTTCAAACGTAAGAACCAGAAAGTCATATTGCTTATGGTTTACATATATGTTAATAATATTGCATAAAATTAGTTTGAGATAACTTGAAAGACGTTTAAATTGTTTTACAGAATGCATAATCAGACAATCGCTCAACAATCGCGTTCCTTGTATGACCCAGATTAATTATTATCCATGAATTGCCTAACTACAAAGTTAATTAGCGTTTTTCCTTGTGACTGGCGGACATAGGATCGAGGCTTCACTGTTCCCTGAGCTGCATGACAGAACGAATTAGCAGTTCACTCAAATAAAATAATATTAATTCACGTTTTTATGTTAACTATATATATTGAATATTACAACACAAGGGAAACTTTAACAGATTTGCTAATACGTTAAACATTCAGCTACATAAAAAAATAAGATTTATTGTCAAGTATTATATAGGTGGATAAAAAAGCTTACTGCCAACTGCACAGAAAAAAAGACACAGGTGCAGAGAAAACCTTCTGGTGTGAATTATTATTATTATAATCAAGGGGGAAGCGCTAAACCCTTCTGGTGTGAAGAAATTTCTGTTTGTCACTAGCCTTATATAGCTCTAAACAGCTTTTCTTCGACGACAAATAGCTAAGTTTAGATTTGTCTTTTTTTCTTTATCCTTACTGCAGTTATCTAATGATTTCCCATACACAAATCTGATTCATACATAACTGAAATGTTACAGGTGAATTCCATTAAGAGTTCTAAAAACAGCTGCAACTCCGAAAGACTCGTCAAAGGCTAGTTTTTACACTTGTTAATTATGAAGGCCTCTCTTTCTTGTTTCATGACTTCACCCATGGGTCATACAGTGCTTGGGGAATGGATGGTATAATTAGATTTGTTCCATGGAAGAGGAGTGTTACACAAATTCTTGGGATGAAGAGCCCTTCGCCGGCATGTAGGCAACGTTCTTCATCCTTACGAAGTTCTACAGCAGGGGATAAAGCATACAGCATCAGCTCAGATTCGGAATCATCTACACCCTCTCAGCTAATTTTGCGTTTAAGCTGTCATATTTAGAATGAGCTGTCTGTCAACCGTTGAACGGCAGATGCCTCTGCCGTTCAACTGTTCGGCCTTTGTTTGCTGTCTCGTAAATCTATCTTACATATCTATTGTTTGTAACTTATGTAGCTTAATCGTTGCAATAAATTGCTGAAAGAAGCCTATTGTACCATAAATATTTGTGTACAATCAATAGTAAAAAAATTTTTTTTACAAAACAATCTACTTCAAGCAGGATCTTATTGTGCTGTTGTTTTAGTCATTTTTTTAATCCAGTACTTGCAAATTACAGCCATTACTAGATTAGGTGTGCTATGTATTTTCACCTTTCAATAACATTATCTAACTTGAAAGAAAAAAAGTTAATTTAGAGCGTATACATTTCTGCAGGAAAAATTCAGCATTGTGTCTGTGTAAGGCAACTTAGACTCCATGCACTACCAATGTAGTGTCGTAGATACTAAATTTTAGTGTATACTGGCAAACTTGCTAGAGAAGCCAGATCTGCTTTTATGCTCCTCCTTCATGCCTGGTTTGCAGTTTTAAGTTTTATTTATGCACATCCCAGTGTAAAGCAGATGCATTTTTTTTTCTTGATGACTGTAGTATTATGCTAAAAAACTATTCCAAGTCTTCAGTCTTTTACTAAAATATTTCATAGATACATTTCTTACGTTGGCCTGACAGTCCTCTTTATTACATTCTGCTTTATTGCTTCTCTCTCCTAAATTAAGAATTTCAGTTCCAGTTGAGCTTTGAAAATAAAAAAGTTTATTTAAACAACATAGTCTAGGACAGTAAGGAAAAGGTTAAGTTAAGGAATCGGATCTAAGAAAGTATATATTTTTATAAGAAATATAATCTAAGAGAAAACTTTTTATTTTTTTTTAATCTGAGGAAGGATATACGCATCTGTTCATTGAAGGATATCGAGCGAGGGTTGTTCAACAACAGTTGTTCAGCAAGTGTTGTTCAATGAGGGTTGTTCAGCTAGTGTTCTTTACCTAGGGATGTTCTGTATTTAATATCATTATGTATTTGATATCTTTCAATGTTTGATAAATATTTATAATAATAGTCAGTTACATATTTTGTTATGTCTCTGCACACCTCTGAATTCATTCTATTTATTTTGTCTCGTCCATTACCCCGGAGTGTTGAGGTAAGACTTACTAAACAAGTCTTCACGTTGCATATTGTCTCTGTGTCACAGTCTGTGAATTTATGTTTGTTTGAACCTTAGTGAGACTGTGATCTGAATACATTATGAAGTACGAGAGATTACCATCAAATCTAATTAGTTCCACACTGCTTGTCAAAATGAAATCTCGGGCATTGTGATTCATATTACCTAGGATATTGATAGGTGATGCTTCTTTGTTTTGTTTTTATATATATCTAAGGTGGAGTTCCTTCCATCACATTGTGAGCCCTAAATATTCTATGGGGAGGGAGCCTAGATACAGGGGACGTCCCACAGCCACTAAAAACAACAGATATAGCCCCACTCCACAAAGGTAGAACCAGAACAATATCAGAGAATTATAGACTGATAGTACTAATGTCCCCCTTCATAAAAGTCCTTACAAGGGTGTACAGGAAAGTCAGCAGAAGGTGTCGGTCTTTTGACCGAGCCATATGGGTCAACATATGACTAAGACCCGCATCAGGAGAAATTTGCATTTTACTCCCGAAAAGTAAAGTGCCGCCGCTAATTCATAATAATGAACTTCGTTGTATGTTGGCTCAATACGAGCTTAACACAGTAACTTTGGATTAATGACTACATGTCGTATACATGGAACGCTAAATCCGTGTGACTCTGAAGACAAATATACAAGTGAGTGACGAAGGGAAAGAGGGAGAGTAAGAGGGAGAGCAGTAGGTTAAAGCGACAAAGGCAAAAAATGTAAAGGTAGGTAAAGAATTGGAACAGGAAAAAACAGAAACAGTAAGAGAGAAAGATTTAGGAGAGAGAGAGAGAGAGAGAGAGAGAGAGAGAGAGAGAGAGAGAGAGAGAGAGAGAGAGAGAGAGAGAGAGAGAGAGAGAGAGAGAGAGAGAGAGAGAGAGAGGGAGAGAGAGAGAGAGAGAGAGAGAGAGAGAGAGAGAGAGACAGAGACAGAGAGAGAGAGAGAGAGGAGAGAGAGAGAGAGAGAGAGAGAGAGAGAGAGAGAGAGAGAGAGAGAGAGAGAGAGAGAGAGAGAGAGAGAGAGAAGAGAGAGAGAAAAGAGAGAGAGAAAAGAGAGAGAGAGAGAGAGGGAGGGAGGAGTGAGGAAGAACTTCATTCTGTTTCCTATTTGTATGTAGTATCATAACAAAAAAAACAAGACTTTGAAAAGAGCTTATGTAGGTAACAGCTCTTAGCTTGTAAATAAAGTTAGGAACCTTAACTTGTAAAACCTTGTGTAAGAGAGAGAGAGAGAGAGAGAGAGAGAGAGAGAGACAGACAGACAGACAGACAGAGAGAGAGAGAGGAGGAGAAGGAGGAAGGCGGTGGCAGACTAGTCACTAGAGGGACGATGAAGCAGGTGGAGAGGGGGAGAGATAGGGGGGAGGAGGAACCGGCTATAAACAGGTGTTGCAGGAGGCGAAGAGATGAACTGGCAGAATTGGTTGGTGCAGGAGTACTTGGGTACAGCGAATGGAAGACAGGTACTAGTCTACCAGGATGAACGAGGTGGGTGAGGCTGGCATAGCAGGAGGGGCACAGAAACCAGCTGCAGCAGCCTGGTAGGATGCAGCAGGAGGGAGGAACGGAGGAACTAGCTGGACAGCAGATGCAACAAGAGGAGGAGGGAGGACCAGCTAGAGGTAAGTGCAGGAGGGAGGACCAGCTAGAGGTAAGTGCAGGAGGGAGGGAGGGAGGGAGTGGCAGGAGACAGGTGCAGCTGGAGGAAGGAACGAGGGAGAGAGGGAGGAACCGAGAAAACTGGTTGGTACAACTCATGGGTGGAGGGACAGGGAGGGAGGGTACAGGACTAGCAGGAATGATAGAAGCGTCAGCAGGCGAGGTCAATTGCAAGAGGAGAAAAAGATAGGTAGTGGTAAGAGAGAGTCTGAGGCAGAATAGATAAGATGAAACGAGAGAGAGAGAGAGAGAGAGAGAGGAGAGAGAGAGAGAGAGAGAGAGAGGAGAGAGAGAGAGAGAGAGAGAGAGAGAGAGAGAGAAGGGGAGGGGGGAAGCAGTAGGCGAGGCAGGTGCAGCAGTCGGTTGTAATGAAGCTCAGTTTTCCCCCGCCAGGTTTTGCCTGGCCCGGGCCGCGGTGAGGCCCCTCCAAAACCCCCCCCCCACCCATTTCCAAACCCCTTCGGCACCCTTCCCCTCACCCTACCCATACCCAACTAACCTCACCAAACCCCACCCCCCCCCCCATTTTTATCAACCCCACCCATCCCCAACCCCCCCGCTCCATTACCACCCCTACCCCCCCCCGCTAACTCAATCTCTCAGTTCTTTTTATATGGATCGTATAAATTTTTTTAACATATATATAATTTTCTAGAAAAAGATAATAGCTTAAACAATACAACTCTCGAAAATGGGGAAATTTCCCGGGTAAGTGTCACAGAATGCTGAAAACGAAAACGTTCGAAGACGCTAAGATTGCGAACACTCGAAGCTTGACGATACCCTCATGTCCTCCCGAAGTTCGAACAAAAAAGTCAATTACTCTTTTCATTCCCTTGTTTACGAAACCCTTCCGGGTGGAATCCCAAGGAAAAAACATGGGTGGGCATTTATTCTCACTCCAATTATGTCATGTAAAGTACAGAAATCGAAAGAAATATCAATTTTTTTTTGGAAAATATGCATTGTAAATGTACCCAATTCCGACACCGCCACCTCACACACAACAACACACACACCACAACACACACAACACACACCACACACACACAGGAAAACAGCAGTCAAAGGGTTTAGGGAGGAAACCCTGTGTCAAAAAAACTATGGGACAGCATAAGACGAGAGAGAGGGGTGGGGGGGATGCAATTCTTGGACTGCAGAAGGCGTTTGACACAGTTCCACACAAGAGATTGGTGAAAAAAACCTGGAGGCCAAGAAAGGAAAAAGGGGAAGGCACTACAATGGATCAGGGAATACTTGTCAGGAAGAAGCAGCAGTCAGGGTAGGGGGGAGGGTCACAGTGGGCACCTGTGACCAGCGGGGTCCACAGGGGTCAGCCCTGGGAAGTGCTGTTCTGGTATTGTAAAGGGAAAACGGAAGGAAATAGACTTGAGGTGTCCCTGTTTGCAGATGACGTGAAGTTGTGAAAAAGAATTACTCGATCGAAGCCCCAGGCAGAATCAAAGGGATTGGACAGGCTGCAGACCTGGTCCGAAATTGGCCCTGGAGTTCAAATCCCACCAATGCAAAAGTTGAAGATTGGGGGAAGGGGAAAAAAAGACCGCGCGGAGTACAGTCTAGGGGGCGAGATACAAACTAACTAAAGGGAAAAAGATCTTGGGTGGTTTAAAACCGGCACATCCCCCTAAAGCGCACATAATCAAAAAAATGTTTTGAGCTTGGGCGCTAGCACCTCAAAAAACAGCATTCCGCATTTAATAAGGAATGTTGGACCCTGTACCCCGTGTCGTTAGGCCCATATTGGAGTATGCGGCACCGTTTGGAACCCCACAATAGCCAAGACTAAAGAAATGAGAAAGTGCAAAGGTTTTGCAAGACTACCCCGAGCTAATAGGTATGTCTAGAGGGAGGTTAAGGGAAAATCAACCTTTGACGACATGGAGGCAGGAGAGATGGGGGGACATGAAAAACGGTAAAATACTGAGAGGAATTGAAAGGTGGACAAAGACGGATGTTCCCAAAGATTGGACAAGTAACAAGGGGACACATTTGGAAGTTGAAGACACAGATGAATCATGGGATGTTAGGAAGTATTTCTTCAGCCCGAGTAGTCAGTAAGGGGAAAAATATTTTGGGGGAAGCGATGTAGTGGAGGCAGGATCCATACATAGCTTTAAGCAGAGGTATGATAAAGTAGGTTCAGAGGAGTGCCTAGTAGCGTCGTGAAGAGGCGGGGCCAGGAGCTCGGACTTGCCCCGAAACCCTAAATGGGGTACAATAGGTGAGTACACATATATCTGGTATATTGAATGCATGATGGAAGAAATAGGTTCGAGGTGCCCTTGTTGGGAATGATGTAAAGTTAATGAGGAAAAAAATCAGATGGGATCAGGCGGGGACTTAAAAGAGAGGGGCAGGGGACGGGGGTCCAGAACTGGTTCTAAATTAACCCCTGCCAAGTGCAAAATCATGAAGATCGGAAAAGGGGAAAGAAGTTTGAGACAGAGTATAGCTGGTGGCCAATGCTCAAACTTCGCCAAGGAAAAGTTTGGGGGGACCATAACCGAGCATGTCTCCGGAAGCAACATAAACCCGATAACTGCTGCAGCATACGGGGCCTGGAAAACCCTGAAAAATAGCGTTCCGAACCTTAGAAGGGAAATGTTCAAGACATTGTACACTGTGAAACAACCCCATACTGGGTATGCAGCTCATTTTAAAACCCACCCGTAAGAAATTAGAGAAAGTGCAAAGGTTTGCAAAAAGGCTTTTCCCGGGAGTCAGGGGTATGTCCTCGAAAAAAAGGGTTGGGGGAAGGGGACTGACGCTTTGGGAGGACGGCGGGTAGGGGAGAATGATAACGACATCAAAATATGCGTAGAATTTAGATAAGGGTAAAAGAGGAGGTTGTTCCAGAGAGATAAACGCAAGGGGTACTTTGGAAGCTGAAGCTCAGACGAGTCAAGGGATGATTTTAGGAAGTATTTCTCAGAAATGAGTGTCAGAAAGTGGAATCCCTAACAAGTATGTAGTGGAGGCAGGAACCATACATGTTTTAAAGATGGGTTGACAAAGTCTGGAAGCAGAGAGAGAGAGGCCCTAGTACGATCAGTAAAGAGGGGGGCCCAGGAGCTGTCTGACCCCTGAACCAAAATTTGGTGGTCGTTTTGGTGAGTAACCAAAAACACACACACTCAACACAAAAATCAAACCACTCACCCCCAACCACCACACACACTCAACACACACACACCACACACACAACACACACAACACACACACACCACCACAACACACAACACACACAAACCACAAGGGAGGAAAGACGGGGGAGTTAGAGCCCCAAAAAGGGGGGAAGAGTGGGGAAGGAAGATAGTAGAGTTTTGGTAAGAAAATGGAGGAGCGGTAGCTGAAGAGTGCAGGAAGGGGGAATACGGGCCCTTTTGCAGAGAAGCGGGGATACAGTGTTAGAAGAGAAACTGAAAAAGCCTGAAACGTTTAGAGAGACAAATGGAAATTCAGACGTGACATCGGAAATTCAAAGTCAGGCGAGAAAAAGGGGTTTGGAAGCAAAAACGGGACATGCTAAGAAGGGCCCCATCAGACCACGTGGGGCCAGGGAAAAAAGACGACGAGCACACTGAGATCAAACGCAGGTCTGAAGAAAGGGGAAAATTCGGTAGGCGGGGACAAAGGGGATGGAAAGCAACAACGGAGAATGCCGTACACGAAGGACCTTCAGACCACGGGGGGCCCAGGGAAAAGACATGAGCCCCTAAGATCAAGGAAAAGGCCCGAGAAAATGAAGGTTTGTTATATGCAGGGTTCTAACAGCCAATGCGTAGCAGGGACAGGGGCCCAGGAAAAGACAGCCCACTAAGATAGAGTTTAGATATGACAGGGACTAAAGGCAAGAAAAAATGTCAAAGGAAGGAAACAAAATGCCTCGAGGAAGGATGGAGACTAGTGGGGGAGGAAAGGGCGAGGTCAGTTTTTGTGTACGGGCTCCCAAAAGCCAAGGGGGGCCCAATTGAAGAAATAAACAGGGGAGAAAAAAAAAGATTGAAGGCATCATGAAAAAAAAGGGGGGGCAATATGACCCCGGTGACAAAAATTTTAAGAATTGGGTGGTTTGCGGGGAAAAAATACGGCCCGTCAGAGTAACTTTTAAGGGAAAAATCAGTTCGAATCAGGATTCTGCAAGAGAAAGCAAAATGGAGCAAGAGGGGGAACAGAGAGATACCCGACCGCGAAGAACACAAGAAGAAAGGACTAACTGAAAAAGGGGGGTAAGAGACGCAAGGAGGGAAAGAGAAAAACAAAGAAAAAAGAGAGGACCCCCGAACAGGGGAAGGGCAAAACACCCACGAATTCCCACCCAAAAAAACCCACCCGGGGACATTCCAACGCAATGGCAACCATACTCCAACCCATCACTGTTCCCCCTGCCCCCAACCCCCCATATCACAAAAAACCCCACCCCACACTGTTTTCCCCTTATGGGCATTTTTGCCCCAAACCCCCCCCAAACTACCCCACCCACACCAAGCCCCATATGGCCCCCCCCAAGGTCTCCCCCCCCCCAACCCCCAAATTTTTGCATGACCCCAATGATAGAAAAGAAAAAAAGGTTTGGTCACAAATGCGGATGGGAAAAATGAATAAACAAGGGGGAAAGAAAGAAACAGTGAAAAAACCCCCGACATCTAGCAGTCACAGAAACAAAACCGCTGGGATAATAAAAAGACACAATCTTCCCCAAAAGGATATCGATCCTGAGGGGAAAAATAGAAGGAAGGGAAGGGGGGGGGGGGGGTTGCATGCTATAAAAAACCCAAAGGGGGTTTGGGAAATGGAAAAGGGATGGACATGATTGAGAAAGAGACTAATTGTAGTCAATTTTGTCCCCGGGAAAATAAATAGTCATTGGAGTGATGTATAACCCCCCCACAGAACTGCAGGAGGCCCAAGAGAGGAGTCGAAGAAAAAACAGGGTGATGGTGGACACATGGCTGAGGGGCAAAAAGAGCTCACTCGAGCAGGCAAAGTTACTGGTAATGGGCGATTTTTTAAACCCCAAGGGGGATCGACTGGGAAAAACCCGGAGCCACATGGGGGTCCCAAAACTGGAGAGCAAAGAGTGGATGTGGACTTTAAAAACCCCATGCATAAATGTCAGGGACACAACCAGAGAGGAGGGGGATGAGCCAGCATGATGGATCTTGTGTTACCCCGAGCGTTCAGACATCGAGGACATCATTACGAGGGCCCCTTGGAGCTAGCATCATGTGGTTTAGTTTTGATATTTGAGAGTTACAGTGGGGGAAAGGGAACAGGAAAGAAGGGGGCGGCCAAAAATATAAAAGGGGGGATCCAGGTATGAGAAACTTCCCGCAGGGGTTCATGGGACAGAGAAAATTTGGGAGGAAAATCAGGTTAAAGAGGTTTATGGAATATGTGGCAACAAAGTGCAAGGAGGAGAGGAAAGTTTTTTTTCCCCAAAGGGAAAAAGAATTTTAGGGAAAACCAAACGGAGTCCTTGGGTTTTCCGAAGGTGTGGGAGGCAAAAGCTAAGTGCAAAAGAGAATGGAAAGGTTTAAAAGGAGGATAGGACCCCGGAAAACAGGGATTGTAGAGGCCCGAAACGAGTTTTTGCGCAAATAAGGAGGGAGGCCCCGAGACAGTATGAAAAACGAATTTTCATCGAAAGTCAAAACTGCCCCAAACTGCTGTTAGCCCCCATTAGGAAGAAACAAAAGTCAGGACCAGGTGATTAAAGGGTGAGGAAAAAGGTGGGGATACAAGAAACGATCAGGGTATGTGAGGAGCTCAACACGAGATTTAAGGAAGTATTTTCGTAGAGCAGGAAGGACTTGGGGGGCAGACCGATGGGGGGGCACCAACAAGGGAATACACCAACAAGTGGTTGGGACGACATAAATCAGTGAGGAGGGGTGAAAAAAATGCTAAGGGAAATCGATACCCCAAAGGCAATGGGACCCGGACAACATTCTCCATGGGGCCTTGAGAGGGAGCAGATATGTTGTGCGTACCCCTTACCCCAATCTTCAACACATCCCTGGAAATGGGCAACTACCTGAGGTATGGAAGCACAAATGTATTCCCTTTTCAAAAAGGAGACAGAAAAAAGGCACTAAAAAAAAAGACCCGTTCATTGACGTTTTATAGTATGCAAATTATGGAGAAGATTATCAGGAGGAGAGTGGTGGAGCCCGGAAAAGGAAAAGGGTATAAATGCCAACCGAGGGTTACGGAAAGGGAAACTGGTCACAAAACCCTTTTGGAGTTTTAGATAAAAAACAGAAATGAAAGAGAGAGGGGGGGTGGGTTGTTGCTCTTCTTGGCTGCAAGAAGGCCTTTGAACAGTTCCTACAAGAGATTAGTGCAAAGCTGAGATCAGGGGCAATAACAGGAAAGGGCACTGCAATGGTTTAGAGAATACCCCGACGGGAGGCAAAAAAGAGCATGGTCGTAATGATTATCCAGGGGCACCTGTACGGCGGGGTCCCCCAGGGGTCGGGCCCAGGACCCGTGCTATTTTTGGTATATGTGAACGACATGACGGAAGGGTTAGATCAGAAGTGTCCCTGTTTCAGTGATGTGAAGTTAATGAGGAGAATTAAATCTGAGAGGACCAGGCAGGATTCAAAAGAGACCTGGACGATGGACACCTGGTCCAGCAAATGGCTTCTCGAATTTAATCCGCCAAAAGCAAAGTCATGAAGTAGGGGAAGGGGGAAGAAAACCCCGACGGGTATAGGCTAGGTGGCCAAAAAACTGCAAACCTCCTCAAGGGGAAATTTTGGGGGGAGATAAACCGGAAAGTCTCCGGAAAAACAACATCAATCGATAACTGTGCAGCATATGGGCGCCTGGCAAACCTGAGAACGCATTCCGACCCTTAGTAAGGAATCATTCAAGACACTGTACACCCGGGATGTAGGCCCATACTGGGTTTTTGCAGCCCTGTTTGGGAACCGCCTTTTATAAAGCACGTCAAAAAAATAGAGAAAAGTACAAAGGTTTGAACAAGGTTAGTTTCCCGAGTAAGGGGATGTCCTATGAAGAAAGATTAAGGAAAACGGCCTGACGGCACTGGAGGGCGGAGGGGCAGGGGGGAGAATGATAAAGAATATAAAAAACTGCGTGGGGTAGAAAGGGGGCAAGGACAGGTGTTCCAGGGAGGGGAACCCGAAACAAGATGCACAATTGGGAAATTGAAGGGGCACAAAAAGAGTCAGAGAGATAGTAGGAAGTATTTCTTAGTCTGAGTTGTAAGGCAGTGGATAGCCTAGAAAATGACGTAGTGGAGGGAGGAACCCTACAAGTTTTAAGACGAGGTTTGTAAAGTCATGGAGCGGGGGAGAGGAGGGTTAGTAGCAACCCGGGGAAGAGGCGGGGCAGGGGTGGCTGACCCCCCCCAACCACAAATAGGTGGTCAAAAGGTGAGTACACACAACACCCACACCAACCCACATGTGCCTAGGACAAAATGGTAACTAACCACACACACACACACACACACACACACACACACAACATAGGGGGAGGGGGGGTTGCATGCTCATAAAAAACCGTGTAGTTTTGGGGAAAAGGGAAAGGGCTGGTCGAGATTGGAGGTGGATTCATAGTACGACACTTCATTTGGGGGGAATAAAAAGTAGTCTTTGCAAGATGTAAACCCCATCCAAAAAATGCAGGGGGCCCAAGAGAGAAATATAAAAAAGAGCAACAGAGCAAAGGTGGGCAAGGCCGAGGGGCAAGAAGAGCTCACTCGAGCAGAGCAGTTTTGGGTTTATGGGCGATTTCAACCCAAGGGATCGAGGGAAAAAAATTTTGGGCCACAGGGGGCCCCCAAAACACGGAGAGCCAGTTGATGGATGGGTACTGGAAAACCTCTGCATCAACAAGTTAAGGCATACCAGAGGAGAGGGGAGGAAAAACCAGTAAGATGGACCTTGTGTTCACCCTGGGAGTTCAGACATTGGGGGACATTGCATATGAGACCCCCCTTGAAGCTACTGTTACATGGTTCTGTTTTTTTGAATACATGTACAGTTACAAGTGGGGGGGGGGTAACAGGATTGAATGGAAAAAAAAAACTATAAAAAGGGTGGCCCAAAAGGTATGAGGAATTTCCCGCAGGGGTTCAGTGGGACGAGAATTGGCGGAAAGTCAGTAAATGAAAAAGATGGAAAAAAGTAACAACAAAATGCAAAGGCAGAGGGAAAAGGGTTTTTTCCCAAGGGGAACAGAAATATTTTGGAAAACAATTTGAACCCCTGCTTCCCCAAGGGTAGGGGGGCAAAAATAAATGCGCAGAGAACGGTAAAAATACAGAAGGCAAAGAAACGAGGAAAATAGGGGTTATCGAAGAGCCAAAACGAGTATCACAAAATTTGGAGGGGACCCAACGACAGTTTAAAAAAAACACAATATCGAAAGTCAAGTATGACCCCAAAATTTCTTATAGCCCCAAATTTGGGGAAAAAACGTCAAAGACCAGGGGATCAAGCTGAGGAAAGAAAGGTGGGGAACACACAAGAAACGATCAAAAGGGGATGTGAGGAGCTCAACACGAGATTCAAGGAAGTATTCAGAGAAGAGATAAGTAGGGCTCTGGGAAGACAGCACAGAGGGAAACACAAACAGGGATTGTATGAACAAGTGTTGGATGACATGCACACAACTGAGAAGGAGATGCAGAAGCTGCTAAGTAACCTTGACACCTCAAAGGCGATGGTACAGGACAACATCTCCCCGTGGGTCCTTAGAGAAGAAGCAGAGATGCTGTGTGTGCCGCTAACCACAATCTTCAACACATCTCTTGAAACTGGGCAACTACCTGAGGTATGGAAGACGGCAAATGCAGTCCCCAGTTTTAAGAAAGGAGACAGAAACGAGGCAGTAAACTACAGATCAGTATCACTGACGTGTATAGTATGCAAAGTCATGGAGAAAATTATCAGGAGGAGAGTGGTGGAGCACCTGGAATGGAACAATAAACAGCAACCAGCATGGGTTCATGGAAGAAAAATCCTGTGTTACAAACCTTCTGGAGTTTTATGACAAAGTAACAGAAGACACGAGAGAGAGGAGTGGGTTGATTGCATTTTCCTGGACTGCAGGAAGGCCTTCGGCACAGTTCTTCACAAGAGATTATTGCAGAAGCTGTAGGATCAGGCGCATATAACAGGACGGACACTGCAATGGATCAGAGAATACCTGACAAGGAGACAACAACGGGTCATAGTACGTGATGAGTTATCACAGTGGGCGCCTGTGACGAGCAGGGTCCCACAGGCGTCAGTCCTAGGACCAGTGCTATTTTTGGTATATGTGAATGACATGAAGGAAGGGATAGACTCTGAAGTGTCCCTGTTCGCAGATGATGTGAAGTTAATGAGGAGAATTAAATCAGATGAAGATCAGGCAGGGCTACAAAGAGACCTGGACAGGCTGGACATGTGGTCCAGCAGCTACCTTCTCGAATTCAACCCCACCAAATGCAAAGTTATGAAAATCGGGGAAGGGCAAAGAAGACCACAGACAGAGTATAGGCTAGGTGGACAAAGACTGCAAACCTCAGTCAAGGAGAAAGAGCTAGGGGAGACCATAACACTGAGCATGTCTCCAGAGGCACATATCAACCAGATAACTGCTGCAGCATATGGGCGCCTTCCAAATCTGAAAATAGCGTTCCGGTTCTTTAGTAAGGAATCGTTCAAGACACTGTACACTGTGTACGTCAGGCATATACTGGAATATGCAGAAGCAGTTTGGAACCCACACCTGGTCAAGCACGTCAAGAAATTAGAGAAAGTACAAAGGTTTGCAATAAGGCTAGTTCCGAAGCTCAGGGGAATGTCCTACGAAGAAAAGTTGAGGGAAATCGGCCTAACGACACTGGAGGACAGGAGGGTCAGGGAAGACATGATAGCAACATACAAAATACTGTGTGAAATAGATAAGGTGGACAGAGACAGGATGTTCCAGAGAGGGGATACAGAAACAAGTGGTTACAGAGTGGTCATAAAGTGGAATAGCCTAGCAAGTGATGTAGTGGAGGCAGGAACCATACATAGCTTTATGTTGAGGTATGACAAAGCTCAGGGAGGAGAGAGAGAGAGGACCTAGGAGCGATCAGTGAAGAGGAGGGGCCAAGAGCTGAGTCTTGACCCTTGCAACCACAATTAGGTGAGTACAATTATGTAAGTACATACACACGTACACACTCGCGCTCGCGCACACACACACACACACACACACACACACACACACACACACACACACACACACACATATAATTTTTCACAAAGCAGAAGGAGCTAGAGCATGTTAACAGAATTAAAAAAAATGGGATCTTAAAAGAGAGGACGTAGAGACAAAGGAACGGAGCATGGCTGGTCTGAAAAGGAAGAATGGGTAGAAAGGCTCATGAACAAAATAGATCAAGAATGGGAAAAAAGATTAAATGAGCTTTGCAATAGCATGTTATGGAAGCTATCTGCAGAGAACAAGGAGTGGGAATCATGAGCTGTAGCTGCTGAGGCAAAGATACAGAGAATGGAGGAAGAATTAGACATGCTGAAGCAGGATATAATAAGGTCTGAAAGTATCAATGTGACTGAAATGGAAACATCAGCAGGCAGCAAGGCGACTGCAGGAGTGGATGGAACTAAGAAGTCCCTTGCAGCAGTAATATCAGGCAATCAGGGTGTCCAGGAGATGATAAGAAAAACAACAAAGGAAATGTTTAAATCAGATGCAGGGATATGGATTGAAAAAAAATTGGAAGAAGAGAGGGAGAGGTCAATAATTATTCATGTGCTTCAGGAGGCTGAAGGAAGTCCTATGATGAAAGAAAGCATTGGGGGTAGAAAGAGATTAAGAGCATCATTGCAATAACAGGAGAGAAGGACATATCTCAGGTAGAAGAGTTTCACAGACTTGATGGGTATTCGAGGGAAAAAATTGACCATTCAAATTGACATTCAAGACAGAAGTGGTACACAACAAGATACTACAACAGAAGTCACTGTTCAAAAACTCTCAAGATTATCAACAAGTGTACCTCAACCGAGACAGAACACGAAAAGAAAGGGAACAACTGAGAGTGAGAGTTAGATGAAACCATTGGAAGGAAAGAGAGACAGTACAGGCAATGACAGACAGGAAAGCTCGGCCTCTGGGGGAGCATCAAACACAAATGATTACAGAAACCGTTCAACCCCTGTCACCCCATATAAACCAAACACAATAACCAGAAACAAACCATACTTCATAGCCACCCCACCACCAAGCACTAATTTCATGATCACAGCAGCCTCCCATAATATTCCACTCTGCCTTTCACATCCCCAGCCTGCACCATTTTCTTCCACCTCCCAAATACAGTACTGGAAAGGAAGCTGAAGGTATGGTACACCAATGCAGATGGAATAACAAATAAGAGTGAAGAGTGGCATAAACGAATCACTGATGCATCCCCTGACATCATAGCAATAACAAAGATCAAACTTGCAGGTATGATAAGAGATGCAATCTTTCCAACTGGATATCAGATCCTGAGGAAAAACAGAGAGAACAGAGGAGGGGGAGGAGTGACACTGCTCATCAAAAGCCAGTGGAGATTTGAGGAAATGAGAGGAATGGACAGAGGGGAAACAGACGACTTCAGTGAAGGAACACTTTTGACTGGGGGCCCAAAGGTGATGATAGCAGCGATGTGTAACCCACCACTGAACAGCAGGAGGCCAAGACAAGAGAATAATGAGTGTAATACAGCAATGGTGGATACACTAGCTGAAGTGGCCAGGAGGGCTCATATGGGTAGGACAAAATTACTCGTAATGGGGAATTTCAATCATAAAGAGATTGACTGGGGGACCAGAAACATGAGGGACCAGAAACATGAAGAGTTCAGATGTTGGAGACTGTATTGGAGAACTTCATCCACCAACATGTTAGGGATACAACCAGAGAGAGAGGAGAGGATGTAGCAAGGCTGGATCTCATATTCACCTTGAATAGCTCAGACCTAGGGAATGTTACACACGAAAGACCACACACACACACACACACACACACACACACACACACACACACATAATAGGAACACTTCAGTCTGGAGGTCCCAAGGTGGTGATATACTAGCTCCCCTTAAATCATGGATAATCACAGACAGCACTACTGACCACTGCCCCACCTTCTTCTTAACAAATATTAATAAACCACCACTGAAATACAACAAAGTTACATTTAGACTCCATGACGAGGCCTCAATAACTTCACAGCAGAGCTAGAGACGGTTGACTGGCCTACAGAATTCTCCAATGCCAATGGTATCGATGATCGGACAGATATATTTCTTTATAAATTACTCAGATTATACAAAAATATTGTCCTATTAAAACAAAACAGATTACGAATAAACGGTTAGTTTGTCCATGGCTAACTAACAGCATATTAAGATCCATTGATAAGAAACATCAATGTGAAAAGCAATATAGACAGGGCTTAATACACAAAGATATTATTAAACACAATTCATCAGTTCTCACCAAACTAATAGAAAAAGCCAAACAATTGTACTACTCCAGCAGATTCAATGAAACAAGAGGAGATCTAAAAAAGATCTGGAAAACTCTCTCTCAGATTTTGGGCACCCACAAACTGAAAAAAACTTGGGATACTGTCCTAACTAAACTGAACGAAACACAACTACAGCCAATTGATACAGTCAACAAGATAAATGACTTCTTCTCAACCATAGGAACAAATCTTGCCTGTAAAATCCCACGTACTAATGCCCGAGCAACTTACTACTTAGATGGGAATTTCCCAACCTCCTTCTATCTTGCACCTACTGAGCCCACTGAAGTCACTACGATTACCAAGTTACTAAAAATAAATCAGAGAATCTGTCACAAGTCCCACCATTACTATACAAGCGAGCGGCCCATGTCCTTTCACATGCTATTTCATAACTCTAACAAATCATTAGAAACTAGCACTCTTCCGACACTACTCAAGACAGCAAGGGTTACACCAATACACAAAGGTGGTGACCCCCACAGATGTAAACAACTATAGGCCAACATCAAACTTACCGTTCCTACCCAAAATCTTCGAGAAACTCGTGCACAAGAGATCCTAAGAAAAGCTTTCGACACAGTAGACCACGGCATCCTACTCCACAGCTTTGACCATTATGGTATAAGAGGCCATGCTCTTGCATATTTCAAATCCTACCTTATTAATAGGTATCAGTACGTCACCATTAAAGACACAACTTCATCAACAAGACCACTTGATACTGGAGTGCCACAGGAAAGTGTCCTTGGTCCTCTGCTCTTCCTCTTATACATCAATGATCTTCCCAACATATCACAACACCTGAAACCAATTCTCTTTGCTGACGACACGATTTATGTCATCTCCCACACAAATATTGCCACACTCAACACCATTGTTAACGAGGAGCTACTAAAAAAATCTACCTGGGTGACAGCCAATAAACTTACACTAATCACTGACAAATCCTTCTATGTTATGTATGGTAGAAGAGCAGGTGTTGCACAACTGAACATTAAGATCGACAACACTCTTATTGCTGAACATAATGAGGGCAAATTCCTAGGCCTGCACCTCGGCAGTAACCTGAACTTCAGCACCCATATCAAACATATAACAAAAAAAGTATCCTAAACGGTTGGGATCCTCTCCAAGATACGTTACTACGTGCCACATTCATCCCTTCTCACACTCTACTATTCACTCATTTATCCCTACCTCACCTATGTTATTTGTACTTGGGGATCAAAAGCAGCAACACATCTAAAGCCTATAATAACCCAACAGAAAGCCACAGTAAGAATTATCACGCATTCCAGTACTAGGCAACACCTCCCCCCCCCCCCCCCACTGTACAGAACATCCACATTGACAACTGTGCAACCTACATTTACAAAACCATAAATTCCAATATTAACCCGGAACTAAAACACTTTCTTGATGGGTGTGACAGGACCCACAAGCACAACACCAGGCACAAAAATCTCTATGTCCAGCTAAACCTTTACAAAAATTCAGTGTACATTAAAGGGCCTAAAATCTGGAACTCTCTGCCTGAAAACTCTAGAACTGCAGACACAACCATCACTTTCAAAACTACCGTTAAAAAACATCTTATCTCACTGACACATCTCACCGTCAGCTAGCTACATAAAAGCCACCTATTCTCTTACTTGTATCATGCACACACAAAACAAACTAGACCTCTCGATATCTGTGATTCCTCCAATTTACACTTACACTCACTCAAATGATTGTAAACATAAAATTTCGAACAAACACTCTTATTGCTGAACAAATCTTAAACTAGTCATAAGTTTGCCTGCGATACTCCAATATAGGAGCTTTAATAGAAACTGTGTATCATGCCAAGACAAAATCATTCTCATTGCTCCATAACCTGTATCAACATACAGTCAGAATTATTATTAGTCTGCTCGAAATGCCTAGTCATGCTATGCATGATAGTGGCCCTCTTCGTAATTAGTATTTTATAATATGTAAACCACACATTGTAACCAATATTTTATAATATGTACACTCTACATTGTACTCTTTACAGAGAAATAAACATTTGTATTTTATTGTATTTGTATAAATAACCCGCCACAGAACAGCAGGAGGCCAAGACAAGAATATGATTAAAGTAACAGAGAGATGGTTGACACACTGGATGAAGTGGCCAGAATGGGCAGGGCAAAACTACTGGATGTGAGTGACTTAAATCACAAAGAGAATGACTGGGAAAACCTGGAGCCACATAGGGGCCCAGAAACGTGGAGGGCTAAGATGATGGAGATGGTACTGGAAAACCTAATGTACCAACATGTTAGGGACACTACCAGAAAGAGAGGAGAGGGAGAACCAGCAAGACTGGATCTAGTATTCACCTTGAGTAGTACAGATTTAGAGGACATTACATACGAAAGGTCCCTCAGGCTAGTGATCACGTGGTTCAGAGCTTCGAATACTTAGTGGAATTACAAGTGGAGAGGAAAACAGGAAGGACAGGACAAATAAAACCAAACTACGAGAAGGGACTACACAGGCATGGGGAATTTCCTGCATGAGGCTCAGTGGGAGAGTGACTGGCAGGGAAATTAGTAAATAACATGATGGAATATGTAACAACAATATGCAAAGAAGCAGAGGAGAGGTTTGTACCCAAAGGCAACAGAAATAATGAGAAGGCCAGAACGAGCCCTTGGTTCATCCAAAGATATAGAGAGGCCAAAAGCAAGTGTGCTAGAGAATGGAAGAGGTATAGAAGGCAAAGGACCCATGAGAATAAGGAGAGTAGTCAAAGAGCCAGAAATGAATTCGAAAATGACACAGCAGCGAAAGACAAGCCCGACACGAAACTGACGTACAGTCACATCAGGAAAAAACAACAATCAAGGACAAGGTAATCAGGCTGAGGAAGGAGGGGAGATCACAAGAAACGACTGATAAGTGTGTGAGGAGCTCAAAGAAGTATTCACAGTGGAGGCAGAAAGGTCTCCCAAAAGACGGAGTGATGAGGTCATCAACGGCTGAACATAATACATGCAACCGAGGAGGAGGAGGAGGAGGTGAAGGGCTGCTAAGAGAACTAGATACCTCATAGGCGATGGAACCACTAACAACATTCTGTCGAAACTGGGCGACTACCTGAGGTATGGAAGACAGCAAATGTAGTCACAGTTTTTTTTCAAAAAAGGAGGCAGACACGCAGCATTAAACTACAGACCAATGTCACTGATATGTATAGTACGCAAAGTTATGGAGATTATCAGGAGAAGAGTGGTGGAGCACCTAGAAAGGATGGGAAATCCTGTGTCACAAACCTACTGGAGTTCTATAACAAGGTGATATCTATAAAACAAGAGAGAGAGGGGTGGGTAGACTGCATTTCCTTGGACTGTAATCAGGCTTTTGACACAGTCCCACACAAAATATTAGTGCAAAAGTTTGAGGATTAGACAGGTATAATAGGAAAGGCATTGCAGGTGACGAGGTGTCAGAGTGGGCGCCTGTTACAAGAAGGGTTCCACAGGGTTCAGTCCTAGGACCGGTGCTATTTCTACTGTATGTGAATGATATGACAAAAGGAATAAGAACATAAGAAAGAAGGAACGCTGCAGCAGGCCTACTGGCCCATGCGAGGCAGATCAAGTCACCTCCCGGCTTAAGCCAATGACACCACTTAAGGAAGGGGCACATCGTCAAACCTATTAGCACAAGGTAGTCAGGTCCACCTCACACCCAACTACACCCATTCATGTATTTATTTAAAGCCTATTTTTAAAACTACACAACGTCTTAGCTAGTATGACGGTACTCGGGAGTTTGTTCCACTCATCCACAACTCTATTACCAAACCAGTGCTTTCCTATATCCTATCCTATATCCAGTTTAGGATTATTCATGCAGTCAGCATAACTTCATACGTAGGCCTCAATATTTCCTTCCTCTCTCAGCGTTTACCATATGTGGCGATTATTATTAGTATTATCATATTTAGGGGAATCACTAAACCTGTAGGGGTTACATAGAGCCTGCAGAATGGGAGGCAGTCAGGTTCGATTCCAGAGGTCACAGTCCCCGACCCGGCCTGAAGAGGAGGCCAAATCCAGCCTCAAGAAACCTTCCATGAGGATATCAATCAGTTTATGTAATTCATTATCGACAAGTTGATGAATAAGACACACTTGCAAGACCTGGATATCTTTATGAAGGCTTCTCGCCAACCATTGCCTATCCATTCAGTATGCAGATTGTATGTTAGAAACAGTGGAAGATGAGGCAATCAGTCCCTTAATTAACCTTTATAGAAGATCTCAGTCCCAATTCATGAAAGCTTTATATACTTGAGACAAAGTGAGGCACAACAGGTGAAAGCATCGTCACAGATGGGATTGAATCACTAGTCCTGACAAGTAGAAGTAGGTTGACCACAAGAGTTGGACCAGAGAGTTAGCAATAGGGTTGTAGAAGAGATCCTCTATACAAAGATTCCGTGGTGATGTATATGATTTACATAATAATACTTGTATGACACAGCAACGCTATACAATCTTGGTACGGAGGATATCTTGCACAACCCAAGCATTAACCTCTGATACTGCTGGAGATAATAGACTCAGAAGTGTCCTTGTTTGCAGACGATGTGAGGCTAATGAGGAGAATTCAGCTGGAGGGGGACCAGGCACAGCTGTAAAGGGACCTGGACAGGCTGCAGGCCTGGTCCAGCAACTGGCTCCTGGAGTTCAACCCCATCAAGTGCAAATTCATGAAGACCGGGGAAGAACTAAGAAGACCACAGACATAGTACAGTCTAGGGAGCCAAAGACTACGAACCTCACTCATGGAAAATGATCTTGGGGTGAGTATAATACCGAGCACATCTCCTGAGGCGCACATCAACCAAATAACTGCTGCAGCATATGAAAGCCTAGCAAATCTAAGAATAGCATTCCAATATCTCAGTAAAGAATCATTCAGGACTCAGTACACCATGTAAGTCAGGCCCATATTGAAGCATGCAGCACCCGTTTGGAACTCACACCTGGTCAAGCACGTCAAGAAATTAGAGAAAGTGCGAAGGTTTGCAACAAGACTAGTTCCAGAAGAAGAAAGGTTAAGAAAGGTTAAGAGAAATCGGCCTGACGGCACTGGAAGATAGGAGGGTCATGGGAGACATGATAACGACATACAAAATACTACGAGGAATAGATAAGGTGATGAGAGATAGGCTGTTCCAGAGATTGGACACAGAAACAACGGTTCACAATTGGAAGTTGAAGACTCAGATGAGTCAAAGGGATGTTAGGAAGTATTTCTTCAGTCATAGAGTTGTCAGGAAGTGGAATAGTCTGGCAAGTAATGTAGTGGAGGCAGGAACCATACACAGTTTTAACACGAGGTATGATAGAGCTCATGGAGTATGGAGAGAGAGGACCTAGTAACGGTTAGTGAAGAGGCGGGGCCAGGAGCTGAGTCTCGACCCCTTCAACCACAAATAGGTGAGTACACATACACACGCACGCGCACACGCACACACACACACACACACACACACACACACACACACACACACACACACACACACACACACACACACACACACACACACACACACAATGCAAGGAGGCTGAGGAGAGGTTTGTACCCAAGGGTAACAGGAATAATGAAAAAGCCAGGATGAGCCCATGGTTTACCCAAAGGTGCAGGGAGGCAAAAACCAAGTGTGCTAGGGAATGGAAGAAATATAGAAGGCAAAGGACCCAGGAGAATAAGGAGAGCAGTCGTAGAGCCAAAAACGAATATGCACACATAAGAAGGGAGGCCCAAAGACAATATGAAAATGACATAGCAGCGAAAGCCAAATCCGACCCGAAACTGTTGTACAGCCACATCAGGAGGAAAACAACAGTCAAGGACGAGGTAATCAGGCTAAGGAAGGAAGGAGGAGAGACAACAAGAAATGACCGTGAAGTATGTGAGGAACTCAACGAGAGATTCAAAGAAGTGTTCACAGAGGAGACAGAAGGGGCTCCAGAAAGACGGAGAGGTGGGGCACACCACCATATGCTGGACACAGTGCACTCAACCGAGGAAGAAGTGAAGAGGCTTCTGAGTGACCTAGATACCTCAAAGGCAATGGGGCCAGATAACATCTCCCCATGGGTATTGAGAGAGGAAGCAGAGGCGCTATGTGTACCCCTAACAACAATATTCAATACATCTATCGAAACAGGGAGATTGCCTGAGGCATGGAAGACAGCAAATGTAGTCCCAATCTTTAAAAAAGGAGACAGACATAAAGCATTAAACTACAGACCAGTGTCACTGACATGTATAGTATGCAAAATCATGGAGAAGATTAACAGGAGAAGAGTGGTGGAACACCTAGAAAGGAATGATCTCATCAACAGCAGCCAACATGGTTTCAGGGACGGGAAATCCTGTGTCACAAACCTACTGGAGTTCTATGACATGGTGACAGCAGTAAGACAAGAGAGAGGGATGGGTGGATTGCATATTCTTGGACTGCAAGAAGGCGTTTGACACAGTTCCACACAAGAGATTGGTGCAAAAACTGGAGGACCAAGCAGGGATAACAGGGAAGGCACTACAATGGATCAGGGAATACTTGTCAGGAAGACACCAACGAGTCATGGTACGTGGCGAGGTGTCAGAGTGGGCACCTGTGACCAGCGGGGCCGCACAGGGGTCAGTCCTAGGACCAGTGCTGTTTCTGGTATTTGCGAACGACATGACGGAAGGAATAGACTCTGAGGTGTCCCTGTTTGCAGATGACGTGAAGTTGATGAGAAGAATTCACTCGATCGAAAACCAGGCAGAACTACAAAGGAATCTGGACAGGCTGCAGACCTGGTCCAGCAATTGGCTCCTGGAGTTCAATCCCACCAAGTGCAAAGTCATGAAGATTGGGGAAGGGCAAAGAAGACCACAGACGGAGTACAGTCTAGGGGGCCAGAGACTACAAACCTCACTCAAGGAAAAAGATCTTGGGGTGAGTATAACACCAGGCACATCTCCTGAAGCGCACATCAACCAAATAACTGCTGCAGCATATGGGCGCCTAGCAAACCTCAGAACAGCATTCCGACATCTTAATAAGGAATCGTTCAGGACCCTGTACACCGTGTACGTTAGGCCCATATTGGAGTATGCGGCACCAGTTTGGAACCCACACCTAGCAAAGCACGTAAAGAAACTGGAGAAAGTGCAAAGGTTTGCAACAAGACTAGTCCCAGAGTTAAGAGGTATGTCCTACGAGGAGAGGTTAAGGGAAATCAACCTGACGACACTGGAGGACAGGAGAGATAGGGGGGATATGATAACGACATACAAAATACTGAGAGGAATTGACAAGGTGGACAAAGACAGGATGTTCCAGAGATTGGACACAGTAACAAGGGGACACAGTTGGAAGTTGAAGACACAGATGAATCACAGGGATGTTAGGAAGTATTTTTTCAGCCACAGAGTAGTCAGTAAGTGGAATAGTTTGGGAAGCGATGTAGTGGAGGCAGGATCCATACATAGCTTTAAGCAGAGGTATGATAAAGCTCACGGTTCAGAGAGAGTGACCTAGTAGCGATCAGTGAAGAGGCGGGGCCAGGAGCTCGGACTCGACCCCCGCAACCTCAACTAGGTGAGAACTAGGTGAGTACCACACACACACACACACACACACACACACACACACACACACACTGGAGAAAGTGCAAAGGTTTGCAACAAGACTAGCAGGGATAACAGGGAAGGCACTACAATGGATCAGGGAATACTTGTCAGGAAGACAGCAGCGAGTCATGGTACGTGGCGAGGTGTCAGAGTGGGCACCTGTTACCAGCGGGGTCCCGCAGGGGTCAGTCCTAGGACCAGTGCTGTTTCTGGTATTTGTGAACGACATGACGGAAGGAATAGACTCTGAGGTGTCTCTGTTTGCAGATGACGTGAAGTTGATGAGAAGAATTCACTCGATCGAAAACCAGGCAGAACTACAAAGGAATCTGGACAGGCTGCACACCTGGTCCAGCAATTGGCTCCTGGAGTTCAATCCCACCAAGTGCAAAGTCATGAAGATTGGAGAAGGGCAAAGAAGACCGCAGACGGAGTACAGTCTAGGGGGCCAGAGACTACAAACCTCACTCAAGGAAAAAGATCTTGGGGTGAGTATAACACCAGGCACATCTCCTGAGGCGCACATCAACCAAATAACTGCTGCAGCATATGGGCGCCTAGCAAACCTCAGAACAGCATTCCGACATCTTAATAAGGAATCGTTCAGGACCCTGTACACCGTATACGTTAGGCCCATATTGGAGTATGCGGCACCAGTTTGGAACCCACACCTAGCAAAGCACGTAAAGAAACTGGAGAAAGTGCAAAGGTTTGCAACAAGACTAGTCCCAGAGTTAAGAGGTATGTCCTACGAGGAGAGGTTAAGGGAAATCAACCTGACGACACTGGAGGACAGGAGAGATAGGGGGGATATGATAACGACATACAAAATACTGAGAGGAATTGACAAGGTGGACAAAGACAGGATGTTCCAGAGATTGGACACAGTAACAAGGGGACACAGTTGGAAGTTGAAGACACAGATGAATCACAGGGATGTTAGGAAGTATTTCTTCAGCCACAGAGTAGTCAGTAAGTGGAATAGTTTGGGAAGCGATGTAGTGGAGGCAGGATCCATACATAGCTTTAAGCAGAGGTATGATAAAGCTCACGGTTCAGAGAGAGTGACCTAGTAGCGATCAGTGAAGTAGGTACCCACAAGGTCATTAAAATATAATGACGGCGATTGTGGTTAAAAGATGGGGCCAGAAATTATGATTCGACCACAGTAAAACTCAGCGAGTACAGATGTATCATCTCAACACACCCCATGACCCAAAATCCACCTCACTCCAAAGATCCACTATTCCTCCAAAAAAACATTACTCCTTCAAAATCAACTAATAGAAAACTTGACATATAATAACTAGGCAGCAAAATATTTCAAAATAATACACACAGATGAAATTACAAAGAAAACTGAAGTGTTAAATGAAAGAATGAGAGAGAGTTGGTCCCATACCTCATTGCAGTTACAGAAGCTAAACAAACAGGTGAGGGGAAATACTGCATAATGTTGAGTCAGATATAACTAAGGGAACAATTACAACTGATAAAATTCTGATTAAAATTCAATGAAATAGCAATTCCAGAGCAGAACAATGGAATAATATGAAAGAACACAGCATCGAAAAAAAAAAAGTCTTTGACAAAATGCAGTAACTCCTAACAAATCCAGTGATTCATTGTGATTTTAATCATGGAGATATAAACAAGGAAAACTGACACCACATAATGGAAAGAAGTCTGAAGGAGCAAGCTGCTTCTTTATGCCTGAAGCAGCAAGTTGAAGAATCCACAAGAATAAGACAGAGAGATGAACCCGGGGAAAGGGTGGGCCTGGTTCCGTGTTGAGGTTTGGGTACTTGGTGGATAAACCTGAGGATACTGGGAAAATTGGAGAATTGGAGAGACTGGCATAGAAGGAAGTTATTAGGGAGGGGTGAAGCATAATGTGATGATACAATTCAACAATAATATTTAAAAAAAAAAGGGCACGTGCCCCCAAAAAGCGACAAGCAAATTGGAAAAAATCGGGTGTGGATTGAAATAAGAGACACTATGAGAATTCATTGTTCTTTGGGTGAGGAAGGAAGTTGTGACACAATCTGAAATAAACACAGCAACGATGGCAAAGGCAGAAGCAAAGCTGCTTCTCAGCCTCACCAGAAAAAAAAAATGACAATGAAGAACGAAACGATAAGTGAAGGGAAAAACTCGATCATTTCTTCACTAACTCGAACTCTCCTTAATTTATTCACCGATGCGTACACTCATATATTTCCTCATTGCTCAGAATACTCATCAGTTCCTCTTTGCTCGAGAAAAATACGAAAATACTCAGTTCTTCGTAGAAGCAAACACTCATCCATTCACGAATTCATTTCCTCACTGATCCGTACACTTACTTCTATGCTGACCCGTACACTCACTTCCATGCTGACCCGTACACTCACTTCCATGCTGACCGTACCTCACTTCCATGCGACCCGTACACTCATTTCCATGCTGACCCGTACACTCATTTCCATGCTGACCCCTACACTCACTTCCATGTGACCCCTACACTCACTTCCATGCTGACCCGTACACTCATTTCCATGCTGACCCGTACACTCACTTCCATGCTGACCCGTACACTCACTTCCATGCTGACCCGTACACTCACTTCCATGCTGACTTATACACTCACCTCCATGGTGACCCGGACACTCACTTCCATGCTGACCCGCTCACTCACTTCCATGCTGACCCGTACACTCACTTCCAGGTTAACCCATGCATTCACTTCCATGCTGACCCGTAAGCTCACTTCCATGCTGACCTGTACACTCACTTCCATGCTACCCCTTACACTTCCATGCTGACCCGTACACTTCCCCTGCTGACCCCTACACTTACATGCTGACCCGTACACTCACTGCCATGCTGACCTGTATACTCACTTCCTTGCTGACCCGTACACTCACTTCCATGCTGACCGTTCACTTCCATGCTGACCCCTATATTTCCATGCTGAACCCGTACATTCCATGCTGACTCGTACACTTCCATGCTGACCCGTACACTTCCATGCTGACCCGTACACTCACTTCCATGCTGTCCCGCACACTCACTTCCATGTGACCCGTACGCTCACTTCCATGCTGACCCGTACACTTCCATGCTGACCGTACACTTCCATGCTGACCTGTACACTTCCATGCTGACCCGTACACTTTCATGCTGACCCGTACACTCCCTTCCATGCTGACCCGAACACTCACTTCCATGCTGACCCGTACACTCACTTCCATGCTGACCCATACACTCACTTCTATGCTGACCCGTACACTTCCATGATGACCCGTACACTCCCTTCCATGCTGACCCGAACACTCACTTCCTTGCTGACCCGTGCACTCACTTCCTTGCTGACCCGTACACTTCCATGCTGACCCGAACACTCACTTCCTTGCTGACCCGTACACTTCCATGCTGACCCGTACACTCACTTCCATGATGACCCGTACACTCCCTTCCATGCTGACCCGAAAAACTCACTTCCATTGCTGACCGTACACTCACTTCCATTTCTGACCCGTACACTCACTTCTATGCTGACCCGTACACTTCCATGATGACCCGTACACTCCCTTCCATGCTGACCCGAACACTCACTTCCTTGCTGACCCGTGCACTCACTTCCTTGCTGACCCGTACACTTCCATGCTGACCCGAAACCCACCTCACCCTTCCTTTTGTGACCCGTGCACTCACTTCCTTGCTGACCCGTGCACTCACTTCCATGCTGACCCGTACACTCACTTCCATGCTGACCCGTACACTCACTTCCATGCTGACCCGTACACTCACTTCCATGCTGACCTGTACACATCCATGCTGACCCGTACACTCACTTCCATGCTGACCCGTACACTCACTTCCATGCTGACCTGTACACATCCATGCTGACCCGTACACTCACTTCCATGCTGACCCGTTCACTCACTTCCATGCTGACCTGTACACATCCATGCTGACCCGTACACATCCATGCTGACCCGTACACTCACTTCCATGCTGACCCGTACACTCCCTTCCATGCTGACCCGTACACTCCCTTCCATGCTGACCCGTACACTCCCTTCCATGCTGGCCCGTACACTTCCATGCTGACCCGTTTACTTCCATGCTGACCCGTACACTCACTTCCATGCTGACCCGTAAACTCACTTCCATGCTGACCCGTACACTCACTTCCATGCTGACCCGTACACTCACTTCCATGTGACCCCTACACTCATTCCCTGCTGACCCGTACACTCACTTCCTTGCTGACCCGTACACTCACTTCCATGCTGACCCCTACCTCACTTCCATGCTGGAACCCGTCACTCACTTCCATGCTGACCCGCACACTCACTTCCTTGCTGACCCGTACACTCCCTTCCATGCTGACCCGTACACTTCTATGCTGACCCGTACACTTCCATGCTGACCCGTTTACTTCCATGCTGACCCGTACACTTCCATGCTGGGCCCGTACACTCACTTCCTTGCTGGGCCCGTACACTCACTTCCATGCTGACCCGTGCACTCACTTCCATGCTGACCCGTACACTCACTTCCATGCTGACCCGTACACTCACTTCCATGCTGACCCGTACACTCACTTCCATGCTGACCAGTACACTCACTTCCATGCTGACCCGTACACTCACTTCCATGCTGACCCGTACACTCACTTCCATGCTGACCCGTACACTCCCTTTCATGCTGACCCGTACACTCCCTTTCATGCTGACCCATACACTTCCATTCTGACCCGTACACTCACTTCCTTGCTGACCCATACACTCCCTTCCATGCTGACCCCTACACTTCCATGCTGACCGTTTCATTCCATGCTGACCCGTTTACTTCATGCTGACTCGTACACTTCCATGCTGACCCGTACACTTCCATGCTGACCCGTACACTTCCATGCTGACCCGTACACTTCCATGCTGACTCGTACACTTCCATGCTGACCCGTACACTCACTTCCTTGCTGACCCGTACACTCCCTTCCATGCTGACCCGTACACTTCCATGCTGACCCGTACACTTCCATGCTGACCCGTTTACTTCCATGCTGACTCGTACACTTCCATGCTGACCCGTACACTTCCATGCTGACCCGTACACTTCCATGCTGACCCGTACACTTCCATGCTGACTCGTACACTTCCATGCTGACCCGTTTACTTCCATGCTGACTCGTACACTTCCATGCTGACTCGTACACTTCCATGCTGACCCGTTTACTTCCATGCTGACT
>NC_069401.1:50331146-50343646 GCF_026875155.1 Cherax quadricarinatus | reverse complement strand
CACCACTACGATCTCCACCACTAAGATCTCTACCGCCACGATCTCACCACTACGGTCTCCACCACTACGGTCTCCATCACTACGGTCTCCACCACTACGATCTCCACCACAACGGTCTCCATCCTTACGGTCTCCACCACTACGGTCTCCACCATTACGGTCTCCATCACTACGGTCTCCACCACCACGGTCTCCACCACCACGGTCTCCACCACTACGGTCTCCACCACTACGGTCTCCACCACTACGGTCTCCACCACAACGGTCTCCATCCTTACGGTCTCCACCACTACGGTCTCCACCATTACGGTCTCCATCACTAAGGTCTCCACCACTACGGTCTCCACCACCACGGTCTCCACCACTACGGTCTCCACCACCACGGTCTCCACCACTACGGTCTCCACCACTACGGTCTCCACCACTACAGCCTCCACCACCACGGTCTCCACCACTACGGTCTCACTACGGTCTCCACCACCACGGTCTCCACCATTACGGTCTCCACCACTACGGTCTCACTACGGTCTCCACCACCACGGTCTCCACCACTACGGTCTCCACCACTACGGTCTCACTACGGTCTCCACCACCACGGTCTCCACCACTACGGTCTCCACCACCACGGTCTCCACCACTACGGTCTCCACCACTACGGTCTCCACCACTACGGTCTCCACCACTACGGTCTCCACCACTACGGTCTCCACCACTACGGTCTCACTACGGTCTCCATCCTTACGGTCTCCACCACTACGGTCTCCACCATTACGGTCTCCATCACTACGGTCTCCACCACTACGGTCTCCACCACCACGGTCTCCACCACTACGGTCTCCACCACTACGGTCTCCACCACTACGGTCTCCACCACTACGGTCTCACTACGGTCTCCACCACTACGGTCTCCACCACTACGGTCTCCACCACTACGGTCTCCACCACTACGGTCTCCACCACTACAGTCTCCACCACCACGGTCTCCACCACTACGGTCTCACTACGGTCTCCACCACTACGGTCTCCACCACCACGGTCTCCACCACCACGGTCTCCACCACTACGGTCTCACTACGGTCTCCACCACCACGGTCTCCACCACTACGGTCTCCACCACCACGGTCTCCACCACTACGGTCTCCACCACCACGGTCTCCACCACTACGGTCTCCACCACTACGGTCTCCAAGAGGAACCTTGCATCTGGTACAATGATTCGACGAGTTTTTTTTACAAAGGAGTTAAAAGCAAAGGGATTAACACGAGGTAGAAGAAATTGAATGTGTAATTTGTTGTTGACTGTGGTGGTAGTGGTGGTAGTGGTGGTAGTGGTGGTAGTGGTGGTAGTGGTGGTAGTGGTGGTAGTGGTGGTAGTGGTGGTAGTGGTGGTAGTTGTGGTAGTGGTAGGTAGTGGTGGTAGTGGTGGTAGTGGTGGTAGTGTTGATAGTGATGGTAGTGGCGGTAGTGGTGGTAGTGGTGGTAGTGGTGGTAGTGCTGGTAGTAGTGGTAGTGTTGGTAGTGGAGGTATGGTGGTAAGTGGTGGTAGTGTTGGTAGTGGTGGTAGTGGTGGTAGTGATGGTAGTGTTGGAAGTAGTGGTGGTAGTGGTGGTAGTGGTGGTAGTAGTGGTTGTAGTGGTGGTAGTGATGGTAGTGGTGGTTGTGTTGGTAGTGGTGGTAGTGGTGGTAATGTTGATAGTGATGGTAGTGGCGGTAGTGTGGTAGTGTTGGTAGTAGTGGTGGTAGTTGGTGGTAGTGGTGGTAGTAGTGATGGTAGTGGTGGTAGTGTTGGTAGTAGTGGTGGTAGTGGTGGTAGTGGTGGTAGTGGTGGTAGTGGTGGTAGTAGTGATGGTAGTGGTGGTAGTGTTGGTAGTGATTGTAGTGGTGGTAGTGTTGGTAGTGGTGGTAGTGGTGGTCGTGGTGGTCGTGGTGGTAGTGTTGGTAGTGGTGGTAGTGGTGGTACTGGTGGTAGTGGTGGTAGTGTGGTAGTGATGGTAGTGGTGGTAGTGTTGGTAGTGGTGGTAGTGGTGGGAGTGTTGATAGTGATGGTAGTGGTTGTAGTGGTGGTAGTGGTGGTAGTGGTGGTAGTGTTGGTAGTGTTGGTAGTGGTGGTACTGGTGGCAGTGGTGGTATGTTTGGTAGTGGTGGTAGTGGTCGTAGTTTTTGGTAGTGGTGGAGTGGTGGTAGTGTTGGTAAGTGGAGGTATTGGTGGTAGTGGTGGTAGTGTTGTTAGTGGTGGTAGTGGTGGTAGTTGTGGATAGTGGAGGTAGTGGTGGTAGTGGTGGAAGTGTGGTAGTGGTGGTAGTGTTGGTAGTGGTGGAAGTGGTGGTAGTGGTGGTAGCGTTGGTAGTGGTGGAAGTTGCGGTAGTGGTGGTAGTGGTGGTAGTAGTGGTGGTAGTGTTGGTAGTGGTGGTAGTGGTTGTAGTGGGGGTAGTGTTGGTAGTGGTTTTAGTGGTGTAGTTGCGGTAGTGTGGTGGTGGTGGTAGTGGTGGTAGGGGTGGTAATGGTGGCAGTGGTGGTAGTGATGGTAGTGGTGGTAGTGGCGATAGTGGTGGTAGTGGTGGTAGTTGTGGTAGTGGTGGTAGTGGTGATAGTGTGGTAGTGGAAGTAGTTGTGTTAATGGGAGTAGTGGTGGTTGTGGTGGTAGTGGTGTAATGGGGTTAGTGGTGGTAGTGGTGATTAATGAGGGTAGTGGTGGTAGTGGTGGCAGTCGGTTAATGGGGGAAGTGGTAGTAGTGGTGGTAGTGGTGGTAGTGGTAGTAGTAATGGTAGTGGTGGTAAGTGGAAGTAGTTGTGGTAGTGGTGGCAGTGGTTGTAGTGATTGTAGTGGTGGTAGTGGTGGTAGTGGTGGTAGTGGTTAGTAGTGGTTTAATGGGGGTAATGGTGGTAATGGTGGTAGTGTTGGTAGTTGGTGTTAATGTGGGTGGTAAGTGGTAGTGGTGGTGGCGGTGTTAATGGGGGTAGTGGTGGTAGTGGTGGTAGTGGTTGTAGTGGTGGTATTGGTGTATAGGTGGTAGTAGTGGTATTGTGTGTGGTAGTGGTGGTAGTGGTGGAATTGGTGTTATAGGTGTAGTGGGTAGGTAAGTGGTGTTAATGAGGGATAGTGTGGTGGTATGGGGTAGTGAATGGTTGTAGTGATAGTGGTGGTAGTGGTGGTAGTATGTTGTTAATGGGAGATGGTGGTAGTAAGTGTGTAGTGTGGTAGTGGTGGGTAGCGGTGGTACTGGGTTAATGGTGTAGCGGTGGTAGAGGTGGTAGTGGTAGATAGTTGTGGTAGTGTGTGGTAGTTGGTGGTAGTAGTGGTAGCGGTGGTAGGTGTTGGTAGTGTGGTAGTGGTGGTAGTGGTGGTAGTGGTGGTATTGTGGTAGTGTTGGAGTGGGGTAGTGGTGTTAATGGGGGTAGTGTGTGGTAGTGGCGGTTAGTGGTGGAAGTTTTTGGTAGCAGTGGTAGTAGTGGGTGTGGTGGTAGTGTGTGTAGTTGAGGGTAGTGATGGAAGTTGTGGTAGTGGGGAAGTGACGTTTTGGTGTGTGGTGTAGTGGTAGTAGTGACGGTATTGGGGTATTCGTGGTAGTGGTGGTAAGGACGGTAGTGGTGGTAGTGGTGGATGTGTTTGGTATATGGTAGATAGTGGTTGTAGTGTGTTAATGGGCATGGTGGTTGTGAGTTTGTATAGTGGTGGTAGTGGTGGTAGTGTTGCCTTGTAGGTATGTACAATATTGGGACAGGTGGGGCATCGTGTGTTGCCTTGTAGGTATGTACAATAGTGGGACAGGTGGGGCATCGTGTGTTGCCTTGTAGGTATGTACAATAGTGGGACAGGTGGGGCATCGTAGTGTTGCCTTGTAGGTATGTACAAATAGTGGGACAGGTGGGGCATCGTGTGTGTCTTGTAGGTATGTACAATAGTGGGACAGGTGGGGCATCGTGTGTTGCCTTGTAGGTATGTACAATAGTGGGACAGGTGGGGCATCGTGTGTTGCCTTGTAGGTATGTACAATAGTGGGACAGGTGGGGCATCGTGTGTTTGCCTTGTAGGTATGTACAATAGTGGGACAGGTGGGGCATCGTGTGTTGCCTTGTAGGTATGTACAATAGTGGGACAGGTGGGGCATCGTGTGTTGCCTTGTAGGTATGTACAATATTGGGACAGGTGGGGCATCGTGTGTTGCCTTGTAGGTATGTACAATAGTGGGACAGGTGGGGCATCGTGTGTTGCCTTGTAGGTATGTACAATAGTGGGACAGGTGGGGCATCGTGTGTTGTCTTGTAGTATGTTCAATATGTGGGACAGGGGGCATCGTGTGTTGCCTTGTAGGTATGTACAATAGTGGGACAGGTGGGGCATCGTGTGTTGCCTTGTAGGTATGTACAATAGTGGGACAGGTGGGGCATCGTGTGTTGCCTTGTAGGTATGTACAATAGTGGGACGGTGGGGCATCGTGTGTTGCCTTGTAGTATGTACAATAGTGGGGACAGGTGGGGCATCGTTGTGTTGCCTTGTAGGTATGTACAATAGTGGGACAGGTGGGCATCGTGTGTTGCTTGTAGGTATGTACAATGTGGGACAAGGTGGGGCTATCGTGTGTTGCCTTGTAGGTTGTACAATGTGGGGACGGTGGGTGCACGATGTGTTGCCTTGTAGGTATGTACAATTAGTGGGGACAAGGTGGGGCATCGTGTGTTCTCTTCTGGTTATGTAGAGTGGGGGGCACCGTGTGTAGTTCTGGGTATGAAGTAGTAGTGGCACATTGTATGTGTTTTGGGTATGTACAATGGTGGGTCACATTATGTGTTTCTGGGAGATCATGTACTGTATTTTACTGGTATGTCAGTGCTGGGTCACCTAGTAGTTGCTCTCTGGATATGTACAGTGGTGGGCTCCTTGTTTGTCTTTTTTTGTGGTATGCTACGGTTGTTGGACCTAAGATCATTGTTGTCATACTGCCTCATCATGTTCACTTTGGAGTTGACGATGGAGATGATAGGAATCTGTTGCTATGCATGTGGGGTAGGATTCTTAAGCTATGGGGATCAAACTGGTGTAAGTACAACAACATGTTAGACAAGCCGAATGAAGGAAGATTGACAAGAGAAGAGGAGAGAAGAGAGGAATAGAGGTAGAGAAAGAGAGAGAGAGAGAGAGAGAGAGAGAGATGAAAGAGAGAGATGAGAATGGAGAGAAGTAAGAGATAGAGGAGAGAGAGAGAGAGGTCATGTCTGTAATACAAATTAGAGCGCTGCACCACAGCAGCTGCCTCTCATAAAAAACATTCACTGTAACAGAGATACATCCGCGTTAGATCTTTGTCCATTTTTTTTTAGTGTGCATTTGGCACATACCCATTACCTATCCTAAATCATGGGTTTAAGGAATCCATCAGCGCACGCTCGGATCATAGATACTTTCCCCCTTATCTCATAATGACATTTATGAGTTAAGGAATTATTTTAAAGTTTGCTTGGATCATGGGGGAAAATGCCCATTGATTCACCTTCTGATTTTTGGGTCAGAGAACCCAAACATCCGAGCACACCCATTCACTCACCCTAAAACCATGGTGATCATGGGTGGCAGAATGACAGTTTATGAGTTCCTTGACCATAAGACAAGGAGTCCTGATACGCACGCTCGAATCACAGGTAAACAAACATACCTAATCAACCCAGCAGTCAGATAAGGATGGGGCAGATTACCCATCAGTGAACACTCGAATCATGGGGCAGCATAACTGTCAATCTACGCTTGGATCAAGGATCATGAAAACGCATGTGTAATTATTATTGTTATTATTATTATTATTATTATTATTATTATTATTTTATTTTTAAATTATTATTATTATTATTATTATTTATTATTATTGTTATTATTATTATTATTATTATTTTTATTATTATTATTATTATTATCATCATTATTATTATTTATTATTATTATTTTATTTATTTTTTTTTTTTTTTTTTTTTTTTATTATCACACCGGCCGATTCCCACCAAGGCAGGTGGCCCGAAAAAGAAAAACTTTCACCATCATTCACTCCATCACTGTCTTGCCAAAAGGGGTGCTTTACACTACAGTTTTTAAACTGCAACATAACACCCCCCCTTCAGAGTGCAGGCACTGTACTTCCCATCTCCAGGACTCAAGTCCGGCCTGCCGGTTTCCCTGAACCCCTTCATAAATGTTACTTTGCTCACACTCCAACAGCACGTCAAGTATTAAAAACCATTTGTCTCCATTCATTTCCTATCAAACACGCTCACGCATGCCTGCTGGAAGTCCAAGCCCCTCGCACACAAAACCTCCTTTACCCCCTCCCTCCACCCTTCCTAGGCCGACCCCTACCCCCCCTTCCTTCCACTACAGACTGATACACTCTTGAAGTCATTCTGTTTCGGCTCCATTCTCTTACATGTCCGAACCCCTCAAAAAACCCTTCCTCAGCCCTCTGGACAACAGTTTTGGTAATCCCGCCCCTCCTCCTAACTTCCAAACTACGAATTCTCTGCATTATATTCACACCACACATTGCCCTCAGACATGACATCTCCCTGCCTCCAGCCTTCTCCTCGCTGCAACATTCATCACCCACGCTTCACAACCCATATTTAAAAGCGTTGGTAAAACTATACTCTCATACATTCCCCTCTTTGCCTCCAAGGACAAAGTTCTTTGTCTCCACAGACTCCTAAGTGCCCACCACTCTTTTTCCCTCATCAATTCTATGATTCACCTCATCTTTTTATAGACCCATCCGCTGACACGGGCACTCCCAAATATCTGAATACGTTCACCTCCTCCATACTCTCTCCCTCCAATCTGATATTCAATCTTTCATCACCTAATCTTTTTGTTTTCCTCATAACCTTACTCTTTCCTGTATTCACCTTAATTTTCTTCTTTTGCACACCCTACCAAATTCATCCACCAATCTCTGCAACTTCTTTCAGAATCTCCCAAGAGCACAGTGTCATCAGCAAAGAGCAGCTGTGACAACTCCCACTTTGTGTGTGATTCTTTATCTTTTAACTCCACGCCTCTTGCCAAAACCCTCGCATTTACTTCTCTTACAACCCCATCTATAAATATATTAAACAACCACGGTGACATCACACATCCTTTGTCTAAGGCCTACTTTTACTGGAAAAAATTTCCCCTTTCCTTCATACTCTAACTTGAGCCTCACTATCCTCGTAAAAACTCTTCACTGCTTTCAGTAACCTACCTCCTACCCATACACTTGCAACATCTGCCACATTGCCCCCCTATCCACCCTGTCATACGCCTTTTCCAAATCCATAAATGCCACAAAGACCTCTTTAGCCTTATCTAAATACTGTTCACTTATATGTTTCACTGTAAACACCTGGTCCACACACCCCCCTACCTTTCCTAAAGCCTCCTTGTTCATCTGCTATCCTATTCTCTGTCTTACTCTTAATTCTTTCAATTATAACTCTACCATACACTTTACCAGGTACACTCAACAGACTTATCCCCTATAATTTTTGCACTCTCTTTTATCCCCTTTGCCTTTATACAAAGGAACTATGCATGCTCTCTGCCAATCCCTAGGTACCTTACCCTCTTCCATACATTTATTAAATAATTGCACCAACCACTCCAAAACTATATCCCCACCTGCTTTTAACATTTCTATCTTTATCCCATCAATCCGGCTGCCTTACCCCCTTTCATTTTACCTACTGCCTCACGAACTTCCCCCACACTCACAACTGGCTCTTCCTCACTCCTACAAGATGTTATTCCTCCTTGCCCTATACACGAAATCACAGCTTCCCTATCTTCATCAACATTTAACAATTCCTCAAAATATTCCTTCCATCTTCCCAATACCTCTAACTCTCCATTTATTATTATTATTAAATTTATTATTATTATTAAATTAAAATCAAACCTTGTGAAGCAACAGTTGAAACTAGTGACTGACGCCCTACAAACATCCAGGTTGTGAGAATTCTTGATTCTAAAAGACCAGCATCACTCCTTGCACCTTCAGGCAAAAAAAAAAAAAAAAGAAATCGTAGCGAACCATAAGATGCTCCCACTGTAAGATGAAGAGGAAAGAAAACAAGAAATCTAAAGAAAAGAGGAATTACTCGCTCGTGGAGTGCATAAGAAGAAAGAAAGGAGGCTGTAGGGGGAGGGGAGCTGTATAGTGTGCATTCGAGACTGTGATTTACTGGTAATAGCTGGGCGGCTTAGTCTGGCGGAAAGACGGTAGGCGGGGAGCCATCACCGACCAGTACCTGAACAGGTTTTTGGTATCCAGTTGAAGGCAGCCTTCATTCTGGACACAGTGCTACTCCGTGAAGGCACAGTTCGCTCGTGAGGGATATTGGCAGTTTGGAGGGATATGTTGCGTATCTATATACGTATATGCTAATAAACTGCTGTATTATGAGCACCTCTGCAAAAACAGTGATTATGTATGAGTAAAGTGAAAGTGTTGAATGATGAAAGTATTTTCTTTTTAGGGATTTTCTTTTCTTTTAGGTGTTACAAAAAACGCGATTCTAAAAGCTCAGAGATCTCCAGTGAATACTAGAAAGGACTGCTCTTCTAGCATTCAGCCTGTTACTGGGTTTTCGTAACAATTAGTCAGTATCCTTGTCCAATTATCCATTAGAATTCAGTATGATTCAATAGTGCTTCTGGATTACAATTGGTAGGCTACTAACTAAAGAAAAGAAAATTTAATAAATTTACTAAGTATCGTCTAGAGATATATCAAATTAAATTAAATTAATCAATTCAAACAAATTAATAATAATCACTTCTCTCGTGTGCATTAGTATTGTGCTGTAGGCACATATCACTTTTATAAGTCTTAAGTACCGTCTGGTACATTAACATTTAATAAGATATTACAAATATGTACAAGTAAGTTTGTGTGTATGTGTGTAAGTGCTCTAAGTAATTCGCTATGTCTCACGACTCGACTAAACTTAAACAAGTGACTGACAAAGTCCTCAAATAAACTAACTTCTTGACCAACTGGCAATCAGAACAGTCTGCTTGAACAATAAAAAGAATGCTAAACCCAATTGCAATATAACAAGCAACTGCGACACAGAATCGGGAACAAGGAGATAATATAACGACACTAAGTAGGGACCATCTATAGATCCTCCACAAAAGTCACCAAACTCCCTTACTACTGAATCTAAGTTCAGCATAAGAAAATCCCCGACTGTGACAATACACAGATACCAGTACAAGTTAGGTCAGAAGCTATAGCTCAGGACCTGAGTTGTTTAGAGTGTCTATGCGACACACAACCTCAGAACAACGTGGAAAATCATTAAGTCTACACAATGTTCTGTGAACAGTCTCCAGAACTAACAATAATGAGACAAGAGATGATCTTCAAACAAGGGTCTATAAGGAAGAGCTAGGCACTTCTTGTCTAGAATACGTCCAACCGCCAAGCGAGTCTAGACCAGACTGAATTCTTCAGGCGAGGTTAGGACACCCCCCCCTCGATCACGTGATAGCTCTGTGGATAGTTACTGCCCAGCAACGGAAGCCGGCAGGAAAACGAGCAAAGAGCGATAATTACAGTAGTTAGACACTCAAGACTTGAACTGAGCACATAATATGTTACATCCTACCTAACAACATAACTAAGTCAAATAATAATATAAAGCAATACATTTACGATTTAGCTATTATCACAAATATAAGCAATATAAAATTATATGAAAAGGTAATAATTATACATATACTTAATAATCATTGCAACCCATTCAGGGGTTGCAACATTGGGTCACCCTGCTTCCGAGGGAGACGGCCGACTTCTTAAAAAAAAAATATGTATAATATATATATATATATTAATATATATATATATATATATATAATATTATATATATATATATATATATATATATATATATATATATTATATATATATAATTATATATATATATATATATATATATGCAAAACAACCACTTTGAAAGAATAGAGAAATTCCAAGCGCTTTCGTGACTACTCATATTATCAAGGATCTATGAAAGTGAAGCATCCAAGGAAGCTATATAAGGGGTCCGGCCAGCACCTCACTATCACCACTATCACCACCACTATATATATATATATATATATATATATATATATATATATATATATATATATATATATATATATATATATATAAATATATATATATATATATATTATATATATATAATATATATATATATATATATATATATATATATATTTATATATATATTATATATATATATATATGCATATATAAAGATTCATCAGGATAACTAGGGATCACAGGGCAGCTAGTTTTCTGTTTCAGCGACTCAGCGCTGCTGTTCAGAGGGGTAATGCTTGCTGTATTTTGGGCACGCGCCCCAGTTCTGAAGAGCTGGATGAGATTTTTGCATTATAATCAGTGACAAACATGTAACAATATGTACTACACATGTAACTCTCTCTCTCACACACAAACACACACAAACACACACACACAAACACACACACACACACAAACACACACACACAAAACACACACACACAAACACACACACACAAAACACACACAAACACACTCACACACAAACACACCCCACACACACAAAAAACACACACACACACACACACACACCAACAAACACACACATACAAACACACACACACACACAAACACACACACACACAAACACACATGCCGGAATACAAGAAGGTGTATCTCAACCATGACAGAACACAAGAAGAAAGGCAGAAACTGAGAGAGATGGCACAAAGGTGAAAGGAGGAAAGAGAGGGGATGGAGAAGACAGACAGGAGATCCCAGACCCAGGAAGAAGATCAAATACGGCCTCCCTCACAACTTCCTATACAAGCCTCCCAACCAGGTCAACCCCAGTGCAACCAAACACTCTAAACCAAAACACCCATGCCACATCCAATGCCCCCACCCACTGCATTACAAACTCCACCCCCACAGCAACCACCCATAGTTCCTTATCAGATCTCCCACTTCCCCAACCCCAATATACCTCCCAGACCACAGTCTTAGAAAAGAAGTTGGTGTGGTATACAAATGCAGATGGAATAACAAATAAGTATGAGGAGTGGCACGAAAGAATCAAGGAGACATCCCCAGACATAATAGCACTCACAGAAACAAAACTCGCCAGAATAATAACAGATTCAATCTTTCCATCCGGATATCAAATCCTCAGGAAAGACAAAGGGAGGAGAGGGGGAGGAGGAGTTGCACTCCTCATTAAAAACCAGTGGGGGTTTGAGAAAATGGAAGGAATGGATGGCATGGGCGAAAGGGACTACTTAGAAGGAACAATCCAGTCTGAGGGACATAAGGTGATAATTGCAGTAATGTACAACCCACCACAGAACTGCAGGAGGCCAAGAGAAGAATACAATGAGAGCACCAGAGCAATGGTCGACACACTAGCCGAGGTAGCCAGAAGAGCACACATGGGAGGAGCAAAGTTACTAGTTATGGGTGATTTCAATCACAAGGAGATTGACTGGGAAAACCTGGAGCCCCATGGGGGTCCCGAAACATGGAGAGCCAAGATGATAGCTGTGGTACTGGAAAACCTCATGCATCAACATGTTAGAGACACTGCCAGAGAGAGAGGAGAGGATGAACCAGCAAGACTGGACCTTGTATTCATCGAGGATATCATGCATGAAAGGCCCCTGGGAGCTAGTGATCATGTGGTTCTGTGCTTCGACTACATAGTTGAGCTCCAAGTGGAGAGAGTAGCAGGAAGAGGTTGGGAAAAACCAAACTACAAAAGGGGAAACTACTCAGGCATGAGGAACTTCCTTCAAAACATTCAGTGGGAGAGAAAACTGACGGGAAAACCAGTACAAGAAATGATGGACTATGTGGCAACAAAATGCAAGGAGGCAGAGGAGAGGTTTGTTCCCAAGGGAAACAGAAATAATGGGAAGAACAGAACGAGTCCTTGGTTCACCCAAAGGTGTAGGGAGGCAAAAACTAGGTGTACTAGAGAATGGAAAAGGTACAGAAGAGAGAGAACTCAGGAAAATAAAGAGATTAGCCGAAGAGCCGGAAACGAATATGCACAGATAAGAAGGGAGGCTAAGCAACAATATGAAAATGACATAGTATCAAAAGTCAACACTGACCCGAAGCTGTTGTACAGCCACATCAGGAGGAAAACAACAGTCAAGGACCAGGTAATCAGACTGAGGAAGGGTGGTGGAAAGTTCACAAGAAACGACCGAGAGGTATGTCAGGAGCTCAACACAAGATTTAAAGAAGTATTTACAGTGGAAACCAGTAGGACTCCAGGTAATCAGAACAGGGGGGTACACCAGCAACTGCTGAATGTGGTACATATAACCAAGGAGGAGGTGAAGAAGCTGCTATGCGAACTTGACACCTCAAAGGCGGTGGGACCAGACAACATCCTTAAAGAGGGAGCAGAGATACTGTGTGTGCCATTAACAAATATCTTCA
>NC_069401.1:50296146-50326146 GCF_026875155.1 Cherax quadricarinatus | reverse complement strand
CTTCGTCGACATATATATATATATATATATATATATATATATATATATATATATATATATAAATGATATTGTGAAAGACTCGAATAGAACTTAACAATAATACTTTATACATATATACAATAAATAGTATTGGTCCAGTGTGGGTAGATTGGAAAAGCACTGCGTACCTTGTTCCAAGGTTCGTAGGTTCGAGTCTCCTTCAGCCAGAGATCAGTGTTTGTGTGTATTTCGCCTGCTCTTGCGAATTCCTTGCATATATATGTACACACACACATATATATATATATATATATATATATATATATATATATATATATATATATATATATATATAATATATATATATATATATATATATATATATATATATATAATATTCTAATATCACCTTTTTACTGTGATTTTATATATTCTTTTCTTTCAACAAACAGGCCGTATCCCACCAAGGCAGGGTGACCCAAAAAGAAAAAGAAAAGTTTCTCTTTTTAACTTTAGTACAGGAGAAGTGGGTTACTAGCTCCTTGCTCCCGGCATTTTAGTCGCCTCTTTCGACACGTATGACTTACGCAGGAAGAATTCTGTTTCACTTCCCTTGAAGAATACCTGGAGTTTACCTGGAGAGAATTCCGGGGGTCAACGCCCCCGCTGCCCGGTCTGTGACCAGGCCTCCTGGTGGATCAGAGCCTGATCAACCAGGCTGTTGCTGCTGGCTGCACGCAAACCAACGTACGAGCCACAGCCCGGCTGATCCGGAACTGACTTTAGGTGCTTGTCCAGTGCCAGCTTGAAGACTGCCAGGGGTCTGTTGGTAATCCCCCTTATGTGTGCTGGGAGGCAGTTGAACAGTCTTGGGCCCCTGACACTTATTGTATGGTCTCTTAACGTGCTAGTGACACCCCTGCTTTCATTGGGGGGATGGTGCATCGTCTGCCAAGTCTTTTGCTTTCGTAGTGAGTGATTTCGTGTGCAAGTTCGTACTAGTCCCTCTAGGATTTTCCAGGTGTATATAATCATGTACTCTCCCTCCTGCGTTCCAGGGAATACAGGTTTAGGAACCTCAAGCGCTCCCAATAATTGAGGTGTTTTATCTCCGTTATGCGTGCCGTGAAAGTTCTCTGTACATTTTCTAGGTCGGCAATTTCACCTGCCTTGAAAGGTGCTGTTAGTGTGCAGCAATATTCCAGCCTAGATAGAACAAGTGACCTGAAGAGTGTCATCATGGGCTTGGCCTCCCTAGTTTTGAAGGTTCTCATTATCCATCCTGTCATTTTTCTAGCAGATGCGATTGATACAATGTTATGGTCCTTGAAGGTGAGATCCTCCGACATGATCACTCCCAGGTCTTTGACGTTGGTGTATATATAAATATTATTATACCATATTCTATATGGAGTTTATTATATTATTTCAGGTCACTTTTTATATTGTTTTTTTTATATATGCTTCGAAACTGTTGTATCTGGACGCCTCTGCAAAAACACTGATTATGTATGAGAGAGGTGAAAGTGTTGAATGATGATGAAAGTATTTTCGTTTTGGGAATTTTCTTCTTTTGGGTCATCCTGCTAGGTGGGAGTCGACCGACTGTTGAAAAGAGAGTGAGAGAGAGAGAGGAGAGAGAGAGAGTGGAGAGAGAGAGAGAGAGGAGAGAGAGAGAGAGAGAGAATGAGAGAGAGAGAAGAACAGAGGACAGAGACAGAGACAGAGCTAGACAGGACAGACAGACAGACAGACAGAGGACAGGACAGACAGACAGACAGACAGACGACAGAGACAGACAACGGACAGACAGAGAGAGAGAGAAGAGAGAGAGAGAAGAGAGAGAGAGAGAGAGAGAGAGACAGACAGACAGACAGACAGACAAACAGACAGACAGACAGACAGACAGAGAGAGAGAGAGAGAGACAGACAGACAGACAGACAGACAGATGTATCGCAGTGTACATACACTGTGACCTTACTTTAATCCCTATTTTAGGGACTGAATATTCTTTACATTAGTGTACAGATGAATTGCGCCTTTGATGGCATACGTGTAATCGAAAGCATCAAAGCTTAAAGACTAAACCTAACATCACAGAATAAGAGGTAAAAATATACTACTATTGGCTGGATCAAACAGGAGATGAGCATCGCTTCCACAAGCCTCTCTTCCAGTATTCTGCCCCAAACGTCATGGGTCACCTACACTCACCTTTTACCTATGATTTATGGAGATAAATGAATATAATTAAGGAAAGCAATGGTCTATTATAGAGATTTATGTCTGGGCTTGTTTGTTCATATACTTTGTGAGCAGAATTTTGGTTTATTCATAAGTAACTGAAGACAAGACTCCAGATATCAATGCGAGTGAGCTGAAACGAAGAGTATTGAAGAGACTGTATTTTTGCTAGCAAATGAGGCGGGTATAACAAAGCTTATTTACATGTAACCTCTAATTATTAGGTATAAACAGCAATAAATCATCAATTTACTGTGTTTGAGTGAAGGTGATTTCATATTCGTCAGTACATTTTCTTCTCTCTTTTGGATCAATTTAGCTTCTCTCCGAGCGTCCTACAAAAGCCTGTTTCATGAAAATTACATATATTTTTCCATTTACGTATTTTTTCCAATGTTTCACATTGTCACAAGTTAGCAAAGGTTCCAGGTATTATCTTATATCAGCGATAACAGGTAATATTTCAAAAAAAAAGAATGAGCCAGCAATCTATAAATCTCTTGAAAACCTGGTATTAGCAGGAGTTACATGAATTGTTATCGCGTGATTAACACTATATATCAATTCTATTAAGCAAATCGGTTTCCATTAGCTGGTGCCGGTTGAGGAAGAGCAACGGAATTTCAGAGAAGCGTCTTTGGTTTCTCGAGGTCAATTTATGTTACTTAGGAGGAGGTCTTGTGACGGTGATAAAAGTTATAAAATATCGGCACAATGGAAAAATAAACACAAATTTAATATAATAAGATCCTTTATTGAAGACGTTTCGTCCACACAGTGGGCTTTATCAAGTCATAAATAGATCAGTTTGTGACTTGAAAAAGCTCACTGTGTGGGCGAAACGTAGTCAATAAAGAATCACATTATACTGCATTAGTGTTTATTTTTCTTGTGACGTATGAAGGATCATCAAAGGTGCTTCGTGTCTAGCAGTCCGCCAGGATTATTACCGCTTACTAAAGGAGGAAAATAAAGGAGGATACATGTGTACACACATATACACACGGAGCATGAAACTCATCTGTATGTTCTTCAGGATATGTGCTTAGTTTGTCTTTAACCGTGAGTGTTAGAAGAAGAAGAAGAAGGTGCGGGGAATGTGGTGGCTGGAGTGGTGGCTAAAAGATGGTAGTAGTACCAGTGCTATTGGGAAAGAGACGAAAATATTGGTGTTGGTGATGATGGTTGAATAATAAGTGGTAAGTAATGAAGAGGCGGCGGTGTGGTGGTGGTGGTGGTGGTGGTGGTGGTGGTGGAGGTGGTGCTGCTGCTGCTGCTGCTGCTGGTGCTTGTATTGAAAAAAGGGTGTTGGCGATGGTGGCAGGAAGGAAGGGGAGGGGGGTGAAAGGGAAAGGGATGGTGAGGAGACTATTTATAAGTATTTCCTAATGTCTCTGAGAGTCATCTGCTTGTTCATTTTCCTTCTGCGTCCCCTTCGTTGTGTTACCTCTAATAATAGCTAATGTATCTATGTCTTCTTTTACAGCAGAGTATTTTATATGTCATGATCATGTCTCCTCTCCAACGATGTTCTAGAGTCAAAAGCTCCCCCGTTCCCTACAGTCTTTTCCTTTTATTTTGATCACAGAATATGGTGTCCGCCCCTCCCTCTTTTGTTTTGAGTTTCTCTTAGCTTGGTGAGACAGGAAGTTCCATCTCTGAAAACGTGTTGTCCTTCAGGGAAGAATCCTGTTTTCTCTATATATGCTAGAATTTTTTTTATACAATCTACGTCACTTTGCATGTGATAATTTCTGTGGTGCATTGTTCATCAGTGCTGTGTTGCTGTGGCGCTTAGCATACATGTTGACTGTTGTTGCTGTGATACTCGGCACACCTGTTGACTTCTGTGGTGCTTGGCACTCGTGTTGACTGCTGTGGTGTTTGGCACACATGTTGACTTCTGTTTTGCTGTGGTCCTTATCACACGTGTTCTTTGATGCGTTTGTCACGTTTCACGATCATCTTGACAATTGTGTTCTGTGGTCTTTAGAACACGTGTTCACTGCTGCATTGCTGTGGTACTTGGCACATGTGTTCACTCTTGTGTTGCTGTGAGCAGCTTGAAGTATACTTTGAAAAATGTTATACTGGCAGCCATCACCACCTACCTGACCCACAGGATAAGGAGCAGTCAGGTCACACCATGTCACCCCACCGAGATAATTTCTCAGCCCCATGAAACTGGCTAAGCGAAAATCAGGGATTTTGACTTGGTTGTACTTGTTAAGGTAATCCCATATTGTATAGACGACTTGTGATCCCATATTATATAGTGATTTGTGATCGCTTTGCCCAAGTCCATCAGTATCCTCAAGATGATAATTAGTGATTCCTTCTTAGCAAGTCAAGTCGGTTATTTCCTCTAGTTGGTTTGGTCACAAACTGTTTATAAAATAATCCTGTAAAATTGTTCCAGTCAGTTTACGTGAGCCCTATCATGGTTAGGGCGGCTGTACATCACACCTAAGATCAGTAAGCTGTTGTGTTGTGGTTCTTGGTACCCGTGATGCTGTTCTGCTTGGCACGCGTTGTTATTGTTGTGTTGCTGTAGCGCATGGCACACGTGTTGACTGCTGTGTTGCTGTAGCGCATGGCACACGTTGACTGCTGTGTTGCTGTAGGGCATGGCACACGTTGACTGCTGTGTTAGTGTAGCGCATGGCACACGTGTTGACTGCTGTGTTGCTGTAGCGCATGACACACGTTGACTGCTGTGTTGCTGTAGCGCATGGCACACGTGTTGACTGCTGTGTTGCTGTAGCGCATGGCACACGTGTTGACTGCTGTGTTACTGTAGCGCATGGCTCACGTTGACTGCTGCGTTGCTGTAGCGCATGGCACACGTGTTGACTGCTGTGTTGCTGTAGCGCATGGCACACGTGTTGACTGCTGTGTTGCTGTAGCGCATGGCACACGTTGACTGCTGTGTTGCTGTAGCGCATGGCACACGTTGACTATTGTGTTGCTGTAGCGCATGGCACACGTTGACTGCTGCGTTGCTGTAGCGCATGGCACACGTTGACTGCTGTGTTGCTGTAGCGCATGGCACACGTTGACTGCTGCGTTGGTATAGCGCATGGCGCACGTGTTGACTGCTGTGTTGCTGTAGCGCATGGCACACGTTGACTGCTGCGTTGCTGTAGCGCATGGCACACGTTGACTGCTGCGTTGCTGTAGCGCATGGCACACGTTGACTGCTGCTTTGCTGTAGCGCATGGCACACGTTGACTGCTGTGTTACTGTAGCGCATGGCACACGTTGGCTGCTGTGTTGCTGTAGCGCATGGCACAAGTGTTGATTGCTGTGTTGCTGTAGCGCATGGCACACGTTGACTGCTGCGTTGCTGTAGCGCATTGCACACGTTGACTGCTGTGTTGCTGTAGCGCATGGCACACGTTGACTGCTGCGTTGCTGTAGCGCATGGCACACGTTGACTGCTGTGTTGCTGTAGCGCATGGCACACGTTGACTGTTGTGTTGCTGTAGCGCATGGCACACGTTGACTGCTGCGTTGCTGTAGCGATTGGCACACGTTGACTGCTGTGTTGCTGTAGCGCATGGCACACGTGTTGATTGCTGTGTTGCTGTAGCGCATGGCACACGTGGACTGCTGCGTTGCTGTAGCGCATGGCACACGTTGACTGCTGCGTTGCTGAAGCGCATGGCACACGTGACTGCTGCGTTGCTGTAGCGCATGGCACACGTTGACTGCTGTGTTGCTGTAGCGCATGGCACACGTGTTGACTGCTGTGTTGCTGTAGCGCATGGCACACGTTGACTGCTGCGTTGCTGTAGCGCATGGCACACGTTGACTGCTGTGTTACTGTAGCGCATGGTACACGTTGATTGCTGCGTTGCTGTAGCGCATGGCACACGTTGACTGCTGTGTTACTGTAGCGCATGGCACACGTTGACTATTGTGTTGCTGTAGCGCATGGCACACGTTGACTGCCGTGTTGCTGTAGCGCATGGCACACGTTGACTGCTGTGTTACTGTAGCTCATGGCACAGGTTGACTGTTGTGTTGCTGTAGCGCATGGCACACGTTGACTGCTGCGTTGCTGTAGCGCATGACACACGTTGACTGCTGTGTTACTGTAGCGCTGGCACACTTTGGGACGTTGTGTTGTTGTAGCGCATGGCACACGTTGACTGCTGCGTTGCTGTAGCGCATTACACACACGTTGACTGTTGTGTTGCTGTAGCGCATGACACACGTTGACTTCCGTGTTGCTGTAGCGCATGGCACACGTTGACTGTTGTGTTGCTGTAGCGCATGGCACACGTTGACTGTTGTGTTGCTGTAGCGCATGGCACACGTTGACTGCTGTGTTGCTGTAACGCATGACACACGTGTTGACTGCTGTGTTACTGTAACGCATGACACACGTGTTGACTGCTGTGTTACTGTAACGCATGGCACACGTTGACTGTTGTGTTACTGTAGCGCATGACACACGTGTTGACTGCTGTGTTTCTGTAGCGCATGGCACACGTTGACTGCTGTGTTGCTGTAACGCATGACACACGTGTTGACTGCTGTGTTACTGTAACGCATGACACACGTTGACTGCTGCGTTGCTGTAGCGCATGGCACACGTTGACTGCTGTGTTGCTGTAACGCATGACACACGTGTTGACTGCTGTGTTACTGTAGCGCATGACACACGTTGACTGCTGCGTTGCTGTAGCGCATGGCACAGGGTGGACTGCTGCTTTGGGCGTAGCGCATGGCACACGTTGACTGCTGTGTTGCTGTAGCGCATGGCACACGTTGACTGCTGTGTTGCTGTAGCGCATTGCACACGTTGACTGCTGTGTTGCTGTAGCGCATGGCACACGTTGACTGCTTTGTTGCTGTAGCGCATGGCACACGTTGACTGCTGTGTTGCTGTAGCGCATGACACACGTGTTGATTGCTGTGTTGCTGTAGCGCATGGCACACGTTGACTGCTGTGTTACTGTAGCGCATGACACACGTGTTGATTGTTGTGTTGCTGTAGCGCATGGCACACGTTGACTGCTGTGTTGCTGTAGCGCATGACACACGTGTTGATTGCTGCGTTGCTGTAGCGCATGGCACACGTTGACTGCTGTGTTGCTGTAGCGCATGACACACGTGTTGATTGCTGTGTTGCTGTAGCGCATGGCACACGTTGACTGCTGCGTTGCTGTAACGCATGACACACGTGTTGACTGCTGCGTTGCTGTAGCGCATGGCACACGTTCACTGCTGTGTTGCTGTAACGCATGACACACGTGTTGACTGCTGTGTTACTGTAGCGCATGACACCGTGTTGGACTGCTGTGTTACTGTAGCGCATGCACACGTTGACTGCTGCGTTGCTGTAGCGCATGGCAAAACGTTGATGCTGCGTTGCTGTAGCGCATGGCTCACGTTGACTTTGTGTTGCTGTAGCGCATGGCACACGTTGACTGCTGTGTTGCTGTAGCGCATTGCACACGTTGACTGCTGTGTTGCTGTAGCGCATGGCACACGTTGACTGCTGTGTTGCTGTAGCGCATGGCACACGTTGGACTGCTGTGTTGGTAGCGCATGCCCAACGTTTTGTTTGGGCTGTGTTGCTATAGCGCATGGGCCCACACGTTGACTGCTTGTTACTGTAGCGCATGACACACGTGTTGATTGTTGTGTTGCTGTAGCGCATGGCACACGTTGACTGTTGTGTTGCTGTAGCGCATGACACACGTTGACTGCTGTGTTGCTGTAGCGCATGACACACGTGTTGATTGCTGTGTTGCTGTAGCGCATGGCACACGTTGACTGCTGTTTTTACTGTAGCGCATGACCCCACGTGTTGATTGTTGTGTTGCTGTAGCGCATGGCACACGTTGACTGCTGTGTTGCTGTAGCGCATGACACACGTGTTGATTGCTGCGTTGCTGTAGCGCATGGCACACGTTGACTGCTGTGTTGCTGTAGCGCATGACACACGTGTTGATTGCTGTGTTGTTTGTAGCGCATGGCACGTTGACTGCTGCGTTGCTGAAAACGCATGACCCCACGTGTTGACTGCTGCGTTGCTGTAGCGCATGGCACACGTTCACTGCTGTGTTGCTGTAACGCATGACACACGTGTTGACTGCTGTGTTACTGTAGCGCATGACACACGTGTTGACTGCTGTGTTACTGTAGCGCATGACACACGTTGACTGCTGCGTTGCTGTAGCGCATGGCACACGTTGACTGCTGCGTTGCTGTAGCGCATGGCACACGTTGACTTCTGTGTTGCTGTAGCGCATGGCACACGTTGACTGCTGTGTTGCTGTAGCGCATTGCACACGTTGACTGCTGTGTTGCTGTAGCGCATGGCACACGTTGACTGCTGTGTTGCTGTAGCGCATGGCACACGTTGACTGCTGTGTTGCTGTAGCGCATGCACACGTTGACTGCTGTGTTACTGTAGCGCATGACACACGTGTTGATTGTTGTGTTGCTGTAGCGCATGGCACACGTTGACTGCTGTGTTACTGTAGCGCATGACACACGTGTTGATTGTTGTGTTGCTGTAGCGCATGACACACGTTGACTGCTGTGTTACTGTAGCGCATGACACACGTGTTGATTGCTGTGTTGCTATAGCGCATGGCACACGTTGACTGCTGTGTTACTGTAGCGCATGACACACGTGTTGATTGTTGTGTTGCTGTAGCGCATGGCACACGTTGACTGTTGTGTTGCTGTAGCGCATGACACACGCGTTGATTGCTGTGTTGCTGTAGCGCATGGCGCACGTGTTGACTGCTGTGTTGCTGTAGCGCATGGCACACACGTTGACTGCTGTGTTACTGTAGCGCATGGCACACGTTGACTGCTGTGTTACTGTAGCGCATGGCACACGTTGACTGTTGTGTTGCTGTAGCGCATGGCACACGTTGACTGCTGCGTTGCTGTAGCGCATGGCACACGTTGACTGCTGTGTTACTGTAGCGCATGGCACACGTTGACTGTTGTGTTGCTGTAGCGCATGGCACACGTTGCTGTGTTACTGTAGCGCATGGCACACGTTGACTGCTGCGTTGCTGTAGCGCATGGCACACGTTGACTGTTGTGTTGCTGTAGCGCATGGCACACGTTGACTTCCGTGTTGCTGTAGCGCATGGCACACGTTGACTGCTGTGTTACTGTAGCGCATGGCACACGTTGACTGTTGTGTTGCTGTAGCGCATGGCACACGTTGACTGCTGCGTTGCTGTAGCGCATGGCACACGTTGACTGCTGTGTTACTGTAGCGCATGGCACACGTTGACTGTTGTGTTGCTGTAGCGCATGGCACACGTTGCTGTGTTACTGTAGCGCATGGCACACGTTGACTGCTGCGTTGCTGTAGTGCATGACACACGTGTTGACTGCTGTGTTACTGTAGCGCATGATACACGTGTTGACTGCTGTGTTACTGTAGCGCATGACACACGTGTTGACTGCTGTGTTACTGTAGCGCATGACACACGTTGACTGCTGCGTTGCTGTAGCGCATGACACGTGTTGACTGCTGTGTTACTGTAGCGCATGACACACGTGTTGACTGCTGTGTTACTGTAGCGCATGGCACACACGTTGACTGCTGTGTTACTGTAGCGCATGGCACACGTTGACTGCTGTGTTACTGTAGCGCATGGCATACACGTTGACTGCTGTGTTACTGTAGCGCATGGCACACACGTTGACTGCAGCGTTGCTGTAGCGCATGACACACGTGTTGACTGCTGTGTTGCTGTAGCGCATGACACACGTGTTGACTGCTGTGTTGCTGTAACGCATGACACACGTGTTGACTGCTGTGTTGTTGTAGCGCATGGCACACGTGTTGGCTGCTGTGTTACTGTAGCGCATGGCACACGTGTTGACTGCTGTGTTGCTGTAGCGCATGACACACGTGTTGACTGCTGTGTTGCTGTAGCGCATGACACACGTGTTGACTGCTGTGTTGCTGTAGCGCATGGCACACGTGTTGGCTGCTGTGTTACTGTAGCGCATGGCACACGTGTTGACTGCTGTGTTGCTGTAGCGCATGACACACGTGTTGAGTGCTGTGTTGCTGTAGCGCATGGCACACGTGTTGACTGCTGTGTTGCTGTAGCGCATGACACACGTGTTGACTGCTGTGTTACTGTAGCGCATGGCACACGTGTTGACTGCTGTGTTGCTGTAGCGCATGACACACGTGTTGACTGCTGTTTTACTGTAGCGCATAAACACACTTTTTGTTGACTTCTGTGTTGCTGTGTCGCATGGACACACGTGTTGACTGCTGTGTTACTGTAGCGCATGGCACACGTGTTGGCTGCTGTGTTACTGTAGCGCATGACACACGTGTTGACTGCTGTGTTACTGTAGCGCATGACACACACGTTGACTGCTGTGTTACTGTAGCGCATGGCACACGTGTTGACTGCTGTGTTACTGTAGCGCATGGCACACGTGTTGACTGCTGTTTTGCTGTAGCGCATGACACACGTGTTGACTGCTGTGTTACTGTAGCGCATGGCACACGTGTTGACTGCTGTGTTATTGTAGCGCATGACACACGTGTTGACTGCTGTGTTATTGTAGCGCATGACACACGTGTTGACTCCTGTGTTACTGTAGCGCATGACACACGTGTTGACTGCTGTGTTACTGTAGTGCATGACACACGTGTTGACTGCTGTGTTACTGTAGCGCATGACACACGTGTTGACTGCTGTGTTACTGTAGCGCATGACACACGTGTTGACTGCTGTGTTGCTATAGCGCATGACACACGTGTTGACTGCTGTGTTGCTATAGCGCATGACACACGTGTTGACTGCTGTGTTGCTATAGCGCATGACACACGTGTGTACTGCTTTGTTGCTATAGCGCATGACACACGTGTTGACTGCTGTGTTGCTATAGCGCATGACACACGTGTTGACTGCTGTGTTACTGTAGCGCATGACACACGTGTTGACTGTGTGTTGCTGTAGCGCAGGGACACACGTTTTGGGACTGCTGTGTTACTGTAGCGCATGGCACACGTGTTGACTGCTGTTTTGCTTTTAGCGCATGACACACGTGTTGATGCTGTGTTACTGTGGCATGACACACGTGTTGACTGCTGTTTTTATTGTAGCGCATGAACACGTGTTGATGCTGTGTTACTGTAGCGCATGACACACGTGTTGTCTGCTGTGTTACTGTAGCGCATGACAACGTGTTGACTGCTGTGTTACTTTAGGCATGACACACGTTTTTGACTGCTGTGTTACTGTAGCGCATGACACACGTGTTGACTGCTGTGTTACTGTAGCGCATGACACACGTGTTAACTGCTGTGTTACTGTAGCGCATGCCCACACGTGTTGACTGCTGTGTTGCTTAGCGCTGACACACGTGTTGATGCTGTGTTGCTATAGCGCATGACACACGTTTTGGGACTGCTGTGTTGCTATAGCGATGACACACGTTTTTGACTGTTTGTGTTGCTTTTAGCGCATGACACACGTGTTGACTGCTGTGTTGCTATAGCGCATGACACACGTGTTGACTGCTGTGTTACTGTAGCGCATGACACACGTGTTGACTGCTGTGTTGCTGTAGCGCATGACACACGTGTTGACTGCTGTGTTACTGTAGTGCATGCCACACGTGTTGGCTGCTGTGTTGCTGTAGCGCATGACACACGTGTTGACTGCTGTGTTGCTGTAGCGCATGGCACACGTGTTGACTGCTGTGTTACTGTAGTGCATGGCACACGTGTTGGCTGCTGTGTTGCTGTAGCGCATGACACACGTGTTGACTGCTGTGTTACTGTAGCGCATGACACACGTGTTGACTGCTGTGTTGCTGTAGTGCATGGCACACGTGTTGGCTGCTGTGTTGCTGTAGCGCATGGCACACGTGTTGACTGCTGTGTTACTGTAGTGCATGGCACACGTGTTGGCTGCAGTGATGGTTAACACTTGTGTTGATCTCTCTGGTGTTGTGGTGCTTGGCACACCGTTGCTTGGTGTTGTGGTGCTTGGCACACCGTTGCTTGGTGTTGTGGTGCTTGGCACACCGTTGCTTGGTGTTGTGGTGCTTGGCACACCGTTGCTTGATGTTGTGGTGCTTGGCACACCGTTGCTTGATGTTGTGGTGCTTGGCACACCGTTGCTTGATGTCTCTCCCTCCACACACTATCCACCGCTGCCACCATTTATCATGTGGGAGTTCGAATACGTGGATTAGGTAAAGGAATACTCACGTAGGCTGGTAGTACGTATAATTACAGATAATGTGGGTTGCGCCCTTACAGCCGTACCTATCTCACTCGCTCCTCTCGTAACACTGACTGACTGACTGGCCGCCCACGTACCCATAGAGGGTCTTTGAATAATGCCAGGTCAGCGCAATATGAGTTCAGATAGTGGGCCAGGAGAGACGGTTGGTCGTTGAGTCAACGGTACACTGGTTACTGGTAACTGGTTACTACTACTGAGAGATGTTGTGGTGCTTGGCACACCGTTGCTTGCTGTGGCGTTTAAAACAAAACAAAAAAAAGCAAAACAATGTTTTACTCCTAAAGATTATGAGGTGTAAAAACAGTTATGAATAATCTTGATGAGTGAGGAAAGTCTCAAGAAGAAAAATAAACATAAATCACGGTTAAATATATAACAACTAGGCCTTTGGTAGGTAAGACAACATAGGCAACAGTTAGGCAAAATTTATTTCCGAAACGTTTCGCCTACAAAAGTAGGCTTTCTTCAGTCGAATACAGAAAGTAGGCAGGAACATTAGAGATGTGAAGACGATGTAATTTAGTTCCCGCCTACTTTCTGTATTCGATGAAGAAGCCCACTGTGTAGGCGAAACGTTTCGGAATAAAGTTGGCCTAACTGTTGCCCATGTGTCTTACTACCAACCTGTCGGTATTGTGTACCATTTTGATGTAAATAAGCCTTTGACACACACGATACAGGAGCTACGTCTGAATGTGTGGCATGAAATAAATGGCTAAGGGCCTGTTATGAACGAGAGGAAAAAATAGATAAATATCTTATTGGGGTGTGAAAGTCAAAAGATAAATGGAATTAATTGAAACTAAAATAAAGTGGAATAAAGGGAGGAACTGTGAATAAATTCGAATGAAGAGTGAATAAACAACAATATCATTTAGGATGTGGGAAGGGGCGAGGAAGGAATAATAACAAGTACCTGAAAATGACGTGAAAGAAAACAAAGAGAAGTGTCGCGATGACATGAGAATGACAGGAATTATGGAGGAGAGACCAAGGAACTCCAGGAACACCAGGAAACGCAGCGACACCACGAAAACTCCTGAACACCCGGAAACTCCCGGAACGTCACGGAACTCAAATAACACCAAGGAACTCCAGGACACCACGGAACTCCAGGAAACCATGGAACTCAAGGAAAAAACACGGAACTCCAGGAACATCAGAGAATCCAGGAACACAGGAAACTCCAGAAGCACAAGAAAACTCCAGGAACACCAGGAAACTCCAGGAGCACCAGGAAACTCCCGGAGCACCAGGAATCTCCCGGAGAAACACGGAACTCCAGGACCACCACGGAACTCTGAGGTATTACGGAAATCCAGGAACACCCGGAAACTCCAGAAACACCACGGAAACTCCGGGAACATCACGGAGCTCAGGAACACCGGAAAATCCAGGAACACCCCGGAATCAAATAAACCTGAAACTCCAGAACACCAGGAAACTCAAGGAAACGCCACGGAATCCACGAAAACCACGAAACTCCACGAACACCCCGGAACTGTAGGAACATCACAGAACTCCAGTAACACCAGGAAATTCCAGGAACATCAGGAAATTCCAGGAACACCAGGAAATTCCAAGAACACCAGGAAACTCCAGGAACACCACGGAACTTAGGAACACCTCGGAACTCCAGGAACACCACGGAAGTTAGGAACACCACGGAACTCCAGGAACATCACGGAAATCCAGGAACATCACGGAACTCCAGGAACACAACGGAACTCCAGGAACACCGGGAAACACGAGGAACACCAGGAAACTCCAGGAACACCGCGGATCTTAGGGGCACGACGGAATTCCAAGAACATCACGGAACTCCAGGATCACAAGGGAACTCGAGAAACACCAGGAAACTCCAGGATCACCAAGGAACTCCAGGAACACCAAGGAACTTCAGGAACACCAAGGGACTTCAGGAACGCAAAGGAGCTCCAATAACACTAGGAAACTCCAGTAACACAAAGGAACTCCAGGAACACCAAGGAACTCCAGGAATACCAGGAAACTCCAGGAACACTAAGGAACTTTACTAACACCACGGAACTCCAGGAACACCGTGGAACTTCAGGAACACAAGGAACTCCAGGAACACCACGGACTCCAGGAACACCACGAACTTTAGGAACACCTCGGAACCCCAGGAACATCACGGAATTCCAGCAACACAACGGAACTCCAAGTACACCATTAAACTCCAGGAACACCAGGAAACTTCGGGAACACCAGGAATTCGGGAACACCAGAAACTCCATAACACACAGATTTAGGAACACACGGAACCCGGGAACATACAGAACTCCATGAAAACCAGGAAACTCCAGGAACACCACGGACCTCAGATAACACCAAGGAACTCCAGGAACACCAGGAAACTCCAGGAGCACTAGGAAACTTCAGAAACACCAGGAAACTCCAGGAACACTAGGAAACTCCAGGAACACTAGGAAACTCAAGGAACATCAGGAAACTCCAGAAACACAAGGAAACTCCAGAAACACCACGGAACTCCAGGAACATCACGGAACTTAGGAACACCACGGAATTCCAGGAACACCACGGAACTCCAGGAACACCAGGAAATTCTAGGATCACCAAGGAACTAGAGGAACACCAAAGAACTCCAGGAACATCAAGAAACTCCAGGAACACCAGAAAACTTAAGGAAGATCATGGAACTTCAGGAACACCAAGGAACTTCACGAACACCAAGGAACTCCAGGAACACTAAGGAACTCCAGGAACACCAAGGAACTTCAGGAACCCCAAGGAACTCCAGGAAAACCAAGGAACTCTAGAAACACAAGAAAGCTCCAGGAACACCAAGGAACTTTAGGAACACCAAGGAACTCCAGGAACACCAGGAAACTCCAGGATCTTTAACGAACTTCAGGAACACCAAGGAACTACTGGAACACCAATGAACTCCAGGAACACCAAGGAACTTCAGGAATACCAAGGAACTCCATTAGTACCCGGAACTCTGGGACAACCACGGAACTCCACGAATACCAATAAACTCCAGGACACCAAGGAACTCAAGAACACCAAGGAAACTCCAGGAACACCCAAAAAACTCCAGGAACACCAAGGAAACTCCAGGAACACTAAGGAACTCCAGGAACACCAATGAACTCCGGAACACCAAGAAACTTCAGGAAAACAAGAACTCCAGGAACACTAAGGAACCTCAGGAACACCACGGACTCCAGGAACACCCCGAGTGAGCAGAGTCTTCACACGTTTGTTCTTTATGTGAGACCAAAAACGCTTATTTTTTTTTATTCATGCAGTGCTAAGCGCATGTGGTTTAGGGGTGGTTGTTGGTAGTTGGGGAAACCCGGCCAGAAAAACAAGCCAGTGCAAAGTTTTTGCTGGGCACGTAGATGGTCCCACATACCCAGCTCTTCCTGCACCATTACACCAACACCCACGCCCAACATTACGTTTTGCCCCCGCACCTATTTTAGAGCCAAAACCCACAACCACATTATCTTTAACGCCCAAAGCAACACATTTCACCCAAACGTGCACACGCACAGTCATACACACACACACACACACACACACACACACACAAAACCACACACACACACACACACACCCCACCACACCACAAAACACACACAACGCGCGCGCACACACACACACCACCACCAAAACCACACACACAAAACACCCCCACACACACACCACACACACAACACCACACTCACACAAACACCACACACACACATACACACACACACACACACACACGGGGAGAGGAGCTGAGTCTCAACCCCTGCAACCACAATTAGGTGAGTACACGTGGCGAGGTGTCAGAGTGGGCGCCTGTGACCAGCTGGGTCCCGCAGGGGTCAGTCCCAGGACAAGTGCTGTTTCTAGTATTTGTGAATGACATGACGGAAGGAACAGACTCTGAAGTGTCCCTGTTTGCAGATGACGTGAAGTTGATGAGAAGAATTCACTCGATCGCAGACCAGGCAGAACTACAAAGGGATCTGGCCAGACTGCAGACCTGGTACAGCAATTGGCTTCTGGAGTTCAACCCCACCAAGTGCAAAGTCATGAAGATTGGGGAAGGACAAAGAAGATCGCAGACGGAGTAAAGTCTAGGGGGGCCAGAGACTACAAACCTCACTCAAAGAAAAAGATCTTGGGGCGAGTATAACACCCGACACATCTGAAGCGCACATCAACCAAATAACTGCTGCAGCATATGGGCGCCTAGCAAACCTCAAAACAGCATTCCGACATCTTAATAAGGAATCGTTCAGGACCCTGTACACCGTGTACGTTAGGCCCATATTGGAGTATGCGGCACCAGTTTGGAACCCACACCGAGCCAAGCACGTAAAGAAACTAGAGAAAGTGCAAAGGTTTGCAACAAGACCAGTCCCAGAGCTAAGGGGTATGTCCCACGAGGAGAGATTAAGGGAAATCGACCTGACGACACTGGAGGACAGGAGAGATAGGGATGACATGATAAAGACATACAAAATACTGAGAGAAATTGACAAGGTGGACAAAGACAGGATGTTCCAGAGATGGGACACAGCAACAAGGGGACACAGTTGGAAGTTGAAGACACAGATGAATCACAGGGATGTTAGGAAGTATTTCTTCAGCTCTTGGGGTATTCTGAAGAGAAGTTGCAGAGGTTGGTGGATGAATTTGGTAGGGTATGCAAAAGAAGAAAATTAAAAGTGAATACAGGAAAGAGTAAGGTTATGAGAATAACAAAAAGATTAGGTGATGAAAGATTGGATATCAGATTGGAGGGAGAGAGTATAGAGAAGGTGAATGTATTCAGATATTTGGGAGTGGACGTGTCAGCGGATGGGTCTATGAAAGATGAGGTGAATCATAGAAATGATGAGGGGAAAAGGGTGAGCGGTGCACTTAGGAGTCTGTGGAGACAAAGAACTTTGTCCTTGGAGGCAAAGAGGGGAATGTATGAGAGTATAGTTTTACCAACGCTCTTTTATGGGTGTGAAGCATGGGTGATGAATGTTGCAGCGAGGAGAAGGCTGGAGGCAGTGGAGATGTCATGTCTGAGGGTAATGTGTGGTGTGAATATAATGCAGAGAATTCGTAGTTTGGAAGTTAGGAGGAGGTGCGGGATTGCCAAAACTGTTGCCCAGAGGGCTGAGGAAGGGTTGTTGAGATGGTTCGGACATGTAGAGAGAATGGAGCGAAACAGAATGACTTCAAGAGTGTATCAGTCTGTAGTGGAAGGAAGGCGGGGTAGGGGTCGGCCTAGGAAAGGTTGGAGGGAGGGGGTAAAGGAGGTTTTGTGTGCGAGGGGCTTGGACTTCCAGCGTGCATGCATGAGCGTGTTTGATAGGAGTGAATGGAGACAAAGGGTTTTTAATACTTGACGTGCTGTTGGAGTGTGAGTAAAGTAACATTTATGAAGGGATTCAGGGAAACCGGCAGGCCGGACATGAGTCCTGGAGATGGGAAGTACAGTGCCTGCACTCTGAAGGAGGGGTATTAATGTTGCAGTTTAAAAACTGTAATGTAAAGCACCCTTCTGGCAAGACAGTGATGGAGTGAATGATGGTGAAAGTTTTTCTTTTTCTGGCCACCCTGCCTTGGTGGGAATCGGCCAGCGTGTTAATAATAATAAAAAAAAAACAGAGTAGTCAGGAAGTGGAACAATTTGGGAAGCGACATAGTGGAGTCAGGATCCATACATAGCTTTAAGCAGAGGTATGATAAAGCTCACGGTTCAGAGAGAGTGACCTACTACCGACCAGTGAAGAGGCGGGGCCAGGAGCTAGGACTCGACCCCTGCAACCTCAACTAGGTGAGTACAACTAGGTGAGTACACACACACACACACACACACGCACACACACACACACACACACACACACACACACACACACACAGGAGCTGAGTCTCGACTTCTGCAACCACAATTAGGTGAGTACACACACACACACACCCACACACAGACACATATACACATGCACACACAAAGCTCAGGAAGCAGAGAGAGACCTCACCTAGTAGCGATCAGTGAAGAGGCGGAGCCTGGAGCTGAGTCTCGACCCCTGCAACCACAATTAGGTGAGTACAATTAGGTGAGTACAATTAGGTGAGCACACACACACACACACACACACACACACACACACACACACACACACACACACACACACATATGGATGACATACGAACAACCGAGGAGGAGGTGCAGAAGCTGCTAAGTGACCTTGATAACTCAAAGGCGATGGGACCGGACAACATCTCCCCATGGGTCCTTAGAGAAGGAGCAGAGATGCTGTGCGTGCCCCTAACCACAATCTTCAACACATCCCTTGAAACTGGGCAACTACCTGAGAAATGGAAGACAGCAAATGTAGTCCCCATATTTAAGAAAGGAAATAGAAATGAGGCACTAAACTACAGACCTGTGATTATCAGGAGGAGAGTGGTCGAACACCTGGAACGGAACAAGATTATAAATGAAAACCAGCATGGGTTCATGGAAGGCAAATCCTGTGCCACAAACCTCCTGGAGTTTTATGACAAGGTAACAGAAGTAAAACACAAGAGAGAGAGGTGGGTTGATTGCTTTTTCCTAGACTGCAGGAAGGCCTTTGACACAGTTCCCCACAAGAGATTAGTGCAGAAGCTGGAGGATCAGGCGCATATAACAGGGAGGGCACTGCAATGGATCAGGGAATACCTGACAGGGAGGCAACAACGAGTCATGGTACGTGAAGAGGTATCACATTGGGCGCCTGTGACGAGCGGGGTCCCACAAGGGTGAGTTCTAAGACCAGTGCTATTTTTGATATATGCGAACGACATGATGGAAGGAATAGACTCTGAAGTGTCCCTATTAGCAGATGATGTGAAGTTGATGAGAAGAATTAAATCGGATGAGGATGAGGCAGGACTACAAAGAGACCTGGACAGGCTGGACATGTGGTCCAGAAACTGGCTTCTCGAATTCAACCCTGCCAAATGCACAGTCATGAAGATTGGGGAGGGGCAAAGAAGACCGCAGACAGAGTATAGGCTAGGTGGACAAAGACTACAGACCTCACTCAGGAAGAAAGACCTTGGGGTGACCATAACACCGAGCAAGTTACCGGAGGCACACATCAACCAAATAACTGCTGCAGCATACGGGCGCCTGGCAAACCTAAGAATAGCGTTCCGATACCTTAATAAGGAATCGTTCAAGACACTGTACACTGTGTATGTTAGGCCCATACTGGAGTATGCAGCACCAGTCTGGAACCCACACCTGGTTAAGCACGTCAAGAAGTTAGAGAAAGTACAAAGGGTTGCAACAAGGCTAGTCCCAGAGCTCAGGAGAATGTCGTACGAGGTATCACATTGGGCGCCTGTGACGAGCGGGGTCCCACAAGGGTGAGTTCTAAGACCAGTGCTATTTTTGATATATGCGAACGACATGATGGAAGGAATAGACTCTGAGGGAAATTGGACTGACGACACTGGAGGACAGAAGGGTCGGGGAGACATGATAACGACATACAAGATACTGCGGGGAATAGACAAGATGGACAGAGATAGGATGTTCCAGAGAGGGGACACAGAAACAAGGGGTCACAACTGGAAGCTGAAGACTCAGACGAGTCACAGGGACGTTAGGAAGTATTTCTTCAGTCATAGAGTCGTCAGGAAGTCGAATAGCCTACCAAGTGAAGTAGTGGAGGCAGGAACCATACATAGTTTTAAGAAGAGGTATGACAAAGCTCAGGAAGCAGAGAGGGAGAGGACCCAGTAGCGATCAGTGAAGAGGCGGGGCCAGGAGCTGAGTCTCGACACCTGCAACCAAAATTAGGTGAGTACAATTAGGTGAGTACACACACAGGACAGGACAGGAGAGATAGGGGGGACATGATAACGACATACAAAATACTGAGAGGAATTGACAAGAGTAGTCAGGAATTGGAATAGTTTAGGAAGGGATGTAGTGGAAGCAGGATCCATACATTGCTTTAAACGGAGGTATGATAAAGCTCACGGTTCAGGGAGAGTGACCTAGGAGCGACCAGTGAAGAGGCGGGGCCAGGAGCTTGGACTCGACCCCTGCAACCTCAACTAGGTGAGTACAACTAGGTGAGTACACACACACACACACACACACACACACACACTCACACGACACTGTACACTGTGTACGTCAGTCCCACATTGGAGTATGCAGCACCTGTCTGGAACCCTTTCCAGGTCAAACACGTTAAGAATTTAGAGAAAGAGTAAAACTTTGCAACAAGACTAGTTCCTGAGCCATGGGATAGGCCCTAGAGAACAGGAGGGATAGGGATGACATGATAAAGACGTTTAAAATATTGAGAAATTGACAATGTGGATAGTAACAGAAAGTTGCAGACATGGGACACAGGAACAACGGGGACACAACTAGAAGCAAAACCATTGATGAATCATAGGATTTTTGGAAGTATTTCTTCAGTCTTAAAGTTGTCAGTAAGTCGAACTATCTGCATTTCCACCCTCCATCCTCGGCTTGTCCTACATAATTATATGACAAAAGATCAGCATTAAATTCCAGCATATATCTTTCTGTCCATTTTCTCTCTAAATCTAAATAATCTTACACAAATTTAAAGCATCATTTTGCAGAGTTTTCACAAAATTTATGAATCATTACCTAACATATTCATAAAGTTTCCTGTCTTCCGTGTGGCACACTAAGAGTACATTACATTTTATTCTGCCTCTGTCACATACCCATAGAGGCATACCCTTCCGACCAGTGAACCAGATGCTAAGAGTATAACTAGCGGGTTACCCCTTCTTTATGGCTTAACCCAGCCAATCACAAGGAAGCCCGCCAAATTTGTGAAGCGATGTTGGACTTTCGTGAATCAACCTTGACAGACTTACCTCCAAGTCTGCATGAAGGTGGTTCTCGCTTGCAATTTGCCTTTCTCTACATATCCTCTGTAAATATTGTACATATTACTGCTTGCTGTTTGACAATGGAAATATATAAGTATTTACTTTCAACTGTCTTTTGTTCGTTCCTTGTTTCTACCTTCGTTATGGTGCTACAAACAGGTGTGCAGTCCACTAGACTACACCTGTGTTCGTAGCATTCCAATAAGTCATTTGTATAATATTAAAACGTCATCAGATGAAGTACATACCACTATTGACATCTTCCCACGAGGGTTCTTTATGTACTTTATCTCTTACAGGATTTCCCTTTCAGACAGAAAGCCTCATACTTATTACAATCATTTCCTTTTTAATTCCTCCTGTATTTTTTTCTGTTCCAAATTAATCTTTCAAGGGCGTCTCTCTCAATAAATAATTACTTGTTAGTAAATTTTTGCTTTACCCACTTTCCTCTATGAGTTTTTAACATTTTTTTTTCAGAAACACTTGCCAGCTATTAGAATACTGTATTAAAATATTTATATAAAATAACGTTCCATATATAATGTCATTTTCCATGGGGCTTTCGAACATGTAAAAGTCGGCTTACCAGTGCTCCTGTGTTGGCTAGTCCCAATTTTGAGCTGTCATTTTGTCTTCAGGTAGACGCTACTGATACTGGTGTTGGTGCTGTATTATTACAAGACGTAGCAGGACAATTATTTCCAGTCAGCTACTTCTCTGCGAAACTCAAAAAACATCAGAGATATTATGCCACCATCGAAAAGGAGGCTCTTGCTTTAGTGTTGGCTGTGCAGCATTTTTGTTTATGTTTCAGGATCGATTCATCCTGTAACTGTGTATAGTGACCACAATCCTTTACGTTTCCTTCACCTAATGAGGAACGACAATCAGAGACTTACTAGATGGGCTTTCTTCCTCCCACCTCTCAATTTGGCGATTCATTATTTGAAGGGGACGGAGAATGTGGTTGCTGATGCTTTGTCTAGTGTGCAATGTAGAGCAGATATTTATCTCCTCTCGTTTTGCAGTGGTTGCAGTAGGTGAGTTGATATCTTTCTGACCACCTGGTGGATTGAAGCCGGTGAGCTGGTGGAGGAAGGAATCAGATTTCCCAAGAGTGTGTGTGTGTTTTTCGTGGTAGTCACATCAGAACATGCCTAGGTAAGGTATGCTAACATAAGGTGTAGGCGATGATGCCTCACCTGTCTGATGTTGGTGTAAGGACTCTTAGACCAAAGGTAGAGGTACGGTGTTTGCGGTGATCCTGTGTGTTTTGAGTCTTGTGCTTTTTCCAGGGCCCACCTGTTTTATTTTTGGGATCACCAACTGTGGTGACTCCAGGGTTCCTTGGAATGACGACGTAGGTGAAGGCCTGGACGGCACACCTTTTGAGGAGCCAATGGTGAAGCCTCCAGTGTGTTTTCAAGGTCACAGTCCCACTGACTTATTTTATATGTGACTTACTACCCAGTTTTGAAGTCTGGTAAATTCCTTTCCCGTGTTCTCCAATTTCTACCAGTGGTGTGTTTTATAGCCAGTTTTGGTTATTGTATATTGCTGTGAGACGCAGAGTTGGTATTTTCTTTTTTCTGTTTTAATGTGTACACTAATTTTTTGCACTGTTTCTAGAGACTGTTTATATATTTTTTATAAAGTGCATGTTTATTTTGCAAGCCGAGTTGTGTTCTACCGAGCATTGATGTTTAGAAAGAGACTCTTTCTCAGTTTATCATAAGTATCCTTGTATATTTCTTGTTTCAACTTTTTATATAACATGTACAGACTTATCCCAGCCAGCTCTTTAATTTTATGTCATGTATTGAAAATGCATGAACGTAGGTGTTTGGTCAACACAGTGTTGTAATGATGTATTTTCATGTTTATGTTTCAGAGTACAGCTATGACGCATGACTGTGACTCTTTTGGAGAAAAACCTGATCACTTTAAAACCTGATCACGAGTTTCACACGACTGTCGATTAGCAGTGCTCATTGTAGAGTTAAGTTTTCCGTTATTAAATGTTTATTGTGTTTTTCTATGTACAAGTAAATTGCATCATGACAGTGCTTGGTGCAATTTTCTCATTTGTTTGGAGAATTTTTCGTTTCCTCAGACCTAAGGTGACTTTCCCATTTTCTTTTTTTTTTTTTTTGCCTTGACCACTTACACCCGACTGGGTTCACCTAGCTAGTGCGACCTGTATTAAAATACTTATATAAAATAACGCTCCATATATAATGTCATTTTCCGTGAAGTATACTGAAAGCGGAAGTGTATTATTCTCTGAAAGCGAACGCATTTTATTCCTGTTAGTTAGGCAGTGGCTAGGACAGGAGCAGATGAGAGGAGTGTTTAGTTCAGTAGGAGACGGGTGGTGACGGGCGGTAGATTGAGTGGGTAATTTTGGTAAGTTGTTTAGTGTATACTATAGGTGTTTGTATTTAATTGCTCTCATGTTTATTTGTAAGACCCTAGTATGCAGAGACCTGTTTATGCGAGAGTACTGTATTGTGTTTTGCTTGCTGGTAATTAGTCTACCAGACAGAAGTGAAGACAGGGGTGTGTATGTCATGGTGCTTCCCTGTTCATAAATGTTCATTATTTTGTTTAACTCATTAGTAGCAGTGTGCTAGTGAGCTAATGTGAACTGGAATGTGGTGGTTTTTGGGAGTAGATTGTAAGTTGTATATAAGTTACTATTAATATAGATATATTTTAATATAGGTGAGCTTTTGTCCTTCCTTCCTAATAACAATTAATATTGTTTGCTGGCTCAAGTGTGAGCAAATTTAGGAGCCAGGACCATTTTATTTAAGTACGACATCAAAGTCGTAGCGCCAGCAAAACTGACCTATAGTTTAATGATTCCTTCCCTTTCTCTTCATTTTTTTTTTTAATATTAGAACAGTGTGTTATATATTCCATATATCTGCTGATTTACCATCTTGTAGTAAAATTAGATTTTTCTGAAGTGGTCAGCATAACTCTCCTGCACATTTTTTTTTTTTAAATCCATGGTATATTTCGTCTGTTTATATTTCTTTTTTTCTTTTCAGTATCCATAAGTAATTTCTTTACATATTTTTTACTTCTATAACCTTCATTTCAACTTCTAGATTTAAATCCTTATTTATAAGATATCCTTCGTGAATATACTGAAAGTTTCTGTCCATTACGTCACACATTTCCTCCTTAATTTAGGTGAATTTATCGTTATCATTTATTCTGTGTACCTTAACGTTTACTTAACATAAACTTTGATAAAATATTTGGTTATACTTCGTTTTGTCCACCATGTTTTTCTTTTCAAAACTTCTATTTTCTGTTTTTCTTACTCTTGAATATTTATTTCTGGCCAGTTTGAATATCTGATAAGTTTATCAATTGTTTTATTTCCTACAGCATCGCCCATCAAACCATATTTTTATTATTTTGTCTTGTTTTCCTTTCTGGACTTTTCTTATAAAATAATTTATATCTGTCCCTTGCAATATAATGTTCGCTTTAGTTTTCCTAAAGCACTTTGTTAACGTATTGTATTTTCTTTCCTATAATCTAGTAGATCCAGTTGATTTTTTTCTTTATTTCACTTCCTTGGTCACATTTAACAGTATATATTTTGCAATAGAAGATATTTCAATTTACAAGTGTATTTAGAGTGATGAAGGTGAAAATTTCTGCCTCGTTTCTTGTAAATACCTAATATAATGTTGACGTGTTTCCCTCTCCCCTTCCTGTGGCTGATACATCCATAAAAGACATTACGTTCAAGAAATCTATTGACCATTTATTTGCAGTTCCAGGTTCACAAGTTGTTCAGTTTATTTTTAATTGATGAAAATCTCCTATTACACTCTCTTTTTAATTTTCTTCAAACTTTCTTAGTAACTCCATAAACTTTTCCTGATACTCATTTTTGGCATCAAACTCTTCTCTCTCTAAGGTATTACTGAAACCTGGGTTGTATACCTTAACATTTAAACTTTCTCTTACTTTCTTTTGAAATTTATCACTAAAATTTCAACATTATTCTTTTTACGGGTTATTTCAATTTGTTTCTATTTTTGTGGCTTGTTTTGCAAATATTGCTACTTCCCTCCTTTCTTTTTTCTCTGTCTTTCCTCTACACCGATTACTTTCTGTGAACTCACCTAATTGTGGTTAAAAAGGTCGATTCACAGCTTCTCGCCCTGCGTGAGTGTGTGTGTTTGAGTGTGTGTGTGTGTGTGTGTGTGTGTGTGTGTGTGTGTGTGTGTGTGTGTGTGGTGCGTGTGTGTGTGTGTGTGTGTGTGTGTGTGTGTGTGTGTGTGTGTGTGTGTGCGTACTCATCTATTTGTACTCACCTATTTGTGGTTGCAGGGGTCGAGTCTTAGCTCCTGGCCCCGCCTCTTCACCGGTTGCTACTAGGTCCTCTCTCTCCCCGCTCCATGAGCTTTATCAAACCTCGTATTAAAACTATGTATGGTTCCTGCCTCCACTACGTCACTGTGTGTTGTGTGTGTGTGTGTGTGTGTGTGTGTGTGTGTGTGTGTGTGTGTGTGTGTGTTGTGTGTGTGTGTGTGTGTGTGTGTGTGTGTGTGTGTGTGTGTGTGTGTGTGTGTGTGTGTGTATGTGTACTCACCTAGTTGAGGTTGCAGGGGACGAGTCCTAACTCCTGGCCCCGCCTCTTCACTGGTCGCTACTAGGTAACTCTCCCTGAACCGTGAGCTTTATCATACCTCTGCTTAAAGCTATGTATGGATCCTGCCTCCACTACATCGCTTCCCAAACAATTCCACTTCCTGACTATTCTGTGGCTGAAGAAATATTTCCTAACATCCCTGTGATTCATCTGTGTTTTCAACTTCCAACTGTCTCCTTGTTGCAGTGTCCCATCTCTGGAACATCCTGTCTTTGTCCACCTTGTCAATTCCTCTCAGTATTTTGTATGTCGTTATCATGTCTCCCCTATCTCTCCTGTTCTCCAGTGTCGTCAGGTCGATTTCCCTTAACCTCTCCTCGTAGGACATACCCCGTAGCTCTGGGACTAGTCTTGTTGCAAACCTTTGCACTTTCTCTAGTTTCTTTACGTGCTTGGCTAGGTGTGGGTTCCACACTGGTGCCGCATACTCCAATATGGGCCTAACGTACACGGTGTACAGGGTACTGAGCGATTCCTTATTAAGATGTCGGAATGCTGTTCTGAGGTTTGCTAGGCGCCCATATGCTGCAGCAGTTATTTGGTTGATGTGTGCCTCAGGAGATGCGCCTGGTGTTATACTCACCCCAAGATCTTTTTCCTTGAGTGAGGTTTGTAGTCTCTGGCCCACTAGACTGTACTCCGTCTGCGGTCTTCTTTGCACTTCCCCAATCTTCATGACTTTGCACTTGGTGGGGTTGAACTCCAGGAGCCAATTGCTGGACCAGGTCTACAGCCTGTCCAGATCCCTTTGTAGTTCTGGCTGGTCTTCGACTGAATGAGTTCTTCTCATCAACTTCACGTCATCTGCAAACAGGGACACTTCGTGTGTGTTTGTGTGTGTGTGTGTGTGTGTGTGTTAGTTACCATTTTGTCCCAGGCACATGTCAATTAGACACTAGGCCTGTTGTATGTGTGTGTGTGTGTGTGTGTGTGTGTGTGTGTGTGTGTGTGTACTCACCTAGTTGTACTCACCTAGTTGAGGTTGCAGGGGTCGAGTCCGAGCTCCTGGCCCCGCCTCTTCACTGATCGCTACTAGGTCACTCTCCCTGAGCCGTGAGCTTTATCATACCTCTGCTTAAAGCTATGTATGGATCCTGCGTCCACTACATCGCTTCCCAAACTATTCCACTTACTGACTACTCTGTGGCTGAAGAAATACTTCCTAACGTCCCTGTGATTCATCTGTGTCTTCAGCTTCCAACTGTGTCCCCTTGTTACTGTGTCCAATCTCTGGAACATCCTGTCTTTGTCCACTTTGTCAATTCCTCTCAGTATTTTGTATGTCGTTATCATGTCCCCCCTATCTCTCCTGTCCTCCAGTGTCGTCAGGTTGATTTCCCTTAACCTCTCCTCGTAGGACATACCTCTTAGCTCTGGGACTAGTCTTGTTGCAAACCTTTGCACTTTCTCTAGTTTCTTCACGTGCTTGGCTAGGTGTGGGTTCCAAACTGGTGCCGCATAATCCAATATGGGCCTAACATACACGGTGTACAGGGTCCTGAATGATTCCTTATTAAGATGTCGGAATGCTGTTCTGAGGTTTGCTAGGCGCCCATATGCTGCAGCAGTTATTTGGTTGATGTGCGCTTCAGGAGATGTGCCTGGTGTTATACTCACCCCAAGATCTTTTTCCTTGAGTGAGGTTTGTAGTCTCTGACCCCCTAGACTGTACTCCGTCTGCGGCCTTCTTTGCCCTTCCCCAATCTTCATGACTTTGCACTTGGTGGGATTGAACTCCAGGAGCCAATTGCTGGACCAGGTCTGCAGCCTGTCCAGATCCCTTTGTAGTTCTGCCTGGTCTTCGATCGAGTGAATTCTTCTCATCAACTTCACGTCATCTGCAAACAGGTACACCTCAGGTCTATTCCTTCCGTCATGTCGTTCACAAATACCAGAACAGCACGGGTCTAGGACTGACCCTGCGGGACCCCGCTGGTCACAGGTGCCCACTCTGACACCTCGCCACGTACCATGACTCGCTGCTGTCTTCTGACAAGTATTCCCTGATCCATTGAAGTGCCTTCCCTGTTATCCCTGCTTGGTCCTCCAGTTTTTGCACCAATCTCTTGTGTGGAACTGTGTCAAACGCCTTCTTGCAGTCCAAGAAAATGCAATCCACCCACCCTCTCTCTCTTGTCTTACTGCTGTCACCATGTCATAGAACCCAGTGGTTTGTGACACAGGATTTCCCGTCCCTGAAACCATGTTGGCTGCTGTTGATGAGATCTTTCCCTTTTCTAGGTTTTCCCCACTACTCTTCTCCTGATAATCTTCTCCATGTTTTTGATTACCATACATGTCTGTCACACTGGTCTGTAGTTTAATGCTTCATGTCTGTCTCCTTTTTTAAAGATTGGGACTACATTTGCTGTCTTCCCTGCCTCAGGCAATCTCCCTGTTTCGATTAGATGTATTGAATATTGTTGTTAGGGGTACACATAGCGCCTCTGTCCCTTTTCTCAATACCATGGGGAGATGTTATCTGGCCCCATTGCCTTTGAGGTATCTAGCTCACTCAGAAGCCTCTTCATTTTTCCTCGGTTATGTGCACTGTGTCCAGCACTTGGTGGTGTGCCCCACCTCTCCGTCTTTCTGGAGTCCCTTCTGTCTCCTCTGTGAACACTTCTTTGAATCTCTTGTTTAGTTCTTCACATACTTCACGGTCATTTCTTGTTGTCTCTCCTCCTTCCTTCCTTAGCCTGATTACTGGTCCTTGACTGTTGTTTTCCTCCTGATGTGGCTGTACAACAGTTTCGGGTCAGATTTGGCTTTCGCTGCTATGTCATTTTCATATTGTCTTTGGGCCTCCTTCTTTATCTGTGCATATTCGTTTCTGGCTCTACGACTGTTCTCCTTATTCTCCTGGGTCCTTTGCCTTCTATATTTCTTCCATTCCCTAGCACACTTGGTTTTTGCCTCCCTGCACCTTTGGGTAAACCATGGGCTCATCCTGGCTTTTTCATTAAACCTGTTACCCTTGGGTACAAACCTCTCCTCAGCCTCCTTGCATTTTGTTGCTACATATTCCATCATCTCATTAACTGGCTTCCCTGCCAGTTCTCTGTCCCACTGAATCCCGTTCAGGTAGTTCCTCATTCCTGTGTAGTCCCCTTTCTTGTAGTTTGGCTTCATTCGTCCTGGCCTTCCTGCTTCTCCCTCCACTTGTAGCTCTACTGTGTATTCGAAGCTTAAAACCACATGGTCACTGACCCAAGGGGTCTTTCATATGTGATGTCCTCGATATCTGCACTACTCAAGGTGAATACTAAGTCCAGCCTTGCTGGTTCATCCTCTCCTCTCTCTCTTGTAGTGTCCCTTACGTGTTGGCACATGAAGTTTTCCAGTACCACCTCCATCATCTTAGCCCTCCATGTATCTTGGCCCCCATGTGGGTCCAAGTTCTCCCAATCGATCTCCTTGTGGTTAAAGTCACCCATGATCAGGAGCTTTGCCCTGCATGCATGAGCTCTTCTGGCCACTCTAGCCAGTGTGTCAACCATCGCTCTATTGCTCTCGTCGTACTCTTGCCTTGGCCTCCTGCTGTTCTGTGGTGGGTTATACATCACTGCTATTACCACCTTGGGACTCCAGAGTGAAGTGTTCCCACTATGTAATCACTTTCTTCTCCGCTGTCTCCTCTCTCCAGCTCATCAAAATTCCAGCGATTTTTGATCAGCAACGCCACTCCTCCACCCCCCCTGTTCCCTCTGTCTTTTCCTCAGGATTTGGTATCCCGTTGGAAAGATGGCATCTGTTATCATACCTGTAAGCTTGGTTTCTGTGAGAGCTATGATGTCCGTGATGCTTCTTTGACTCTTTCATGCCACTCCTCCCACTTATTTGTTATTCCGTCAGCGTTTGTGTACCATACCTTCAGTTTCCTTTCCAACACTGTGGTTTGGGGGGCC
>NC_069401.1:50286146-50291146 GCF_026875155.1 Cherax quadricarinatus | reverse complement strand
TCACACACTCCCTCCTTCCCTCACTACTCACACAACACAACACACACACACACACACACACACACACACACACACACACACACACACACACACACACACACACACACACACACACACACCACACACACACACACACACACACACACACACACACACACACAACACGGAACACTCAGGAGTAATGAAAGACACGTCACTAAGATACGAGATGAGTGAGGGATGAAATAAAGAAAAGAACAAAAGCCGGGACAAACACAGCGAGAGCGTATTATACAGGAAGAAAAGAGGAGATGGAGACGGGAGAGGAGATGGAGGCAGGAGAGGAGATGAGTGTGTGCATAAGAAGATTTGATAATTAAAAAAAAAAAAAAACTAGCAAAGACGGGGAAAGAAAATGAGGACACTGAAGTTCCAATGGATGGATGACAATAAAAATAGAAGAATGAAGTAAAAATGAATTTCATTGAGAAATTAAACCCTGAGAAATCCCATTTAATTTTTAAACAAAAGAAAACAAATAATTTCACAGTGAAATTAAATCTCAAGAAATCCCATTTTTTCTAAACAAAAGAAAAAACGATTTCACTGAAAAATCAAACCCCTAGGAATCCTATACTAAAACAAGAAAAACTAATTTCACCGATAAATCTCATTTTTTTTTTTAAGAAAAGAAAAAAAAGTTATAGTTTGATAAGTTAAGATTTTTAGTTAGAGTTCAATCAGTCACAATCTGGACAGAGATTAAACTGTTTGAGTCACTGAAATAAAGAAATACAAGAGAGCAAAGCTGGAAATTAAAGACACAGATGAGTAAGACGGATATCAGGAAGTATTTCTTCAGCCTCTGCGAGGTCAGGGAGTGCAATGACCTCCACCAAGTAGTAGTAAATCAAAGTATTCTAAAGACATAGTTGATAACGATGGAGCAGCTGGTGTCGGATCTTCAGTCGAGTTATCTTAATAAACACGACGATGATATCGACGATAACGACGACGACGCAGGTAAGGATATGAAGACTGCAAGACAATAAATCACTGAGATACACAAACTTGGCCGTCAAGTCGTTAAGACAACACTAGTGAACCAGTATCACTGTGATAAACAGTCTTGGTCGTCAAGATCACACTGGTGGACCAGCAACACTGTGATACACAGACCTGGTCGTCAAGACAACACTGGTGGACCAGCATCACTGTGATACTCAGACCTGGTCGTTAAGGCACACTGGTGGCCAGCAACACTGTAATACACAGACCTGGTCGTCAAGACAACACTGGTGGACCAGCATCACTGTGATACTCAGACCTGGTCGTTAAGGCAACACTGGTGGACCAGCAACACTGTAATACACAGACCTGGTCGTCAAGACAACACTGGTGGACCAGCATCACTGTGATACACAGATCTGGCTGTCAAGACAACACTGGTGGACCAGCAACACTGTGATACACATACCTGGTCGCCAAGATAACACTGGTGGACGAGCATCACTGTGATACACAGACCTGGTCGTCAAGACCACACTGGTGGACCAGCAACACTGTGATACACAGTCCTGGTCGTCAAGACAACACTGGTGGTCCAGCAACACTGTGATACACAGACCTGGCGATTAAGACCGGACTGGTGGACCAGCAACACTGTGACACGCAGACCTGGTCCTCAAGACAACACTAGTGGACCAGTAACACTGCGATGCACAAACCTGGTCGTTAAGAAAACACTAGTGGACGAGCATCACTGTGATACAGAGACCTGGTCGTCAAGACGACACTAGTGGACCAGCATCACTATGATACACGGACACTGAATAGACAATGTGTTCGAGTATACACGTTTTGGTCCAAACAATGATGTATATTCACTAGCTGTGAAGTGGGTCATTGAACTGATATAGAAAATGGGTTATTCAAAGCTAAATGAAGCTGGCCTGATGGCTACACTGTGACACAGAGGTGTGAACGTGTGTTTCTGAATACTACCTAGAACGTGGTGAAGGGCACGTTCGATGTATACGAGAGAAAATGTGCATTAGCTCTAATGAATGATGAAGTGCGTCTTACCTAGATGCACTCGCCTAGATGCGTTTATGGGAGTTGATTCACAGCTCCTAAATTCCAGGATTCAATCGTATCTACTTTTCAAACTGTGTATATTGTTTCTTTACATTGCTTCTTCTCATGGTGCGTTGCACATATTACAGTTAATGTCTCTTTGTATTCATCAGCCTATCCCTATCCACGCTTTCCAACTTTTACATGTGTGTGTATCTGTGTTTGTGTGTATTTGTTTGTGTATGTGTGTGCGTCATTAGGTGAGAGTTTGTGTGTATGTTTGCGTGCACTTTATTATTATTATTATTATTTATTATTATTATTATTATTATTATTATTATTATTATTATTATTATTATATTAATTATATTATTATTATTATCATTAACTATCCTCAGACCATCTTCAGCACGTAGGTCCCATAATGGCCAAGCCAAATGTTCCGCTCTATAATGTGTCATTCAGTAATTGTTAGCCAGCATCCCATTTCGTAAGTGTTAGTTAGCATCCTATTCCGTAAGTGTTGGCTAAAGTTTCAGTCCGTTTACAGAATGGTACATGACAATGAAACTGTTTGCGTCTCATGACGGTAAGTAGGTTTGACGATATAAACACAGTCATAGCTCCGGGGCAGCGCCAACTGGCAACCAAAACTATAATTACTTTAGTGAATGTGTGCTCAAGGGCTCATCTAGCTAGTAGTGTGTGTGTGTGTGTGTGTTGTGTGTGTGTGTGTGTGTGTGGCGCCTAGTAATTACCACGTAATAATTTAAAAAGGCGTGTGCAATCAAGAAGTAATATAAAGCTGATTTGCATAATGTTCTTTGGGTGACTTCCCAGGATGTGAAGAGCCGAGGATATTCCTAGGCTGGGATGGTTCGTAGGTCCGGCTTCAGTGTAAGTAGACAAATCCTTGTTGGGTTCAGAGGATTTACAGGTCATGCCTCAGGGTGAAGAAACGAGATCTCGCTGGGATTCGGAAGGTCCATATGGCCTTCGTCAGCGAGAAAAAAACGAGGCAGGTTATCAGCATTATAAAACAGGTTACAATGGTGCATTAGGTAGCATGCTACCACCAGTTATAGTGGTGCGATTGGTAGTATGGGGGTTATGAGACTATGAAGGTACATAGGGAATTATTATGCAGCAGGTGGTGTAGGTACAGCTGGTGGAGTGATGATCGCACTCAAGCAGTATGTTAATAGTCCCAATAGTCGACTCTCCTTGAAGACAGTTTCTAGCTGCTAATCGGTTTTTGGCCTTTTGCGGGTTAGGACAGGCTGAGTCAGGTTGGGTTAGGTTGGGTTATATTAAATTAGGATGAGTTAGGATAAGCTTTGTTTTTTGGGTTAGGTTAGATTGGGTTAGGTTGGGTTTGGCTAGGTTAGGTTTGGTTAGTTCAGGTTGGGTTAGTTTTTCCTGGTTGTATCCATACTTCAGCCCATTCTCGCAATAACCACACCACCTGCACTACATGCTTCACCTGCATCACCTTACCACCTGTACCGCCCTACCACCTGCACCACCCTACCACCTGCACCACCCTACCACCTGCACCACCCTACCACCTGCACCACCCTGCCACCTGCACCACCTTCATCCATACGAGCATTAGATTTTGCAGCCGAAGTTTATTGTGGACCCTGAACCCATCCTATGGACGGTAGCACAAGACCATGTGAATACACAAAAGGCCTAGGAACTAGGTCCCAGAAAGGATTTACAGAAGTGCATCTAGTTTTGGATCTGCAGTTTCATTCATCTGTTACAAGTAAATTTAAGATATTTATTTAATATATCTGGTATCTTATTTTCATTAATAAGAATATCACATAGGTTGTTATTCTGCCTATCTTTATATTCGTCAACGACCAGAAAATCAAAAGCACAGTGTTCAAGAAAGTGACCACATACTTTTCATTTAACTTGACCATCATCTTTGGGTTTGCCATACTGTCAGAAATGCCTGTAATCATGCCAAACCTAACCACTACAACATCAGTCACTTTGTTGACACTGCGAGTCGTTCCGTGAATGTGTGTATCTACGTTCTTGTTCTCATAATGAATTATAGACCTACTCAGGCTTCTAATGCATTCCTTTGATGTTCAGCTTAATTATTTGCCTCTCCTAATATTAGTCCAAACGCTTGACACATATGTATGCAAGCTATATTTTATATTTTCTTATGTGTGTTGGAATCTGTAAGAAAAGCACATGAACTCCCTATTCTCTGATTTTTAAGCATCAATCAAGTACATCTGAGCGTACCTTAGTGCTGCCAGGCTATAGCGTAGAAACCGTTTTTAATTCTTTGTTTTCAAACATTTTTATATAACCTAAACCAAGTCAACCTGTACCTAACATTATTTTACTTACTCTAACCTAGCATCATCTGATCCAACTTACCCTAACCTAATTTTATCCGACCGAACCTACCCTAAACTAACATTATCCGACCCAACCTATCTTAACCTAACATTATGCGACCCAACTTACCCTAACCTCAACATTATCCTACCCAACCTACCTTAATCTAACCTCATCTGACCCAGCCTACCCTAACCTAACATTATTTAACCTACCTTATCTTAAAATACAGAAAATAGAATTTGCACAAATGAGAAAATCCTTAAGAAATTGATGGTGAGAAGTCTGTAAAAAATAATCTTAGCAGAGGAAGAATATTTTGCCATTCTAACAACAGGTTGTCTGAGGAAACTCAACTGGGTCATAATTATACAACCAAATGAAGAGGTTATAAATGTTTGTGTAATTTTGTATGTGATAGTCATTCCAGACCTAAGAATGGACTGATTTATAAATTCTATAGCGTTCCTTGTGTTGCAAGTCGTGTGGTGGTGCAAGTAGTGTGGTGATGCAAGAGAAATGTTGGTGCAAGTGGTGTGGTGGTGCCGCTGGTGCAAGTGATGTAGTGGTGTAGG
>NC_069401.1:50261146-50281146 GCF_026875155.1 Cherax quadricarinatus | reverse complement strand
AGACACAGACAGATAGAGACAAACCAAGAGAGATTACGAAAACATAAAAAGAAAAGTATACATTTAAAATTTTAATGAATGCAATGAAGCTTTCAAGACAAGAGGGAAAATGCTGTGCTTCATGCATGCAATACAAACATTGTTATAAGTCTGGCATAAAAAAAGTCTTACAATGCGAAGAGCTTAACACAGAGACAGACCAATGCATCTCTACTTTACCACGGTAAATTTCACAACGTTTCCAACGTCAGTTTCTGGACGCTCCTTGCACCAACTGGGTTGGGTCATAGAAACTTATATAAACTTGTATTCAACTTCACATATGTATTCCCAGGGAACGTTTAAATATTCACGAATATCGCTTGTAAGCGAGAATTGGATAGAGAGGGATCAGGTATTCCCAAACCGCAGCAATCTGTCATAAAGAAATAAATCTTGAACAGTCGGTGCAGATAAGACTTCGGCGGACAGGGAGGAGAGAGAGAGAGAGAGAGAGAGAGAGAGAGAGAGAGAGAGAGAGAGAGAGAGAGAGAGAGAGAGAGAGAGAGAGAGAGAGAGAGAGAGAGAGAGAGAGAGAGAGAGAGAGAGAGAGAGAGAGAGAGAAAAGAAATGAGACAGCACATTTGTACCCTCAAGATCCACAGCTGAACATACACGCACACACGTTGTAGACCTGGGTTGTACATACACGCACACACGTTGTAGACCTGGCTTGTACATACACGCACACACGTTGTAGACCTGGCTTGTACATACACGCACACACGTTGTAGACCTGGCTTGTACATACACGCACACACGTTGTAGACCTGGGTTGTACATACACGCACACACGTTGTAGACCTGGGTTGTACATACACGCACACACGTTGTAGACCTGGGTTGTACATACACGCACACACGTTGTAGACCTGGGTTGTACATACATGCGCACACGTAAACAATGAGTCAACTTACGGTCACAAAAAGTACATTTCAACACACAAAGTGTATAATTTAATTTTCAGAGTGCTGCTAGTGCCACACAGAAGTCACTTTCACATTATGGGCTCATTGCTTTCACACACGCATAGTACCGTCACTTTCACATGGCACCATCACATTCACACGCATGGTCATGCCACTTTTACACACGGTACGTCACCTTCACACAGGGCACTCATACATACGAAAGGTACACTACAGTCATATCATAAGCTTAAAATGGCAAAAAGGTTTGCAACCAAACTAGTTCAAGAGCCGAAGAGTGATCTCTACGAGAGACTAAAGGAACTAAGTCTGAAAGGAAGAAGAGGAGACACGACTACTACATGCGAGATACTCAAAGGCAGGCTTATTATTTTATATATAAGAAAATATTACATATAAAAAAAAACGGTCGGGATCGGTGCTGTCTTCTTCTTCCTTGGATCAAACCTAAATAACCTCTTATTGTCCCAGGTTCAAAATCCATAGACCAACAGCTAGGTAATTCTAGCTCCTCAATCATTGCAATTAAAACAAACTCCAACAGCAAAACGAACAAATCACCAATCACAGTAGTGTGACCAGCATTAACAGCAACAACGGCAGCAACAGCAGCATCAGTATTATAAACAACTTCAACAGTAACATCAACATCCACAACAGCATCAACAGTAAAATCCGCATCAACAGCTACAAAGCAACAAAAGTAACGACAGCTAGGGCAGGAAAGTGAACAACAGAAAACAACAGCAACACCAACGAAAGAAATAGAAAAAAGTAACATCATTAACAACAACAACAGTAACATCAACAGAAACTACAGTAACATCAACAGAAACAACAGTAAGAAGAACGGAAACAACAGTAACATCAACGGAAACAACAGTAACATCAACAAAAACAGCAATAACACCAACATTCACAGCTGTAATTAAAAAAACAGTAAGATCATCACCAGTAACATCAGCAGTAACACCAACAAAAACAGCAGCAACAAAAACATTCACAGCATTATCATCCGCCTCAACAGCAAGAACAGCGTCTTCACAGACCACAGGAGAATTAACAGTAAGAAAATAAGAAGCGGAGGAGGGGAAGAATCAAGCTTGTTATCGCGTGTGTAACACAAGAGTGTGACGATGTAAACACGAAGATATTATAATATAAAAGAAAAGAAATTCTCAGTAAAGAGCGAGATGACTGATTACGATGGAGAACTGGGGGTGGGGGGAAATTGAGATGTACGAGGGAAGAGATGGACAGAGAGAGTCAGATAGACAGACAGACAGACAGGCAGAGAGACAGACAGACAGATAGACAGACAGACAGACAGACAGACAGACAGACAGACAGAGACAGAGAGACAGTGAGATTTAATCTCTGAACAAACCAAGAGACTCTCAGATCTGGTGACGACTCTTACTTGTCACTCACCCCAACTACTCTTATCACAACACCGCAGCAGGTGCTTTTGTGCTTGTTTGCTGATCCACCGAGCCACTCACCCCCCGAGTCCTACCTGCCTCAAAGGCACTCTCTATGTAAACCTTTTTAGTCTAGCCGTACACAAACATGTTGTTTTTGTGCAGCCTAAGCGGTTAATTTATTGTGCACCCCATGCTCATCTTGTGAGCGGTAGGGCAAAAATCACAATTACAATGGGTCTTTGTCAGACCCCACTGGGCATTGTTGCATCATAAGAAAGAAATCTTAGTCATTTAGTTTTTGCAATTACTTCATATAGTTAGTGTGCGCACTACAGTATGAAGTGCAATTTAAAAAAAAAATATATATATATTTTTACCATCAAAAAACTTTGGTCATAATTGGGTTGCAATTACTTCTAAAAGAACCGTTCATTCATTTGATCGATGTAAATGTGGATACAACCTCAAGATTTCAGATATCTTGTCATTAACAATGAGGTGTTTCACCATATCCTCTAAGGCAGTGGTTCCCAAACTTTTTCAGCTTGTTACCCAATTTAACATGCCACATAAAGCATGTTACCCCTTTCACAAAATGTTGTTATTATTGATATATATGGCTAAACGTGAACGTATACAGCCTCGCATACTCTGCTAATCCTAGCAAAACCATTGAAAACGTAAGAACCACACATACATTATATATAAAATTAATAATAGCTACAAATTCACAGTAACAGTGGGTAAATACTAACTATATACTGCACAGGGCAGTACACATACATACCAGCTTATGTCTACCTCGGCTGATGCTCACAGATAAACTGACAGTGTGAAATAGAGGCAGCCTCAGGAAGTGAGTGACGCATACTGGACAGGTCGATCTGGGCTACTGAGTGACTTTTGTCCTGAAGCATACTTGTCAAAATACTTTTGGGTTTCCACTCACTTAGCTATATATTTCTTCTTTTCTAATACTGTATATTAGTTTTTGATGTTTATTGTTATTTGGTTTAACTTTATTACTTACTTATAATAGGTTTACTTTACAACTTTATATACCAAGACAAAGTTAACAATAATCCTCATACCGGGTACCGCATTGTTTTCTTGATTTTCAGAATTCATAACTTTTTTTCTGTCACCCCTCCATTACCCCCCCAAAATGGGGGTAAATTACCCCCAAACTGGGGGTAATTTACCCCCAGTTTGGGGGTGTCTCTGAAATGTTGGATGTTTGGACACTGCTGTACTGCTCCAGTGTATGGTCCTGTTTCTGTCCACAAGCTTCGCATTTTATGTTATTGACATCTTTCTTACAAACCGTACTGCCAGAGATATTTATAGCCTAGCTTTAGTCTAGCAGTAACACTCATACTGCCAGAGATAATTATAGCCTAGAAGTAACGACATCTTGCAATCTATATACTTTCTCCAAAGATATTTTTAACTTGACACATTTCATTATACTGATCTGAGAGTTCCTATCTGCACTGCTCTAATTTCTTCAAGTTGGCTTGCTAGTTCCTTTCTGACAATGTTTTCGTAAATTTCTGTTTGAAAATAAAAACAAAATTATACTCAGCATTCTGTTTATTTAATGCTTGTTTAACTAATTAATCAATTCTGTCATGCTCCTGGAAGCCAACAAAAACGAGAAGCCAGTCTATCAGTATCCCCGTCTATAGAGATACACTCATCGTTAAGACATGATCGCTATCGTTGAGACGTTTTCGGGCGACGACAGAATTTTGGATAATCGGGCTAAAACTGTTGACTACACCTCATGGAATATGAGACTAGATGTACTATGGAAGCTTCTGGGGTTGTAGGAAAGGACAGCTGGTGACCTCAGCGCAGATCTGGCACAGTGAAGTTGTCTATAAAGCATTCCTATTGCAAGCCTCACAATTCAGAGGTAAGGAGCTGGATTTGCTGTCCGTCAGGATCACAGTTCTAGTCCTTGTCCATTCTTTTGTTAATTCATTGATAGTTGGACTGGGGGGCTCACAGCCTCGGAGCTGTTAGATTATTACTGTATCTTTTCCTGCCACCCACTGCATGCTATGTTTTTGAAATGTTCCAGAACCAAGCACATTTAAAAGTACATTTGGAAGGAGAAAAACATGCATGTCATCACAGAACCTTCACCTCGAATACTTCATTCATCTCCCTGGCGCATTGTCATGTGCTCAGAATGCTGCTGGCAGTTCCTTTTTGAATCGCAACACTGAGTTTCTGGAAAAGGAAGCTAGTCGCCCTTGAGTTTTTGGGTTACGTGATGAGTTTTTCACGAATTTCCTTCAGAAATCTCAGTGTACATTTGCCCTACGCTCCGAGGATCTCCGATTACTATAGGACGAAGTTATAGCAAGGTGCCATCCCACAGTATTTGTTGATCTTCTGAGTCTCCCCAAACCTGACGGCACCACCCCTTTCAGCTTCAGAGTACTGCAGGTAGGTATCAGCGCAGGTGCAGTCCCATGCAACTTGCTTTCCAGGGTAGCATGAAGCCAGAAGCCCATGCTTCTGACTTCAGTTGGGACTCAGTACCTGAGGTTCCCATTCCACTGGTCAACAGGCTGTAGCAAGACTTCCCTTGATGATGTCAGTGACCTCTTCGTGTCTGGCATACTTCTCTTATAACGTATGAGAGACAAGTCCATGGGGCCCAAATTGATCAACTAATGCCCTACCCGAGATGGGCCTGTGTTGGGTGAGTAACAAGGAACGGCTTGACGAAGAGCTATAACAATGCGAATAGCGTAAGGGTCGAGGTGAATGCCCAGGGAGTAATTAGGGAAAGCCAAAAGGAACGCTACAGAAAGTGGTGCCTCCACTGCTAGGATATAAATTCACAAACACACACACAGACACATAGATTTTTGACGTTATGCCCTTAGTGGAGTACACAGCACCAGTATGGAACCCACAACTAGTCAAGCATGCCAAGAAGAGACAGGAAGTTCAGAGGCTTGCAGCAAGATTAGTCCTAGAGTTAAAGGGTATGTCCTATAAGGAGAGGTTAAGAAAACTCAATCTTATGACACTAGAGTACCTACAAGAGGGATAGGGAGGATATGGTAACACACACACACACACACCACACACACACACACACACACACACACACACACACACACACACACACACACACACACACACACACACACACACACACACACACACACATACACACATACACACACACACACACACACACACACACACACACACACACACACACACACACCACACACACACACACACACACACACACACACACATACGATAACTAGCTTATAAAAGAATGTGACCCCAGAGGAAAGGTCGAAGACCTAGAGGAAACAGAGGAAGATAAACCTACAAAAGAAGGATGAAACAAGATAAGGAAAGAAGGCTAGATGTGCTTATCACTAAAATGGAGGAGAGGATGGATGCAGAGAACAAAGACGTTATTAGGACCGTATCAGGCCTCCAGAAAATATCGAGGAATGAAAGTGGCAAGTTGCTGGGCACAGAAACAGCAGTAAGTAGAGAAGGTAGGTAGAGAAGATGATAGGCCTCCTGCAGAGACACGATCAGGCTACCGGGAGATCAAGGCAATGATAAGGGAAGCAGTGAGAGTTATGTTTTAATGGGATCCAGAGATGCAGAGAGAAAAGCAATGGGAAGAGGAGAGGGAGAGGTCAGGTTTTATTCATGAGCTTCAGATTACTTACAAAGAAAGACGACTGGGAGAGAAAAAAAAAGGTTGAAAATATCTTCAAACAAACAGGAAAGGAGGACATGACTGAGCTGCTAAATTTTCAGAGAACAGGGGGGATACTCAAGGAGGAAAGAAATCGGCCAGTCATATTGATTTTCAAGACAGAAATGATGTGGAACAGGATCCTGCAGCAGAAACCATGACTAAAGGAAACAGCAAAATACCAAAGGGTGTATCCAATTCGCAACAGAATGAGAAGAAAACGACACAAACTGAGAGAGAGGATACAAAGACAAAAGGGGCAAGAAAGTGTGACAAGGCTAAAGTCAGGAGGGGACAACCAGAGCCGGGAGGAGGAGCAAGTGGAAGCACCCACAAACCACCTATAGAACCCTGCAACCAACCATATACCAAACCAAACCACACTCCACACTCACAAACCCCACCCCACCCTACACAGTAGAGTCCCAGCACCCTACTCTCCCAGTAGCCACAGACCCCCCCCCCCCCCAGAATACAGTCTTGGAAAAGAAGCTGAAGGTATGGAACACCAGCGCAGATGGAATAATGAATAGGTATGAGGAGTGGCACGCAGGAATCAGAGGCATAACCAGACATCATAACTCTAACGGAAACCAAGCTCACACGAATGATAACAGATGCCACGTTTCCAACTGGATATCAGATCCTGAGGAAGGATAGAGGGAACAGAAAGGGTGGAGGAGTTGCACCTGCTCATCAAAAACCAGTGGAGTTTTAAGGAGTTGGAAGAAGGGACACTTCTGAGTCTATCCCTTTTGGCATGTCATTTGCATATACCAGAAACAGCACCAGTCCTCGGACTGACTCCTCTGGAACCCAGCTCTTCACAGTAACCCACTCTGACACATCGTCACATACCATGACTCGCTGTTGCCTCCCTGTCAGGCATTGTCTGATCCATTGCAGTCCCTTTCCTGTTATGAGAGCCTGATCCTCTAACTTTTGCTCTAATCTCTTGTGTGAAACTGTATCGAAAGCAATATACCTATTCCTCTGTCTCTTGTCTTGCTTACTTTACCTTGTCATAAAACTCCAGTAGGTTTGTGACTCAGGATTTCCCTTCCCTGAAACAGTGTTGGTTGTCGTGTATAAGGTTGTTTCTTTCTAGGTGCTCCAACACTCTCGTCCTGATAATCTCCATGACTTTGCATACTATACATGTCAGTGACCCTGGTCTGTAGTTTAATGCCTCATGTCTTTCTCCTTTCTTAAGAATTGGGGTTACATTTGTTGTCTTCCAAACCTCAGGTAGTTGCCCAGTATCGATTAATGTGTTAAAGACTGTTAGTGACACACACAGCCTCTATGCTCCCTCTCTAAGGACCCATGGAGAGATGTAAAGTCCCACCGAATTTGAGGCATCTAGTTCACTTAGCAGCATCTTCACCTCCTCATCGGTTGTGTTTATTTCGTCCAGCACTTGTTGCTGTATCCTTTGTTGGTGTACCCCACTATTCTGGCTTTCCAGAGTCCTTCCTGTCTCTACTGTAAATACTTCTTTAAATCTCATGTTGAGCTCCTCATATATTTCTCGGTCGTTTATTGTGAACTCCCCTCCTTCCTTCCTCAGCCTGACTACCTGGTCCTTGATTGTTGTTTTCCTCCTAATGTGGTTATACAACACTTTCGAGTGAGACTTGGTTTTCGATGCTATGTCGTTTTCATATTGTCACTGGGCCTCCTTCCTAACCTGTGCATATTCGTTTCTGTTTTTTTTCAACTAATCTCTTTATTTTCCTGGGTCCTTTGCCTTCTGTACTTTTTCCATTCTCTAGTGCATTTAATTTTTGCCTCTCTACATCTTTGGGTGAACCAAGGGCTCGTTCTGGTCTTCCCATTATTTCTATTGCCCTTGGTAATGAACTCCTCCTCTGCCTCCTTGTATTTTGTTGTCATGTAGTCCATTACTTCGTTTACTGATTTTCCCACAAATTCTCTTTCCCACTGAACCTCTTACAGGAAATTCCTCATGCCTGTGTAGTACACCCTTTGTAGTTTGGCTTCTCCCATCTGACTAATGCTTCCCTCTCCACTTGTAACTTTACTATGTATTCAGATCTCAGAATCACATGATCACTAGCTCCGTGGGACCTTTCATATGTGATGTTCTCGATGTCTGAACTAGTTAAGGTGAATACAAGGTCCAGTCTTGCTGGTTCATCCTCTCCTCTCTCTCTGGTAGTGTCCCTAACATGTTGATGCAGGTAGTAGTATAGTTCTTGTTTCCAGAGTATACTGGCATAACAATTCTGGCAGAGAGTTGGGGATAGAAATTAAAGATCGACTAAAAAGCTTACTTTTAATGAAAGAAATTCATTAGCTTATATAATAGCGAATATGTACTTCTGTACATATTCAAGGTTTTCTATAATAAGGAGCATAATTATTCCTTTATACAATCTTCTATTCTCTTATCAAATAACAAGTGGTCATAGTGCCATCTTACAAAACCCATAATACATATATACTAACAGCTAAGTGAATACACCACCGTGGTCAGAGTTATGGAAGTATTCTCGACTAGAATACTCCCATAACTCCAACTAGACCACATCCACTGGATGTGGTCTAGTCGGAAGGTAACTCCACATTGCTCTAAGCTAACAAACTAGGGCTGGAGTCGGGTGAGGTCACCTGACACAGACCGGACAAAGGGGTTGGGGGAGGGGGGGGTGTAGGTGGGAACACGAGAAGTGGTATTAAACAATACTCCCCAGAGGAGAGGCTGAATCGTTATACCTCTATCTATCCTTAAAATGGTATAAAATACCGACAGGTTGTTAGGTAAGACACATATGCAACAGTTAGGTATCTTTATTTCGAAACGTTTCGCCTACACAGTAGGCTTCTTCAGTCGAGTACAGAAAAGTTGATAGAAGCAGAAGAGACTTGAAGACGATGTAATCAGTCCATCACCCTTAAAGTTTTGAGGTGGTCAGTCCCTCAGTCTGGAGAAGAGCATTGTTCCGTAGTCTGAAACAATATGTGTCCTACCTAACAATCTATCTATCCTCTTTATAACAAAAGAGCAAGGATATTACATACATATATATACATAATTATCTGAATAACTTAGAGGACCTGCATGACGTTGATGATAGTAGATAATAATATCAGGTCGGACATTTCCATTTTAGCTAATAATGGAGATGGCTGCGATGAAATATTAAAAAAGATAGCAATGATGAAATAAACTGAATCCTTAGGGCGTTAATAGCATAACAATGTGTGTGTGTGTGTGTGTGTGTGTGTGTGTGTGTGTGTGTGTGTGTGTGTGTGGTGTGTGTGTGTGTGTATGTGTATGTGTGTGTGTGTGTGTGTGTGTGTGTGTGTGTGTGTGTGTGTGTGTGTGTGTGTGTGTATGTGTATGTGTGTGTGTGTGTGTGTGTGTGTGTGTGTGTGTTGTGTGTGTGTGTGTGTGTATGTGTGTGTGTGTGTGTGTGTGTGTGTGTGTGTGTGTGTGTGTGTGTGTGTGTGTGTGTGTGTGTGTGTGTGTATGTGTGTGTGTGTGTGTGTGTGTTGTGTGTGTGTGTATGTGTATGTGGTGTGTGTGTGTGTGTGTGTGTGTGTGTGTGTGTGTGTGTGTTGTGTGTGTGTGTGTGTGTGTGTGTGTGTGTGTGTGTGTGTTGTGTGTGTGTTGTGTGTGTGTGTGTGTGTGTGTGTGTGTTTGTTTGTGTGTGTTGTGTGTTGTGTGTGTGTGTTTGTTTGTGGTGTGTGTTGTGTTGTGTGTGTGTGGTGTGTGTGTGTGTGAACGAGTCCTTGGTTCACCCAAAGGTGTAGGGAGGCAAAAACTAGGTGTACTAGAGAATGGAAAAGGTACAGAAGACAGAGAACTCAGGAAAATAAAGAGATTAGCCGAAGAGCCAGAAATGAATATGCACAGATAAGAAGGGAGGCTCAGCGACAATATGAAAATGACATAGCATCGAAAGTCAAGACTGACCCGAAGCTGTTGTACAGCCACATCAGGAGGAAAACAACAGTCAAGGACCAGGTAATCAGACTGAGGAAGGGTGATGGGGAATTCACAAGCAACGACCGAGAGGTATGTCAGGAGCTCAACACGAGATTTAAAGAAGTATTTACAGTGGAAACCAGTAGGACTCCAGGAAATCAGAACAGGGGGGTACACCAGCAAGTGCTGGATGAGGTACATATAACCAAGGAGGAAGTGAAGAAGCTGCTATGCGAACTTGACACCTCAAAGGCGGTGGGACCAGACAACATCTCTCCGTGGTCCTTAAAGGGGGAGCAGAGATACTGTGTGTGCCATTAACAAAATCTTCAACACATCATTTGAAACTGGGCAACTCCCTGAGGTATGGAAGATGGCAAATGTAGTCCCAATTTTTAAAAAGGGAGACAGACATGAGGCACTAAACTACAGACCTGTATCACTAACGTGTATAGTATGCAAGGTCATGGAGAAGATCATCAGGAGGAGAGTGGTGGAGCACCTGGAAAGAAACAAGTGTATAATTGACAACCAGCATGGTTTCAGGGAAGGAAAATCCTGTGTCACAAACCTACTAGAGTTTTATGACAAGGTGACAGAAGTAAGACAAGAGAGAGAGGGGTGGATCGACTGCATTTTTTTGGACTGCAAAAAGGCCTTCGACACAGTTCCTCACAAGAGGTTGCTGAAAAAGCTAGAAGATCAGGCACACATAACAGGAAAGGCACTGCAATGGATCAGAGAATACCTGACAGGGAGGCAACAACGAGTCATGGTACGTGACGAGGTGTCAGAGTGGGCGCTTGTGACAAGCGGGTTCCACAGGGGTCAGTCCTAGGACCTGTGCTGTTCTTGGTATATGTGAACGACATAACGGTAGGATAGACTCAGAAGTGTCCTTGTTTGCAGATGATGTGAAGTTAATGAGAAGAATCAAATCGGATGAGGATCAGGCAGGACTACAAAGAGACCTGGACAGGCTGCAAGCCTGGTCCAGCAACTGGCTCCTTGAGTTTAACCCTGCCAAATGCAAAGTCATGAAGATTGGGGAAAGGCAAAGAAGACCGCAGACACAATATAGTTTAGATGGCCAAAGACTGCAAACCTCACTCAAGGAAAAAGATCTGGGGGTGAGTATAACACCGAGCATATCTCCTGAGGCACACATAAATCAGATAACTGCTGCAGCATACGGGCGCCTGGCAAACCTACGGATAGCGTTCCGATACCTCAGTAAGGAGTCGTTCAAGACCCTGTATACCATTTACGTCAGGCCCATACTGGAGTATGCAGCACCAGTTTGGAATCCACACCTAGTCAAGCACGTCAAGAAATTAGAGAAAGTGCAAAGGTTTGCAACAAGACTAGTCCCAGAGCTACGGGGATTGTCCTACGAAGAAAGGTTGAGGGAAATCGGCCTGACGACACTGGAGGCCAGGAGGGTCAGGGGAGACATGATAACGACATATAAAATACTGCGCGGAATAGACAAGGTGGACAAAGACAGGATGTTCCAGAGATGGGACACAGACACAAGAGGTCACAATTGGAAGTTGAAGACTCAGATGAATCGAAGGGATGTTAGGAAGTATTTCTTCAGTCATAGAGTAGTCAAGTCATGGAATAGTCTAGAAAGTGAAGTAGTGGAGGCGGGAACCATACATAGTTTTAAGGCGAGGTATGATAAAGCTCATGTAGCAGGGAGAGAGAGGACCTAGTAGCAATCAGTGAAGAGGCGGGGCCAGGAGCTATGAATCGACCCCTGCAACCACAAATAGGTGAGTACAAATAGGTGAGTACAAACTAGAGAAAGTGCAAAGGTTTGCTACAAGACTAGTCCCAGAGCTAAGAGATATGTCCTACGAGGAGAGGATACGGGAAATCAACCTGACAACACTGAAGGACAGGAGAGATAAGGGGGACATGATAACGACATACAAAGTACTGAGAGAAATTGACAAGGTGGACAAAGACAGGATGTTCCAGAGATGGGACACAACAACAAGGGGACACAGTTGGAAGTTGAAAACACAGATGAATCACAGGGATGTTAGGAAGTATTTCTTCAGCCACAGAGTAGTCAGGAAGTGGAAGAGTTTGGGAAGCGATGTAGTGGAGGCTGGATCGATACATAGCTTTAAGCAGAGGTACGATAAAGCTCACGGTTTAGGAGTGCCCTATACGATCATGAAGAGGCAAGCCGGAGTTTGGGACTCGACCCCTGCAACCTACAAGGAGTAAAAACAAAGTGAGTACACACACACACACACCCAACACACACACAGACCAGACACCACCACACACACACCCCACACACACACAACACACAAACATAACATAAGAACATATGAAGGGGGAACACTGCAAAAGGGCCCTGGCCCTACAAGGCAGGTCCTTATCAAATGAACACACAACCACACACGACACACACACAGACACACACACAACACACACCACACACCACACACCCCTTTCCACACACACACCCCACCACACACCCCAACACACACACCACACACACACACACTCACACACAACACCCCCAAAAAAAACACACACACCCCACACACACACAAACAAAAGGGTGGACAAAGACGGGAGTTCCAAGATGGGACACAACAAAAAGGGGTCACATTTGGAAGTAAAGACACAGAGAATCCAGGGAGTTAGGAATATTCTTCGCCACAGAGTAGTCAGTAAGTGGAATTTTTTGGGAACGATGTAGGGGAGGAAGGACCCATAATAGTTTTAAAGCAGAGGTATGATAAACTCAGGGTTTTTCAGGGAGTGCCTATGCGATCGGGAAGAGGGGGGGCCGGAATTTGGACCGCCCTTGAAACCCAACTATGCTACAACTGGGTGCTACAATTAGGGGTAAACTAGGGGAGTATAACACATTTCATTTTTTTTTTTTTTTTTATCACACTGGCCATTCCACCAAGGCGGGTGGCCCAAAAAAGAAAAACTTTCACCATCATTCACCCATCCTGTCTTGCCAAAAGGGGTGCTTTACACTACAGTTTTTGAACTGCAACTTTAAACACCCCCTTCAAGTGCGGGCACTGTACTTCCCATTCCGGGACTCAAGCCGGCCTCCCTTTTTCCCTGAACCCCTTCATAAATTTACTTTGTCACACCCCCAACAGAACGTCAAGTTTTAAAAGAACCTTTTGCTCCATTCACTCCTATCAAACACGCCACCTGCCTGCTGGAATCCAACCCCTGCACACAAAACCTCCTTTCCCCCCCTCCATTTTTTCCAGGCCGCCCCCCTAACCCCCCTTTCCCTTTCCACTATAGACTATACACCTTGAAGTTATTCGTTTCGCCCCATTCTTCCACTTCCGAACCACCTCAAAAACCCCTTCCTCACCCTCGGGACAACATTTTGGTACCCCCGCACCTCCTCCAATTTCCCAAAATAAAAATTCTCGCATTATATTCACACCAAAATTTTTGCTTCAGACTTCTCCACTGCCCCAGCTTCTCCCCGCTGCAAAAATTCATCACCCATGCTTTCCCCACCCAAAAAGGCGTTGTAAAACTAACCTCATACATTTCCCCCCTTTGCCTCCAAGGCAAAAATTTTGTTCCACAACCCAAGTGCACCACTCACCCTTTTTCCCGTCATCAAATTTATATTCACCTCTCTTTATAAACCCATCCGCTGACCTTTCCACTCCCAAATATCTGAAAACATTTAACCTCCTCCTACTCTCTCCCCCAATCTGATATCCAATCTTTTAACACCTAACTTTTTGTTATCCTCATAACCTTACTCTTTTCCGTATTTATTTCAATTTTCTTTTTTTGCACACCCACCCAAATTTATTTCCCCCAATCTCTGCAACTTCTCTTCAAATCTCCCAAAAGCAAGTGCGTCAGCAAAAAAGCAACTGTGACAACTCCACTTTATGTGTGATTCTTTATCTTTAATCCACGCCTTTGCCAAAACCCTCGATTTACTTCTCTTACAACCCCCATAAATTATTAAAAAAACCCCGGTGACATCACACATCTTTTCAAGGCCCACTTTTACTGGAAATAATTTCCCTCTTTTCCCACTACTCTAATTGAGCCCCCACTATCCTCGTAAAAACTCTACACTGCTTTCAGTAACCTACCTCCTACACCATACACCCGCAACATCTGCCACATTGCCCCCCTATCCACCCTGTCATACGCCTTTCCAAATCTATAAATGCCACAAAGACCTCTTTAGCCTTATCTAAATACTGTTCACTTATATGTTTCACTGTAAACACCTGGTCCACACACCCCCTACCTTTCCTAAAGCCTCCCTGTTCATCTGCTATCCTATTCTCCGTCTTACTCTTAATTCTTTCAATAATAACTCTACCATACACTTTGCCAGGTATACTCAACAGACTTATCCCCCTATAATTTTTGCACTCTCTTTTGTCCCCTTTGCCTTTATACAAAGGAACTATGCATGCTCTCTGCCAATCCCTAGGTACCTTACCCTCTTCCATACATTTATTAAATAATTGCACCAACCACTCCAAAACTATATCCCCACCTGCTTTTAACATTTCTATCTTTATCCCATCAATCCCGGCTGCCTTACCCCCTTTCATTTTACCTACTGCCTCACGAACTTCCCCCACACTCACAACTGGCTCTTCCTCACTCCTACAAGATGTTGTTCCTCCTTGCCCTATACACGATATCACAGCTTCCCTATCTTCATCAGCATTTAACAATTCCTCAAAATATTCCCTCCATCTTCCCAATACCTCTAACTCTCCATTTAATAACTCTCCTCTCCTATTTTTAACTGACAAATCCATTTGTTCTCTAGGCTTTCTTAACTTGTTAATCTCACTCCAAAACTTTTTCTTATTTTCAACAAAATTTGTTGATAACATCTCACCCACTCTCTCATTTGCTCTCTTTTTACATTGCTTCACCACTCTCTTAACCTCTCTCTTTTTTTCCATATACTCTTCCCTCCTTGCATCACTTCTACTTTGTAAAAACTTCTCATATGCTAACTTTTTCTCCCTTACTACTCTCTTCACATTATCATTCCACCAATCGCTCCTCTTCCCTCCCGCACCCACTTTCCTGTAACCACAAACTTCTGCTGAACACTCTAACACTACAATTTTAAACCTACCCCATACCTCTTCGACCCTATTGCCTATGCTCTCATTAGCCCATCTATCCTCCAATAGCTGTTTATATCTTACCCTAACTGCCTCCTCTTTTAGTTTATAAACCTTCACCTCTCTCTTCCCTGATGCTTCTATTCTCCTTGTATCCCATCTACCTTTTACTCTCAGTGTAGCTACAACTAGAAAGTGATCTGATATATCTGTGGCCCCTCTATAAACATGTACATCCTGAAGTCTACTCAACAGTCTTTTATCTACCAATACATAATCCAACAAACTACTGTCATTTCGCCCTACATCATATATTGTATACTTATTTATCCTCTTTTTCTTAAAATATGTATTACCTATAACTAAACCCCTTTCTATACAAAGTTCAATCAAAGGGCTCCCATTATCATTTACACCTGGCACCCCAAACTTACCTACCACACCCTCTCTAAAAGTTTCTCCTACTTTAGCATTCAGGTCCCCTACCACAATTACTCTCTCACTTGGTTCAAAGGCTCCTATACATTCACTTAACATCTCCCAAAATTTCTCTCTCTCCTCTGCATTCCTCTCTTCTCCAGGTGCATACACGCTTATTGTGACCCACTTCTCGCATCCAACCTTTACTTTAATCCACATAATTCTTGAATTTACACGTTCATATTCTCTTTTCTCCTTCCATAACTGATCATTCAACATTACTGCTACCCCTTCCTTTGCTCTAACTCTCTCAGATACTCCAGATTTAATCCCATATATTTCCCCCCACCGAAACTCCCCTACCCCCTTCAGCTTTGTTTCGGTTAGGGCCAGGTCATCCAACTTCTTTTCATTCATAACATCAGCAATCATCTGTTTCTTGTCATCCGCACTACATCCACGCACATTTATTAAGCATCCCAGTTTTTTAAAGTTTTTCTTCTTCTCTTTTTTAGTAAATGTCTACAGGAGAAGGGGTTACTAGCCCATTGCTCCCGGCATTTTAGTCGCCTCATACGACACGCATGGCTTACGGAGGAAAGATTCTTTTCCACTTCCCCATGGACAATAGAAGAAATAAAGAGGAACAAGAGCTATTTAGAAAAAGGAGAAAAACCTAGATGTATGTATATATATATGCATGTGCGTGTCTGTGAAGTGTGACCAAAGTGTAAGCAGGATCAGCAAGATATCCCTGTTATCTAGCGTGTTTATGAGACAGAAAAAGACACCAGCAATCCTACCATCATGCAAAACAATTACAGGTTTCTGTTTCACAGTCATCTGGCAGGACTGTAGTACTTCCCTGGGTGGTTGCTGTCTACCAACCTACTACCTACACACACATACATGTAATAATACTTTAAGACAAGCTAAGTGAAGGATTATTTTATGCCAATATTAGCGTCCTCTTCAAGACCTTAATTTTACTATCAAATTTATGTCTACAGCAGAAACATATTTAATATTTACCTGTTTTCCTAACGTGATGATTTTTTTTAATAGTGTTAAATAAGAGCTGATGAAAAGACATTATAGGCATTATAGCCCCAGCCATGTTAGGTCAATTATAGCCCCAGCCATGTTAGGTCAATTATAGCCCCAGCCATGTTGAAGAATTCCTGAATTAATTTCTCATCCTGTCCTCAAATTCATGTGCTAGTTTTTTTTTATATAATTTATGTATACAAGTAGATATTTAAATTACATAAACGAGTTTACGATAAAAAGTAAAACGTTAACCTATATTATCATCACTGCGTTTTTTTTTTCTTAGCATATTTTCTTTTGTCCCGCTAACAATACTCACTTCCCAGAATCTTTATTGTGCAATAAAGATAATCAAACTGACGAAACCTAACCTAACCTAAATAACGTTTGTAGAAAAATCATAAGAAAAGGGATAAAGGAGTATTATATTAAGAGTACGTACGTATGTGACTTATGTCTGGTGACTAAGCAATCATGCTGCACTCTGATTTATATATAAGTTGTAATCCTATCTACGCTAATAGGTTAGATATCGTAATAATCTGAGGTCAGGTTGGAAGTCTTTAATTGGGCGCTAATGTATGATTTGTATTCATATTTGCTAGGATAAGTAAGACTTTAAATTCTGCCGCAGAAGCCGTAAGAACGAGGAGAAAGACCCATGTTTAAGAAGCTTGTATTGAGACAAGGTTCGTAGTTTCGAGTCTCCTTCAGCCAGAGATCAGTGTTTGTGTATATTTCGCCTGCTCTTGCGAATTCCTTGCATTGTTAAAAATCTCTAGTAAGGCTGATGCATGCAGGGGATGAGATGAAAAGCTGTAAGCCTGAAAGCTGGCTGCCTTGGATCAAACGTGTAGCGCAAGCTGGACTCCAAGGTATTGGTCCAGTGAGGGTAGATTGGTAAAACACTGTGTACCTTGTTTCAAGGTTCGTAGGTTCGAGTCTCCGTCAGCCAGTGATCAGTGTTTGTGTGTGTATGTATATATATATATATATATATATATATATATATATATATATATATATATATATATATACAAAACAATCGCAGACAGGCGATCTTAAGCATGCAAGAGAAGCCACGGGGGGTGGAAATCTTGAGCTCAAGTTCTTTCACACTTCTCAGTGCGTCATCAGGAGCTGTGCAGTGCTGCAAAGGCAGCAACAGGAGAAAATGAGATTTTCTTCAGAGTATGGTAGCGTGGGCGGTACTCACGAGGATCTCACTCAGAATGATAGAGGGGAGGCCCGACCGAATACCAACCACCACCGGTTCCCTCACACTCCATCCACCCAATATGGGGTCGAGTGGGGTAGGCCCCACAGTTTGCAGATAGCATAAGACAGAGTAACTAGGAGATAGCTAGCCAACCCTAATTTTATAACCGCTGGGAACAAGTCATGTGTTGTAAGAAGTTACATTATAATAAAGGATCATCCACATAAAGAATGTAGCTATTGTGTACAGTTTTTTGACTAATGAAATAAAAGGAATAAATGCCCTCATTTTGTCAACAGGTAATACGTGATGTCCCAGAAGTTTCTAGAATATTCAGGAAATACTCTCAGCGTCAATATGCCTGTGTGAGCTCTCCTATTCAGGCTTTTCTTTCTTATAATAATTACTCAATGCCCGAATTTTTCTTTTTAATATCACAATTATCATTATTATTATCATTATTATTATTATATTACTAACTACTTAATTCAGTAAACCACTTAACTAGTTGCAATCACCATGTTGCAATCAACTATATGTGCCTTGGCCGCTGTTCCTAAACGAGTTAGGATCTCAATAGGTCACGGTGGCCTGGTGGCTAAAGCTCCCGCTTCACACACGGAGGGCCCGGGTTCGATTCCCGGCGGGTGGAAACATTTCGACACGTTTCCTTACACCTATTGTCCTGTTCACCTAGCAGCAAATAGGTACCTGGGTGTTAGTCGACTGGTGTGGGTCGCATCCTGGGGGACAAGATTAAGGACCCCAATGGAAATAAGTTAGACAGTCCTCGATGACGCACTGACTTTCTTGGGTTATCCTGGGTGGCTAACCCTCCGGGGTTAAAAATCCGAACGAAATCTTATCTTACTCTACCTATTTCTTGGGCTATGCTAGGATAATCGCACATGCTCACTAATACCTGAATGAATCCCCATGACTACTTCCTCACTACTGATGTTATATCACTCAGGTTACAGCCTGTGAGTGCAGCACAGCACCTAGAGTGCCTGTAACCTTATGATACCTGTATGCAGTAGTAACTGGGTTTACCTGGAGTGGGTTTCGAGGGTCAGCGCCCCCGCGGCTCGGTCTGAGACCAGGCCTAGTGGTGGATCAGGGTGGGTTATACATCATGTCGACGGTCACGGCAGACCTAACGTGTTATATTAACGACGTTCGCGACGGACTTAGCAGGATGTTATATATTACATCGACGTTCACGACGGGCGGTTCTACCAGACACTGCAAACTGAACATCATGGTATGCCTTTCGTGAATGTCGATATAATATATAACATCCTGTTAAATCCATCCAGAGCGTCGTTATATGACATGTCGTGCCGAATAGGTAAAACCTGCGATTTTGGCTTAAATAGAAACGCTCTTCTTGCCGAATAAGGCAAGCGAAAATTTGCGTATGCCATAATTTCGCAAAAATCATTCTGAACCTAACGAAAATATTTTTTTGTTAATTATTAAAATATTGTGAACTTATCTAAAATATTTAGTTTGATTAGGCTAAATTAAATTGTACTTGTTATAACAAGGTTAGGTAAGTTTTGGTGCAAAATTATAACTTTTTACAATAACATAAATGAAAAAAATATATCTTTAAACGTTTAAGAGAAAATTGTACAAAGGACTCAGTTTTAAATGAGTTCTTGTTAACTGACCAGTTTTACCTATTCGGCAAAACGTGAATATATATATATATATATATATATATATATATATATATATATATATATATATATATATATATATATATATATATAATATAATATATATATATATATATATATATATATATATATATAATATATATATATATATATATATATATATATATATATATATATATATATCAATATTAAATATAATATAATATATATATATACTATATATAAATTAATATATATATAAAATTTATTTTTATGTCGTGCCGAATATGTTAAACTGTCAATTAGCAAGAACTCATTTAAAATTAAGTCCTTTATAAAATTTTCTTTACGTTAAAGATATATTTTTTCATTAATGCTAATGCAAAAATTTTTAATTTGCACCAAAGAATCTTAAAACT
>NC_069401.1:50246146-50258646 GCF_026875155.1 Cherax quadricarinatus | reverse complement strand
AGTCGCACACATTTGACCTACTAAATCTCTGTAATAAAGACACTCTAAACAGCAGAGCGTGAAGCCAAAAAGACTAGAAAACACACTTGACCTTATCTTCACAAATATTTAGGACCTGGTAAGAAACATAACAATACAAAAAACAACTAATTCCGATCACAATCTAATCGAAGTCCAGACTTACATGCACAGGGGTCCTGATCAACAAAATGCACGCAACTGTGAAGGCGTCTTCACCAAATACAACTTCAACAACAAGAACATCAACTAAGATCAGGTGAACCATGTCTTAAATGAAACCCGTTGGGACGCTATCTTAAATAACATGGATCCAAACCAGTTCCTTGAAAGGAACAATTTCCTGGCAATTGAAGTATGTTCAAGGCATATACCCCTAAGAAAGAAGAAGAGAAGAAGTAAACTGAGGAGAGAGAAAGATGCTGCCTCTACAGAAGACGACGAAGAATCACTGAGCTTCTCATGAATGCTAGATTATCTGATACACGGAAGGAAGCGCTGACCAGGGAAGTGGAAAGCATCGAACTTAAATTAAAGGATTCATACAGGATCCAGGAGAGACAGAAGGAGCTAAAAGAGATTAGTGAAACTGAAAGAAATTGGAAATAATTCTTTTCATATGCAAAAAACAAAACAAATACTGCATCTAGTATCGGGCCCTTGCTCAGACAAAATGGGACCTACACAGATGACACTTAAGAAATGAGTGAGATACTGAAATCTCAATACCACTCAGTATTTAGCGAGCCACTGTCAGTCAAAAGATCGACAGTCCAAATTATTTTTTCATGAATGAGCCTCAAAACTCTATACATATGCCAAATTTCTGATATTACCCTAACTCCAATAGAGTGAGAAAGCCATTGACAACATGCCCAGACACTCAGCCCCAGGCTCAGACTCGTGGAACTCTGTGTTCATTAAGAACTGCAAGAAACCCCCTTTGCATGCTCTAAGTATACTATGGAGAAGGAGCTTAGAGACAGGTGAAATTCCAGTCACTAAAAACAACGGATATAGCCCCACTCCATAAAGGTGGCAGCAAAGCATTAGCTAAGAACTAAAGACCAATAGTTCTAACACACCATATCATAAAAATATTCGAAAGGGTGCTAAGAAGCATGACTGCAAACCACTTGGATTCGCATAAACTGCACAATCCAGGGCGACATGGTTGCAGAGTGGGTCGCTCCTGCTTCTCGCAACTACTTATCACTATGATATGGTCTTGGATGCACTGGAAGAAAAACAGAATGCAGATGCAATGCATATAGACTTTGCAAAAGCCTTTGACAAGTGCGATCATGGTGTGATAGCGCACAAAATACGTGCTTAAGGAATGAGTGGAAAAGTGGGGAGATGGATCTTCAATATTCTAACCAATCGCACACAAAAAGTAGTGGTAAACAGAGTTAAATCAGAAGCTACCATAGTGAAAAGCACTGTTTCACAAGGCACAGTACTCGCCCCCATCCTGTTCCTCACCCTTATATCAGACATAGACAGAGATGTAATCCACTGCACTGTGTCATCCTTTGCAGACGATACTAGGATCCGCATGAGATTGTCATATATTGAGGGCACGGTTAACCTCCAAGAAGATATAAACCAAGTTTTCCAATGGGCAACAGAAAACAATATGATGTTCAATGAAGACACATTCCAACTACTCCATTATGGAAAACTGGAGGAGATAGTAATTAGAACTGAGTATACTACAAAATCTAATCATTCACTAGAGCAAGAAAGAATAATGTGAGGGACCTGGGAGTGGTAGTGTTTGAGAATCTCACTTTCAAGGATCACAACACTGCCACGATCACAACTGCGAAGAAAATGAGAGGTTGGATAATGAGCGTGATAATCCTTTTCAAATCACTTGTTCTTTCTAGGCTGGAATACTGCTGTACATTAACATCTCCTTTCAAATCAGGTGAAATTGCAGATCTAGAGAATGTACAGATAACCTTTATTGCACATATAAGTTACATCAAACACCTTAACTACTGGGAACACTTGGAAGCACTTTACTTGTACTTACTGGAACGCAGGCGAGAAAGATATATATCATAGTCTACACTTGGAAAATCCTAGAAGGAATGGTCCCAAATCGGCACACAGCAATCACTCCTTACGAAAGTAAAAGATTGGACAAGCGGTGCAAAATACCCTCAATGAAAAGTAGGGGTACCATTGGTACACTAAGAGAAAATACAATGAGTGTCAGGGGCCTAAGACTGTTCAGCAGCCTTCCACCATGCATAAGAATTAACAACAGACTCCTGGCTGCTTTCAAGACGGAGCTGGAAAGATACTTAAAGTCGGTGCCGGATCAGCCGGGCTGTGGTTAGTACGTTGGACTACGTGTGGCCAGTAATAACAGCCTGGTTGATCAGGTCTGATCCACCGGGACGCCTGGTTGTGGACTGCGCCGCGGGGGCGTTGATCCCCTGAAATACCCTCCAGGTAGACTCCAGGTAAACCTAACTTAATTAACCAAATCTAACCTAATCTAACCTAACCTAACCTAGCCTAACCTAACCTAATCTAACCTAACCAAATCTAACCTAACTTAACCTAACCTAATCTGACCTAACCTAACCTAACCTAACTTAACCTAGCCTAACTTAACCTAACCTCACCGAAAAATTTATTACAAACCATATGTGAGGAATCCACATAAATGTTTATGGAAGGTAGGAAGAAGGTTTACAATGGTTTATATTTTATGTTAAAGGAATCAATGAACCCATGTGGCTCATTCAGCATAAGAACAGGTGAATGCTCGATCCTCCTTCCTTTAATCGAGAGACAGAGACAGAGACAGAGAGAGAGGAAATCTACTTCTGCCTGTGAAGAACATTCAGTTGATTCATTTGAAAACCGAGTTCCTCGTAGTGTGGGATTTAAGTGCTGAGTAATCTGTAATCCTCTTCGAAGCAAATTATATTCTTGAAGTTCTGCTTTCTTCTTATGTACATATAATCAGATTTAGAACTTACCAAGACTGATTGATGTATTAGTATTATAATGAATCTCAAGCACAATTCCCCATTTTATTTCAGTACACGAAGATAAGATAAGATTTTGTTCGGATTTTTAACCCCGGAGGGTTAGCCACCCAGGATAACCCAAGAAAGTCATTGCGTCATCGAGGACTGTTCTAACTTATTTCCATTGGGGTCCTTAATCTTGTCCCCCAGGATGCGACACACACCAGTCGACTAACACCCAGGTACCTATTTGCTGCTAGGTGAACAGGAGTAAAGAAACGTGTCGAAATGTTTCCACCCGCCGGGAATCGAACCCGGGCCCTCCGTGTGTGAAGCGGGAGCTATACCCACCAGGCCACCGGGCCAGATCTAAGGTATGAGAAATTGTTAGGTAAGACACATATGCAACAGTTAGGTATCTTTATTTCGAAACGTTTCGCCTACACAGTAGGCTTCTTCAGTCGAGTACAGAAAAGTTGATAGAAGCAGAAGAGACTTTTCTGTACTCGACTGAAGAAGCCTACTGTGTAGGCGAAACTTTTCGAAATAAAGATACCTAACTGTTGCATATGAGTCTTACCTAACAACCTGTCGGTATTTTATACCATTTTATTGTTCATTCAGTATGAAAAATATTATTATTATTATTATTATATTATTATTATTATTATTATTATTATTATTATTATTATTATTATTACATTCAAGGGAAAGGGCTAAAACATTTAAGGGAGGTAAGTTCTGAACTCGAGTGCAATTAATTCCAGTTATATTGCCTGGGATAAAATATTGAGGAGCGGGTAAGAATATCAGGAAGTGTGTTACAGGGGGTCTTAAGAATATGTTATGATGGAGAAGAGGAAGAATGATTATCTAGGGAGAGATATCATAATGGGAGAGATTAACAAGTGTGGTTCCGATAGGATCGGTATTTTAAGACCAGTATTGTCTCTGGTATTTGTGATTGGCAGATGTATCCTTGTTTGTGGAAGATTTAAAATTAAGGAGGAGATTATTAGAAAAGCAGATAAAAACAAGAAATGAATATGAATAGAACTGGGCGAACTGCAAGATTGGACAGACGATTGGCTGCCTGAATTCAGTACCAGCAACTGCAAGGTTATGAATACTGGAACAGAGGCAAGAAAGTCGAAAAATGAGAATAGCCCTAGGGCACAGAGGCTGCAAACCTCCCTCTAGGAGAAAGATCTAGGGGTAAACGCAGTGCCGAGCATATCGACAGAGACAAACATCAATTGAATAACCTCTGGACCGAATGGTCGTTTTTATCTATGGGTAACCTTCAGGAGTCTCCAATTAAGAGTCATTCACATTTCTGAGTACGACATATGATAGTCCTGTCTTGAAGTATGCAGTACCAGCATCTCACATCTGAAAAAAGAAATGTTAATAACATTGAGAAAGTGCATAGGTAGGCAACGAAAATAGTCCCAGAACTAAAGCCAATGAGCTTTGAGGCGAGGCAAACAGAGATGAACCTGACGATATTAGAAAATAAAAGAATCAGGAGAGACATGATAGCAAAATGTACTCAAAGGCCTTGATATGTTCGACAAGGATGAACTGGATAGGCAGGAAACGGATACACGAGGGCACAGTGGGAAGTTAAAGATACAGGCGAATTACAGAAATGTCAGGAAGTATTTCTTCATCCTCAAGGTGGACAAGAAGAGACATGACAATATATGGAGTCAGACTTCATACATAGTTTAATGAACCGGTATGATAGGGTCCACGAATCTAGGAGGAAGTAAACCTGACAAGCGGCAAGTGGAGAGGCAGGGCCTTGAGCTGAGACTCAACCCCTGCAACTACAATTAGGTGGATACATAGGAGGGTGAAGGGTGACGCAGGAACGTGCCAGCCGCCAGCATAGTCTCTGCCAAGCAGTTCTCCTGTTACGGTGGGAATCAATTAGCCTTCACCACCACCAGGGACTTGAAGCGTTGTTAGTTGATTCTCCCTTAATGAGGTGCAAGTCTACCCACGTCTCCCCAGCGAACACTTATACTCCGTCTGTGTCCCTCCATGTCTGTCTGTGTCCATCTTTCCTCCAGTCTGGCCTCTGTGTGTGTGTGTGTGTGTGTGTGTGTGTGTGTGTGTGTGTGTGTGTGTGTACATACTCACCTAATTGTACTCGCCTAATTGTGGTTGCATGGGTCGAGACTCAGCTTCTGGCCCCGCCTCTTCACTGACCGCTATGGATCCTCTCTCTTCCTGCTCCATGAGTTTTATCATACCTCGTCTTAAAAATTATGTATGGTTCCTGCCTCCACTACATCGCTTGCCAGACTATTCCACTCCCTAACAACTCTGTGGCTGAAGAAATACTTCCTAACATTCCTTTGACTCATCTGAGTCTTCAATTTTCAATTATGACCCCTTGTTTCTATGTCCCCTCTCTGGAACATCCTGTCTCTGTCCACCTCGTCTATTCCACGCAGTATTTTGTATGTCGTTATCATGTCTCCCCTGACCCTCCTGTCCTTCAGTGTCGTCAGCCCGATTTCCCTTAACCTCTCTTCGTAGGACATTCTCCTTAGCTCTGGAACTAGCCTTGTTGCAAACCTTTGTACTTTCTCTAATTTCTTGACGTGTTTGACCAGGTGTGGGTGTTCAACTGGTGCTGCGTACTCCAGTATGGGCCTGACGTACACAGTGTATAAAGTCTTGAACGATTCCTTACTGAGGTACCGGAGCGCTATTCTCAGGTGTGTGTGTATGTGTGTGTGTGTGTGTGTGTGTGTGTGTGTGTGTGTTGTGTGTGTGTGTGTGTGTGTGTGTGTGTGTGTGTGAGTGTGTGTGCGTGTGTGAGTGTGTGCTCACCTAGTTGTGGCTGCAGAGAGAGAGAGAGAAGAGAAGTGTCGAGCCTAGGCTCCTGGTCCCGCCTCTCAACTAACGAACGGCCTTGTACTAGACTCAGTGACCCTATGATGCCAAGTTTTTAAGCCGTTACTTGGATTCTGCTTCCGCTACTTCCTAATCCACATTATTCCACTTCCTAAGCAATTTCAGATTGAAAAATTACTGTCTGAGGTCTCATTGACTCTTTCGCATCTTCAGCTCCAGATCTAATTTCATAAAGTCTATCTTCCTGTCCTAACAGATCCTAGAAAAATTGTTCACGTAATAATCGTCTTATCTTTGCTTCTTCTCTCCTGCAATGTTGTAAGGTTCAGTATTTTTAATCTTCGTGGATTATTCTTTGCTTAGGGATCAGATGTGTAGCGAAACTCTGACCTATCTCTCGTTTCTGAACAATTTTTTTTTCTTGTGAGGGCTTCATACCGGTTCTGCGCACTCTGTGATGGGTATGACATATTCTACAGGATCCTGAATGCTGTTCTTAGTCTTACTGAAACACATACTCTGCCATGTATATTAACATGAGTTGCACTTGCAGTGACGAAAGAGGTGCTATACTTACTCATCTTGCATGAGGTTTGTAGCCTCTATCCCCTGGTCTTCTTTCTCTTATGGTTATCATAACCTTTCACTTGTTGGGAACGAAATGCAGTAACTCCCTATCTGACCGTTCCTGCAGTTAGTCCAGGCTCTGTTGCAACCAATTCCTGTCTTCGGGATTAATGGATTACACAAATTATCCGGATGTTTTCATTAACTGCCTTTGCTCTCCCTGTTGACTCTATGAAGAAGAGTGACCCTTTCTGCACGACTATAATCAGATGCACAACAAAGCTAGCAACAATACGATTATGAGAACAAAATCAAATATATGAGTTTCCGCTGCATTTTTTCAGACCGTTATTAAAAAGTGTGTTTGTGGTAGGAACTGTATCTTCCAATTCTCATACACAGCTGGAGGTAGTGTAGGGGCTCTGGAGGAAGATTGGTTTCATGGGTGTACCTGAGAGGTTGTTGTAGTTACTGCAGGGCTGCAGGAAACTACACTCTTTGTTATCAGTCAAAGTGTTATCACAAAGACCGTTCTTGACGGATATGCGAAGGATATTTATACAATGAATAGTTATATTGTTATTTTATCTCGTCTCATCTGTCACTTCTCCCCTCTTATCCCCTCTTTCCATCTCCTTTCCCCCTTTCTCCTACTCTTCTTCCTTTTCTTCCCATCTCCTCTCCTCTCACCATGTTACTGTTGGTCGATCAAGATCAAGTCAACTGACATTAACGTGCCAAGAAGATTTGTTGCTCTATAAATCGTGCTTTTATCTTCGTGATCATCTTTTGCCTACATGCCTCCCTTTCCTACCCCTTTACATTGTCTCTCTTTCCATTTATTTCTTTCATTTGTTTCCAGCATCAACATTTTTCTGCAAAAAGCATACAAATCGGCTTTAATATCTTACACAAAAATTCAGAATGATTTGAAACAGAACCTTAACACACATAAAGAGAGTCTTGTACTTTTTAATTAGTATAATCTGTTCTGCTGACTGAACTCACATAAATTGTCCGAGATACTTAAAAAATTTTCTTCAGCTAATGATCGTTGGGTTAGGTTATCATTGGTGCTTGAAATTGTTCTAGTGACTGGCTTGACTGGAAGGTTCTTGTACAGTCGGCAATCTTGATTACTGACTTGACTAGAAGACGTGTGTGCATTACACAGTCTTGATATCCCTTTGTTTCTCTGACATTTTCGACGGCCAGCTCGACTGGAAGGTTCTCGTACTGTGTACAATCTTGATGACTGCCTGGACTGTATGTAAATACAGAAGATGCGTTTGGTTTGCATCTCCCTCATGTTACTGTCGTCATGGTTGGCTAAACTAAGAAAAAAGAAGATAGGTAGAGCGATGTTGTTTACACTCGAGTCCCCGTGATGAGTGGCTGCACTCCAGAGCTGTATGGAAGACATTGTTATTGTTAATAGAGTCTTTACTGGCAACTTCACGCGAGTTGAATAGGGCGGAGGATTCTTTTGAATGACTTTGATAAAAACGGGATGAATAACTCGTAAAGGATAAGTACTGCTTTTGGTTTGTGTTGTATTTTTCTGTGTCTTCTGTAAGGGTGTTGATGTGTGTCAGTGAGCTCCAGCATGATACTGGGCTTCTATGTAAACTTATGCTTAAATACTTCTGCATGTGTTCTTCAGTATGTGTATATATTCACCTATATAAACTCATATAAATTTACAGGTAGCGAGCTCAATTCCTTTGGCTCAACTTGGTAACTAACAATAATTTGGTATGACGACTCAGTAACATCGTGAATTTTGTCAGATTTACTCTTGAGTCAGCAAAGAGGTCTTTGTTTCCACTGCTTCACACATTCTCATTATGCGTAAAATGTCGAATTCACTTTCTTCTAGAAAGTCGTTTCCATATAACTGCAGTTCAGAGAGTCATTTCGGTTGTGATGCCTGCACACTTCGCAAACAACAGTTATTGAACGAATGATGGTAAACATTTTTTTTAGTGCCTCTGGCTATACTTGGCGGGACATGGCCAGTGCGATTGAATTTTTTTTTTTTTCAAGAAATTCATATTCCATATGAAGCTTGTCTTCCTGTTCTTGTTTACTTTGACATTATGTAAGAGTTGTATACATCACTGCGTCATGCATCTGTCATTGTATCTGTCGTTTACCATTACTTTCTGTCTCCTATTCCTTAGGTACACTTAAGTGTGTGTACTCACCTGATTGTACTCACCTAATTGTAGTTGCAGGGGTCGACACTCACCTCCTGGCCCCGCCTCTTCACTGAACGCTACTAGGTCCACTCTCTCCCTGCTCCGTGCGCTTTATCATACCACGTCTTAAAGCTATGTATGGTTCCTGCCTTCACTACATCACTCGCCAGACTGTTCCACTTCCTGACCACTCTATGACTGAAGAAATATTTCCTAACATCCCTGTGACTCATCTGAGTCTTAAGCTTCCAAGAGTGACCCCTTGTTTCTCAGTCCCCTCTCTGGAACATCTTGTCTTTGTCCATCTTGTCTATTCCACGCAGTATTTTGTATGTCGTTATCATGTCTTCCTTAACCCTCCTGTCCTCCAGTGTCGTCAGGCCGATTTCTCTTAACCTTTCTTCATAGGACATTCCCCTTAGCTCTGGAACTAACCTTGTCGCAAACCTTTGCACTTTCTCTAAAATCTTGGCGTGCTTAATCAAGTGCGGGTTCCAAACTGGTGCTGCATACTCCAGTATGGGCCTGACCTAACACGGTGTACAGTGTCTTGAAAGATTCTTTACTTAGGTATCGGAACGCTAATCTCAGGTTTGGTAGGCGCCCACATGCTGCAGCAGTTATCCGGTTGATGTGTGCTTCCGGAGACGTGCTCGGTGTTATACTACCTGTCAGGTATTCTCTGATCCACTGAAGTGCCCTTCCCGTTATACGTGCCTGGCCCTCTAGTTTCTGCACTAATCTCTTGAGAGGAACTGTGTCGAAAGCCTTCTTGAAGTCCAAGAAAATGCAATCAATCCACCCCTCTCTCTCATGTCTTACTTCACTTACTTTATCATAAAACTCCAGAAGGTTTGTGACACAGGATTTGCCTTCCATGAAACTGTGCTGGTTGTCATTTATGCTCTTGTTCCGTTCCAGGTACTCCACCACTCTCCTCCTGATAATCTTCTCCATGACTTTGCATACTATACACGTCAGTGACACGGTCTGTAGTTTCGTGCCTCTTTTCTGTCTCCTTTTTTAAAAAGGGGAACTACATTTGCCGTCTTCCATACCTCAGGTAGTGTCCCAGTTTCAAGGGATTGTTGAAGATTGTGGATAATGGCACACACATATTTCTGCTCCCTCCCTGAGGACCCTCGGGGAGATGTCCGGTCCCATTGCATTTGAGGTATCAAGGTCACTTAGCAGCTTCTTCACCTCCTCAGTTGTGTGTCATCCAGCACTTGTTGATGTATTCCCTGTTGGTGTCCCCCTCTGTCCTGTCTTCCCAGAGTCCTTCCTGTCGCCACTGTGTGTGTGTATGTGTGTGTGTGTGTGTGTGTGTGTGTGTGTGTGTGTGTGTGTGTGTGTGTGTGTGTGTGTGTGTGAGTGTGTGTGTGTGTGTGTGTGTGTGTGTGTGTGTGTGTGTGTGTGTGTGTGTGTGTACTCACCTAATTGTTGTTGCAGGGGTCGATTCACAGCTCCTGGCCCCGCCTCTTCACTGATTGCTACTAGGTACTCTCTCTCCCTGCTCCATGAGCTTTATCAAACTAAGTATGGTTCCTGCCTCCACTACGTCACTTTCTAGGTAATTCCACTTCCTGAAAACTCTTTGAATGAAGAAATACTTCCTAACATACGTTTCACTCATCGGAATCTTCAACTTCCAATTGTCACCCCTTGTTTCTGTGTCCCATCTCTGGAACATCCTATCTTAATCCATCTTGTCAATTTCTAGCAGTATTTTATATGTCGTTGTCAAGTCTCCCCTGACCCTCCTGTTCTCCAGTGTTGTCAGGCAGATTTCCCTTAACCTTTCTTCGTAGGACAATCCCCTTAGCTGTGGAACTAGTCTTGTTGCAAACCGTTGCACTTTTTCTAATTTCTTGACGTGCTTGACCAGGTGTGGATTAAAAACTGGTGCTGTATACTCCAATATGGGCCTGACGTATATGGTGCACAAAGTTTGAACGATTCCTTACTGAGGTATCGGAACGCTATTCTTAGGTTTGCCAGACGCCCGTATGCTACAGCAGTTATCTGATTGATGTGTGCCTCAGGAGATGTGCTCTGTATTATACTCACCCCAAGATCTTTTTCCTTGAGTGAGGTTTGAGGTTTTTAGTCACCTAGACTATACTCTGACTGCGGTCTTCTTTGCCCTTCCCTGATCTTCATGACTTTGCATTTGTCAGGGTTAAATTCAAGGAGCCAGCTGCTGGACCAGGCTTGTAGCATGTCCAGGTCTCTTTGTACTCCTGCCTGATCATCGAACAATTTAATTTTCATCATTAACCTCAGATCATCTGCAAACAGGGACACTTCTGAATCCATCCCAAAAATAGCACAGGTCCTAGGACTGACCCCTGTGGAACCCCGCTAGTCACAGGCGTCCACTCTGGACACCTCGTCACGTTTCATGACTCGCTGCCTCCCTGTCAGATTCTCTGATCCACTGCAGTGCCTTTTCTGTTATGTGTGCCTGATCCTCTAGCTTTTGCATTAACCTGTTGTGAGTAACTGTGTCGAAGGCCTTCTTGCAGACCAAGAAAATGTAGTCTCTCTCTCGTGTCTTACTTCTGTTACCTTGTCATAAAGCTCGATTAGGTTTGTGACATAGTGCTGGTTGTCGTTTATAAGCTTGTCTTTCTAGGTGCCAAACCACTCTCCTCCTGATAATCTCCATGACTTTGTATGCTATACACCCATTGACACAGGTTTGTAGAATAGTGCCTCGTGTCTGTTTCCTTTCTTAAAAATTTTGACTACATTTGCCATCTTCCATACCTCAGGTAGTTGCCCAGTTTCAATGGATGTGTTGAAGATTTTTGTTAGTGGCACACACAGCATCTCCGCTCCCTCTCCAAGGACCCACAGAAAGATGTTGTCTGGTCCCACCGCCTTTGAGGTATCACTTTCACAGCCGCTTCCTCACCTCCTGTGTGTTTGTGTGTTTGTGTGTGTGTGTGTGTGTGTGTGTGTGTGTGTGTGTGTGTGTGTGTGTGTGTGTGTGTGCGTGTGTGTGTGCATGCATATGTGTGTGTGTGTGTGTGTGTGTGTGTGTGTGTGTGTACTCACCCATTTGTGGTTGCAGGGGTCGAGTCATAGCTCCTGGCCCCGCCTCTTCACTGATTGCTACTAGCTCCTCTCTCTCCCTGCTCCATGAGCTTTATCAAACCTTGTCTTAAAACTATGTATGGTTCCCGCCTCCACTACGTCACTTTCTAGGCTATTCCACTGCCTGACAACTCTATGACTGAAGAAACACTTCCTAACATCCCTTTAACTTATCTGAGTCTTCAACTTCCAAATGTCACGCCTTGTTTCTGTGTCCAATCTCTGGAACATCCTGTCTTTGTCCACCTTGTCTATTCTGCGCAGTATTTAATATGTCGTTGTTATGTCTCCCCTGACCCTCCTGTCCACCAGTGTCGTCAGACCAATTTCCCTTAACCTTTCTTCGTAGGACAGTCCCCTTATCTCTGGGACTAATCTTGTTGCATATCTTTGCACTTTCTCTAATTTCTTCACGTGCTTGACGAGGTATGGATTCCAAACTGGTGCTGCATACTCCAGTATGGGCCTGACGTTTATGGTATACAAAGTCTTGAACGATTCCTTACTGAGGTATCGGAATGCTATCGTTAGGTTTTCCAAATGCCCGTATGCTGCAGCAGTTATCAGATTGATGTACTCCTCAGGAAATGTTCCCGGTATTATACTCACCCCAAGATATTTTTCCTTGAGTGAGGTTTGCAGTCTTTTGTCACCTAGACTATACTCAGTCTGCAGTCTTCTTTGCCCTTCAATGATCTTCATGACTTTGCACTTGGTGGGGTTGAACTCCAGGAGCCAATTGCTGGAC
>NC_069401.1:50193646-50241146 GCF_026875155.1 Cherax quadricarinatus | reverse complement strand
TGTCCTTCTCTCAGTCTCCTGCTGTTGTTCTCTGTCCTTCTCTCAGCCCCCTGCTGTTGTTCTCTGTCGTTCTCTCAGTCTCCTGCTGTTGTTCTCTGTCCTTCTCTCAGCCCCCTGCTGTTGTTTTTTGTCCTTCTCTCAGTCTCCTGCTGTTGTTCTCTGTCCTTCTCTCAGCCCCCTGCTGTTGTTCTCTGTCCTTCTCTCAGCCTCCTGCTGTTGTTCTCTGTCCTTCTCTCAGTCTCCTGCTGTTGTTCTCTGTCCTTCTCTCAACCCTCTGCTGTTGTTCTCTGTCCTTCTCTCAGCCTCCTACTGTTGTTCCTTGTCCTTCTCTCAGCCTACTGCTGTCTCCCTCTTTCCACTTCTTACTGTTCCTGGCTTCCTGTTCTCCTCTCCACCTCCTGTTACTCCTTGCTCCTTTTTTGTCTGGTTGAAATATCGACAAATGCAGAACCGAATTACTTTTCCACATGTGTACTTGACATTTTCAAATCAATCAAGCCAGTTGTTGACTTGACAAAGTCTGCTGTGCAGACGAAACGTCGTCTCAGTTAAGGTGATTGTCTGCATTTGCCTTTGTGATTATTTCAACCAACTTAACTCTATGCCACCTCTCTCTCCATTGTTCCTTTTTTCTTGTTTCAGATCCTTAGCCTCTTCTCCGTCTTTTGTCGTGCCCGGTTCCCTAATTATAACAATAATAATAATAATAATAATAATAATAATAATAATAATAATAATAATAATAATAATAATAATAATAATAATAATAATAATAATAATAATAATTACAATAACAATCTGCCTCTTTCGTTTCTAGCTGTTTATAATATTGTCTCTGTGGGTTTTCACTGAATTATAAATATCACTGGTAACGCATGATGGCAGCTACTACCTTCCCTTCGCCACCTCCTCTCCCCGCGTTGGATCATCTTGGTAGGTAGGGTGGTAGGGTTTAAGTGGTTTTGCCTACGGGTAAGGGGCGCTTCTTTTCTGTTAGAGGTGCCACTCTACCCATAGGGTACTTACCTGACAACGAACCCTGCATCTTTATCAGTATTAATGGTTGGAGGACATTTCCTCCTGTCGTCTACTTTACCGGCACTGACGGCCGAGGACACTGAACAGTATATGAAGAGGATCCGCATAATGCAAAATATACTTGGGACTTGCGATCGTGTTAAGATTTCATGAGTCATACTTGCTTTGTGAATATTATTTCTGGTGCTATGAGGATTAATTGATCACGATAGTAGCAAGTTGATAATAAGGGTGCAAATCTGATTATGTGAGATGCGGAAATTGTTGGAAATCTGAACAACCAAAAGGTTGTAGCACTTTGCAAATAAAATAATTAAAAAAAAATAATCTCTGCGTGAGAGCATATTTTTACATACCTTCTGACTGCAGCTACGTAGAAGTGACAGGGTACTTCTCGTGTTACTTTTGATGGTGGTGGGCTTACAGTTTGGTCTTGACCAGGCTTGTGTATCTCAGTAAATGTTGACCTGCCATTGTAGTCTTGATGAACAGGTCTGAGTATCACATTGATGCTGGTCTACCAGTGTGGCCTTGACGACCAGGTTTGTGTATCTCAGTGATGCTGGTCCACTAGTGTGGTCTTAGCGATCAGGTCTGTGTATCTCAGTGATGCTGGCTCACCAGTGTGGCCTTGACGACCAGGTCGTTGCAACACATTTTTGATGCTCCACCAGCTTGGTCTTCACGATCATGTCTGAGTATCTTAGTGATGCTGGTTCACCAGTGTGGTCTTCACAAACGGGTCTCTGTATCTCAACGATGCTGGTCCACCAGTGTGACCTTCACGACCAGGTCTGTGTATCTCAGTGATGCTGGTCCACTTCTATGGTCTTGACGACCAGGTCTGTGTATCACAGTGTTGCTGATCCATCAGTGTCGTTTTGACTACTAAGTCTGTGTATCACAATGATGCTGGTCCACCAGGTCGCCTTGACGACCAGGTCTGTGTATCACAGTGTTGCTGGTCCACCAGTGTGGTCTTGACGACCAGATGCAGCACCGTATTACATTATCTTGTTACCTTTCCCTCTGCTTGTCTTCTTCCTCTTCTTCAGCAAACTGATCAATTAAATCATTTATTCTATTCTCTCTCGATCCCTCCATTTCATGTCACACGGTTAACTAATAAATAATTATTCCTTCTGTATATTATGTTTTAAATTCTCTTGCTTTTTCTTACTCCATATCACTCGGATTAGCATTTAAGTATAAGTTAAGGGCAAATCTTTTTAAGATTCCACAATACAGTACGCTTCAGAATTTTTTGTATTTATTTAAAGTATTTTTGGGAAATTTTTAATTTTCCACTTAAATTAATTGTTTTTGGTTAAGAAGCTCAATTATTTGTGAATGCAAATTATTTTGCTGCCTTCACTGGTGTGTCTACTCTAACTGACGTTTTTTTTTTTAAAGACAAAGACACATGTTGAAACGTTTCGATGTAGGAAGATTTAAATCATATCTTGATAAAACCCTCCTTAGAGCGAAACGTTGTCTTAGTAAAGTCTGTTAGAATGAAATGTTGTCCCAACATGGGGCTTGTTCTACTACATGTGTTCTGTGTTCATTCTTGTCGGCAGTTCACCCATCATTTAGCTAATGTTGTCTTCTGGCAATAGCCTCTCTCTTCAATTTATAAGAAAATTTAATACCTAACTTCAAGCAATCTGTTAGCTAATCTTTCAATTCTCTTCTTTTCTTCTCTCCTTATCTTTAGTGTCTTTGTCTGAAAGTGATAATGTTAATGAGGGGAATAACAGGGAATAATTAGACATATGCAACACATTGGGCAACTTTGAAGACATTTCTCCAACCAGTAACTGATTATCTCATCCTCAGTCTTCGTACAGTATATCCCCTCTATAATGAACTGAAAGAAAAGGCCACTGGGTAACGAAACGTCTTCAAATAAAGAAACCCAGGTGCTGCATGCGTCAGTTCCTGGTACCTACCTTGAGGAGGTACCTAAGTCTGAAACGACAGTTTGAACCAGTGTTCCCTGAGGAGTTATTTAACACACAAACTTGTTTTTCCTTAGCTGAAGTTAATGGAAGAATAAATGAGAGTTCTGTGAAACATTCTGAAAAGTAACTTTTTGGGTCATGTATACTTAAGATTGCTGATGTAGTTGTAAAAATATTCTTTGTATTAATGTATTTTTGTACGTGCGTTGAATGCAAAATAAATGCGTATGGAGACTTTTTTTTTTATATGTAATTTGTTTTTAATTGTTTGTTCAGTTATTAATATTAACATTTTTATTGTTATTATCATTGTTGTTGTTGTTGTAGTTATAATTATTGTTACTTTTATTATAATTGTTGTTGTTGTTATAATACTTGTTAATGTTGTTGTTGTTGTTGTTGTTATTGTTATTTTTATGTTATTATTATTATTATTATTATTATTATTATTATTATTATTATTATCATTATTATTATTATTATTATTATCATTATTATTATTATTATTATTATTATTATTATTATTATTATTATTATTATATATTATTATTATAATTTCATTGATATTATCATTACTACTAATCATATTATTACAAAAACTGTTACTTCTACTGATGGTGCTTCTGCTACTACTATTACTGCTGCTGCTGCTGCTGCTGATATTGCTGCTGCTCTTCTTGTTACTGCTACTGTTACTGCTGCTGCTGTTGCTACTGCTGCTTCTGATGCTCCAACTGTTCCTACTGCTGTCTTGCTGCTGCTGCTCCTGCTACTGCTGCTGTTGTTACTGCTGCTGATAATGTTAGTACTGTTCCTATTGTTGCTGCTGCTTCTGCTACTCCTGATGCTACTGCTGATGTTGCTGCTATTGTCCTTGTTGCTGCTCCTGCTACTGCTGCTATTGTTACTGCTGTTGTTGCGCTTCCTTCTGGCACTACTGCTATTACTGCTGCTGCTGCTACTTCTTCTGTTACTACTGCTGGAACTGCTGCTGCTTCTGCTGCTGGCAGTGTTACCAGCAAACCTTCACCTGCACAACTTCTAGCAAGGCACTGTTTACTGGCTACGCACGGGTGAGCACATAAGGCGGCTTTAGTCACTTCCAATAACTCTTAAGATTCTTCTTTAGTGTTTTTCTCCGCTGTACATAAACACTAGCTTGATCATTTTGAATCTGTGCACACAGGTCTGGAATTACTTCGACATAACTCTTTCACACAGCATTTTACTGGTTCCCAAACTATCCTTGGTAACATGTTTCTCAGTATCTCTCTCTCTCTCTCTCTCTCTCTCTCTCTCTCTCTCTCTCTCTCTCTCTCTCTCTCTCTCTCTCTCTCTCTCTCTCTCTCTCTCTCTCTCTCTCTCTCTCTCTCTCTCTCTATGCCAACAAAATCATCAACATACCCACCATCACCATCACCATCCTCCCTAACACCATCACCACTCTTCCTAACACCATCAGCACCACCACCCTCCCTAACACCATCACCACTCTTCCTAACACCACCACCACCACCATCCTCCCTAACACCATCACCACTCTTCCTAACACCATCACCACCACCACCCTCCCTAACACCATCACCACTCTTCCTAACACCACCACCACTCTTCCTAACACCACCACCATCACCATCCTCCCTAACACCATCACCACTCTTCCTAACACCACCACCACCCTCCCTAACACCATCACTACTCTTCCTAACACCACCACCCTCCCTAACACCACCACCACCCTCCCTAACACCATCACCACTCTTCCTAACACCACCACCACCACCACCCTCCCTAACACCACCACCACCCTCCCTAACACCATCACCACTCTTCCTAACACCACCACCACCCTCCCTAACACCATCACCACTCTTCCTAACAGAATCACCACCCTCCCTAACACCATCACCACTCTCAAAACACCATCACCCTCCTCTCTAACACCATTGCCACTCCTCCTAACACCATCACCATCCTCCCCAACACCATCACCAACCCTCCCTAATACCATCACCACTCTCCCTAACACTATCACCACCCTCCCTAACACCATCACCGCCCACCCTGGCACCATCACCACTCTCACTAACACCATCACCACCCTCTCTAACTCCATCACCACTCTTCCTAACGCCATTACCACCCTCCCTAACACCCCCACCACCCTCCCTAACGCCATCACCGCCCTCCCTAACACCATCACCACCCTCCCTAACACCATCACCACCCTCCCTAATACTATCACCACCCTCCATAACACCATCACCACCATCCCTAACACCATCACCACACTCACTAAACTATCACCATCCTCCCTAACACCATCACCACCCTCACTAAACTATCACCATCCTCCCTAACACCATCATCACCCTCCAAAACACCATCATCACCCTCCAGAACACCATCACCACCTTCCCTAACACCATCACCTCCCTCCCTAATATCATCACCACTCTCCTAACACCATCACCACCTTCCCTAACACCATCACCTCCCTCCCTAACATCATCACCACCCGCCCTAAAACTGTCACCACCCTCTCTAACACCATCACTACCCTTACTATCACCATCACCATCACCCTCCTCCCCAACATCATTACCATCGCTACTTTCCTTAACATTATCAGCATCACCACCCTAACTGAAAACCATCATCACTCTCCCTAACGCTACAACCATCACCCTCCCTAGCACCATCACCACACTACCTAACGCCACAACCACCCTAACTAACACTTTCGCCGCCCTCACTAACACCATCACCACTTTCCCTGACACCATCATCACCTCCCTAACACCATCACCACCCTCTCTAATACCATCACCACCCTCCCTAAGACCATCATCACCATCTCTAATACCATCATCGCCCTCCCTAGCACCATCACCACTCTCCTTAACACCATCACCATCCTCCCTAACACCATCACCTCCCTCCCTAACATCATCCCAACTCTCCCTAACACCATCACCACTCTCCATAACACCGTCACTACCCTCTCTAATACCATCACCACCCTTACTAGCACCGTCACCATCACCATCACCCTCCTCCCCAACATCAATACCATCACTACCTTCCTTAACATTATCAGCACCACCACCCTCCCTGAAAAATCATCGTCACCCTTCCTAAAACTACAATCATCACCCTCCCTAGCACCATCACTACACTCCCTAACATCATCACAATGACCACCCTCCCTAGCACAATCACTCTCAACCACGCTCCTCAACACCATCACCATCGCCACCCTCCCTATCACCATCACCACCCTCCCTAACACCGTCCCTAACACCATCACCACTCTCCGTAACACCATCACAATCATCACCCTCCCAAACATCATCATAATCACCACCCTCCCTAGCACCATCACTGTCAACACCCTCCCTAACACCGTTACCATCACCACCCTCCCTACCCCATCTCCATTCTTCCTAAAACTATCAACACACTCCCTAACACCATCACCATCACTTGATCGACATTCCCACCAAGACCTCTACATAATACTTCTTATGTATTACGATTAGCAGTGATCTTGTAGGTAGCAAGGTCGTCTATACTTAGTCGTGGGGAGTTGAATGGGGTTGATATCCACTTCAGTACCAGCTGCAACTTGAACGACTCAAACCCGTGGCAAGTAAGTTGTAAATCTAACCAGCCAATAGGAGTGAAATGCATGTTAGTGAAATCCTATGCCGATGAGGATGCCACTCAGACACAATATGCGGTTTATGGCATTTTATTGAGAAGACGTTTGGTGCCCCGGGGATTTGATAAAGTCCATGATGGGTGGGCGGAACGTCGTCTCAATCAAATTTAAAAAAAACCGTATATTGTGTATTACTAGGACAGGCATGTAATTACAATTAAGAGGGAATAAATGATGCTAAGATTCAGGAGAGATTTTTATTAACAAAGACGTTTCTTAAGGACAACATTTCACCCATACGGAGGCTTAGTAAAGACGCTGAGTGGGCGAAGGATTCCGTTAATATAGGAATACACAGCATCTGAGTGGCATTTCCTCCACAACATCTGATGGTTGGGAGATAAAATACTAACAAGAATTGGAATACAAAGAAGTTTAAAACGGAGCTAGATTTTACCTGACGATGTTTCTCTCATATGGGACCTGTTCCAAGACTTGCTAAAGCTCAAACTTGAGCGAAACGTTGTGGAATAAAAGCCTTGCAGTGCTCCAAATGCCTTTGCAACGCCTTGCAACACCGGTGCCATGCACGTGCATTTGTATACGATTTATCATCTTCCACTAATTAATTCCATAAGACAAAATAATTTCAGGGAAATATTTTTTTAGAGCTCAGTTTAGGGGGAAAATTATACTTTAAAGTTCGTTTAAACGTTATTTATGGGTCGTTTTACATAATTTTACCATAATTATATATGACAATGGGTAATGTATACACCTTCGGAGCAAAAATGTAAACTAACCCTGAACGATAATATCTGGAAACTATTACTCTCCTAAATGAAACTGAAGTTAAAGAATCGATTTGGTTTTCTATTGCTATCGGATGTGGGGGATAATTTATCGAGACGCACTAACGACTGTGTAGTAGCTGTTTCATGTTAGGTAGATGTCCCGGTTAGAATATATATATATATATATATATATATATATATATATATATATATATATATATATATATATATATATATATATATATATATATATATATATATATATATATATATATATATATATATATATATATATATATATATATATATATATATATATATATATATATATATATATATATATATATATATATATCACTCTGAGCGAAATGAATGCTGATGAACGAAGACACTTCAACACGCTCCCTTCAACAGGAGGAAGAGGGTGGGGGGTGATGAGGGTGTTTTAATGTACGGCTTTTGGTTCAAGGAACAGGAGCCACCCTTCCCTTCCCTGGATCGAACCTGCGTACCTCCCGTTCCTCCAGGCGCTAAATGACACCTTGCGGGTTTAGCGTTTCACAACGAGCAAAATAGTCACTCGACACGTTTCGGTCGCCTCGCTCTGTCAAGCCGTAACGGCTGGACACAGCTACTGGAGAGGGAATCGTTGCCACAATAAAAATGTAGCATTAGTTGTACATGTGTTCTTTTTACCTAACATAAGACAGTCAATTTTTATGGCACGGAAATTAAAATCGCCTTTTTTTCAATAAACTAGTAAATTAGCACCTACACATCCAAAAACCAGTCCGACTTTCAACTGTGCAAGATACAGCAGCCTTGCAAGATTACAGCTAATCAAAAGACGTGATAACTAGCAGTCTCACGGAAACAAATATTGCAATTTCTTAATAAAATTGCCAAAACTGGTGCTACCCAATAATAGACAGTATCATCCTCTGAGCGCAATACACAAGCACTTTAAGTTTAAAACTGCTCAGAGGTTGTATTCTCAAATTCTTGCATAGAAGAATAGTATACAACAATTTTTTTAAAGATGTTGGTAGATTAGCTCCTATACTTCCATGATCTTTCTAGAATTTTCTCTGAGATACATCAGCGTTCTGGGATTGAAGCCTTTCAGTAGCGGCATCCTGCAGATGGCACAGAGTAACCTGTCTGTTTAATAAAACTGACAAATTAAACTCTGCACAGCCCAGTTAAAATATGTATCGTCATTTTAACAAAACTCTTCATAGCCGAAAGTCTGAAGTGAATTGATCAGATGAGACATTCTCCAGTCATCACGTGGTATCCAACACTTCCAAGTTTATTACCCGTGTTTGTAACGTGGCAGAATTTGAACTTAAATAGACTGATCTTAGAATGAATCACCCGTTTTGCCATGAAAAAATAAAAGCCATTCATGTGATACACACCCAAATAATTTCATAAAATAATACCATGCCATTTTAAAAATAAAATGGGCAATTTGATTCCTAAAGTCAATCACTAAAGGCTTTTGCCTGATATAGCACAAAAACGAAATTGGAAATGGCTTCATAAAAATGAGAACTGGGCGCCTGCCCTCCCCAAAAGTGCAGGAACCTTCTCTCTAGTTATAGTTCACTAGTATTAAAAATTTGACGTCGATTGTACCAGACTTTCTGAAGATAAAAACGAAACTCTCCGATAAAGAGATAACAGTACAATACTGTGTCAGAGTTTCTGACGGCCCCCTTGTGTAAAACAATGCCAACAAAAAATAGTATTTAAAGGCTCACTAATCTTTTGCATCTTAAAAATACCATAAAAAACGTGAGTTTTTAATATTATTTGAATTTTGTTTTCAAAGCCATTTTCCATTTCAAATTCTTTACCTTCATGAAAGGAAATTATCTGATTCTTGATTTTATATGGAACTGGACGTTGCATGTCTTCTGTGAGGCAGCAGACAAGAACAGCTGAGAGACTGAGTATTACGGAGTACTGTATTAAAAAAATTATATATAAAATAACGCTCCATATATAATGTCATTTTCCTTGTAATATACTGAAAGCGGACGCGTATTATTCCCTGAAAGTGAACGCATTTTATTCCTGTCAGTCAGGCAGTGGCCAGGACAGGAGCAGATGAGAGGTGTATTTAGTTCAGTACGTGTAGGAAGGCGGCTGAGTGAAGTCGTCATGGGTTGGCGTTAATGTGAGTAGGTGGTTTGGTGAATTCTTTTTGTATGTTATAGGTAGATTCGTGTACAGGTGCTCTCATTTAGCTGTAAAGCCCTAGTATGCCGGGGCCTGTGTTTTGGAGAGTATTTAATGTTTCCACTATAGGCTAAGCAGCCTACAGTTGGTGGTGGGAGGGTGTCATGAAGCCTCCCAGTTCATAAATGTTCATTTATTTTGTTTAACTCATTAGTAGCAGTGTGCTAGTGAGCTAATGTGATGGTTTTTTGTAGTAGTTATGAGTTGTATATAAGTTACTTATTATTAATATAGATATAATTTTATGTAGGTGAGTTTTTGTCCTTCTTTCCTAATAATAATTAATATTGTTTAATATATAAATACATGCTGGTCCAAGGTTTGCTGTGTTTTTCAGTGTAATTATATAACCCCAAGACAGCAGTGTGCGCAGCCTTTAGGAGCCAGGAACATTTTATTTAAATTACGACATCAAAGTCGTAACACTGAGGTAAACCTTTATATATTGACACTGATACACTCCAGTGCTATTCCAAAGATTCATCAGTTTTGAAGGTTTGAAGCCAATCAGAAGAAGCGTTCACAAATTATTACTTGACAACCAGTATTTAAATCTTCCAGATTTCTTCAGTGAAACTGACAAAATGGCTCCCATACAATTTCTCTAATTAAAATACATCACTGATAAACGTCTGAAGTCGATTAGGAGTTGCATTCTTCAACGTTCAACGAAATATGCAAATTAAAACTTAGCTTCAAGAAAAAAGGAAAACCTTCTTTTGAACAGGTATCATCAACGCTGGAACTTTGAAGACGATCGGAAGAGTCATTCTCCAGCTGCTGCTCAGAATCCAATAATTTCAAGGTTTTTTTTTTAACAACTTCAGTAAATTTGCAAATTTGCTTTAACACAAGCAATGACTCAGCTCATCTGTCCTTGATAAATGTCCTTACACTGACAACAAACAGCAAACAACTACATAAAGAAAGCAACAACAAATATCAAACAACAATAACAAAAACAATAATAACGACAACAACAACAGCCATCTCAACCAGCAGATAACCACAACAACAACAAATAGTAAACAATATAACAGCAGCAGCAACAACAACTACAACAGCAACAACAAAAACAGCAAACAGCAACAATAACATCAACAGCAACCAATAACCAGCAATCAAGCACAACAACAACAAATAGCAAATAACAATAACAACAATAACATCATCATCAGCAGCAGCAACAGCAACAACAAACAACTACAACAGAGACTGTAAACAACAACAACAACAACAACAGCTACCTGGTCTTAACGAACCTGTTTGCTTAATGGAAGGCTGACGGCGACGCAATGAAATTCGCGGATTTAAACAAAAGTATTTGTCTAGTACATTTGTAAATAGCTTTACGGTGTTATTGCTGATTAAACAAGATCGCCAATACAAATAAATACTCAGACATCTATATAAACAGGCGAGCAAACAAAGAGTTGAACTTATGTACAAACAAAAAAATAGTAGATTTGCAAACGAAGACACAGACGAACAAGCACTCAAGAAAATGAAAATACACATAAACACAAAAAGCAGGCAGACAGACACATAGACAGGCGCACAAACACACAAACAGGCAGACATAAGCAGAAACAAGAGGACATCCACACACACAAACAGACTAACATAAATGCAAAGGGAAATGCACATACAAACAGGTGAACATACATGTAAACAGGCAGACATGCGCACAAATAGATGGATACACAAACAGAGAAACATAAAACAGATAAATAGACAAGCAATCAGGCAGACATGCACACAAACAGGTGAATATTCATGCAAGGAAGCAGACATGCACACAAATAGGTGAATATTCATGTAAACAGGCAGACAAACACACAAACAGTTTGATATACAAAGAGGAGGACAAACAAGCAGACAGACATACATACAAGCGGGTGAACAAACAGAGACAAGCAACATGGTTCTGAGTCTCCACGAGAACACCAAGACATTGTTACTCTCCTCATGAAGTAGCGTTGTTACTCCTTTCAAAGTTTCACTGAAATCCGGGTAGATGGGCGAAACGTTTATGGTGCTATTGTGACATTATACTGCTCATGTGAAACGTTTGTTTTGCTCTGGTAAAACGTTTATGCTGCACTTGTGAAACGTTTTTTCAGTTCTCATGAGCTCGTAGCAAACGTTACTTCCTCTGATATAGGCAAAGTTAGGGAACTGGAACTTTCATTAGGATACGTTTGGCCCACCAGGACTACCTTGTGAGCAAAACGTTTCCTAATAAAAGTTGTGTCTTTCTTATACATTAGTCAGTATAATATACCTCGTGCGATGCAGTCTCCTCGGATGTCTTTGAAGTATTTCAGAGATATCTCTGAGGTATTTTTGAAATATCTCTGAGGTATCTCTGAGGAATCTCCTCAGGAAATTCAGAAGTTCCTTAAAGGTATCTCTGCGTTGTACACAGACCACACACTTCATATCACACTTTCCGTGCTGCCTCGCCGCTGTAATTATCTCAAGGCTTCATTACGCTTAATTTGATTCCATTGTTTTCTAGTTCCGCATTCTACAAGCTGACAGACTTTTTTGTAAATTGGATAAAATCATCATTATTATTATTATTATTATTATTATTATTATTATTATTATTATTATTATTATTATTATTATTATTATTATTATAGTTGTTGCAGTTGTGGGGGTGGTAGTGGTGTTGGTATTATTATTACTAATTATTATTATTATTATTATTATTATTATTATTATTATTATTATTGTTATTATTATTATTCGACTTGTAGGGAAGCGCTAAACCCATAGGGATCATACAGCGCCTGGGGAATGGCAGAGAATGAGGCTTGATAAGAAGTGGAGGATAGCTCCAATTACTTGGATCAAGAACCTTACCCCAGCTTCAAGGTAACTTCCTCGAGAGGGAATAGTGGAATTATTACAGAGAGATGGATTAACAAATTTATAAGTCACTGTAAACCCTGAGTGAATCACTGTAAACCTTTGTGATCTATTGTAACACTGAGTGAATCACTGTAAACCTTTGTGATCTATTGTAACACTGAGTGAATCACTGTAAACCTTTGTGATCTATTGTAACACTGAGTGAATCACTGTAAACCTTTGTGATCTATTGTAACACTGAGTGAATCACTGTAAACCTTTGTGATCTATTGTAACACTGAGTGAATCACTGTAAACCTTTGTGATCTATTGTAACACTGAGTGAATCACTGTAAACCTTTGTGATCTATTGTAACACTGAATGAATCACTGTAAACCTTTGTGATCTATTGTAACACTGAGTGAATCACAGTAGACTTGAGTAACTCAATGTAAAATTAATCGAGTCACTGTAAAATAAATTACGTCAATGTTAAACCGAATCACTGTAAACTTTAGTGAGTCACCGTTAACCTGTGTAAGTCACTGGAAGTTTATGTACTATAGTAAAACTACAGTGATTCCAGTCTAAGGAATTTGTAAAGACCGCAGCATAATCAACTTTAAATACGAAAGAAAAAATCATTTTAACTAATGTAATAATATAATAATATCTTTATTTACTACAAGTACACGTAGCTGACATCAGTGACATACTACTATATAGAAATTAGGTCAGTGTCCCAGGATGCGACCCACACCAGTCGACTAACACCCAGGTACCCATTTTACTGATGAGTGAATATCGACAACAGATGTAAAGAAACACGCCCAATGTTTCTACCCTGTCTGGGAATCGAACCCAGACCCTTGCTCTGATAAATCGGGTAATATAACGACATTTAGAGCATAGCAAGATTTTATTAGACGACTTCTCGCTCAAGAGTGAGGTTTCTTTTCCCCAAGTCATGACTTACAAAAAACTCTCACCTTCTGCAAAACGTTGGTTGGTTAGTTTATGAGGTTTAAAGCCTGTTGACTTCACTAGAACCATTAAGGCTGCACGTCACCTGTTCACTATAGGTCAAGAATACTTTTATTCCTAAATTGAGGATAAAAGTATAAAAATAATCGTCGTCATAAAAGCCATAAATATGTAGGGGTGACACAACGCCTGGTGAATGGGAGGTGTCAAGGTTTAATCCGTCGTAGAAGTGAGCGATATAAAATTGTAGATGCAGGCTAAATATTCACAAATCGCTGTATTGAAAAATTTTAACTAAAGAAAGACACACTGGAGAAAGATTAGGAAGTTGAAACAAAAGGAATACAAATGGACAGCAAAATTTCCCAGTTTGGTGATGGGGATCGTATAGTAGCTAGTTGGGTTTAAAGTCTGTCAACTACACGAGGGTTATTAAGGCTACACCTAACCTGTTTACCTGCTTGAACTATAAAATAGGGATAAAAATAAACTACCAGCGTATGTTTATTGAGAAATACACACCTCTCGATGAATAAATCTTTGTGACAATTAATAACTCGTAAACCCCTTAAATTAGCGAACTACGGTGGGCGAAACATCTTGACATAAAAGTTCTCCTTGTTTAGAGTGTCTTCATATTTACAATTTCTTTGTGTATTAACTTCGAAGCCATTAGAATCGGTCGAAGACTTTATTCACGTCTCTAATTACAATCAGCGCTGGCTGGTCCCTGCTTGTGTATGCTGTCCACTGCACAGAATATGATGTTTATTGCATGTTGCGTCGATCTGTGGCCTCGTCCCCCTCGGAGCAAAGTCTAAAATGCAATCCTCATCTTCTCTTCCTTAACCGTCCCTTCTACCCTCTCTGTCAGAAGTCCTCATCTTTTCTTTCTTCCCCCATCCTGCTTCGATCTCTCTTTCTCTAAGAAGTCATCATCTCATCCTCCTTCCCTTTCTCTCTCTCTGAAGTCCACACCCCTCTTGCTATATCTCCCTTCCCTGTTCCCTCTCAAAGGATCAAAATGTCCTTATGTCATAGCTGGGTTCAAGCTCGATCAGCACCACTTTCTAGCGTCATGTCTCACTCTTCTGTCACGTCAGATTTATTGATACAATGGGCTTTTATTTAAAGTTGCACCTGCTTTTAAGTGGTTTTATTGTTATAATCAAGGGGAAAGCGCTAAATCCATAGGATCATACAGCGCCTGTGAGGGGGATGCGGAAGGTATTCAGACTTAATTCAGGGAACTGAAACACAGATCCAATTCCCTAGATCAAGAGCCTCTCACCAGCGTCAAGGAACCTTCCAGGAGGGGCTTTCAAGTGGTATACATAAGGTTACTAGGCTCCCTCTCTGGCACTTCTATGTTTGTGATTATTCCTTCCTAATTGTCATGTGACCAAGATAGGCCAGGGTTTCCCTGGCCTATCTTGTGGTCGTTAAGCCCGACAAACGAAGGAAGGAAGGATGTTTGGATTCACTCGCTGTATCAACACAAGGTGTATGCACTGAGAGGAGTATATCTAGTTTTTTTTTTTTTACCGAAGAGGTTTGAATGTAACTCAGTTAAATAAATACTGAAATTGTATTTACTTGTGACAAATACTGAAAATAATTCTCGTTCCACGAGGACGACCACGTTTTGTGGTGGTGATTTTTTAGTTAATATAGGACATACTCTATGCTAATATCATATACCGAAATTATTCTCTGCATTTTCACTCATCTTGGTAAAGCCTTTACATCAGTTAATAATAACTCAGTGGGGTAATGATACGTGTTAGCAAATTTTGAAGTGTTAAGAATATCGATGGAAATGCGGCAATCAAACGGGAGACACACATCAAGGTAATGACATGACTGAGCCAACTCAAGTGTATATACGCAGAGATTTTACTTTAGTTGCTGTTTAAGGGACTAACTCTTTCTTGACTGATAGTATCCAGTTTATTCAAGGATCTACACTAATGGCTATTTATGGTCGAACCACCAAAAGCAGAAAGAATAAGATAATGATGATCACATAGCGAATGGTCGATCTTCAGCCCTTGGAATATCAGTTTAGTGTGCTGCGTCCCCAGCTTATATACTGAGGGCCCGAGATCAATCCCGGACCTTTAGTGTGAAACGATAGGCATGTTTCCTTAGACCTGCTGCCCCTGTTAGCTGACTGTAGTGGGTGGCATCCATGGGGACAAGATTAACCTATGTTGCCCGATCTGCATAACCAGGGAGTTTCCATAGAGCATGCCAGTGATGTCAGCTAGGTCTGTATCCACTGTATCATGTCCCTAGAAATAAAGATTATTATTATTACCATTATTATTATTATTATTATTATTATTATTATTATTATTATTATTATTATTATTATTATTATTATTATTATTAGTATTAGTATTAGTATTAGTATTAGTATTAGTATTATTGAAACGATACGTTGACGTACAGCGTCATCACACTTCAGATGAATTCCAATGATTTAATCAAGATTTTGTTTATATATTGTCCTTCCATATATAAAATCCTGCATTTTGTTAAAGATTAATTCAGTGAATGCTGTGAAAAATAACCTATATATCTAATAAACAAAATGCAGTCAATGACAAGGTTGTAATGGAAATAATTTTGACTGTTGATGAAAAGATGCATTCAGATAATTTATTAATCATTTTAGCTCTACTGAGAATATAAAAATTGAAAATATAACTGAGAATAATTTAAGAATATGATAATTGTTAATGTGATATGTAGGAATATATCTTGTTCTCGATAGGTTAAATTAAACTAGATTTTTTTCATGATACATATAACATAAAAGCTAAAAATATAAAATAAAAAGGCACTGTATGTGAGGTTCTGCTCTTTTTTCTACTATTAAAAGTTCAGAAAAGTTAACTAGAATTAGTAGATTTGCTTAAAAAGCTATTTTATTTTCATCAGTGTCTTCACATAAATACAATTATTATACCTAGTGACATGTGTAAAATACCTAGGATAACCCCCCCAAAAAAAGTCAGACAAAGCAACATGTGTAAGCACACACTCTTGCCTCCTCCTTCTCATGCAGCTGATAACCAACCTCTCCAGCCACGCTTTGTATGAACTACTGCACATAAAATGAATACTATATGAAAATATCGTAATCTACAGTAATATCAGATGACCTTCTTGATAATGAAGAGATATTTTGTAATTTTGAGTTTACATGCACATATTGCATAGATTAGATATTTAACTGCTAAGAGATGAGATTGTAATCGTTGATACGAGTCTGTAACATCCATAAGATACGACAATTCGCCGAATGGGGTCCAATAAAGACCCTTTGTGATCCTTGTGATCCTTTTCTTTTGGCGCTGCCGCTCACAGGATGAGCACGGGGAGTACAACAAATTTGCTGCTCAGGCGGCAAAAACAAACCGCCCACCTTGCCTTCTAGAAATTAGTTCTGCAGAGTCGAATGATTCATAAGGGTTTAGAGCTTTCAGTAAATATAATAATAATAATTAATAATAATTAATAATAATTAACAATAAATAAAAATAATAATAATAATAATAATAATAATAATAATAATAATAATAATAATAATAATAATAATAAATAATGAAGGAGGTTCGTGACCCCTGAGGGAGTCATCTCTGGGCACTGAGGCTCATTGGTTCTACATACAAGACATGTGAATGCTCTAAGGCATATGAAATATGTTCGTATGTTTAAGAACCTTCAACATTTAGCGCACTGAGTTGAGAGTAAATCTAATGAGAGAAAGCATTTACACTCTGCTGATATCGTACACAAGAAAAAGAAAAGCTTAAATTAAATATAATATTGACGAATGTTGAAATAAACAAATCATCTACCTATATAACCAGTTGGGGAAGCAAATATTTTTTGCCAATAACTAGGAATTAAGCAAATAAGTATTGACACATAGACACCAATGTCTTTCATTTGTTATTTAAATGCGTAATTAAAGTTCCTGCTCTTAGTACCCAATGTGTACCCAACGCCAATGTGGTTATGTGCTAGCTATAGAAGGCGACATTGCACGAATTCTTTGAATGTCCTAAAAACGAGTCTGCAGACACGTCTTGGAAAATACTTTACATTTAATATAGCCCTCTTATCATGCATCAAAATGGGAGGAGAATTAGCGCGCACGATATTTTGCATTCTGGACGCTCTTCTCTCCCAGAAGAAATGTGTTAGACCAAACACCGATTTCTGAGACGATGCGATCCGGCGGCGCAGGAAGATTCCTCAGCTGACTGTCTGGACGTCGAGGGGACGCGCAAGGGGATTACATTTGTCCTTCGAAGGATAATGATGGAGGGGAAAAAATAAAAATTGGAAGAGACGAGGGTGGCCGGAGCAAAACAGGTTATGAAAGAACGCTCTGATAACCTGCTCTTTCCCCAGGATTAATCCATAATTACTGAGCTTATCATACTAATTAGAAGGATATTTTATTTTCAGGTGTGCAAGCATCGAATAATGGGTTTAATTACACTAGTATAGTGGTGCTCCTTCCAATGTGTTACCTACCCTTCCCTCCCAGTCCTTCTCTTCTTCTTTCTTACCCTTCGCCTTTTCCTCCTCTTCTTCTTCTTCTTTCTATTTCCTCCTCATCTTTCACCTCCTTCTCACCATCATCTTAATCATCATTATCATCACCCTGTTCCTGCTTTTTATCCCTCTTCATTTCCTCTTCTTCCACCTCTTCCCTCTCCTTATAATGATGATCATCATTATCATCATGATAGCCTTCATGATCATCAGCAACATTATTACCATCATTATCATCAACGTATTCCTCCTCCTACTCTTCTAACTCCTCCTTCTCCTCCTCTTCATCATCTTCTTTCTCCTCCTCCTCCTCAACCCTCCCACATTAGGGTGCGTGTACCACAGTCACCAACGCCAAACGCTCTCTGTCCTCGAGTCAACATTCCTTAAGGTTTTTCTTCTGAGCTGCGGGTCTGGAGTCCCTGAAGGAGACAGATGGGGCTATTTGTGCTGGAATGGCTGACTGGATGAAGCGCATCGTCCACCCATCCATTTGACCGCTCTTAACGCTTCTGCTGTCTTCCCTCCTGCAAGACATCGCATCTGCTGTCTTTTCTCCTGCAAGACACCCGTTCTGCTGCCTTCCCTCCTGCAAGACACCATTGTGCTGCCTTCCCTCCTGCAAGACACCTCCGTGCTGGCTTCCTGGCTGTTTTTTTTCACTCTGTTGGAAGATTCTCTTGCTGGCTATGTTGCAACTGTTGACTGGTTGAAGTCTGCTGCTGTTTCTCCTAGCGATTTTCTGCATGTGCTGTTGTAGTTTGCTGCAGAGTGTCTTGCAGTTTGCTGCTGGCTCTGTTGCAGTGGTGTACTGATAATTCTGTAGAAGTTTGCTGCTGGTTCTGTTGTAGTCTACTGATGGCTCTGTTGCATTTTCTTGTTGGTTCTGTTGCAGTGTGCTGCTGGCTCTGCAGCAGAGCATGCCGAGTACTCTCTTGTGCGCTCTGTTATGTACTCTTTTTGTACTCTTCTGTGTACTCTCTAGTGTGCTCTGTTGTGCTCTCTTTTTGTAGTACTCTGCGATGTACTCTGTGTGCTCTAATGTGTACTCTCTTGTGTGCTCCATTATGTACTCTCTTGTGTGCTCTGCTGTGTGCTCTCTTGTGTGCTCTGCTATGTACTCTCATGTGCAGTTTCTTATGTACTATGTTGTGTTCTCTGCTGTGTAATCTCTTCTGTTCTCTGCCATGTACTCTCTTGTGCTCTCTGCTGTGTACTCTCTTGAAGTCCTCTGCTGTGAGATCTCATTTGTTCTCTGTTGTGTATTCTCTTGTGCGCCTGTGTAGTTTTTGTACTCTGTTGTGTACTTTCTTGTGTGCTCTGCTCTCTACCCTTTTCTTCAATCTGTTTACTATTGTGTGCTTCGCTGAGTACTATATTTTGTGCTCTGATGAGCACACAGTAGAGCACTGTATTGTCGTGCAGTCTGCTGTAAGCTCTACTGTGTACTCTGTTGGGTACTCTGCTGTGAACTCTGATGCAGGACTCTGTCCAGAAAGTCCTGAACGGTCTTCCTTTAATTCGCTCTTCATCGCAGTGTTGTACCTGCTGTGAAAATTGACTCTATCACTTGTTGCTTGACTTGCTTAGTTTCTGTTTTTTGTATATTTTTCCTCTCAGCTTCATCTTCGGCTGTTGATTTAAACTTTCCTACGATCTACAGCTTAGTTTTGCAGCACTAAGCTTTCACGAAGTTCTCCGACTACCTCTCCCTCCCAGCCCCAGTATTTTGTGAGGTATGGTATTCCTGCCTGTCCGCATACTCAGTGAGAAGGTATTATTTGCTACCCAGAATGGTATTTGCTACCTATTTAGGGATTTATTTTACCTGCCCAGTTGAAAGCTACTACGTACTTTATAGTATTTCTTCAGCGTGTCCTGTGTTGCTGGAGCAACCCGGCCCTCGCTGACAGAAAGACAGATAGACAGACAGACAGACAGACAGACAGACAGACAGACAGACAGACAGATAGACACACACACACACACACACACACACACACACACACACACACACACACACACACACACACACACACACACACACACACAAGGAGATCGATTGGGAGAACTTGGACCCACATGGGGGCCAAGATACATGGAGGGCTAAGATGATGGAGGTGGTACTGGAGAACTTCATGTACCAACACGTAAGGGACACTACAAGAGAGAGAGGAGAGGATGAACCAGCAAGGCTGGACTTAGTATTCACCTTCAGTAGTGCAGATATCGAGGACATCACATATGAAAGACCCCTTGGGGCCAGTGACCATGTGGTTTTAAGCTTCGAATACACAGTAGAGCTACAAGTGGAGGGAGAAGCAGGAAGGCCAGGACGAATGAAGCCAAACTACAAGAAAGGGGACTACCCAGGAATGAGGAACTACCTGAACGGGGTTCAGTGGGACAGAGAACTGGCAGGGAACCCAGTTAATGAGATGATGGAATATGTAGCAACAAAATGCAAGGAGGCTGAGGAGAGGTTTGTACCCAAGGGTAACAGGATTAATGAAAAAGCCAGGATGAGCCCATGGTTTACCCAAAGGTGCAGGGAGGCAAAAACCAAGTGTGCTAGGGAATGGAAGAAATATAGAAGGCAAAGGACCCAGGAGAATAAGGAGAACAGTCGTAGAGCCAGAAACGAATATGCACAGATAAGAAGGGAGGCCCAAAGACAATATGAAAATGACATAGCAGCGAAAGCCAAATCTGACCCGAAACTGTCGTACAGCCACATCAGGAGGAAAACAACAGTCAAGGACCAGGTAATCAGGCTAAGGAAGGAAGGAGGAGAGACAACAAGAAATGACCGTGAAGTATGTGAAGAACTCAACAAGAGATTCAAAGAAGTGTTCACAGAGGAGACAGAAGGGACTCCAGAAAGACGGAGAGGTGGGGCACACCACCAAGTGCTGGACACAGTGCACACAACCGAGGAAGAAGTGAAGAGGCTTCTGAGTGAGCTAGATACCTCAAAGGCAATGGGGCCAGATAACATCTCCCCATGGGTATTGAGAGAGGGAGCAGAGGCGCTATGTGTACCCTAACAACAATATTCAATACATCTATCGAAACAGGGAGATTGCCTGAGGCATGGAAGACAGCAAATGTAGTCCCAATCTTTAAAAAAGGAGACAGACATGAAGCATTAAACTACAGACCAGTGTCACTGACATGTATAGTATGCAAAATCATGGAGAAGATTATCAGGAGAAGAGTGGTGGAAAACCTAGAAAGGAATGATCTCATCAACAGCAGCCAACATGGTTTCAGGGACGGGAAATCCTGTGTCACAAACCTACTGGAGTTCTATGACATGGTGACAGCAGTAAGACAAGAGAGAGAGGGGTGGGTGGTTGGGGCATTTTTCTTGGACTGCAAGAAGGCGTTTGACACAGTTCCACACAAGAGATTGGTGCAAAAACTGGAGGACCAAGCAGGGATAACAGGGAAGCACTACAATGGATCAGGAATACTTGTCAGGAGACAGCAGCGAGTCATGGTACGTGGCGAGGTGTCAGAGTGGGCACCTGTGACCAGCGGGGTCCCGCAGGGGTCAGTCTTAGGACCAGTGCTGTTTCTGTATTTGTGAACGACATGACGGAAGGAATAGGGCTCTGAGGTGTCCCTGTTTGCAGATGACGTGAAGTTGATGAGAAGAATACACTCGATCGAAGACCAGGCAGAACTACAAAGGGATCTGGACAGGCTGCAGACCTGGTCCAGCAATTGGCTCCTGGAGTTCAATCCCACAAGTGCAAAGTCATGAAGATTGGGGGAAAGGGGAAAGAAGGCCGCAGACGGAGTACAGTCTAGGGGGTCAGAGACTACAAACCTCACTCAAGGAAAAAGATCTTGGGGTGAGTATAACACCAGGCACATCTCGTGAAGCGCACATCAACCAAATAACTGCTGCAGCATATGGGCGCCTAGCAAACCTCAGAACAGCATTCCGACATCTTAATAAGGAATCATTCAGGACCCTGTACACCGTGTATGTTAGGCCCATATTGGAGTATGCGGCACAAGTTTGGAACCCACACCTAGCCAAGCACGTGAAGAAACTAGAGAAAAATGCAAAGGTTTGCAACAAGACTAGTCCCAGAGCTAAGAGGTATGTCCTACGAGGAGAGGTTAAGGGAAATCAACCTGACGACACTGGAGGACAGGAGAGATAGGGGGACATGATAACGACATACAAAATACTGAGAGGAATTGACAAGGGGACAAAAGACAGGATGTTCCAGAGATTGGACACAGTAACAAGGGGACACAGTTGGAAGCTGAAGACACAGATGAATCACAGGGATGTTAGGAAGTATTTCTTCAGCCACAGAGTAGTCAGTAAGTGGAATAGTTTGGGAAGCGATGTAGTGGAGGCAGGATCCATACATAGCTTTAAGCAGAGGTATGATAAAGCTCACGGCTCAGGGAGAGTGACCTAGTAGCGATCAGTGAAGAGGCGGGGCCAGGAGCTCGGACTCGACCCCCGCAACCTCAACTAGGTGAGTACAACTAGGTGAGTACACAGACTCTGAGGTGTCCCTGTTTTGCAGATGACGTGAAGTTGATGAGAAGAATTCACTCGATCGAAGACCAGGCAGAACTACAAAGGGATCTGGACAGGCTGCAGACCTGGTCCAGCAATTGGCTCCTGGAGTTCAATCCCACCAAGTGCAAAGTCATGAAGATTGGGGAAGGGCAAAGAAGACCGCAGACGGAGTACAGTCTTAGGGGGCCAGAGACTACAAACCTCACTCAAGGAAAAAGATCTTGGGGTGAGTATAACACCAGGCACATCTCCTGAAGCGCACATCAACCAAATAACTGCTGCAGCATATGGGCGCCTAGCAAACCTCAGAACAGCATTCCGACACCTTAATAAGGAAACATTCAGGACCCTGTACACCGTGTACGTTAGGCCCATATTGGAGTATGCGGCACCAGTTTGGAACCCACACCTAGCCAAGCACGTAAAGAAACTAGAGAAAGTGCAAAGGTTTGCAACAAGACTAGTCCCAGAGCTAAGAGGTATGTCCTACGAGGAGAGGTTAAGGGAACTCAACCTGACGACACTGGAGGACAGGAGAGATAGGGGGGACATGATAACGACATACAAAATACTTAGAGGAATTGACAAGGTGGACAAAGACAGGATGTTCCAGAGATTGGACACAGTAACAAGGGGACACAGTTGGAAGTTGAAGACACAGATGAATCACAGGGATGTTAGGAAGTATTTCTTCAGCCACAGAGTAGTCAGTAAGTGGAATAGTCTGGGATGCGATGTAATGGAGGCAGGATCCATACATAGCTTTAAGCAGAGGTATGATAAAGCTCACGGCTCAGGGAGAGTGACCTAGTAGCGATCAGTGAAGAGGCGGGGCCAGGAGCTCGGACTCGACCCCCGCAACCTCAACTGGGTGAATACAACCTCAACTGGGTGAGTACACATACTCACACACAAACACACACACACACACACACACACACACACACACACACACACACACACACACACACACACACACACACAACACACACACACACAGACACACACACACACAGACACACAGACCACACCCTTTCTCTCTCCTCTCTCTCCCTCTTTCTACCCTTTCTCTCTCCCCCCACACCTCTCCTCCTCTAGCCTTCTGTCTGTGGTAAAAAAAAAAAAAAAAAAAAAAAAAAAAAAATGGGTGGCCTTAGAGGACGGAAAACCAGAGATCTGGTAGAGAACCGGGGAGGAAAGACTGGGGTTGAGCCCCAAAAAAAGGGGGAAGAGGGGGGGAGGAAAGAAGTGAGTTTTGGAAAGAAAAATGGGGAGCGGAAAGCTGAAGAGTGCAGGAAGTGGGAAGTCAGGTTTAGCACAGAAGCTAGGAAAGGTTAAAAAGAGAAACTGAAAAGCGTAAACAGTTTAAAGGAGACAATGACATTCGATTGAATCGGGAAATTAAAAGTCAGGCGAAAGAAGGGGGAGGGAAGCAACAAGGAGAAATGCCGTCCCAAAAGGCCCATCAGCCCCGTGGGGCCAGGGAAAAGACGAGAGCCACTAAGATCAACGAAGGCCCGAGGAAAATGAAGGTATGTATATGCAGAGATTCAACACCCAACTGCAGTAGCAAGGGACAGTGACGGAAAGACAGTTCACTGGGGAATAGAAGTTTCAGAATGACGGGGATAAAGGGCAAGAACATGTCAGGGAAAAGGAAATAAAATCCCTCAGGGGAACAGATGGAGACCAGGGGAGGGGGAAAGGGCGAGGTCAGTTTTTGTTAGGGGCTCCAAGAACCCAAAGGGGGGCCAACTTTGAAGAATAAAAAGGGGGGAAAAAAAAAATGTTAAAGGCTTTTATGAAAAAAATAGGGGGGAATATGACCCAGGTACAAATTTTCAGAGAATTGGGTGTTTGCGAGTGGAAGGATCCCCGTCAGAGTAATTTTCAAGGAAGAATCTTCGAACCAGGTTTCTGCAAGAGAAAGCAAGACGGGGGAAAAAAGAGGGGTCCAGGAGTAACCTCGCCCGCGACAGAAACAAGAAAAAAGGACTACACTAAAAAGGGGGGAAAGAGACGCAAGGGAACGAAGAAATGAAAATGAGCAGGACCAGCACGGGAGGAAGGGCAAAACACCCCCGAAATTCCCACCAAAAGACTCCCCCCGCGACTTCCCAACGCAACTGAGAAACCTATACTAAAAAACCCCACTCACTTTTCCCCCTTTACCCCCAAACCCCCTATCACAAACCTCACCCCAACAGTTTGTCCCTTATGGGCATTCTACCCACCCCCATCAACAAAAACCCCCATACACCCAGCCCCATATAGGCCCCCACCAAGGCTTTCCCCCCCCCAACCCCCTACTTGCATGCCCAAAATGTGAAAGAAACAAAAGGGTTTTGGGTTTAACAAAACGCGGTGGAATAACGAATAAACATGGGGAGGGGAATAAAAAAGAATCAGGAAAAATCCCAAATCTAGCAGTCACAGAAAAAAAACTCGCGAGACAATAACAGCAAAAATTTTCCCAACAGGATATCTATCCTGAGGAAAGATAGAAGGAGTAGGGGGGGAGGGGGGTTGCACTGCTCTAAAACCCCGTGGGGTTTGGGGAAATGGAAGGCATGGACATGATTGGAGAAAGGACTACATTGTAGGTACAATTCATCCGGAGAAATAAATAGTCTTTGGGAGTGATGAAACCCCCCCACGAACTGCAGGAGGCCAAGAGAGGAATACGAAGAAAAACAAGGGTGATGGTGGCACAGGGGCTGGGGTGGCAAGAAGAGCTCACTGACAGAGCAAAGGGGGGTTTAGGGGGGGGGATTTCAACCACAGGGAGATCGACGGGAAAACCTGGAGCCACGGGGGGTCCCGAAACTGGGAGCCAAGATGTGGATTTTGTACTTGAAAACCTCATGCTCAAAAGTCAGGGACACAACCAGGGGAAGGGGGAGGTGAGCCAGAGACTGGATTTGTGTTCACCCTGAGCATTTCGGAATTGGGGAAATCACTTACGAGGGGGCCCCTTTGGGGGCAGCGATCATGTGGTGTGAGTTTTGATTTTAAATAGTAAGTTAAAAGTGGAGAAGGTAAAAAGAACTGAAGGGGACAGGAAATATAAAAAGGGGGGGCACCGGTATGAGAAAAATTCCCGCAGGAGGTTCGTGGGCAGGGGGAAATGGTAGGAAAAACGTAAAGAGATGTGGAATATGTGGCAACAAAGTGCAAGGAGGAGAGGAAAGTTTTGTTTTCCCAAAGGGAAACAGAAAAAAATAGGGAAAACCCAAAACAGTCCTTGGTTTACCCCCAAGGTGTAGGGGGGCAAAAAACTAAGTGCAACGAGAATGGGAAAAAGGTACAGGAGGATAGGGCCAGGAAAAAAGGAGTTTTTAGAAAAGCCCGAAAAGGTAGCACAGATAAGGAGGGGGCCCAGGACAGATGAAAAAGACATACATCGAAAGTCAAATCTTCCCCAAAGTTGTTTTAGCCCTTAGGAGGAAGACAAAACAGTCAAGGACCAGGTGATAAAGGCTGAGGAAAGAAGGGGAGAACTCACAAAAACGAAAAAGGTATGTAGGAGTCAAACACGAGATTTTAAAGGGAAATATTTACAGTAGAGACAGGAAGGACTCTGGGGGGGGCGACCGATGGGGGCACCGCAAGGGAATACACCAAAAAAAGTGTTGGACGAATAATACGATGAGGAGGAGGTGAAAAAAACTCTAAGGGACTCGATACCTCAAAGGCATGGGACCAGACAACATCTCCCCTGGGTCCTTAGAGAGGGAGAGATATGTTGTGCTGCCACTTGCCCCAATCTTAAACATCCCTGGAAAAATGGGGGAACTACCCGAGGTATGGAAGACGGCAAATGTGGGTTCCCATTTTAAAAAGGAGACAGAAAAGGGGCCCCAAAAAAATAGACCTGTGTCATTTACGTGTTAGTATGCAAAATTATGGAGAAAAATTTTAGGAGGAGAGTGGGGGAGCACCTGGAAAAAGGAAAAAGGAGTTTAAAAGCCAACCGCACGGATTTAGGAAAGGGAAATCCCGTGTCACAAAAATTTGGGTTTTATGATAAAATTAAAAGAAGTAAGACAAGAGAGAGAGGGGGGGGGGTTGTTGCATCTTTTTGGACGGGAAAAGGCCCTTTTACACAGTTTTTCACAAGGTTTTGTGCAAGCTAGAGCATCGGGGCAATAAAAGGAAGGGCCTGCAATGGATCAAGGGGAAAACCTGCAGGGAGGCAACAACGGTCTGGTAGAAAGATGTATCACAGTGGGGGACCCGTGACCGGGGGGGCCCACGGGGGCGGTCCTAGGACCAGGCTATTTTTTGGTAAATGTGAACGACATACGGAAGGGTTTGGGGTTTAGAAGTGTCCCCGTTTGCAGATGATGTGAAGTTAAAGGGGAATTAAATCTGTGAAGACCAGGGAGGGCTTTAAAGAGCCTGGACAGACTGGACACCTGTCCGCAAATGGCTTCTCGAATTTAATCCTGCCAAATGCAAAGTCTGAAAATAGGGGGAAGGGACAGAAGACCACAGACAGAGTATAGGCTAGGTGGCCAAAGACGAAACCTCATCAGGAGAAAGATCTTGGGGGGTGAGTTAAACCCCGGGATGTCCCGGAAAACTCAATCAGATAACTGCGCAGCATATGGCCTGGCAAAAACCCGAGAACAGCATTCGATACCCTTTTAAGGAATCATTCAAAACACTTACACCTGTAGTCGGCCCATATGGGTATTTTGCACCGTTTGGAACCCGCACTTGTAAAGCCGTCAGGAAATAAGAAAGACAAAGGGTTTTCACAAGGTTAGTTCCAAGGGTAAGGGGAATTTTTGAAGAAAGATTAAGGGAAATGGCCCGACACACTGGAGGGGCAGGAGGGTCAGGGAAGACAATAACGAATATAAAAAACTGGCGTGGAATAGACAAGGTGGACAAAGCAGGTGTCCAGGAGGGGACCCCCAGAAAAAAAGAGGCCACATTGGAAGTTGAAGACACAAAAATGAGTCAGGAGATAGTAGGAAGTATTTCTTCAGTATAGAGTTGAGGCAGGGAATAGCCCCGAAAATGACGTGTGGAGGGGAGGAACCTACACAGTTTTAAGACGAGTTTGAAAAAGCTCATGGAGCGGGGAGAGGGAGGGCCCAGTAGCAACCGGTGAAGAGGCGGGGCCAGGAGCTAGGACTCGACCCCTGCAACCACAAATAGGTGAGAACAAATAGGTGAGTACAACACACACACACACACACACACACAACACACACACAACACACACACACACACGCAACACACACAGGCACACACACAGACACACACACACAGACACACACACAGACACAGACACACACACACACACACACACACACACACACACACACACACACACACACACACACACACACACACACACACACACACACACACGCACGCACACACACACACACACACATACACACACATACACACACACACAACACAAGATTATCAAGATATCAGATTATCAGGAGAAGAGTGGTGGAACACCTAGAAAGGAATGATCTCATCAACAGCAGCCAACATGGTTTCAGGGATGGGATATCCTGTGTCACAAACCTACTGGAGTTCTGTGGCAGGGTGACAGCAGTAAGACAAGAGAGAGAGGGTTGGGTGGATTGCATTTTCTTGGACTGCAGGAAGGCGTTTGACACAGTTCCACGCAAGAGATTAGTGCAAAAACTGGAGGACCAAGCAGGGATAACAGGGAAGGCACTACAATGGATCAGGGAATACTTGTCATGAAGACAGCAGCGAGTAATGGTACGTGGCGAGGTGTCAGAGTGGGCACCTGTGACCAGCAGGGTCCCACAGGGGTCAGTCCTAGGACCAGTGCTGTTTCTGGTATTTGTGAACGACATGACGGAAGGTTAGACTCCGAAGTGTATCTGTTTGCAGATGACGTGAAGTTGATGAGAAGAATTCATTCGATCGAAGACCAGGCAGAACTACAAAGGGATCTGGACAGGCTGCAGACCTGGTCCAGCAATTGGCTCCTGGAGTTCAACCCCACCAAGTGCAAAGTCATGAAGATTGGGGAAGGGCAAAGACGACAGCAGATGGAGTACAGTCTAGGGGGTCAGAGACTACAAACCTCACTCTAGGAAAAAGATCTTGGGGTGAGTATAACACCAGGCACATCTCCTAAAGCGCACATCAACCAAATAACTGCTGCAGCACATGGGCGCCTAACAAAATTCAGAACAGCATTCCGACATCTTATTAAGGAATCGTTCAGGACCCTGTACACCGTGTACGTTAGGCCCATATTGGATTATGCGCACCAGTTTGGAACCCACACCTAGCCAAGCACGTAAAGAAACTAGAGAAAGTACAAAGGTTTGCAACAAGACTAGTCCCAGAGCTAAGGGGTATGTCTTACGAAGAGAGGTTAAGGGAAATCGACCTGACGACACTGGAGGACAGGAGAGATAAGGGGGACATGATAACGACATACAAAATACTGAGAGGAATTGACAAAGAGAACAAAGACAGAATGTTCCAGAGATGAGACACAGCAACAAGAGGACACAGTTGGAAGTTGAAGACACAGATGAATCACAGGGATGTTAGGAAGTATTTCTTCAGTTACAGAGTAGTCAGGAAGTGGAATAGTTTGGGAAGCGATGTAGTGGAGGCGGGATCCATACATAGCCTTAAGCAGAGGTATGATAAAGCTCACGGTTCAGGGAGAGTGACCTAGTAGCGACCAGTGAAGAGGCGGGGCCAGGAGCTTGGACTCGACCCCTGCAACCTCAACTAGGTGAGTACAACTAGGTGAGTACACACACGCACACACCCTGAGTAGCTCGGGCATCGAGGACATCAGGTATGAGAGGCCCCTCGGAGCTAGTGGTTCTGAGCTTTGAATACATAGTAGAGTTAAAAGTGGAGAAGGTAACAGGAGTAGGATGGGAAAAGCCAAACTACAAAAGAGGGGATTACACAAGAATGAGGAACTTCCTGCAGGAGGTTCAGTGGGAATGAGAATTGGTAGGAAAATCAGCAAACGAAATGATGGATTACGTAACAACGAAATGCAAGGAAGCAGAGGACAGGTTTTTTACCAAGGGCAAGGGAAATAATGAGTTGACCAGAACTAGCCCTTGCTTTATCCAAAAGGTGTGGGGAAGCAAAAACTAAGTGCGCTAGAGAATGGAAAAATTACAGAAGACAAAGGGCACAGGAAAATAATGAGATTAGAGAGCCAGAAACAAGTATGCACAGATAAGGAGGGAGGCTCAGCGAAAGTATGAAAACGACATAGTATCGAAAGTAAAGTCTGACCCGAAGCTGTTATATTCCCACATCAGGTGGAAGTCAACAGTCAAGGACCAGGTAATCAGGCTGAGGAAAGAAGGTGGGGAGCTAACGAGAAACGACCGAGAAGTAGGAGAGGAGCTCAACATGAGATTTAAGTATGTATTTACAGGGGAGACAGAAAGGACTCCAGGTAGTTAGAATAGGAGGTACACCAACAAGGGACATGCTAACAAGTGCTGGATGAAATACACACAACCAAGGAGGAGGTGAAGAAGCTGCTAAGGGAACTTGATACCTCAAAGGCAATGGGGCCGGACAATATCTCTCCGTGGGTCCTTAGAGAGGAATCAGAGACGCTGTGTGTGCCAGTAACAACAATTTTCAAAACATCTATTGAATCTGGGCAATTGCCTGAGGTATGGAATATGGTAAATGTAGTCCCCGTTTTTAAGACAGGAGACAGACAAGAAGCACTAAACTACAGAGCATCATCGCTGACATGTATAGTATGCAAAGTCATGGAGAAGATTATCAGGAGGAGAGTTGTGGAGCATCTAGAAAGACACAAGCTTACAAACGACAAACATCACGGATTCAGGGAAGGAAAATCCTGTGTCACAAACTTACTGGAGTTTCATGAAGAGGTAACGAAAGTAAGACACAAGAGAGAGGGGTGGGTAAATGCATTTTCTTGGACTGCAAGAAGGCCTTTGACACAGTTCCTCACAAGAGATTAGTACAAAAGCTAAAGGATCAGGCACTCATAACAGGAAGGGCACTGCAATGCAACGAGTCATGGTACGTGACGAGGTGTGAGAGGGAGCGCCTGTGACGAGCGGAGTTCCACAGGGGTCAGTTCTAGGACCAGTGCTATTTTTGGTATGTGAATGACATGACGATAGGGATTGACTCAGAAGTGTCCCTCTTTGCCGATGATGTGAAGTAAATGAAGAGAATTAAATCGGATGAGGACCAGGCAGGACTACAAAGAAACTTGGACAGGCTGGATGACTGGTCCAGCCACTGGCCCCTCGAATTTAACCCTGCAAAGTGCAAAGTAATGAAGATCGTGGAAGGGCAAAGAAGACCGCAGACAGAGTATAGGCTAAGTGGCCAAAGACTAAAAACCTCACTCAAGGAAAAGGATCTTGGGTTGAGTATAATACCGAGCACATCTCCTGAGGCCACACATCAACCAGATAACTGCTGCAGCATATGGGCGCCTCGCAAGCCTGGAAATATCCTTCCGATACCTCGGAAAGAAATCGTGTACATCAGGCCCATACCGGAGTATGCAGCACCAGTTTGGAACCCACAACTGGTCAAGCACATCAAGAAATTAAAGAAACTACAAAGGTTTGCAGCAAGAATACTTCCAGAGCTAAGTTGAATGTCCTATGAAGAAAGGATAAAGGGAAACGGCCTGATGGCACTAGAGGACAGGAGGGTTACGGTAGACATGATAACAACATACAAAATACTGTGAGGAATTGAGAAGGTGGACAGAGATATGATGTTCCAGAGAAGGGACACAGAAACAAGGGATCACAACTGGAAGTTGATAACTCAGATGAGTCAAAGGATGTTAGGAAGTATTTCTCTAGTCATAGAGCTGTCAGGAAGTGGAATAATCTGGCAAGTGACGTAGCGGAGGCAGGAACCATACATAGTTTTAACACGAGGTTTGATAAAGCTCATGGAGCAAGGAGAGAGAGAACCTAGTAGCGATCAGTGAACAGGCGGGGCCAGGAGCTATGATTCGACCCCTGCAACCACAAATAGGTGAGTACACACACACACACACACACCACACACACACACACACACACACACACACACACACACACACACACACAAACACACACACACACACACACTCAAACACACACACACTACAATTTATTTTAGCATATCATGGTATGAATTGGAAGCCAGTCAATTTTTCACGTCTAAAGGCACTTTTATGAATATTACCAAGTCCAAATACAGCGGACAGAAATTCCTTCCAATGGAACATTTTTTAAAAATGTAAATATCTTAATTAAGTTATGAGATAAAGTTTAAATTTCTAATTAGGGTTCAGTTTGCAGTGAAAATTACAAATATGGTTACTGTCCCAAACCATACCCCCGGCCGGGATTGAACCCGCGGTCAGAGAGTCTCAAAACTCCAGCCCGTCGCGTTAGCCACTAGACCAGTTAGCACAGGCACAGAGGTGCCTGTGCTAACCTTTCTATGGTGTAGAAATATACCTAGTGTGATGAATCTTATTGTGGCTAGCTGGTCTAGTGGCTAACGCGACGGGCTGGAGTTTTGAGACTATGACCGCGGGTTCAATCCCGGCCGGGGGTATGGTTTGTTTGCAATCGTGTCATTACGATTTCTTGAGTCATGGTTACTGTTCTGGAGGGAACAGGATGGGACGGCAAAACATATTTTGATTTAAAAATAGCTTGTCTGAGAGAGTTCGATATATGGTTGTCCAAAGATCATATTGCACCATAGTGGGTGGGCCACTTCCCTTTTTTCATAATTCTATCCTTACCCATCCTTCCTCCTTACACTTCTTAACAAACCTCTGGTTGTAAGTTCAATGTCCAATGAGTTCCCCGCAATTAACTAATTAATATTCCTTGATTACGTTAAACGATAGCATTTTTGGATTTAAGTTGAAATTTTAAAAATAATTATAATAACATTAATATAAATATTAATTATAATAATAATAATAATAATAATAATAATAATAATAATAATAATTAATTCATATATATTTATTGAAAACAATATAGCTTGCAGATACTCCGAGCTTAGTGATGTTACATAGATATAATCTACAATAATCACGTGTATATATGCAGAGAAAAAGTTTACAATGAAGAATTAAATGATTTGTTAAGAGCAAACCAGAGCTTTCTATATTGTCATTAAAGTATAAGTTTTATGAATGACGAAATATGAACGTGATATTTTAAAATTAACCTTTTTGTTCTAGCACAAGAACCCATTTATTGCCACCCACCCATCTCAATCCTCTCTACCTCCCCCACCCATAACAATCCTCCCTACCCCTCTCACCCATAACAATCCTCCCTACCTCTCCCTCACAACGCCGATAACAATACTCGCTACGCCTCCCCCACCCATAACAATCCTCTCTCCTACTCCCTCACCCTGAACAAGTCCTCCCTACCTCTCTCACCCATAACAAAACTCGCTACCTCCCCCCCCAAAACAATCCCCCCTACCTTCCACCCCCCACCCAAACAATCCCCCAACCTCCCCCACCCATAACAATCCCTCCCTACCCTCTCTCTCACCCAACTCAATCCTCCCTCCACTCCCCCACTAACCATCTCAATCCTCCCTACCTCCCCCCCACTCCATAACAAAAATCCCCCTCTCCCCTACCTCCCCCACCCATAACAATCCGCCCTAACTCCCCCACCCACCTCAATCCTCCCTACCTACCCCACTCATCTCAACCCCCTACCTCCCCCACCCATCTCAATCCTCCTACCTACCCCTCACCTCTCCAATCCTCCCTACTTCCCCACCCCCATCTCAATGCCTCCACCCTACCTACCCCCACCCATCTCAATACTCCCTGTCTCCCCCACCCATCTCAATCCTCCCTACCTCCCTCACCATCTCAATCCTCCCTACCTCCCCACCATCTCAATCCTACTACCTCCCCACCATCTCATCCTCCCTACCTCCCCACCCATCTCATCCTTCCTACCTCCCCCACAATCTCAATCCTCCTACCTCCCCCACCATCTCAATCCTCCCTACCTCCCCCAACGTCTCAATCCTCCCTACCTCCCCCGCCCATCTCAATCTTCCCTACCTCTCCACCCATCTCAATCTTTCCCTACCTCCTCCACCCATCTCGAATCCTCCGTACCTCCCCCACCATCTCCAATCCTCCCTACCTCCCAACCCATCTATCCTCCTTACTTCCCCCACCAACTAAATCCCTCCCTTACCTCCCAACCCATCTCAATTTTCCCCTACCTACCCACCATCTCAATCCTCCCTACCTCCTTCACCCATTCTTAATTCTCCCTACCTCTCCCACCCTCTCAACCCCCTTACCTCCCCCACCCATCTCAATTCCTCCCGACCTCCCTCACCCATCTAATCCTCCCTACCTCCCCCACCCATCTAAATCCTCCATTCCTTCCCCACCCATCTCAACCTCCCTTACTTCCCCCACCATCTCAATCCTCAATACAACTCCCCCACCCATTCAATCACCCTACCTCCCCCACCCATCTCATATCCCTACCCCCCCACCCATCTTAATCCTCCCTATCTCCCCACCCCATCTCAATCCTCCGTACCTCCCACTACCTCTCAATCCTCCTACCTCACCCACCCATCTCAATCCTCCCTACCTCCCCACCCATTCAACCCTCCCTACCTCCCACAACCCTTCTCAATCCTCCTTATCTCCCCCACCCATCTCAATCCTCCTTCCTCCCCCACCCATCTCAATCCTCCCTACCTCCCCTCCCATCCCAATCCTCCCTACCTCCCAACCCATCTCAATCCTCCTTACTTCCCCCACCAACTAAATCCTCCCTACCTCCCCACCCATCTCAATTTCCTACCCCCACCATCTCAATCCTCCCTATCTCCTTCACACCATCTAAATCCCCACCCTAACCTCCCCCTCCCCCATCTCAATCCTCCTTACCTCCCCAACCCTCTCAATCCTCCTACCTCCCTCACCCATCTCAATCCTCCCTACCTCCCCCACCCATCTGAATCCTCCATTCCTCCCCATCCCATCTCAACCTCCCTACCATCTATCTTCCACCATCTCAATCCTCCCTACCTCCCCACCCATCTCTTTCCTCCCACACTCCCCCACCCATCTCATCCTCCCTACCTCCCCACCCATCTAATCCTCCTATCTCTCCCACCCATCTCAATCCTCCCTACCTCCCCACCATCTCAATCATCCCTACCTCAACCACCCATCTCAATCCTCCTACCTCCCTCACCCATCTCAATACCTCCCTATCCTTCCCCACCCATCTCATTCCTTCCCTACCTCCTCCACCCATCTCAATCCTCCCTTCCCCCCTCCCCCACCATCCCAGTCCTCCCTACCTCCCCTACCATCTAAATCCTCCCCTACCTCCACACCCATCTCAATCCTCCTACCTCCCCAACCATCTCAATCCTCCCTTCCTCCCTCACCCATCTCATCCTCCTTACTCCCGCACCCATCTCAATCCTCCCTACCTCCCCACCCATCTCAATCCTCCTTACTCCCCACCCAGCTCTCAATCTCCCTATCTCCCCCACCATCCCAATCCTCCCTTCCTACCCACCCATCTAAATCCTACCCTACCTCCCCACTCATCTCAATCCTCCCTACCTCCCCCACCAATCTCAATCCTACTACCTCCCCCACCATCTCAATCCTCCCTACCTTCCCCACCAATCTCAATCACTCCCTACCTCCCCCACTCATCTCAATCCTCCCTAACCTCCCCCACCATCCCAATCCACCCTATCTCCCCCACCATCCAATCCCCCTCTTCCCCCCACCCAACTAAAGCCTCCCTACCTCCCCCCCCCATCTCAATTTTCCCTACCACCCCCACCCAAATCCAATCCCCTTTCCTCCCCACCCATCTCAATCCTCCCTACCTCCCCCCCATCATCAAAACCTCCCTACCTCCCCACCCATCTCAAACCCTCCCTCCTCCCCACCCATCTTCAACCCCCCTACCCCCCACCATCTCAATCCTCCCTACCTCCCCACCCATCCAATCCTCCTTTCCTCCCCCACCATCTCAACTCCCTACCTCCCACCCATCTCAATCCTCCCTACCTCCCCCACCCATCTCAATCCTCCCTACCTCCCCACCCATCTCAATCCCCTCACCCCCACCCATCTCAATCCTCCCTACCTTCCCCAACCATCCAAAACCTTTCCCACCTCCCCCACCATCTCAATCCTCCCACCCCCCCCCACCCATCCCAATCCTCCCTACCACCCCCCACACCATCTCAATCCTTCCACCTCCCCCCACCCATCCCAAATCCCTACCTCCCCCCCTTCTCAATCCTCCCTACCTTCCCCACATCTCATCCCCCACCTCCTCACCCTAAACCCCCAATCTCCATCCTCTAACCCCCATCTCAACCTTCCCCCCCCCACCCATTTTCAATCCTCTCCTCCATCCCCACCCATCTCAATCCTCCCTACCCTTCCCTCCCCACCATCTCAATCCTCCCTAACCTCCCCCCATTCTCAATCCTTCCCTACCTCCCCCACCATCCAATCCTCCTACCCTCCCCACCCCTCTCAATTCCTTCCCCTAACCCATCCTCCATCCCATAAATCCTCCCTACTCCCCCACCATCTCAATCCTCCTAACCTCCCCACCCATCTCAATCCTCCCTACCTCCCCACCATCTCAATCCTCCCTACCTCCCCCCCCCATCTCAATCCTCCTATCCTCCCCACCCATCTCAATCCTTCCTACCTCCCACCCATCTCAACCTCCCCACCCTCCCCACCCATCTCAATCCTCCCTACCTCCCCCACCCACTCAATATTCCCTCTCCCCACCCATCTCAATCCTCCCTACCTCCCCCAACCATCTCAATCCTCCCTACCTTTCCCCACATCTCAATCCTCCCTACCTCCCCACCATCCAATCCTCCCTCCTCCCCACCAATCTCAATCCTCCCTACCTCCCCCCCAATCCAATCCTCCCTTTCCTCCCCCACCATCTCAATCCTCCCTCCTCCTTCCCCAACTTAATCCTCCCTACCTCCCCCCTCTCAATCCTCCCTACCTCCTCCCCCCATCTCAATCTTCCCCTACCTCCCCCCATCCACTCTCATCCTCCTAACTAATCCCCACCATCTCAATCCTCCCTACCTCCCCCACTATCTTTAAAAACCCCCTACCTCCCCCCCATCCCCAAACCCCCCTATCTCCCCCCCATCCCAACCTCTTTTTCCCCCCCCCCAAAATAAATCCCCCAACCCTCCCCCACCATCTCAATTTTCCCTACCACCCCCCCAATCTCAAACCCCCCCACTCCCTCACCCAAACTTAATATCCCTACCTCCCCCACCCATTAAAACCTCCTTACCCTCCCCCACCCACTCAATCCTCCCTACCCCCCCCCCCTTCCCAAAAACCCCCCTTCCTTTCCCCCCCCATCCAACCTCCCTACCTCCCCCCCCATCTTAATCCCCCTTTTCCCCCCCATCATCTCAATCCCTTCCCCACCTCCCCCCCCCCAAAATTTAATCCCCCCTACCTCCCCCCCCTTTTCAAAACCCTTTCCCCCTACCCCCCCAATTCCAAAACCCCCCTACCCCCCCCACCATCTCAATCCTCCCAAACCCTTTCCCCCAAAATCTCAATCCTCCCTATCCCCCGCCCCCCCCTCAATCTTCCCTAACCCCCACCCCCTTCAATCTTCCCTACCCTCCTCCACCCATTTCAATTTTCCCTACCTCCCCCACCAAACCCAATCCTCCCTTAAAATCCCCCACCCTCTAACCTCCCTACCTCCCCCACCAAACTCAATCCTCCCAAAATTTCCCCCCCATCTCAATCCCCCCTACCTTTTCCCCCCCCATTTTCAATCCCCCCACCTTCCCCCCAAACCCTCTCAATCCTCCCCCCCTCCCCCACCAAATTTTAATTTCCCCCCTCCTCCCCCAATCTCAATCCTCCCTTTCCTCCCCACCCTCCAATTTCCCTTCCTTTCCCCCCCAAAAACTAAAACCTCCCTAAACCCCCCTCCCCTTTTTCAATTTTTCCCTACCTCCCCAAAAATCTAAAACCTTTCCACCTCCCCACCCCCTTCAATCCCCTACCTCCCCCACCACCCCCAAACCTCCCTACTTTCCCCCCCCATCTCAATTCTCCCCACCTCCCCCCCCAACCCCAATCCTCCCAAACCCCCCCACCTCTCAATCTCCCCACCCCCCACCCAACTTATCACCCTTTCCTCCCCACCCAAATTTAATCCTCCCTACCTCCCCCACCCCTAATCCTTCCCCACCCCCCCCCACCCTCCCCAAAACCTTTCCTTTCCCCCCCCAACCCCCCTAAAACCCCCTAAATTCCCCCCCCCATCTCAATCCTCCCTTTCCTCCCCCCATCCCAAAAACCCCCCTTCCTTTCCCCCCATCTAAATTTTCCCCCGTCCCCCCACCCCTCTCAATTCCCCCCTACCTCCCCCCATATCTTAAAACTCCCTAACCCCCCCACCCATCTCAATCCTTTTCCTTAAACCCCCCCACCCCTCTCAAACCCCCCTTTCCCTCCCCCACCCCCCCAAACCCCCTTCCTTTCCCCCCAATCTCAATCCTTCCCACCTCTCCCCAACTCAATCCTTCCCCTTCCTCCCCCACCATCTCAATCCCCCCTTTCCTTTCCCAAATTTTAATCCTTCCCTTTTTCCCCCTTCTCAATTTTTCCCCCACCTCCCCCCCCATTCAAACCTTTCCCCCCCTCCCCCCCCCACCAATTTCCCCCCTACCCCCCAAAAAATTTTTAAAACCCCCCCTTCCTTTCCCCCCCATCTCAACCCCCTACCCCCCCCAACCCCTCTCAATTTCCCCCCAACCCCCCCCACCCTCTCAAAAATCCCCACCCCCCCACCTCCTTCCTTCTTTCCCCCCCACCCAAACCAAACCTCCCTTTCCCCCCCCACCCCAAATTTAAAAATCCTACCTCCCCCCCACCCCTCCAAACCCCCCTTACCCCCCCCCAAACCTTCCAAACCTCCCCTTTTCCCCACCCTTTTTCAATCCTTTTTCCCCCCCTACCCCTCTCAATCCCCCTTACCCCCCCCCCAACTCAATCCCCCTTCCCCCCAATTTCAAAACCCTCCTACCTCCCCCCCCATCCCCAAACCTTTCCCCCCTCCCCCCCCATTAAAACCCCTACCCCCCCCCACCCCCTCTTTAATTCCCCCCTACCCCCCACCCATCTAAAAACCCCCTTTTCCTCCCCCCCCCTCTCAAAACCTTTCCCACCTCCCCCCACCCCTTCAATCCCTTCCCCATCCCCCATTTTAACCCCCTTACCTCCCCCACAATTTTCATCCCCCTTAAACCCCCCCAACCATCTCCAATCCCCCTACCTCCCACCCAATGAAAACCTCCCTACCTCCCCCCCCCTCTCAATCCTCCCTATTTTTCCCCCCCATTCAATTCCCCCTTCCCTAAACTTAAATTCCCACCCCCCCTCCTCAAACTTTCCCCCCCTATCCCCCCCCTAATCCCCCCTACCTCCCCCACCCTCCCCAATCCCCCTTCTTTACCCCCCCAAACCCATTAAAACCTCCCCACCTTTCCCAACCCCTTTTCAATCCCCCTTTCCTCCCCCCCCCTAAAACTTTCCCCTTTCCCCCCACCCATCTTTAATTTTCCCTTCCTCCCCACCCCTCTCAATTCCCCCCTACCCCCCCCTCCCAAACCTAATCCCTCCCCCTTTCCCCCATCTCCCAAACCTCCCCCACCTCCCCACCATCTCAATCCTCCCAACCTCCCCCACCATTAAACCCCAAACCCCCCTAAACCTTTCCCCACACCTTCCCCAATCCTCCCTTTCCTCCCCCCATACCCCTCTCAATCCCCCTTCCCCCACCATTCAAACCCCCCTTTCCTCCCCCCCAATTTCAATCCTCCCTTTCCTCCCCCCCATCAACAATTTCCCCCCTTCCTCCCCACCCCCAAAACCCCGATCCTCCCCTTTCCCTCCCCCACCCAACTAAAACCCCCCTACCTCCCCACCCATCTCAACCCCCCTACCCCCCCCCCATCTCATTTCCCCCCTACCCCCCCAACCCCCTCAATCCTCCCTACCCCCCCCAAACCCCCAATCCTCCCTTTCCCCCCCCACCATCTCAATTCCCAAACCCCCCAAACCCCCTAATTTCCCCTTCCTCCCCCACCAATATTCCCTCCCTCCTCCCCCCCCTCAAACCTCCCCACCTCCCCCACCCTTTTCCCCAACCCCCCTCCTCCCCCCCTTTTAAAACCTCCCTACCCCCCACCCAAATTTAATCCCCCTTACCTCCCCCCCCCCAACTAAAACTCCCCATAAACCCCCATTTCAATTTTTCCCCCCTCCCCCAACCCTCCCAAACCTTTCCCTAAATCCCCCACCCATTTTCATCCTCCCCCTCCCCCCCCCATCCAATCCCCCCCTTAAACCCCCCCCCCCATCTAAAACCTTTTACCTCCCCCAACCCTCCAATCCCCTACCTTTCCCCCCCCATCTCAAACCTCCTTAAACCCCCCCCACTTTCCCCCTCCCTTCCTCCCCCACCCATCCCCAAAAACCTCCCCCTTTTTTCCCCCTTTTATTTCAATCCTTTTTACCTCCCACCCTTGAAATTCCCCCCTACCCCCCCCCACCCCCCCTTTAAACCTCCCTTTCCTTCCCCCCCCCCAATTTCCCCCCTAACCCCCCCCACCCATTTCAATCCCCCCCTAAAAACCCCCACCCAAACTCAATCCTCCCTACCTTCCCCCCCCTTTCAAATTTTCCCCAACCCCCCCAACCACTCAAACCTCCCTTTCCCCCCCCCACCCCTCAAATTTTTTAACCCCCCCCACCCCCTCAATCCCCCTTCCTCCCCCACCCATTCCCAAACCTCCCTTCCTCCCCCCCCCATTCAAAAAATCCCTACCCCCCCACCCCTTCACCTCCCAACCTTCCCCCCCCCTTTTCAAACCTCCTCCCCCCTTTTCCCCCCCCATCCCCAATCCTCCCTTTCCCCCAACCCCCCCAAACCCAACCTTCCCATTCCCCCAGCCCTTTAACCCCCCTTCCCCCCACCCAACTAATCCCCCTAATGAAAGAAAAAATTCCAAAACCAAAACCCCCCCCCTTAAATTTCCAAACCCTCCCCCCCCTTCAAATTTTAAGGCCCTCCCCCTTCCCAAAACCCCTACCCCCCCAAAATCTAACCCTCTTTGTCCCCCCCTTAGTCCCTTAAAACCCCATTTAAAACCCCCCATCCCCTAAAATTTTAACCCAACCCAAGAAACCTCCCTTAACTCCCCCCCAAACTAACCTTACCCCCCCGGGAAAAAAACTCTTAAAAACCAAACCCCAAACCCAAAAAATACCCCCACTTTTCTTTACCTCCCCCACCCATGTCAATCGTCCCTACCTCCCCCATCCACCTCAATCCTCCTTAACTCCCCCACCCACCTCAATCCTCCTTAACTCTCCCACCCACCTCAATCTCCTGCCTCCCGGACCCATGTCAATCCTCCCTACCTCCCCCACCCATCTCAAACCTCCCTACCTCCCCACCCATATCAGTCCTCTTTACCTTCCCCACCCATCTCAAACCTCCCTACCTTCCCCACCCATCTCAATCCATCCAACCTCCCCCTACCATGCGCACCAACCTGAACTCATACGATGCATGACTCACTCACTCACAACTAAGTGCTCTAGAGAATGAAAGAAATACAGAAGGCAAAAGACCCAGGAAAATAAGATTAGTCGAAGAGCCAGCAACAGCTATGCACAGATATGGAGGGAGGCCCAGCGACAGTACGAAAACAACATAGCATCGAAAGTGAAGTCTGACCCGAATCTTCTGTATAGTCACATCAGGAGGAAGACAACAGTCAAAGACCAGGCGATCAGGCTGAGGAAAAAAGGTGAAGAGCTCACAAGAAACGATCAAGAGGTATGTGAGGAGCTCAACACGAGATCTGAGGAGGTATTTACAGTGGAAACAGGAAGGGCTCTTGGAAGACGGGACAGAGGGGGACACAAACAAGGATTATACCAACACGTGTTGGATGACATACACACAACCGAGGAGAAGGTGAAGAAGCTGCTAAATAACCTTGATACCTTAAAGGCGATGGGACCGGACAACATCTCCCATGGGTCCTTAGAGAAGGAGCAGATATGCTGTGTGCCACTAACCACAATCTTCAACACATCCTTTGAAACCGGGGAAATACCTGAGGTTTGAAGACGGCAAATGTAGTTCCCATTTTTAAGAAAGGAGACAGAAACGACGCAGTAAACTATAGACCAGAGTCACTGACGTGTATAATATGCAGTCATGGAGAAGATTATCAGGAGGAGAGTGGTAGAGCACCTGGAACGACAGCCAGCACGGCTTCACGGAAGGCAAATCCTGTGTCACAAACCTACTGGAGTTTTATGATAAGGTAACATAAGTAAGACACGAGAGAGAGGGGTGGGTTGACTGCATTTTCTTGGACTCCAAGAAGGCCTTCAACACAGTTTTCCACAGGAGATTAGTACAGAAACAAGAGGATCAGGCACGCATAACTGGAAGGGCACTGTAATGGATTAGAGAATACCTGACAGGGAGGCAACAACGAGTCATGGTATGTGATGAAGTATCACAGTGGTCGCCTGTGATGAGCGGGGTCCCACAGGGGTCAGTCCTAGGGCCAGTGCTGTTCTTGGTATATGTGAATGACATGACGGAAGGAATAGACTCAGAAGTGTCCCTGATTGCAGACAATGTGAAGTTAATGAGAAGAATCAAATCAGATGAGGATCAGGCAGGACTACAAAGTGACCTGGACAGGCCTGGACACGTGGTCCAGCAACTGGCTACTCGTATTTAACCCCGACAAAGGCAAAGTAATGAAGATCGGGGAAGGGCAAATAATCCCGCAGACAGAGTATAGGAGAAAGATTTCGTGGTGAGTATAACGCCGAGCACGTCACCGGAAGCACAAATCAACCAGATAACTGCTGCAGCATGTGGGCCTGGCAAACCTGAGTATAGCGTTCCGATACCTTACTAAGGAATCGTTCAAGACACTGTACACCGTGTACGTCAGGCCCATACTGGAGTATGCAGCACCAGTTTGGAACCCACACCTGGTCAAGCACCTCAAGAAATTATAGAAAGTGCAAAGGTTTGTAACAAGGCTAGTACCAGAGCTAAGGGGAATGTCCTACGAAGAAAGGTTAAGGGAAATCGGCCTGACGACACTGGAGGACAGAAGGGTCAGGGGAGACATGATAAAGATATACAAAATACTGCAAGGAATGATAAGGTGGACAGAGACAGGATGTTCCAGAGAGAGGACATAGAAACAAGGGGTCACATTTGGAAGTTGAAGATTCAGATGAGTCAAAAGGGTGTTAGGAAGTATTACTTCAGCCATAGAGTTATCAGGAAGGGATGTAGCAAGTGATGTAGTGAAGGCAAGAACCATACATAGCTTTAAGACGAGGTATCATAAAGCTCATGGAGCAGGTAGAGAGAGGATCTAGTAGCAATCAGTGAAGAGGCTGGGCCAGGAGCTGAGTCCCGACCCCTGCAACCACAATTAGGTGAGCACAGTTAGATGAGTACATAGGACAGGCTACAAGCCTGGTCTAACAACTAGCTTCTGGAGTTTAACCCCACCAAGTGCAAAGTCATGAAGATTGGGGAAGGTCAAAGACCGTTGACAGAGTGCAGGCTAGGGGGTCAGAATGCAAACCTCACTCAAGACAAAGGATCTTGGGGTGAATATAATACCGAGCACATCTGAGGCGTACATCAACCAAATAACTGTTCCAGTATATGGGCGACTGGCAAACCTAAGAATAGCGTCTCGACACACGAGTAAGGAATGATATAAGGCTCTGTACACTGTGTACATTTGACCCATTTTGGAGTATGCAGGACCAGTATTGAACCCACACCTAGTCAATACTCCAGGAAATTGGGGAAAGTGCCAAGGTTTGCAACAAGACTAGTCCCGAAGCTAAGGGGTATGTCCTGCTAGAAGAAGTTAAGGGAAATCAACTTGACGACACTGCAGGACAGGAGGGATAAGGGGAGACATGATAGCGACATGTAAAATCCTGAGAGAATTGACATCAACAAGGGGTCATAGCTAGAAATTGAAAACTCAGATGAGTCACAGGAATGTTAGGAAGCATTTCTTCAATCATCGAGTAGTCTAGAAGTGGAATAATGCGGAGAGTGATGTAGTGGAGGCAGGATCCATACATAGCTTTAAGAAGACATACGATAAAGTTCTTTTGGCAGGTTGAGAGTGAACCTAGTAGCGTCCAGCGGAGAGCAAAGAGGCGGAGCCAGGAGCTGTAACCTTAACTCTGCAACCACAAATACGTAAGTACACACTGAGGAGAAATAAATCGGATGAGGATCTGGCTGGATTACAAAGAGACCTGAACAGGCTGGAAGCCTAGTCAAGCAACTGGCTCCTCGAATATAACCCCGCCAAATGCAAAGAAGACCGCAGGCAGAGTATAGGCTAAGTGGCCAAAGACTGCAAACCTCACTCAAGGAAATGGATCTTGAGGTGAGTATAATACCGAACACATCTCCTGAGGCCGCTCATCAACTGCATAACTGCTGCAGCATATGGGCGCCTGGCAAACCTAAGAAAAGCGTTCCGACACGTCGGTAAGGAATCGTTCAGGATTTTGTACACCGTGTACGTCAAGCCCATATTGGACTATGCAGCACCAGATTGGAACCCACACCTGGTGAGTCACGTCAAGAAATTAGAGAGAGTGCAAAAATTTGCACTGAAATGTTAGAAAATATTTCTTCAGTCACAGAGTTATCAAGAAGTGGAATAGTCTGGAGAGTGATGTAATGGAGGCAGGATCCATACATAGCTTCAAGAAGAGGTATGATAAAGCTCATGGAGCAAGGAAAGTGACCTAGTAGCGACTAGTGAAGAGGCAAGGCCAGGAGCAACCACAATTAGATGAGTATACACACACGCATACACTACCTATCACTAAAAGCCAGGTGACACCTTGATTTCATACCTGTCTTTGTGTTTTCTAACACACCAAGTTCCAAGAAAATTAGTATCCGTTATATAGGTTTACTTCTCGGAGGTATGTGAGAGCTGCTGAACGCCCACTACACTCACCTAAGGCATATACTATGTTGGTGTTATAGATTGACTTTTAGTATGACTTTCAAAAATAACATCTGGTCAGTCTTTAGAGGTTACCGTTTAGCCAGTCTTAAGAACATGAGAATAGAAAAACTCTGCAGTAGGTCTATTGGCTGAATATATTATTATTATTATTATTATTTATTATTATTATTATTATTATTATTATTATTATTATTTATTATTATTATTATTATTTCATTATTATTATTATTAATTATTATTATTATTATTATTATTATTATTATTATTATTATTATTATTATTATTATTATTATTATTATTATTATTGTAGTCTAGGAAATGTGCTAAAAACATAGGGGTCATACAGCACCTGGGGACTGGAAGACAATTATGTTTATCCGAGGAAGGGAAGGCTAACTCCTCAGATTTTTCGCCCCATTCCCTTCATATACAAGATTTTTTACACGCACGGCTATAAAGAGGACACTTGATAAGATTCTCAAGTCCAATTCCGATTATCTGGGATATAGTGCACGCGATGAACTGCGTCCTGTTAGCACAAACAGCTTGTTTGATCAGGACCTTAATTAAGCAGGATATCTGTCTGGTCCCTGGTAGCTGGTGTGGTGACCTTCGGGTAACCTTCAAGTGACCCACATTAACATAATCACTATCGGTTGCAGTAGTGTCACACAGGGTAATTAGTAAATTTTGATGTAAAGGTTTAGAAAGCCGTGAAGTTGAAGAATTAGACACTTTTGCAACATCTGGGAATCTTTACAGTGGAAAGGTTGTTCCAACAAGTGGCTTCCTCAGTTCGGAACAGAGATAAATGGTAGAAGATGAGGAGTATCGGGTAATCAGTCTCTCAGCCTTGAGTCAATATGTTCAGTCAATCAGTCTTGAAGAAAATACAACATATACGCTGAGAAGTGACTTGCATACTGCAGACAGTATATAATTATACTTCTCCATACTTTGTATGGAGAAATATTTTTAGATGTCTGGGTCAGCAGCTGCATCATCAGTCCAGTGGACTGAGTATTAGTTTCGTAATTCCTTTTTTTATGTATATGCTATGAATAGTCGATCTAATTATATACTGGAATTTCTTTTGCTTTAAATACTTTATATTTAATCAGATGCCAGATCAACCAGGTTGTGATGGATTTATGGAGCTGGGGCCACCAACAGCAGCAGCCTGGTTGACTAGCAAGCACTAGAAGAGCCTGGCCCATGGCCGGGTTCCAGGAGTAGAACAACTCTCGAAGCTCATCAAAGGTATAATCCTCTATTAAATTTACTCACTTTCCAGCCGTCTAGGGGTGTATGTTTTTTTTGCCAGTATTTCATAGTTAATTCCTTATTGTAAGAGCTTTCTCTCGGAGGACGAACTACCAAGTTGTATCGCTGAAGATACAACTTGAAAGGTGGGAGAGTGGGATGGTTGTGCAAGAGTACGACCTGCCTAGCATGGGCTGGTAGGACTACTGTAGTGACTCTCTATGATTGTGATCTGAAGAAACTGTCTGAACTTTACATTCGATTCACATTCATCCTGTGTGTGCTTACATGACGGAGTAACCCGGATCAGTGTGACACGTATCAGTATGACCAGGAAACCAGGAACAGCGTCACCCAGAACAGTGACACCCAGAACAGCGTGACCTAGAACATTGTAACCCAGAACAGTGCACTGTGACCTAGAGCAGTGTGAGATAGAACAGTGCGACCCGCAATAGTGTGACCCACAACAGTGTGACCCGGAACACTGTGACCCACAACAGCGTGACCCTGGAAAAGTGTGATCTAGAACAGTGTGACCCAAAACAATGTATCCAAGAGCAGTGTGGCCCAGAACAGTATGACCCGAACAGTGTGACCTACAACAACGTGACCCAGATGACAAATGCTTACGTTATCATGCACTGATCTGCCATCTGATTTTCTTTTGTTATATCATAGATTCGTAATGAGAAGTTACTGTTAACGCTGGCAGCCATCCCGGGGTTCACTGCTCCACGAGACGTGGTGGCACAACTTCTACACCACATGAAAAAATGAAAGTACATCGCACAGTATCGTCTTAGTTTTTGTAATTTTTAAGGTTATGACTGATTTCTACTGTATTTTACAACTAGATTTAAATAAGATATTACAAGGACCCTCAGTAGAAATAAATTTCTTTGCCTTATATTCGTTTTTTTTAGTTATTCTAGGTAATTTACACATATGTTATTAGGTACGATAATACTGGTCTGCATTTGCAATGTTTTTATTTTTTATTCATGGATGCGATCTTACATATTCTTGGGCTGCTGATTGTAAATATCTGAACCATTTTGCTCTATCACGTAAGGATTTTGAATAAAATACAAAATATTGATAATAAAAAATATGAATTTTTTATAATTGCTAATTTATTAAAATTAGGCAAGTAATCATAGAAAAATACATTCTGTTAGTTTTAAGAACATATGAATTCCAAATTAACATGAATCAAATCAAATAATTTGATTAAAAAAATATACTCTTAATGGTTAGCCAACATATTGAATCATAGGAAGGAGGAGCTAGAAGCCTGCGTTCCTTCAGTCTAGAGCCAAGTAACTGTTCACTTTCTTTTGGAAGGTTAAGGTCTCTCACCAAGTCAAT
>NC_069401.1:50066146-50188646 GCF_026875155.1 Cherax quadricarinatus | reverse complement strand
ACCTTATTACGATAGAACTAGAGAACAATTCTCCTTGAAAAGTCCCCTAGACTAACAACGCCTAGGGTTTATAAAGTTTATCGTAATAAATGGGGACCTACTGTCCGGGAGACTGAACCTTGAAATACAGACTTATAAAATATGGCTGAATTATCCGCCAGGTTTGAAGACCTTACAGTTGAACGACTGAATACGTTAAAGTTACAAACTTGTTGACAAATAGCAAAGTCTCTCGGCACTATACTTCTGTTACCCTACGGGCTATCATTCGGAATTTACTTTTCCAGAAGCCCCAGAAGAAGACTCCGGCGAGGATTTAGAAGATAATGAAAGTCTAATTTCACAATTTGACCGGCAGTCATCAGTAAATGAGATGGAAATGCCTTCAGTAGCTACTAAGGACATATCAACGAGACCTAAGACTCCAAGACCAGTTTCGTCTCAAGCTCAGACCACTTGGGAAACCCTAGACTTCACCGGTAGTACACCAGGAACAACCACATTCTCTACGTTGACGGAACCCAGAGCTCCTGTGAGGAATAATCCAGAGTTTTTCCAGTGGAACTCCATTTAAATTCCTCCAGAGATCCACTCTCCGGAATAAATCGAGAGATTAGAACGCTTCTTGATATTACAAACTACGTACATTGAAGCCCAGCGTAAGTTTAAACATGAAGAGTTTGAAAGAGAATCCATCAGACGTGATAGACAACTCGACCCAGGAAAAATTGAATCTCGTCCGACACCAAGAATCGAGACGTTCAATGTTCATCAAGCGGCCGCCATGGTTCCCAGATTCTGTGAAGAAAACCTCGACGCATTTTTTGAAGCCTTTGAAAACCACGCTCAAATTATGAAGTGGCCCAGAGAACATTGGGCGGCCCTGATACACACTACCTTGACGGGAAAAGCACAGGCTAGCACGGCGTCCTTACCCTTCGACCAGTACTCTCACTATGAGACAATAAAGAAAACTGTATTGGACGCTTACGACTTGTTGCCTGCTAGTTATCTACGGTCATTCCGGACTTTGAAGCGCAACCCACAGCAGTCCTGGGTAGAGTTTGCCCGAGGGAAACAGGCAGCATTTGAGAGATGGCTTAGGGCTTCAAATTGCAATACAGTGGAATCCCTTTCTCAATTGATTTTAAATGAAGATTTCTTCAATTATTTGACGGACGACCTACATACTTACCTTATCGGACGTTCAGACTCAACACTAATAGAAACTGCGTCGATAGCTGATCATTATGAGATAGCTCACCAGATGACGGGTAAGAGTAAACGTCAAGAGGCTTTTCGGAAAAAAATCCCAAGATAGAAGTCTTGTTAGAGGCGTATGGTGGTGCCTTAATTAAAGTACCATTGCATAAAGTGTTTTTGGAAATCCCCGACTATGTGGGTTGGATAACTGTTGGAGTATCTAGTAAAGAATTTCCCATTCAGGGTGTTGGACTGTTGATCGGAAATGATGTATACCACCAAGGTATTTGTAAAGAACCGATGGTGATAAATAGCTCTTCTGAAACCCACTATGCTTTGGAAGCATTAAACGAAGGTCCAGCATTATTTCCCTTGAACATTATTACTTGTGCAATGTCTCGCTCCGCAGATTGTGGAGAGCCATCCGAAAATAAAGACCTGGGTTTAGATTTGCTATTCAGTAAGGCAATACAAACTGGAACCTTTAAACCTAGTCAAGCCATGATTAACCCCGAGTGTTCCGCTGGAAAAGGTCTCGGATGAAATGACCTGATTCAGGCTCAAACTTTAGATCCAGACTTGAATCATTGTAGAAGTATAGCAGTTTCTGAGGAACAGGCCAATCTACTAGAAAACTGTTATTATTACAAGGATGGTATCCTCATGAAAATGGAGGAAAGTAATGGTTCCAAAGACGTGAGGAGTTTAGTAGTATTGCCAACTTCTTTCCGAGATACCACTCTTGAATTTTCTCATAATAGTCCTCTAAGTGGACATCTTGGGACAAGGAAGACTTTAGGAAAAATAGCAAAACATTTTTATTGGCCTAAGATTGGGGAAAAGGTGAAGAAATACGTTAAAGAATGTCATATTTGCCAGAAGGCAGGTAAGCCGGCTCATAAACCTTCCCCGGCCCCCTAATTCCTATTCCTGTACGAGGAGAACCTTTCTCTCGTCTAATTATTGATTGTGTGGGACATCTGCCAAAGACCCGTCAGGGAAACCAATATTTATTTACAATCATGGATACTAGTACAAGATATCCGGAAGCTATCCCTGTTAGGAAAATTACTTCTCGGGTGATTGTTCGTTCCTTATTAAAGTTCTTTTCTCAAGTGGGAATCCCCAGAGAAATTCAGTCAGACCAAGGAACGAACTTTACTTCTAAAACCTTCAGAGAAGCAATGTCCCACTTGGGTATAGAATCTTTGTTGTCCACGAGTTATCACCCTCAATCCCAAGGAGCTCTGGAACGTTTTCACCAGACTCTAAAATCTATGCTAAGAGCATACTGTGAACAGTTTTCCCAAGATTGGGATGAGGGGATACCTTTATTATTGTTTGCATTACGAAACAGTGAACAAGAGAGTACGAGCTTCACTCCGTTTGAACTCATCTACGGGCATCAGGTCCGAGGCCCATTAGCTGTATTGAAAGATACTTGGACTGGCAAAACAACATCCTAGATAAAATCATCACCAGCTCTGATGCAGGAACGTTTGTCTTATGCTAGAGACTTAGCCGCAGAAAATTTGGCGAATGCTCAAAGAAAAATGAAACTTTGGTACAACAAACGAGCAAAACCCCGTTCATTTCAACCTAAAGATTTAGTAATGGTTCAGAGGTTAGTTTCCGGCCATGCTCTCTTACCACGTTACCAAGGTCCTTATGAAGTCGTGAGTAAAGAAAACGATGTAAATTATGTAGTTAAGATACCTGGAAAAAGGAACAAAGTATTTCACATAAATCAACTGAAATCTTATCATTCCAAAACACTACCTACCACATCCATCACTACCTTATCTACAATCAGACAAAATACATCATCAGAAGGTGTCAAAAGAGCCGACGCTCACCTTAAAAATTCTGAAGCTCTACTCAATCTTGATAAACTTCTTAACAATCTGGACGATTCAAAAAGGCAAGAAATAAGTAACTTAATATTGAATTATAAAAGCTTATTTGGAGATGTGCCCAAAACTTGTACTCTAGGGTATCACGAAGTCGAGTTCCGCGATTCGCGTCCAATCAAACACCCACCTTATAGAGTGAGCCCTGCTAAACATAAGATGTTGAAGCAAGAAGTTGACTTTCTTCTCGAACATGGCCTTGTGGAACGAAGTAAGAGTCCATGGGCGTCACCTTGCCTGTTAGTTCCCAAACCAGACGGAACATTCCGCATGTGTACGGACTACTGTAAGCTTAATTCTGTCACAATACCAGACGGATACACTCTTCCTCGAATAGACGACCTGATAGATACTGTCTCCAGCTCTAAATTCGTGAGTCGACTTGATTTACTGCGAGGGTATTACCAAGTCCCCCTGGCGCCAAAGGATAGAGACAAAACAGCCTTTGCAATTAAAGATGGTTTGTTCAATTACAGAGTTATGCCCTTCGGTTTATGTAACGCGGCCTCAACCTTTCAGAGACTTATGAACGAGATAACTCGACCTTTGGAAGGAGTCGAGGCATATCTTGATGATTTGGTAGTGTTTAGCGACTCTTGGGAAGAACACCTTATTCGACTGGAAGCTTTATTCAAATCCCTAGATAGCTATAATTTCACTGTCAATCTAGCAAAGTGTGCTTTTGGACAAGCCACTATTAAATACTTGGGTTTTCAAATAGAACAAGGGAAAGTGGTACCCCTTAACCTTAAAGTAAAAGCCATTACTGAATTCCCTATTCCAAGTGATAGAAAAGGAGTGCAAAGATTTCTGAGTATGATTAGCTACTACCGAAGATTTTGCCCCAACTCTGCACAATTAGCTGCTCCTCTGACTGAATTAACTAGTCCTAGAGTAACCTTTAAATGGACCCTGGAATGTAATGAAGCTTTTGAAAAATTAAAAAGATTGCTTACGTCCTCTCCTGTATTACAAAGTCCCAATTTTCACAAACCCTTTATCTTGCATATTGATGCTAGCTGCTATGCTATAGGGGCAGTCTTGCTACAAAATTCATCAGATACTAAAGTTTTGCATCCCATTTGCTATTTTTCATCAAAGTTAAAGTCCCATCAAAGAAATTATTCAACTGTTGAAAAAGAGGCATTAGCCCTTGTAGTTTCTTTAGAGTATTTCGACGTATACCTGGGAACATCGCCTCATAAAATATCAGTATTTTCCGATCACAACCCCTTAACATTTATAAATACAATGAAATAAAAAAATGCCCTAATTCTGAGGTGGGCTCTCAGAATTCAGCCCTATTCATTCAGCATTAATCATATAAAAGGCCCGAGTAATGTTCTTGCTGACGCTCTTTCGCGTCCCTAATAAAGTTCATTCATTTGACAATTCTATTGTCTAAATTTTTACTTTAAACATTTAAACCATTCAGATTTCTGTTTATCTAATGTTTTGTCTATTTACAGTTACTGTATGTGTGGTAACATGCTGTATCGAGCTGGGATTTGGTCGAGAGACTAGGCTGGCTACTGCCTCCTTTCCCGCTACCCCGAAGGCTTATGTGCATGTATTAACGCTAACGGGATACTAGAAGTCTGGCTGCATACACGCCTCGTCTCTCGGATCCGAAGTCCCTTCGATATGATCATTCGTATGCTTCTCGATACAAAACCTTTGGAAAAAAACAAAAATTCCCAGTACTACGTACTGTCCTAAGGGAAGGGGTGTTACGCAGAGATGCAGTTATAATATATGTCTTTCATATTTGCTCATCTTTCTAATATTATTTTGCGATTACTATCGTTAAATGCTAAAACGAGAGTAATCAGCTTTATAATATTAAATATTCATTTTCACCTTTCCCATTTTTCATTATATGTATATATTTATTCTGCCGTGGAAATGGGTAACGAGCAATTTGTTTGGCCTCACTTCTACACTACTCGCCCACAAATGGCTAATATAAGCCCTGATAGGTTATCACAGCCTCCACGCCATATTGTGTACCACCACACCTCAGGTAGGCTCGCCCGCTAGTTTATCGTAATATATATATATAAGTTTTCATCTTAACCAACTAATCTCCCAATATCCGACAATATTCCACAGTCCATTTTCTTGTTTTGAATCCATCTGATGGATAAGTCAACACCTGGATGCCTTTATTTTATTAATAATGATACCAGCTATTATACATGTGTTTTATTCATCAACTCATCGGTACTGTATCCCATTACTGTATTGATGAATCCATTTAATTAGCTTAGCAAGTCTACACGCGGTAACCAAGAAGCTAGTTAGGATATCTGTGAAGATAAGCATCAATGGTTCTGGTCAGTACCTGGATAGGAGACCCTGTGGATACTAAAGATACTATAATTGCTTAACAATATTCTTCCGCGGACTGATCCCTCGACCTCTGTGACGAGAGCTGTTAGCGTAAAAACTTTACCACGGTCCAGCAAGGGCAGTTTTTTGCTGCTGGTGGAGAGCTCTTCGCAAGGAACTGGAGAAGCAAACCTAATTATCTCATATTTTTCAGGCATTGTATAACTACTCTAATACAACAAATACATTAGGGGGAACGCACTCGCCCTACTTCTCTTTCTCATTCTCTTATCGAACATAAAATGAGACAGTAACTATAGTACTACATCATCCTTTGCAGACGATACTAGTAGCTGCAGGAGAGTGGGCTCCACAGACGACACAGCGAGTTCCCAGTGGGCCACTGACAACAATATGATGTTCAATAAAGACAAATTTCTGTTACTACGAAACTGAAGTATTGCGGAAATAAAAACAAGAGCAGAGTATAAGACAAATTCAAATCACTCAATCAACCATAACCCTAATGTGAAAGACCTGGGAGTGATAATGACAGATCTCACGTTCTAGGCGCACAATTGTGTCATTATCGCATCTGCAAAAAAAAAAAAATGTTGGCTTGGAGAACTAGAATTTTCAAAAAAAGAGATACCAGGCTAATAACAATATTTCTCAAGTCATTCATTCTCCATAGGCTGGAATATTGCTGTGTACTACCAGCCCCCTTCAAGGCAGTCACATTGCAGAATTAAAAAAAATACATACCTGGAGTCTACCTGGAAGGCATTCCGGGGATTAACGCCTCCGCGGCCCGGTCCACAACCAGGCCTCCCGGTGGATCAGGGCCTGATCGACGAGGCTGTTACTGCTGGCCGCACGCAATCCAACGTACGAACCACAGCCCAGCTGATCCGGCATCGTCTTTAGGTATCTATCCAGCTCCCTCTTGAAGAGAACCAGGGGTCTTCCCGTAATACGCCATATTGCTGGTGGGAGGCTGTTGAACAGTCTTGGGCCCCCGACACTTATTGCGTTTTCTCTAAGTGTACCAGTGACGCCCCTACTTTTAACTGGAGGTATGTTGCATCCCCTGCCAAGTCTTTTGCTTTCGTATGGAGTGATTGCTGTGTGCATATTAGGGACCAGTCCCTCCAGAATCTTCCATGATATATCTCTCTCGCCTGCGCTCTAGTGAGTACAAGTCAAGTGCTTCCAGGCGCTCCCAGTAGTTAAGGTGTTTGATGGAACTTATACGTGTAGTAAAGGTTCTCTGTACATTCTCTAGCTCTGCAATTTCACCTGCCTTGAATGGGGATGTTAATGTACAGCAGTATTCCAGCCTAGAGAGAATAAGTGATTTAAAAAGGATCATCATTAGATTAGCATCTCTTGTCTTGAATGTTCTCAGTATCCATCCTATCAGTTTCCTAGCAGATGTGATAGTGACATTGTTGTGGACCTTGAAGGTGAGGTCTTCGGACATTACCACACCCAGGTCCTTCACATTACTTTTCCGCTTTATTGTGTGATTGGAGTTTGTAGTATACTCAGTCTTAGTTATTATTTCCACCAGTTTTCCATAACGGAGTAGTTGGAATTTGTCTTCTTTGAACATCATATTGGTTTATATCTTCTTGGAGCTTTGCCGTGTCCTCAATGGATGACACTCTCATGCAGATCCTAGTATCGTCTGCAAAAGATGCTACGGTGCTGTGGTTTACATCTCTGTCTATGTCTGATATGAGAATAAGGAACAAGATAGGTGAGAGTACTGTGCATTGTGGGACAGAGCTCTTCACTATGGCAGCATCTGATTTAACTCTGTTTACCTCTACTCTTTGTGTGCGATTGGTTAGAAAGTTGAAGATCCATCTGCCTACTTTGCCGGTTATCCCTTTAGCACGCATTTTGTGTGCTATTATACCATGGTCGCACTTGTCAAAGGCTTTTGCAAAGTCTGTGTATACTACATCCTCATTCTGGTTGTTTTCCAGTGCATCTAGGACCATATCACGGTGGTCAAGCAGTTGCGAAAGGCAGGAGCGACCTGCTCTGAAACCTTGTTGCCCGGGGTTGTGCAGTTTTTGGGAGTCCAGGTGGTTTGCTATCCTGCTTCTTAGAACTCTTTCAAGGATTTTTATGATGTGGGACGTTAAAACTATGGAGTGGGGCTATATCTGTTGTTTTTAATGACTCTGGAATCTCGCCTTTGTCTAAGCTCCTTCTCCATAGCATACTTAGGGCCAGTGAGAGAGGTTTCTTGCAGTTTTTAATGAACATTAACCGCTCATATAAACTCAGTCAAACACCTAAATTATTAGGAATGCCTAAAGTTTCTTGAACTATATTCCCTTGAATGTAGATCAGGAGGATAATTGATATTTTACACCTTGAGGGATTGGTCCCAAATCTGCACACAGAAATTACTACGTATGAACACAAGAGGCTTGGCAGACAATGAAAGATACCTCCGGTGAAAAACAGTGAAGTTATGAGTACACATAGAGGAAATTCAGTAAGTGTAAGAACAAGACCCCGACTCTTCAGCACCCTCCCTGCATGCATAAGAGGGATTACCAACCGGCAGTGGTGCATACGGGTATCAACAATCAGAGTGACCAGGCCAGCAACCAGGAGGCCTGCTCTGGAACCGGGCAGTGGGGGCGGTGACCTCCGCTAGTGACTACAGGTAATCTACAGGTAAGATCAACTAATGAGATATAGATTACGGCTGCATTTCCGTGTCTGCGAGCTTCATCAAGCTTACAGTAACGTTGCAATGAATGCAGAGGGCATCCAAGGGACCGGAGTGAGGTGCACGAAGAGCATAACACTGCAGAAAGCCTACTGGTCCATGTTATCATTAGCATCAGTAGCAATAAAAGTAGTAGTAGTTGTAAAGCTTTCTCAGTAGTGCCTTGTTGTCAGCTTCATAGTTTTCAGAAGTCTTCTGGTATAGTACACTTGCATTTTTCAAACTGATACCCCTCAAGGAAGGTTCCTTGATGTTGGTGAGGGGCTCTTGATTTAGGGAATTGGATCTGAGCTCCAGTTCCCCGAATTAAGCCTGAATGCCTTCCACATCCCCCCCCCCAGGCGCTGTATAATCCTCCGGGTTTAGCGCTTCCCCTTTGATTATAATAATAATAATTCAAACTGATACATTGGTATGCATAAAAGTGATCGTTCAGACGTGTTCCTGGATTGTGTACTTTTTTATGTGACGAATATCTTGTCACAGCTTCCACAAGGAACTGTGTAAACCCCCTGTGTAAACTCCTACTACTGCTGCCACCACCGCCACCACCACCACGTCCACCACCACCACGTCCACCACCACCACGTCCACCAACACCACGTCCACCACCACCACGTCCACCAACACCACGTCCACCACCACCACGACCACCACCACCACGTCCACCACCACCACGTCCACCACCACCACGTCCACCAACACCACGTCCACCACCACCACGTCCACCAACACCACGTCCACCACCACCACGACCACCACCCACCACCGTCCACCACCACCACGTCCACCACCACCACGTCCACCACCACCACGTCCACCACCACCACGTCCACCACCACCACGTCCACCACCACCACGTCCACCACCACCACGTCCACCAACACCACGTCCACCAACACCACGTCCACCACCACCACGTCCACCAACACCACGTCCACCACCACCACGTCCACCACCACCACGTCCACCAACACCACGTAAACCACCACCACGTCCACCACCACCACGTCCACCACCACCACGTCCATCACCACCACCACGTCCACCACCACCACGTCCACCACCACCACGTCCACCACCACCACGTCCACCACCACCACGTCCACCACACCACGTCCACCACCAACCACGTCCACCACCACCACGTCCACCACCACCACGTCCACCACCACCACGTCCACCAACACCACGTAAACCACCACCACGTCCACCACCACCACGTCCATCACCACCACCACGTCCACCACCACCACGTCCACCACACCACGTCCACCACCACCACGTCCACCACCACCACGTCCACCAACACCACGTCCACCACCACCACGTCCACCACCACCACGTCCACCACCACCACGTCCACCACCACCACGTCCACCAACACCACGTAAACCACCACCACGTCCACCACCACCACATCCACCACCACCACCACGTCCACCACCACCACGTCCACCAACACCACGTCCATCACCACCACCACGTCCACCACCACCACATCCACCACCACCACCACCACGTCCACCACCACCACGTCCACCACCACCACGTCCATCAACACCACGTCCACCACCACCACGTCCACCACCACCACGTCCACCACCACCACGTCCACCACCACCACGTCCACCACCACCACGTCCACCACCACCACGTCCACCAACACCACGTCCACCACCACCACGTCCACCACCACCACGTCCACCACCACCACGTCCACAACACCACGTCCACCACCACCACGTCCACCACCACCACGTCCATCACCACCACCACGTCCACCACCACCACGTCCACCAACACCACGTCCACCAACACCACGTCCACCACCACCACGTCCACCACCACGCGTCCACCACCACCACGTCCACCAACACCACGTCCACCACCACCACGTCCACCACCACCACGTCCACCACCACCACGTCCACCACCACCACGTCCACCACCACCACGTCCACCAACACCACGTAAACCACCACCACGTCCACCACCACCACATCCACCACCACCACCACGTCCACCACCACCACGTCCACCAACACCACGTCCATCACCACCACCACGTCCACCACCACCACATCCACCACCACCACCACGTCCACCACCACCACGTCCACCACCACCACGTCTACCACCACCACGTCCACCACCACCACATCCACCAATACCACGTCCACCACCACCACGTCCACCACCACCACGTCCACCAACACCACGTCCACCAACACCACGTCCGCCATAACCATCACGTTCACCTGCTACTGCTAGCAGGAACCAGTAGGCTCACTGCATCGCTTAAGTTCTTCACGCACCTCTCCATGTTCCCTTTAGATACCCTTTGGACCCTTTGGATTACCTCGATTAAGCTCTTGGAGAGCGAAACGTAGCCGTAATAAATGACTCATTAAATTCATTCTTTTTTTCTTGTATCTAATATATTGTCGATAATTTAACCACTATTTGAACATTTATTATTATTATTATTATTATTATTATTATTATTATTATTATTGACAATACTACTACTAATAATAATGCTAATTTGTTATGCATGTTATTTTGTCGCGATATTGTGTCTCGAATCTGTTATTTTTAATTGGCTTGTTTGAGGTAGATGGTAGATTCAACGAGCTGTCTTCGATACATATCGAACAGATACCTGCTATGTCTTGAATGACCAGTTTGCTAGTTACATGGCTGCCCTGATGATACTCAAGTGGTCGGGCTGGCTGACTGTACTGACCAGACTCTTAATTGCGTACGTACTTAGACGACTATCTGGTAGGCGTCAGAAGCGACCTACCTTTCGTCTTTTGTTGTTGTTGTTGCTGTTCTTCTTCTTCTTTACCAGATTCTTCTTCTTTAACAGATTCTTTACACTTCTGCGAATACGTCATCTTGTATATTCTTGTTTTGGGAAGAATTTCGGGCAAACTAATTCTAGACTTTACAAACTACTTAATACTAGTCCTAGCATGTAAACTCAGGCTTTTGCGACAGTTAAGCAAGGGATATTTTATGTACGTTGTAAATGCTTAGGAATTACTTAAAATTAAACTAAGGATACAATTTGTCTGAAGACGGATTATAATTTGTCTAACGAGGGATTATAATACAATAGTGTTTGCTCTTCCACCTTCTCTTGCTTGTTCTTCCCCATCTTTTATTAAATATTCTTTTTCGTCATCTTCTCCTTTCTCTTGGTTTTCCCCATCCTGCCGAGAGTTCTAGTATGGCTGTTGGAGTGAGTTTAGTATGCCGGAGGAATGACGGAGGGAAGAATGGTGGGAGGGAAGGTGTGGCTGGGAGGGATGGAGGAGGGAGGGAGAAGGTAGGGAGGTGGTAGGGTGGGAGGTTGGGAGGGTGGGAGGGAGGAAAGGAGGGAGGGAGGGATGCTCACCTCTCTCTCTCGTGTACGGCAGCAGCAGCATCCAATGCCGTTTTCTGTGATGCTTTCCTCCAACAAGAGGTAGACTGGGTTGTAATCAACACACGAATTACCGAGACGACTCTTATCTTGATAATTGCATTCTCTTCTCAATGAATAAAAGATTAGTTGTAAATTTGGCAGGTATGGACAGCTAATCATTCATCAGAAAACATTTGCCAGAAAATTCAATAACAAATTTTTTATTTTTTGTTTTGTGTGGAAAAGAAAAGTTAAATATATTCAGGTATACTATATCCACATTTACAGATTTGTTTTCTCGTCTGTACGTTGGTTTCAGTAAATTATGGTAAATTATGAAGATTTAACTCAGGATAACACAAAATAGTTTAAGAATATGGAAATAAGTAGCTGACTTTTTTGTGGCGGTTATCCTAGGTAATTTACACGTATGTTATTATGCAAAACTATTTTAATTATCCAAAACTGTGCACTTACTTACCTACCGAGGTGTTAATTCCAGAAAGGCGAACGTTTAGTTACAAAGATATTGTTTGTCGTGATGAGATTTAACTGCCCACAGTGTTCGGGAGTGACTAACAGGTTGTCGGGGGTAGCGGTTCTGACGTTATGTATTTGGAGTTGGGTAATATGTTCTCTGGGGTGTTAAACTGATACTAAGTTTAACTTGTGAGTAATATATCCTCTGGGATGATGATCAAGTTCTCAATGTTTAGATGATTAATATTACATTCCGTGGGGAAGCGCTAAACTCTTGAAGGTTATCTAGAACTTTGAGCATAGGAGACAATTAGGGGAGGATAAGATCTGATTCCTTGGATCATGTGTCGTTCCTTGGCATCAAGGCAGCCTTCTTGAAGGATAGCTGCGACCCCCTCCATTTCAGAAAGCCAAATGGGAGGTCTTCCAGCCCAACCTGGATCTCTGACGCACCATTACTCACTATCAGAGCAGCCTGATGGCAGGTAACTCACCAAAGCAGTCCTGTAGGCGGATGAGTCTGCAATCCTTCCCAGAAAAGACAAGTGTCATGTACAGAAGAGACTGGCGGTTCTGTAATGAGAATGTACGGGAACAAAATCGGTTAACTTTTACCGTAAACTGTACAGACTGTATCCAGCTAGACTCAAATAGGTCTTTGCTGTGAGACGCAGTGTATCACGTACATTATGTCACCAACAAACAGAATAAATGGCTTGAATGGTGCGACTCATTCGATAAGAATACTACCTTGGCCTGAAGTATAGTCCCAGCTCAAAACAGCCACCGCTCAAGGGCCACAAAAGTCTTTGATCACACTCGACCAGAAACACTTGTAGAACTATTCACCCCTGTTGGAGCATCCGTACAATTGCCACCTGTCAGAACGACATGAAGAAATCAGAACCTCATGGGAGTACGCTGTCCAGACAGACACCCGGATTATACAACAAATAAAGAAAGTCATATAACCGAGAAGTAATAATGATCCTTGTAATGATGGAATCTCTTAATCCAGTCTATCAAAAGCTGATCCACAAGGAAAAAGAACAATTATGCACTCAATGCTGTTAGAAGCAAAACCTGGAGAAGAATACTGCCAGAGACCTGAGAGAGATAGAGAGAGCTAGAAAAAAACAGATAAATAGTAGGGTTGCCAAAGTATCGGCATTGGTATTAACTGGTATCGGCGATTTTTACGGTATCGGTAACGAAAAACTGCCGATACCATCAGATATTATTAAAATATTAATATTACACGTGTGCTTAAAAATAGTAAAATTAACACTGTCTCACAATTGCAAGGTTTAGACACATACACTCTCACACATACAAGCGTGAGTTAAAAGAAGGGATCAAGAGCTGAGACACGACCTCTGCAACAACATATATAATATATATATATATATTATATATATATATATATATATATATATATATATATATATATATATATATATATATAATATATATATAATATATATATAATATAATATATTATAATATATATATATTATATATATATATAATATTATATATTATATATATTAATATATATATTATTATAATATTTTATATATATATAATATATATACAAAGAGGTAAGTACAATACACACTGCTTCAGATATGATTCCGAAAAAACTGTTGTCCTTAGAGCAGTGGCATTCCTGGATCCCACACAGCAGTGAACTTCATCGAGCTTATTCAGGAAGCTTTGCATGAATTCAACATACCAGCTTTCAAAGTGGCAATATTAACTAGGTCCGAGAGCTACACCACAGACTATAACACAATACTTAGCACTTTTCAAGATTCCTGATATAAGAAAAGCTTGTCGAATGTCACTGCTGTAGATGAGTTATGTAAAACTAGCCTAGGAAATATTGAGAATGAAGTGAATGAAACTCAGAAGAGAATTCATCAGCACAAGAACTCAGGGTGTAGCTGCTTCACAAGGAGTATGAGGCATCATCGAGTTTCAAGAAGAAAACCAAGATGATGAAACAAGGACTGAAGAACTTTACAAGTTTGATTTTGGTAAATGTTATGACGAAACTGCAGCCTGCATTCCCAACAACAGCACATCACAAACACCTACCTAGTTAAGGATTATTTTCCAAGTCACAAAAAAGCAGCACCCAAATCAAACGCACTAGTATACTTATTATCATAAGCATAAAACTAGAAATAGGCAAACATATGATACTGGTGTTATTGGCCAAAGAAATAAATCCAGTGGAATGGTGCAAATAAAATATAATAGTTCCTCCATCTCTGGCAAACCTAGCCAGTAAATATCTAAGTTCACCCCCTCTTCAGTAGACAGCGAAAGATTGGTGTCCACTAGAGCAAATATCTACTCTTCTCGTAGGAACAGATTAGCTTCCGAAAATGGAAAGATATTGATGTTCCTCAACTTCAGTTTGAGAATTTTTAATTTAGCTATTAATTTATATATGTAAACTGTTTATTTTTATTTTCTGTTATTAAAATAATGCATTTTTTCTTATTTTCAGTGTTTCTCATCGACACCATGCCTAACCCTTCTAGGGTAGGGTAGGTGCCTGAGCCCTAGCCTTTAACTCATAAGACTGTCATTCCCATTTGCCCCCTTGGGGCGGGGATGGCGGACCAGAGAGGCCTAGCTTGTGGCTAGGCCTGGGGACAGTTGGTCCCAAAGATGAGGAGGTACTTGTGCCTCCTCCCATGGGAGACTTAGGTCTCAAACACTCCCTAAAGAGGGAGCCAAGGCCGGGCCACCACTTGGAAAAGGCCCGGGCCGGGAGAATACCGGCTAATCTTTAATAATAATAAAAATAAGTGTTTCTCATTAGGGTTCAAAACTTTCAACTGTATAATGGAAAATACGTCAATTAATTCAGTTTAATAATGAAGACAAGTTACTCAAGTATTAAACTATAATTTCACATTTTCAATTTCCAGAGGTTGTAACAAAGTACATATGTTTATTTTTCAGTATTTATAATTATTTTAACGCTTTAAATTATCAGTTTATATATACGTGTTGGATGATTTAGTTTCATGTATAATATAACTGTAAATTATTCGGACTTTTATTTTCGCAACTTATTTCCGATTATGTCTTCATCATATTACTAATTATAAAGATAGATTCAGAAACTTTGTTTTCTTCGCTCTGGAAGCCTGACGAGGCTGCCAGTAATTAGTAATGAGTAATGACAGTTGCATCTCAGAGAAATTAAGTTATTTAATATTATCTTTCATGGGTATTTAACATCTATTGAGCAATAAGCATTTCATTGAACATTGCTATAATTTAAAAATTTAAAATATAAGAGTAGTATCGGTACTGATATAAAAAACTGGGTATCGGTATCGGCAACTAATCTGATATAGACCCATCCCTAATAGATAAATATATATATATAGATAGATAGGTAGATATACAGATAGATAGAGAGTGAAATAGAGAAAGAGGGAGAGATAATGTACTGTCAAGGGAAGACTAATCAGCTCAGGTACCAATAAGCTTTTCCCACAATACACCATTCAAGAATTATCGACTATTTTTTTTAAACAACTTGTTAAGTAACTATATTACATCCCGGTTAATAAAGATAAATTATATAGTTAATACTAAAATATTTGCTGCTTTATGGAATTAACATGCTAAAGGCCCGGCTTCCTTGTTAAACTGATTTAATATGAGTAATTTTTTTTTCATTTTGTGTAACTATGAAAAAGTGAATGAGTTTTGATTTTGAATTTGGTCTCTAATGTGTTTTTCTTTCATTAAGGAAGATGACTAAAAAATATGTGCCAGTAAGAGCATCAACGCCAGCATCAATACCAGCAGCAGCAATGATAGGCAATGTTTTGTCAGGTGGATCACTGCTAGGTAATGTTTTGTGTCAGGTGGATCACTGGTAGGTAATGTTTTGTGTCAGGTATATCACTGGTAGGTAATGTTTTGTGTCAGGTGGATCACTGGTAGGTAATGTTTTGTGTCAGGTGGATCACTGGTAGTTAATGTTTTGTGTCAGGTTGATCACTGGTAGTAATGATTTGTGTCAGGTGTATCACTGGTAGGTAATGTTTTGTGTCAGGTGGATCACTGGTAGGTAATGTTTTGTGTCAGGTGGATCACTGGTAGGTAATGTTTTGTGTCAGGTGTATCAGTGGTAGGTAATGTTTTGTGTCAGGTGGATCACTGGTAGTTAACGTTTTATATTAGGTGGATCACTGGTAGTTAATGTTTTGTGTCAGGTGGATCACTGGTAGGTAATGTTTTGTGTCAGGTGGATCATTGGTGGTTAATGTTTTATGTCAGGTGGATCACTGGTAGGTAACGTTTTATTAGGTGAATCATTGGTACGCAGTGTTTTGTGTCGTGTGGATCACTGCGAATTAATGTTTTGTGTCAGGTGGATCACTGGTAGGCAATGTTTTGTGTCAGGTGGATCACTGGTAGGTAATGTTTTGTGTCGTGTTGATCACTGCGAGTTGATGTTTTGTGTCAGGTGGATCACTGGTAGGTAATCTTCCGTATCAGGTGGATCACTGTCAGGTAATATTTCGTGTCAGGTGGATCACTGGTACGTAATGTTTTGTGTCAGGTGGATCTCTGGTAGTAATGTTTTGTGTCAGGTGGATCACTGGTAGGTAATGTTATGTTAGATGGATCACTGGTACGCAGTGTTTTCTGTCGGGTGGATCACTGCGAGTTAATGTCTTTTGTCAGGTGGATCACTGGTAGGCAAAGTTTTGTGTCAGGTGGATCACTGGTAGGCAATGTTTTGTGCCAGGTGGATCACTGGTAGGTAATGTTTTGTGTCGTGTTGATCACTGCGAGTTAATGTTTTGTGTCAGGTGGATCACTGGTAGGCAATGTTTTGTGTCAGGTGGATCACTGGTAGGTAATGTTCCGTATCAGGTGGATCACTGTCACGTAATATTTCGTGTCAGATGGATCACTGTTACGTAATGTTTTGTGTCAGGTGGATAACTGGTAGTTAATGTTTTGTGTCAGGTGGATCACTGGTTGGTACTGTTTTGTGTCAGGTGGATCACTGGTTGGTAACGTTTTGTCAGGTGGATCACTGGTAGTTAATGTTTTGTGTCAGGTGGATGACTGATAGGTAATGTTTTGTGTAAGGTGGATCACTGGAACGTAATGTTTTGTGTCAGGTGGATCACTGGTAAGTAATGTTTTGTGTAAGGTGGATCACTCGTAGTTATTGTTGAGTCAGGTGGATCACTTGTAGGCAATGTTTTGTGTCAGGTGGATCTCTGGTATATAATGTTTTGTGTCAGGTGGATCACTGGCCGGCAAAGTTTTGTGTAAGATATATCACTTTTAGGTAATGTTTTGTGTTTGGTGGATCACTGGTACTTAATATTTTGTGTCATTTCGATCACTTCTAGGTAATGTATTGTGTTAAGTGGATCACTGGTTGGTAATGTTTTGTGTCAGGTGGATCACTGGTAGTTAATATTTTGTGTCAGGTGGATCACTGGTTGGTAATGTTTTGTGTCAGGTGGATCACTGGGAGGTAATGTTTTGTGTTAGGTGGATCACTGATAGTTAATATTTTGTGTCAGGTGGATCCCTAGTAATTAAGACTTTGTGTCAGGTGGATCACTGGTAGTTAATTTTTTGTGTCAGGAGGATCACTGGTTGTTAATGTTTTGTGTCAGGTGGATCACAGGTTGGTAATGTTTTGCGTCAGGTGGATCACTGGTAGGCAACATTTTGGGTCAGGAGGATCACTGGTAGTTAATTTTTTGTGTCTGGTGGATCATAGGTAGGTAATATTTTGTGTCAGGTGGATCACTGGTAGGCAACATTTTGGGTCAGGAGGATCACTGGTAGTTAATTTTTTGTGTCTGGTGGATCATAGGTAGGTAATATTTTGTGTCAGGTGGATCACTGGTAGGTAATGTTTTGTGTCAGGTGGATCACTTGTAATTAATGTTTTGTGTCAGGCGGATCACTAATAGTTAATATTTTGTGTCAGGTGGATCATAGGTAGGTAATATTTTGTGTTCGGTGGATCACAGGTAGGTAATGTTTTGTGTCAGGTGGATCACTGGTAGGTAATGTTTTATGTCAGGTGGATCACTGGTAGCTAATGTTTTGTGTCAGGTGGATCACTTGTAGGTAATGTTTTGTGTCATGCGGATCACTGGTAGGTAATGTATTGTGTTAGGTGTATCACTGGTAGGTAATTATTTTGTATGAGGTGGATCTCTGGTAGTTAATGTTTTGTGTCAGGTGGATCACTGGTACGTAATGTTTTGTGTCATGCGGATCACTGGTAGGTAATATTTTGTCATGTGGATCACTGGTACGTAATGTATTGTGTTAGGTGTATCACTGGTAGGTAATTATTTTGTATGAGGTGGATCTCTGGTAGTTAATGTTTTGTGTCAGGTGGATCACTGGTACGTAATGTTTTGTGTCAGGTGGATCACTGGTAGGCAATGTTTTGTATGAGGTGGATCACTGGTAGTTAATGTTTTGTGTCAGGTTGATCACTGGTAGTTACAGTTTTGTGTCAGGTGGATCACTGGTATGCAGTGTTTTGTGTCATGTGGATCACTGGTAGGTAATGCTTTGTCAGTTGGATCACTGATGGCTAATGTTTTGTGTCGGTTGGATCACTAGTAGTTAATGTTTTGTGTCAGGTGGGTCACTGGTAGGTAATGTTTTGTGTCAGGTGGATCACTGGTAGTTAATGTTTGTCAGGTGGATCACTTGTAGGCAATGTTTTGTGTCAGGTGGATCAGCGGTACGTAATATTTTGTATCATGTGTATCACTGGCAGGTAATGTTTTGTGTGAGGTTGCTCACTGGTAGGTAATGTTTTGTGTCAGGTGGATCAGTGGTAGTTAATGTTTTTTGTCAAGTGGATTACTAGTAGTTAATGTTTTGTCTGGTGGATCACTGGTAGTTAATGTTTTGTGTCAGTGGATCACTAGTAGTTAATGTTTTGTGTCAGGTGGATCACTGGTAGGTATTGTTTTGTGTCAGGTGGATCACTGGTAGTTAATGTTGTGTCAGGTTGATCACTTGTAGGCAATATTTTAAATCACGTGGATCACTGGTGTGTTATGTTTTGTGTCAGGTGGATCACTGGCTCGTTATATTTTGTGTAAGATGGATCACTTTTAGGTAATGTTTTGTGTTTGGTTGATCACTGGTAGGTAATATTTTGAGTCAGGTGGATCACTGGTAGTTAATGTTTTGTGTCATGTCGATCACTGGTAGGTAATGTATTGTGTTAGGTGGATCACTGGTTGGTAATGTTTTTTGTCAGGTGGATCACTGATAATTAATGTTTTGTGTCAGGTGGATCACTGGTTTGTAATGTTTTGTGTCATGTGGATCACTGGGAGATAATGTTTTGTGTTAGGTGGATCACTGATAGTTAATATTTTGTGTCAGGTGGATCACTAATAATTAATAATTTGTGTCAGGTGGAACAATGGTAGTTAATGTTTTGTGTCAGGTGGATCACTGGTAGGTAATATATTGTGTTAGGTGGATCACTGGTTGGCAATGTTTTGTGTCAGGTGGATCACTGGTAGTTAATGTTTTGTGTCAGGTGGATCACTGGTTGGTAATGCTTTGTGTCAGGTGGATCACTGGTAGGTAATGTTTTGTGTCAGGTGGATCACTGATAGTTAATATTTTGTGTCAGGTGGATCACTAGTAATTAATGTTTTGTGTCAGGTGGATCACTGGTAGTTAATGTTTTGTGTCAGGTGGATCATTGGTATATAATGTTTTGTGTCAGGTGGATCACTGATAGGTAATATTTTGTGTCAGGTGGATCACTTGTAATTAATGTTTTGTGTCAGGCGGATCACTAGTAGTTAATATTTTGTGTCAGGTGGATCACTGGTAGGTAATGTTTTATGTCAGGTGGATCACTGGTAGCTAATGTTTTGTGTCAGGTGGATCACTAGTAGGTAATGTTTTGTGTCACGTGGTTCACTGGTAGGTAATATTTTGTGTCATGTGGATCACTGGTACGTAATGTTTTGTGTCAGGTGTATCACTGGTAGGTAATTATTTTGTATGAGGTGAATCACTGGTAGTTAATGTTTTGTGTCAGGGGGATCGCTTGTATGTAATGTTTTGTGTCAGGTGGATCACAGGTACGTAATGTTTTGTGTCAGGTGGATCACTGGTAGGCAATGTTTTGTATGAGGTGGATCACTGGTAGTTAATGTTTTGTGTCAGGTTGATCACTGGTAGTTATAGTTTTGTGTCAGGTGGATCACTGGTATGCAGTGTTTTGTGTCAGGTGGATCACTGGTAGGTAATGCTTTGTCAGTTGGATCTCTGGTAGTTAATGTTTTGTGTCGGTTGGATCACTAGTAGTGAATGTTTTGTGTCAGGTGGATCACTGGTACGTAATGTTTTGTATCAGGTGTATCACTGGCAGGTAATGTTTTGTGTGAGGTGGCTCACTGGTAGGTAATGTTTTGTGTCAGGTGGATCACTGTTAGTTAATGTTTTGTGTCAAGTGGATTACTGGTAGTTAATGTTTTGTCAGGTGGATCACTGGTAGTTAATGTTTTGTGTCCGTGGATCACTAGTAGTTAATGTTTTGTGTCAGGTGGATCACTGTTGGGTAATGTTTTGTGTCAGGTGAATCACTGGTAGTTAATGTTGTGTCAGGTTGATCACTTGTAGGCAATGTTTTGTGTCAGGTGGATCACTGGTATGTTATGTTTTGTGTCAGGTGGATCACTGGCTGGTAATGTTATGTGTAAGATGGATCACTTTTAGGTAATGTTTTGTGTTTGGTTGATCACTGGTAGGTAATGTTTTGAGTCAGGTGGATCACTGGTAGTTAATGTTTTGTGTCAGGTCGATCACTGGTAGGTAATGTATTGTGTTAGGTGGATCACTGGTTGCTAATGTTTTTTGTCAGGTGGATCACTGGTAATTAATGTTTTGTGTCAGGTGGATCACTGGTTGGTAATGTTTTGTGTCAGGTGGATCACTGGGAGGTAATGTTTTGTGTTAAGTGGATCACTGATAGTTAATATTTTGTGTCAGGTGGATCACTAATAATTAATAATTTGTGTCAGGTGGATCACTGGTAGTTAATGTTTTGTGTCAGGTGGATCACTGGTAGGTAATATATTGTGTTAGGTGGATCACTGGTTGGCAATGTTTTGTGTCAGGTGGATCACTGGTAGTTAATGTTTTGTGTCAGGTGGATCACTGGTTGGTAATGCTTTGTGTCAGGTGGATCACTGGTAGGTAATGTTTTGTGTTAGGTGGATCACTGATAGTTAATATTTTGTATCAGTTGGATCACTAGTAATTAATGTTTTGTGTCAGGTGGATCACTGGTAGTTAATGTTTTGTGTCAGGTGGATCACTGATAGGTAACATTTTGTGTCAGGAGGATCACTGGTAGTTAATGTTTTGTGTCAGGTGAATCATTGGTAGGTAATGTTTTGTGTTAGGTGGATCACTGGTAGGTAATGTTTTGTGTCAGGTGGATCACTGGTAGGTAATGTTTTGTGTTAGGTGGATCACTGGTAGTTAATGTTTTGTGTCAAGTGGATCACTGGTAGGTAATTTTTTTGTGTCAGTTGGATCACTGGTTGTTAATGTTTTGCGTTAGGTCAGCGCATCAAAGCTAGCTGAAAACAATTAATTTGGTATCTCATATGGATAAAAAGTTAAAATTTGTTAGTGCCAAGCCCATGATGACACTCTTCAGGTCACTTGTCCTATCTAGGCTGGAATATTGCTGCACACTAACAGCACCTTTCAAGGCAGGTGAAATTGCTGACTTAGAAAATGTACAGAGAACCTTCACGGCGCGCATAACGGAGATAAAACACCTCAATTACTGGGAGCGCTTGAGGTTCCTAAACCTGTATTCCCTGGAACGCAGGGAAGATACATGATTATATACACCTGGAAAATCCTAGAGGGACTAGTACCGAACTTGCACACGAAAATCACTCACTACGAAAGCAAAAGACTTGGCAGACGATGCAACATCCCCCCAATGAAAAGCAGGGGTGTCACTAGCACTTTAAGAGACCGTACAATAAGTGTCAGGGGCCCGAGACTGTTCAACTGCCTCCCAGCATACATAAGGGGGATTACCAACAGACCCCTGGCAGTCTTCAAGCTGGCACTGGACAAGCACCTAAAATCGGTTCCTGACCAGCCGGGCTGTCGCTCGTACGTTGGTTTGCATGCAGCCAGCAGCAACAGCCTGGTTGATCAGGCTCTGATCCACCAGGAGGCCTGGTCACAGACCTGGCCGCGGGGGCGTTGACCCCCGGAACTCTCTCCAGGTAAACTCCAGGTTAAACTATCTGCCTTCCTTTTTAACTATTAAACAAACAAAACAGACACATCACCATTGTTCTTCTACTCTGTTCTGTATGAGAGTTACACAGTTGGGACAAAGCTAACTACGTGTCCTTGTCACATTGCATCCCGCTGAATGGGGCTCATACAAGGTGTTGAAATCTCGCAGATTGAGTTGGGCGATTTTCAGTAAGGCAAAGACGATATCGTCAAATATTGCAGCAAAGGTTAGTCAGATACGAGAGCATCTAATGTTTCCTTCCAGCATAGCTGGCGTTATGATCACTTGGGAATTGCCATCTATCACAAGAGACAATCCTATACATATAAAATACCCAATTATTTTTAAAGTATTTGCACGCGCGTGCAGTCTATGGATGAAAGATATCATCTTTCATAAATATACACGTTGTATATATTAACACCAAGCGCTTATTTCTTCAGTATCTTTTTGACAAACATTTGAAGGCTACTTACTACCTGCATGTTGATTGTTCAGTAGTAGGCTAAAGGCAGCTTGTATCACAAAACAATTCCAAAAACTCCAGTTATCATTATTATTGTATTCATTGGGGAAGTGCTGAACCCGTAAGACTCGTACAGCGCATGAGATATTGGAGATAATTAGTTTTGATCCGAGGAACGGAAGGGAGCTGCTCCAAAACTTCTGATGAAGAGCATTTCACCAGCGTTCCCAATTCTTCAGAAGGAGTTCAGGTTGTGGGAGCGAGGCTGACGGACCTCTGCATTCTCTTCCATCACTCAGCTCCAGCGTACAAAATTACTCTATATTTTCCTGGAGAGATAACGAGCGAGCAGCTAAGATCCTTCATAACATTGCCTCCTGTATAAGAGTTACTCACGCGAACCTAACAATCTTAGAATACTTCTAATCAGGCAGTAACCGGACTATTGGGCACGGTAATTTGCGCGTAAGGGCCAGAGATGGTTCCGGCATCAAGAAGATTCGCACCAGCGTCAAAAGAACTCGTCTACAGATGACAAAATACCTCGTTAAAAATAATCAGGAGAGCGAGGGTATAATTATGGAGCCCTCTGCCATTACGAACACACTCGTTAAGGTCCACAAGACTCCCATAAAAACTCTAACAATACAATTGGCCAGTTAATGAAGTGCACAACGAGGGTTATACGGACTTGCGAAGTCGTCGTCCGGCCAGTGATGCCCTAGGTACTCAATATTTCTCACTAGTTGCCTATAGTATACCTTAAGACTCTCTGTCCGTCTGTCTCTCTCTTTCTCTGTCTCTCTCTCTCTCTCTCTCTCTCTCTCTCTCTATTGTGCATACTATCCTCAACGACTCTTTAACTACTAATCTCAGATCTGTCAAGGATAAAAAAGTTAAAATGTTTCTTTGACGTTCAAAGATGTGTATTTTTTTTTAATCTGAAACAAGTAGAGGAGAAAGCATCTTTCGTCCTTGTTTCATAGTGCAAACAAGTACAAAAGATAACATCCTCTGTTCTTGTTTCATAGTACAAACAAGTACAAAAGAGAACATCCTTTTTTCTTGTTTCAGATTGTAAACTTAAAATATGAGACCACTGATTGGGCGAACACTGTTTTCTTCAGACGGAGAGTTAATATGAGAGTCAGGTTTCTAGATACTCTCCAAAAGCAATTAAAACATAAAGGACTCTTGATTCAAGGCATTGGAGCTACCCTTACGTTCCTCGGGTCAAACCTGATTAACGATTCATTTTCAAGGGTGTTGTGTGGTCCTTAATAATAATAATAATAATAATAATAATAATACTAATAATAATAATAATAATAATAATAATAATAATAATCTTCATGGAGCTGTGACTTTTCTAAATGTATATATTAGCTTTGCCCTAACGTTATTTTTTGTGTGTTTTGAGTGGAACATTTGTAAACATTCCGAAAATTCACTTTTATGTAGGAAGCACAGACTTGACCTTCTGCCTTCCCTAAGTTTTTTATGAGTGTCTTTCGAAGGTTTATAAGAGGTCTTTCAAAATATCCCATGAGGGCATGCATAAAAAGTTTCGGTTCTTCTAAGGGGTTCCAAGCGGACTTTCAAAAGGTTCCATGTCTTCCAAGAAACCTTTTGAAAGTTCCTTTGACGGAAGGGGAACCAGAATTTCTTTTCTAGGGGGAGAGGCTTAGGGAGGCCTATTAGACATGTTTTTGAAACAGTATTATTATTTTTACTATTATTTGGGAGACCTTTAAAGGAATTATGGGGGCCGAAGGCCCCTAAGTCCCCTGCCCTTGGCACCGCCACTGTTCAAGGTCATCCAAGATATTACAGAAGGATCTCCAAAATATTCCACAAGGACTTCCAAAGGGTCCCAGAAAAGTCTCCTATAGGATGCAAGAATCTTCAGAAAGACATTCTGTTATAAAAAATGAAAGTCTTTCTCAAGGATCCGGGAGGTCCTACAGAAAGTTCCAGAAGGTCCTCCAGAAAGTTTCGCGTGGTCCTCCAGAAAGTTTCGCGTGGTCCTCCAGAAAGTTGCAGGTCTTCCAGAAAGTTCCAAGAGGTCCTACAGAAAGTTTCACGAAATCCTCCAGAAAGTTTTAGGAGATCCTCCAGATAGTTCCAAAAGGCCCTACAGAAAGTTCCACGAGATCCTCCAGAAAGTTCCAAGAGATCCTCTAGAAAGTTTCAAGAGGTTCTTCAGAAAGTTCCAAGAGGTTCTCCAGAAAGTTCCAGAAAATCCTACAGAAAGTTCCAGGGAATTCTTTAGAAAGTTCCAAGAGGTCCCAGAGAAATTCCAAGAGGTCCTACAGAAAGTTCCATGATATCTTCCAGAAAGTTCTACGAGGTCCTCCTGAAAGTTCCAAGAGGTTCTCCAGAAAGTTCCAGGGGGTCCTTGTTACGCAGAAAAGTGGGATTACCTGGGGGCTAATGCCTTGTCTAAGGGCAAAAGTAAGAGTTACACACATCTCAGGCAGAAACAGGCCACCCAGGGCTATCCCAGTCAAAACAGAAAGCGCTAAACCAGCATTTGTTACTTCAATGGGTTGGTTAACAGAGGGTTAGGCAAAAATTCTAGTTAGGAAAATATATATATTTATTTGTCATAACACTATGTACACACTCTAGAAAACATCTTCATATATCTCCTATCCTAAACGCCCAATTAACAGTACACAAGAAGCAGGCGGTTGGAGAGTCCAGGAAAACAAGCATTTAGCCTAGCAATGCCAGGCCTTCACTACCGACCCCATTTCTTATTTCCTCACTCATCCCACAGCACCCTGACCATGTACTCACCTAGTTGAGGTTGCAGGGGTCGAGTCCAAGCTCCTGGCCCCGCCTCTTCACTGGTCGCCACTAGGTCACTCTCCCTGAACCATGAGCTTTATCGTACCTCTGCTTAAAGCTATGTATGGATCCTGCCTCCACTACATCTCTTCCCAAGCTATTCCACTTCCTGACTACTCTGTGGCTGAAGAAATACTTGTCAGAGCCTAGGTGAGCATACAGGTAAACCATAGAAGAGCCTGTGATTTACCTGTTTTTACCTGGTTTTACCTGCTAAGCAAAAGGAGTACACAACTACAAAACTTAGGTTTTAATTCCATGCTGACCACACGTGACTGCTTCAAGCCACGCTTACCCGCTAACCAAAACACAGTTGGAAAATAAATCCCTGGCAGGATTTCCTTACATTTACAGTTTAAAGTACTTTACAGTACCCCCAAATGCACATAATGAATTATAAAATTAAGCTTTACAATTATAACATATTATGGCACCCTTCTCTAATGTATATACATTACAATGTCATGCAGAACCCTGTATAACAGTCCTCCAGAAAGTTCCAGGGTATCCTACAGCCAGTTCCAGGAGGTCTTGCAGAAAGTTCCAAGGGGTTTTGCAGAAAAGTTACAGCAGACATTCCAGGGAGTTTTACAGGTCTTTCCAACAGCGCAGCGACTCATAGCTGAGCTGGGACGGGACGGCAGAACCTTTTAGACTGGGAATTAAGAAGACAAAGATGCAGAAATAGCTTTTATTTGGACAACGTTTGGCTTTATAAGGTCATAAAGCTCTACACATAGTAAAACGCTGTCCCAGTAAGAGTCTGAGTTTGAAAAGTGTGTCTCGGTTTTCAAACGTGCCGGTGACATGTTATATTTTATTGTGACTGGAAACGAGTGAAACAACCAGATAACCAAAGAGAGTAGACAGATATGAAGACTAAGTAATCAATAGCGAAAGACCCTTCAAAAGGGGCTTTTTATCCAAGTAAGTGGAGCTACCCTCCCTTTCCTTGGATATAACCTAATTGTCCCGTTTTCTTGACCCCTGCGGGGGTCACAAGTAGTTAAGTGATTCGAGCATAATTTAAAATTATTAAAGATACTCTTAGTTACTGTGCATTAGACATTTCAAGAAAACAATGTAATGTCTCCCAAGAAGTAAAGATCACAGAGTCGAGAAGTTTATGACAATGACCACTTGTTATTACAGTGCATATATTTCATTGAAGCCTGTTAATGTTCATCTTCAAGTCTCTTGCACTCTTCCGTTCAATTTAATAGGTACCCAGCTAAGACAGCGTTTCAAAATGTACCCAATTTCTGTTTGCTTTAATATTTAGATCACAGAGAGAGAGAGAGAGAGAGAGAGGAGAGAGAGAGAGAGAGAGGGAGGGAGAAAGAGGAAAGGTTACTCTGCTGCTGATCTGTTGTTAAACCTCTCCACTAAGTGACACCAGTCACTGGATGAATCCAAAGCCAGCTGTGTGGTAGCACTGGACATTGCTGATACTTTCGACCGGGTGTGGTACCAGGGCCTCTTAGCAAACTGCAAGCTCTGGGAATTGTAGGCTGTACGCTATGTCTCCTCAGTGATTACCTTCATGGTAGATCTCTAAGGGTAGTTCTCAGTGGAACAGAATCAGCAAGACATCCTATTGGGGCAAGTGTTCCACAAGGAAACGTGCTGGGACCATTGTTATGGAATGTCTACTTCAATGACCTTCTTCATCTCATCCCAGAATCCCATGCATATACAGACGACTGTACACTGATATTCACTTATCCAAAAGAAATTCCAGCTGCTCTAAGCTACATCAGTCACCAGCTAAGAGCTATATCAGCATGGGGGAAATAGATGGCAAGTAACATTTGCACCTGAGAAAACACAAATGATGATCGTCTCTAGGCACCATGATGGTAATTCTGGTGCAGTAGTAAGGATGAATGGGAGGGTGTTGGCACCTGCAGAAGTTGATATCCTTGGGGTGAAATTTGACTCCAAACTGACCATAAAGAACCACGTTGTAAATTTTTCAAACAAGGCAGCCCGGAAGCTTACAGCACATCGCTGTATCTCGCATCTGCTTGACAGTAGGGGTTGCACAGGTACGCTCAAACCTTGAATATGTTCCACATTCTTGGTTTGCCTGCCCCCCTCTCATCTGCGACTATCTGACAGAGTAGTGAACAGAGCAAGACATCTCATCTCTCGCCTGGACCCATCCTGGATAGATCTGTCATTTCAGCAGAGCCTTCAACACAGGAGGGATGTGGGTGGCCTTACTGTTATGTATAAGGCCAATATTGTCAAAGTACCACACTTGGATCAACTTCGAGGACAGCGTGAAGCAAGCTTTTATGCCACAAGACGGGCAGAAAGCAGCAACTTTACTCTGGCTGTACCCTTCTCCAGAACATCACTTCATCTGAGATAATTTATCCCCAGAATGACTCGAGTATGGAACACATTCGTGCAGCATTATGATATCAACAAGTTAGTCAGTGGATTAAATGAAAATGCTGGCCCACAGATGGCTCCAATTTCATCCTGTTCCCTACTTGTATGTCTCATAACAATAAAAATGGTTCCAAATGAGCTGATATATTTAACAGCTCTTAGCTTGTCAATAAAGTTAGGAATCCTTAACCTAACTTTGTCAAACCCTGTGTTAAGGAGAGAGAGAGAGAGAGAGAGAGAGAGGAGAGAGAGAGAGAGAAAGAAAGAAAGAAAGAAATCAGCAAAACACAGGAGGTGCAACAAATCACAGTCCACCCTCCCAGGCACCTAGGCAGTGCTCTCGCTGTCACCGGAAGGGGCACACCGCCAACAACTGCCTGCGAGATACCAGGTGCAATTACTGCTACAAGAAAGGACATCAGGAGGACCAGTGTCGGAAGAAAAAGGAACTTGACAGACAGGACCACCTGTTTAGAGACCTGTTCTCGGAACAAACCAGCAGGATCTCTGAATTGGTGAACACTCTCACACATCACACTCTCAGCTACTCCCATCTCAGCCCAGAAGGTGGTACTGTGCCTTATACAAGACCACAGACCTACATCCCTGCAGCTGCCTCAGCGCCCTATCTTACATGCCTTACACACCCACAACCTCAAGCTGTCCACATCATGAGGAGCAAGTCTATCAGCATCCTGTCGGCCAACATTAGAGGTTTCATTACTAATGTTGGAGAGCTCACACATAGTTTTGTGAACACTCGACGTCCCGACATGATAGCTGTTGTTGAAACATTTTTGGACGACAGGATTCCAGAAAATTTTGCAAGAATTGCTGGCTACACCTCATGGATGAGAAGAGACAGACAAGGGCAAGGAGGAGGTGTTGCTCTGTGCTTCTCTAAAAGTGTTCATGCCCAGCACATTGATGTTGCCATCCCTACTCATCTTGAAATGATGTTCTTCAAGCTCTGCATGAACACAAGTACCTCTGTATTAGCATGTGCAATGTACAGACCTCAGTGGCAACATGCAGACCCCATCAACTTCCTAATGGAAAATATGGACTCCCTTCTGCTACAACACAACTGTCAACATATCATAATTGTTAGTGACCTCAACCAACACCTTATACAGAGGGACGTTGATGACCTTCTTGCAGTATTTAACATGAGAAACTTTGTTGATTTCCATACTCACATCTCTGGCTCCTCCCTTGACCCAGTAGTGAGTGATCTGGCAGAAGATATAGTCACTTGTCAACCCCTCGGCTACGTTGGATCATCTGACCACAAGGCTGTTTTTACGACACTTAAGATCCCATCAGAACGAGGTGAGGAGTCCACACGCACAACCTGGCTTTGGGAAAGAGGTAACTGGCCAGCCCTTTGCTCTGAGCTCGCCACCACCGATTGGAATGCTCTTCTCCAAGGGGATGTTGACAACTAAGTGAAAACCTTCACTGGACACATCCTTAACCTACAACAAGAACACATTCCTCACCGGCAATATGTGACGAAGCCTACAGATCAGCCTTGGTTTGGCTTTCGTTGTAGAGAGGCTGCTACTGCTAAGTACAAAGCATTGCGAAGGTATAAGAGACATCCTATCACCTATAACAAGAACTTGCACAGGCAAGCCTGTAGGCATATGAGTGACATTCAAAAGTGGGCCGTTGCCAAATGGGAGGTGGACACAAAAGGAAAGCTAGCAACAGGTAGGGTAGGCTCCAAAACCAGGTGGCCTCTGGTCAAGGACAGACAAGGTTATCTGCCTGATGAACTCATTCCACCTCTAAATCGACAGGACGGGACCACCTCTACTAGTAGCCAAGAGAAGGCGGACCTCTTTGCCGAACACTTTGCTACCAAAATGCAAGTTCCTGATCCAGCAAAGGAACTGTGTCAAAACTGTCAGTGGTGACAATAAGGCAGGAGGAGGTGCATTTTCTTCTTAAATCACTTGACCAAGAAAAGACAGTGGGCCTAGACAAGTTGAGCCCAAGATTGCTAAGAAGATGTGCAGACCAGTTAGCAGCACCTCTAACTCGCATCTTTCAGCACTGCCTAGTACAGTGTAAATGGCCCTCTCTGTGGAAAGAGGCAAATGTAGTCCCTGTTCACAAAAAGAAGAGCAGAGCAGAATTCAGCAACTACAGACCAGTGTCACTCCTGTCAATCACTGGTAAGATCCTTGAGACAATAATCTCAAGACAAATGACAGAGTTTTTTGACTACCACTCACTACTTTGTGACCGTCAATATGGCTTCAGGAAAGGTTACTCTGCTGCTGATCTGTTGTTAAACATCTCCGCTAAGTGGCACCAGTCACTGGATGAATCCAAAGTCAGCTGTGTGGTAGCACTGGACATTGCTGGTGCTTTCGACCGGGTGTGGCACCAGGGCCTCTTAGCAAAACTTCAAGCACTGAGAATTGCAGGCTGTACGCTATGTCCCCTAAGTGATTACCTTCATGGTAGATCTCTAAGGGTAGTTCTCAGTGGAACAGAATCAGCAAGACATCCTATTGGGGCAAGTGTTCCACAAGGAAACGTGCTGGGATCATTATTATGGAATGTCTACTTCAATGACCTTCATCACATCCCAGAATCCCATGCATATACAGACGACTGTACACTGACATTCACTTATCCAAAAGAAATGCCAACTGCTCTAAGCTACATCAGTCACCAGCTAAGAGCTATATCAGCATGGGGGAAATAGATGGCAAGTAACATTTGCACCTGAGAAAACGCAAATGATGATGGTCTCTAGGCACCATAATGGTAATGCTGGTGCAGTAGTAAGGATGAATGGGAGGGTGTTGGTACCTGGAGAAGAAGTTGATATCCTTGGGGTGAAATTTGACTCCAAACTGACAATGAAGAACCATGTTATAAATCTTGCAAACAAGGCAGCCAGGAAGCTTACAGCACTTCGCCGTATATCGCATCTGCTTGACAGTAGGGGTTACAAGATTCTGTACGAGGCACAGGTACGCTCACACCTTGAGTATGCTCCACTTTCATGGTTTGCCTGCCCTCCCTCTCTCATTTGCGACTGCTTGACAGAGTAGAGAACAGAGCAAGACGTCTCATCTCTCGCCTGGACCAATCCTGGATAGATCTGTCATTTCAGCAGAGCCTTCAACACAGGAGGGATGTGGGTGGCCTTACTGTTATGTATAAGGCCAATATTGTCAAAGTACCACACTTGGTTCAACTTCGAGGACAGCGTGAAACATGCTTTTATGCCACAAGACGGGCAGAAAGCAGCAACTTCACTCTGGCTGTACCCTTCTCTAGAACATCACTTCATCTGAGATAATTTATCCCCAGGATAACTCGAGTATGGAACACATTCGTACAGCATAATGATGTCAACGAGATATAGTCAGTTGATCAAATGAAAATGCTGATAAATTAGACACATGTGCAACTCCTGGGTATCTTTATTGAGGAAACGTTTCTCCACACAGTGGCTTCATCAGTCCATACCAAGGAGAATCTTGAAGAACAGGAGGAGAATGAGGTAATCAGTCCCTCAACCTTGAGTCGATGTGGTCAGTCCATCAATCTTGAATAGAATACGGCATATGGGCGGAGAAGGAGCTTATAAACCGTAGGCAGGAGAGGTGCAGCAGAGGTAGGTGGTGTCACATTTGTTCAATGTGGAAGTAGGTCGTGCCCAAGGGTTAGGCAAGCGAAGAATTCCCAAGTATTATGATCCCAAGAAGTTGCAGTGTCTGACAGGATTGTAGATGAATGGTTCAGAGAACCGACATGTTGATAAATTAGACACATGTGCAACTCCTGGGTATCTTTACTGAGGAAACGTTTCGCCACACAGTGGCTTCATCAGTCCATACCAAGGAGAATCATGTGTCTAATTTATCAACATGTCGGTTCTCTGAACCATTCATCTACAATCCTGTCAGACACTGCAACTTCTTGGGATCTTAATACTTGGGAATTCTCTGAACCATTCATCTACAAATGAAAATGCTGGCCCACAGATGGCTCCAACTTCATCCTGTTCCCTACTTGTATGTCTCATAACAATAAAAATGCTTTCAAATGAGCTTGCAATAAAGTTAGGAATCCTTAACCTGTAAATAGCTTGTCAATAAAGCTACGGATCCTTAACCTTGTCAAACCCTGTGTAAAGAGAGAGAGAGAGAGAGAGAGAGAGAGAGAGAGAGAGAGGAGAGAGAGAGAGAGAGAGAGAGAGAGAGAGAGAGAGAGAGAGAGAGAGAGAGAGAGACTGTGATTACATATCCAGCCAGCCGGTGAAACAGCTAAACAACCAATTATTAATACAACCTTTCTCCTCCTGGCGAAAGAGCCAGTCATCTAGTGTACCAGCCAGAGGTAGTCAGTCTATGAAACAACCAACCAGCCGTGCAAAATAGGAAACAGGCAGATAGGCAGTGCAGCGGCCAACCACCTGGCGAAATAGACAGAATTTTACAATGAGAAGATGAGGTGCCACAGAATCCCTCCCTGCTGAGCTCACCGGTCTCTGCCTTTTCTGCATAATTGTTTTGGCACCAGCAATGTAACGCTCTCAGAACAGCTGACTTGTTGCCTTTGAAGACAATGACACCCTAGGCAACACGATACACCTTTCTCCGGTCTAGCTACGTGCGATTACTCATGACCTATACTATAACTATTGTCTTTACGTACATTTACGTTACATCGAAAATAATAGCCATTAAAAATATGTCAATGAGCTCAAGAAGTGGTGGAGGTTTGATGCTCTGACTGCTAAACGCGCGATTGACAAATAACCAGCATAAACTCTTCGTCCGTAGCCGGTAGAAGCGATTTCCGCTTGTTTTCCTCTCTCTCTCTCTCTCTCTCTCTCTCTCTCTCTCTCTCTCTCTCTCTCTCTCTCTCTCTCTCTTCTCTCTCTCTCTCTCTCTCTCTCTCTCTCTTTCTGTTATCGTTATCTGAGATTCTGCAGCATCCTATGGTGGTGGTGGTGTTTAATTCGTAAGTAAACAGTACAAGGGTCTCCTGGAAGAGGTCTGTCAGATTGATAAACACCCACATAACAACGTGGATAAGCACCCACATAACAACGTGGATAAGCACCCACATAACAACGTGGATAAGCACCCACATAACAATGTGGATAAGCACCCACATAACAACGTGGATAAGCACCCACATAACAACGTGGATAAGCACCCACATAACAACGTGGATAAGCACCCACATAACAACGTGGATAAGCACCCACATAACAAAGTGGATAAGCACCCACATAACAACGTGGATAACCACCCACATAACGTGGATAAGCACCCAAATAACAACGTCCTAAGAGTTCTCGCTTCCCGTCTGTTCCGATGTTTGTATTCTAATTATCTCTAGCTGAACCTTTTAAGTGAAACTGGAAACAGAAAACACAGGCCTTATTTTTTTTTCTTTTACATGAACAAAAAAAAAATTACAAAAATAATTTAGACGATTTAGGTTCTTGAAAACCTTCTTTTCATATGCTCTCATTAATTTCTACGATGAGTCTCGTTGTACTGCGAGTTATTGAGAAAATATAAATGAATATGTCAGCAGCAAAACCAACACTTAGCACAAGATATATACTCAGAGAGTTGTATATCTTTCAGAATACATATGCTAAGAGTTTATTTTGATTTCTAACTTACGGAATAAAGCATTCTTGCCTGGTGGTGAAAGTGTTATCGTGCAGCCTTAATGATCCTGGTGTAGTCAATAGGCTTGAATTCAGCGCCATTAACAAACCAACCAATTTATAATACTAATTAGACACTGCCTTCTGTTCTTGCAAAAGTGGGCGTATAATGTAATATAGTGTAGTATATATAACAATATTTAGGGCTGACTTATAATAATGTTTTGTGCACTGGGATTATTACGGTGAATCGCTAAATAGCAACAGCTCGAATGTAACTAATTCACTGAGCGAGCAGTACACGAAAGCGTGGCAACTCAGTTATAAAACTATCAGACCAGTGGCAACCAGACTGCTATGGTTTCGAAATTCTACCAGTTTCGTGAATTATCTTGGCGTTTGTATCTGTAAAGGTAATGTCGATCACCCAGTACGCTATTCGGGTAACTTTTATAGTTACTTGACTTCATACTTTCATAATTACAGTATTATATGAATTTTCTATTTGGTTTTGAAAAAAGATAATACAATTAATAATACTTGCTTAGCATACAAGAAGCCTGGTGTAAATTATTTGTATAAAAATACATAAAGTTAACAAGAGATTCCTCCAGATTAGACAGACAGAAGGATTTATCTCTCTACCCACACTCAGAAAACAAACATTATTACAAAAGAGATTTTTTAGTGCCTCGCACCAGGAACATATTTTTCGATCTACCATGTTTCTACTTCTGTGCAGTTTACTACTGGAAGGAACAGGCATGAAAGGAAATGAAGAGATTGGAGAAACAATTTTCTGCTGCGATAATTGTGAGCCGATAGAAAGACGAGAGGTTATGTGTCACTTGCTCTTCCTTACGGTTTGAAGAGTAGAATTCATGCTAGCTACAACGAATTAGATAGTGTTTGTTACCATCACTGACTATGAAGTAGGGTGAAATTTTTGTGCATGGGAATACTAGAAGCAAAATTCATGCAATCGTTGAAAGTTAGCTTATTATCTGCAGTCTACGACACACAGTAGGCGTGAACAACATTATACAAATTATAGCTCCTGCTAACCAACTATAGTTTCTTCAGCATTATTTCTTGACTATCTTAATGTTCCCATGCTTGCATTTGTTATCACTACTGTGTCTATCATTCGTGAAAAATCCTCTATGTTGATATAATCAATTTTCTCTCCATCATGTCTAGCCCGTATTATTGTATGTGTTATCTCGCCAATAGAGAGAGATTGTACTTTACCACTTGTCTTATTCGGCATGTTTTTAGTGTCTCCAGCATATTTCATGCTATTACTACCATGTCTTCAGTACTATGTGTTTATACACATGCTCATGAGTAGTTGACCATTTCTTTGCTCATGGTCTATATACCGAGTTTTCTTATACCTTGTTCTTCTACTCCTGTTCTTATATTTCATGTTGCTTATATCTCCATGTCTTTTATCATCAGCATGAGTTGGCTTGAACATGTTTTTACTATTCCAGTTCTATACTCAATTGTTCTTAATCCATGTTTTACTATTCATGTTCTTAATCCAGTTTTAATCCATGTCTCAGTTAACTCAATTACTCATGTATCTCCATGTTCTTTATTTCTGTCTTATATTCCATTTTTCTATCTTCCATGTTCATTATATCTCCATGTGTCTATATCTCCATTTCTTAATCCTCCTTGTTCTATTTTCCATGTTCTTATTTCCATGTTTTTATATCTCGCATGTTTTTATTATATCCATGTCTTATATCTCCTTGTTCTTATATCTCCATGTTCTTATATCTCCATGTTCTTATATCTCCATGTTCTTATATCTCCATGTTCTTATATCTCCATGTTCTTATATCTCCATGTTCTTATATCTCCATGTTCTTATATCTCTCACTGTTCTTATATTCCATGTTCTTATATCTCCATGTTCTTATATCTCCATGTTCTTATATCTCCATGTTCTTATATTTCCATGTTCTTATATTCTGTTTATATTCCATGTTCTTATATTTCCATGTTCTTATATCTCCATGTTCTTATATCTCCATGTTCTTATATCTCCATGTTCTTATATCTCCATGTTCTTATATCTCCATGTTCTTATATCTCCTTGTTCTTATATCTCCATGTTCTTATATTTCCATGTTCTTATATCTCCATGTTCTTATATTTCCATGTTCTTATATTTCCATGTTCTTATATTTCCATGTTCTTATATCTCCATGTTCTTATTCCTTCATGTGCTAATAACTTCATATGTTTATTCCTTCAGGCGCTTTTTCCTACATGTGTTATATCTTCATGTGTTTATATTTTTATGCGTTCATCCAACCATTTGCTTAAGTGATAAATGGCTTTGCTTATGTCATCATGTGTTTAAATTTTGTTGAGAACTCGCCATGTTTAGGTGAATAAAAAAGAAACATTCATTTATACTACGCACAAGGTTGAGCTGAATGGTGGGCGGCTTTCGTTAATTAGTAACAGTGCCGCTTTAATCTGCATTGTGTACAAAGACAAAACTAATGTCGGTCTGTCCGAGCTCCTTAGACCGACTTAAAAATGTTTCCGACTCCGTGGCACGAAACAAGTATTTTGTTCCCATATAACAAAAGATCTTTGATAACGGATAATGTGTTTCTATGGTTTATAAAGGGATTAGAACAATTTTAAACGTCACTTTTTATAATCTGATACTTAGATTTTGATCCTTTGACTAAGAACAGCGTAAGGAGAAATTTATCCGTCTTTCCTGATAAACGAAATACGAGAAAGGGAAGTGCTATGCTATGAAGGGAAGTGGTACGCTAGAAAGGGAAGTACTAAGCTAGGAAGAGAAGTGCTCTACTAGGAAAGGAAGTGCCACTCTAGAAAGGAAAGTGCCACTCTAGAAAGGAAAGTGCTACGTTAGAAAGGTAAGGGCAACAGCTGTGTATACATGCAAATTAAAAATTTTGGGCTCTGTAATGGCCTATGTGACGTAAATCTCAGTAATGATGTAATAAAAACCCAATAAGCTACGAGGCACTCCACACGAATCCATGCACACCAGTCACTGATGGCTGCCTGAACAAACTCATTTTCATTCAGCATTTACACACCTAATTTCCGATGAATATTTGCCCAGCGGGAGGGAGCTAAATAAATAATTTGCATGAGGTCGTTAAATGTCGCTTAATTGTTTGCGCTAAGCCACTACGACTACTATTTCGCTGCCGAACCGCTATTACTGCCCGTCCCGGGGAATTTAAGACTTTGACTCTGAGAATCTGGAGTTACGAGACGTCTTAAGGTGCCCGTATTTTCTCCCGCCAAGGAGTTATTAGCAATTAGAAGAATTACCGAGATCGACCAAGTCGTTAAGATGTTTCGGGAGGCGAATGGGAGGGATAGAAGTGAGAAGAAAGGGAAGGGGTGAAAAAACGAAGAAAAGATAGAGAAGACAACGTGCTGGTGTTACGTCTATCAGATAGACAGCGTTTCACCCACAGAGTGGGCTTTATAAAAAGATGTCATTTGATAATTAAACAATTTTAGTGGGAATTAAAGTTGTACCATGAGGAGCCGAGTAACCATTCATGAGTAGCAGCAAATACTTAATGGAAGGCAATATCATTTTCTTTTTTTTTCGGGGGGTGGGGGGGACCAACAAAATTCCCGGAACTTAAATCACATAGAAAAAAAAGTAATAGATAAAGTATCGCAGATGGACAAGAAGCAGTGCGAACTGGAGGAACCAGAGAGGTTAAGAAGGTTGATGATCCCTCCTGAGAGGTTGATGAACTTCTTGAAGGTGATTGATGATGATGATCTCTGCTGAGAGGTTGATGAATGTCTTGAAGGTGATTGATGATGATGATGATCCCTGCTGAGAGGTTGATGAATGTCTTGAAGGTGATTGATGATGATGATCCCTGCTGAGAGGTTGATGAATGTCTTGAAGGTGATTAATGATTCCTCCTCCTCCTGAGAGGTTGATGAACTTCTTGAAGGTGGTTGATGATCCCTCCTGAGAGGTTGATGAACTTCTTGAAGGTGATTGATGATCCCTCCTGAGAGGTTGATGAACTTCTTGAAGGTGATTGATGATCCCTCCTGAGAGGTCGATGAACTTCTTGAAGGTGATTGATGATCCCTCCTGAGAGGTTGGTGAACTTCTTGAAGGTGGTTGATGATCCCTCCTGAGAGGATGATGAACTTCTTGAAGGTGATTGATGATCCCTCCTGAGAGGTTGATGAACTTCTTGAAGGTGATTGATGATCCCTCCTGAGAGGTTGATGAACTTCTTGAAGGTGGTTGATGATCCCTCCTGAGAGGTTGATGAGCTTCTTGAAGGTGATTGATGATCCCTCCTGAGAGGTTGATGAGCTTCTTGAAGGTGATTGATGATCCCTCCTGAGAGTTGATGAACCTTGTGAAAGAATCAAAGATTCTGCTTTAAGCATTTCACAGTTTAAATAACTGTAAATATGGAGGAAGAATGTCTTGATGCTGGTGAAGAGCTTTTGATCCATGGAATTGGAACTAACCTCCCGTTCCTCTGACCTTCCCATTTTCCAGGTGCTTTATGACTCAGAGAGGTTGAACGCTATTCCCATGAATACAGCAATAATGATAATGATAATAACAATAATAATAATAATAATAATAATAATAATAATAAAAATAATAATAATAACAATAATTTTGCAAATATGGTTTGATGCACACAATACTGCTGATATTTCTTGTCCTTACGTTTAATTTGTTCGTTCAAAATGACACTGAATACTGACCATAATTTTCATTCCACTGAACATGTAGACAGCATAAAGAATATAGGAAGAGATATCACCACAAGAGAGAAGGAACACTTTTCAACGAGGTCTTTAGTGTTTACGTTATCATTAATTTCTAAAGCTTAATAAATTCTTATATATATATATATATATATATATATATATATATATATATATATATATATATATATTATATATATATATATATATATGGTAGTAGGTTGGTAGACGGCAACCACCCAGGGAGGTACTACCGTCCTGCCAAGTGACTGTAAAACGTAAGCCTGTTATTGTTTTACATGATGGTTGGACTGCTGGTGTCTTTTGTCTGTCTCATTAATATGCAACATTACAGGTACGTCTTGCTACTTCTACTTACACTTAGGTCACACTACACATACATGTACATGTTTATTTATACACACTCATCTGAGTTTTCTTTGATTTTATCTTAATAGTTCTTGGTCTTATTACTTTTCCTTTTATATCCATGGAGAAGTGGAATAAGAATCTTTCCTCCCTAAGCCATGCGTGTTGTAAAAGTCAACTAAAATGCCGGGAACAATGGGCTAGTAACCCCTTTTCCTGTAATAATTACTAAAAAGAATAAGAAGAAGGAAATTGTCAAAGTGGGATGTCTGAATGTGCGTGGATGTTGTGTGAATGATAAGAAAGAGATGATTGTGGATGTTATGAATGAGAAGAAGCTGGATGTCCTGGCTTTAAGTGAAACAAAGCTGAAAGGGGTGGGAGAGTTTCAGTGGAGAGGAATAAATGGGATTAGGTCAGGGGCTTCAAACAGAGTTAGAGCTAAAGAAGGAGCAGCAATAATGTTGAAGGATAAGCTATGACAGGAAAAGAGGGATTATAAATGCATTAATTCAAGAATTATGTGGAGTAAAATAAAGGTTGGATGTGTAAAGTGGGTTACAGTAAGCTTATATGCACCTGGAGAAGAGAGAAGTGTAGATGAGAGAGAGAGAGATTTTGGGAAATGTTGAGTGAATGCGTGGGGAGTTTTGAACCAAGTGTGAGAGTACTTGTGGTTGGGGATTTCAATGCTAAAGTGAGGAAAAATGTTGTGGAGGGAGTAGTAGGTAAATTTGGGGTGCCAGGGGTAAATGAAAATTGGGAGCCTTTAATTGAGTTATGTGTAGAAAGAGGTTTGGTAATAAGTAATACATATTTTATGAAAAAAAGGATAAATAAATATACAAGGTATGATACAGCACGTAATGAAAGTAGTTTGTTAGATTATGTATTGGTGGATAAAAGGTTGGTGGGTAGGCTCCAGGATGTACACGTTTATAGAGGGGCAACTGATATATCGGATTATTATTTAGTTGTAGCTACAGTTAGAGTAAGAGGTAGATGGGACAAGAGGAAAATGGCAACAACAAGTAAGAGGGAGATGAAAGTGTATAAGCTAAAGGAGGAGGAAGTTCGGGTGAGATATAAGCGACTATTGGCAGAAAGGTGGGCTGGTGCAGGTATGAGTAATAGGGGGATTGTAGAGGGTTGGAATAGTTTTAAAAATGCAGTGTTAGAATGTGGGGCAGAAGTTTGTGGCTATAGGAGGGTGGGTGCAGAAGGAAAGAGGAGTGATTGGTGGAATGATGAAGTAAAGGTGTGATAAAAGAGAAAAAGGTAGCTTATGAGAGGTTTTTACAAAGCAGAAGTGTTATAAGAAGAGTAGAGTATATGGAGAGTAAAAGAAAGGTGAAGAGAGTGGTGAGAGAGTGCAAAAATAGAGCAGATGATAGAGTGGGAGAGGCACTGTCAAGAAATTTTAACGAAAATAAGAAAAAAATTGGAGTGAGTTAAACAAGTTAAGAAATACTAGGGAATGAATGGATTTGTCAGTTAAAAACAGAGTAGCGGAGTTAGTAGATGGGGAGATGGAGGTATTAGGTAGATGGCGAGAATATTTTGAGGAACATTTAAATGTCGACAACCCACTGGCCAGGGAGGTATACCATCTTTTAGGAGTGAAGAAGAGCAGGATGTGAGTGTGGGGAAGGTACGTAAGGCATTACGTAGAATGAAAGGGGGTAAAGCAGCTGGAACTGACGGGATCATTACAGAAATGTTAAAGCAGGGGAGGATATAGTGTAGGAGTGGTTAGTATTTTTATTTAATAAATGTATGAAAGAGGGGACGGTACCTAGGGATTGGTGGAGAGCATGTATAGTCCCTTTATATAAAGGGAAGAGTGACAAAAGAGATTGTAAAAATTATAGAGGAATAAGTTTACTGAGTATACCAGGAAAAGTGTACGGTAGGGTTATTATTGTCAGAATTAGAGGTAAGACAGAATGTAGGATTGCGGATGAGCAAGGAGGTTTCAGAGTGGGTAAGGGATGTGTCGATCAAGTGTTTACATTGAAGCATACATGTGAACAGTATTTAGATAAAGGAAGGGAAGTTTGTATTGCATTTATGGATTTAGAAAAGGCATATGATAGAGAGGATAGGGGAACAATGTGGCAAATGTTGCAAGTATATGGAATAGGTGGTAAGTTACTAAATGCTGTAAAGAGCTTTTATGAGGATAGTGAGGCTCAAGTTAGGGTGTGTAGAAGAGAGGGAGACTGCTTCCAGGTAAAAGTAAGTCTTAGACAGGGATGTGTAATGTCACCATGGTTGTTTAATATATTTATAGATGGGGTTGTAAAGGAAGTAAATGCTAGGGTGTTCGGGAGAGGGGTGGGATTAAATTATGGGGAATCAAATACAAAATGGGAATTGATACAGTTACTTTTTGCTGATGATACTGTGCTTATGGGAGATTCTAAAGTAAAATTGCAAAGGTTATTGGATGAGTTTGAGAGTGTGTGTAAAGGTAGAAAGTTGAAAGTAAGGTGATGAGGGTATCAAATGAATTAGATAAAGAAAAATTGGATGTCAAATTTGGGAGGAGGAGTATGAAAGAAGTGAATGTTTTCAGATATTTGGGAGTTGACGTGTCAGCGGATGGTTTTATGAAGGATGAGGTTAATCATAGAACTGATGAAGGAAAAAAGGCGAGTGGTGCATTGAAGTATATGTGGAGACAAAAAACGTTATCTATGGAAGCAACGAAGGGAATGAATGAAAGTATAGTAGTACCAACACTCTTATATGGGCGTGAAGCTTGGGTTGTAAATGCTGCAGCGAGAAGGCGGTTGGAGGCAGTGGAGATGTCCTGTCTACGGGCAATGTGTGGTGTAAATATTATGCAGAAAATTCGGAGTGTGGAAATTAGGAAAAGGTGTGGAGTTAATAAAAGTATTAGTCAGAGGGCTGAAAAGGGGTTGTTGAGGTAGTTTGGTCATTTAGAAAGAATGAATCAAAGTAGAATGACATGGAGAGCGTATAAATCTGTAGGGGAAGGAAGGCAGGGAAGGGGTCGTTCTCGAAAAGGTTGGAGGTAGGGGGTAAAGGAGGTTTTGCTGGCGAGGGGCTTGGACTTCAGCAAGCGTGCGTGAGCGTGTTAGATAGGAGTGAATGGAGACGAATGGTATCTGGGACCTGACGAGCTGTTGGAGTGTGAGCAGGGTAATATTTAGTGAAGGGATTCAGAGAAATCGGTTATTTTTATATAGCCGGATTGAGTCCTGGAATTGGGAAGTACAATGCCTGCACTTTAAAGGAGGGTTTTGGGATATTGGCAGTTTGGAGGGATATGTTGTATATCTTGATATATGTTTCTAAACTGTTGTATCTGAGCACCTCTGCAAGAACAGTGATTATGTGTGAATGAGGTGAAAGTGTTGAATGATGATGAAAGTATTTTCTTTTTGGGGATTTTCTTTCTTTTTTGTTCACTCTGCCTCGGTGGGAGACGACCAACTTTTATATATATATATATATATATATATATATATTATTATATATATATATATATATATATTATATATATATATATATATATATATATATATATATATATATATATATATATATATTATCTCAGTCCACAGCTGGATATTCAAACCTGCACATTCTACATCAACGTACGTAATACTTTATCCACGCAGCCAGAAACCAGAATAATTATGTATGGGCGTCTAGCCGAAGCTAAACGGTCACTTCAGTACCCCTGAGCACACGACTTGTGCAAAGTTATTTCATCAGATCCTGCTATGATTGTTAAATGTGTTTCGAGACGGGACTAAAAAAGTGAATGCTAGAGTATTTTATAGAGAGGTGTGATAATGTGATTTCTCACATTATCAAGAAACTATATATACGTACATACATATGCTAGTGATTGGCGATCAAGTGTCCTAAGCATTTAAATAAACGCATACATTATTCACCGCTGTATCCGAGAGGATCCCAAACGCATTATTTATTATTGTGCTGGAGTTTCACCATGGTGTCTATTGACTGCAAGGTGAAGATGGGCGGCAGGTGACAATACTTCTCGCAGCACCAGAATTGAACACTCATCACCGAGGTACGATATGGAGATAATTGAATGAGACACATAAACGTAAAAAAATAGGGATATATGAGGCAGAGAGAAAGGATTAATAGATACAAAAAATGGAGGAGGAAGAAAATATTTTACTAAAAAAAAAAATTCATTAATTCTCAAATGGAAGATCTAATTACGCATTAGTGGTGGTGATTTACTTTCTTATAATGGCCACTAAGACTTGGACAGCTGCCCAAGCAAGTTGTACGAGGCCACCACGGACGGCACTGTTGCTGGTATACGGGGCCACCACGGACGGAACTGTTGCTAGTATACGGGCCCACCACGGACGGAACTGTTGCTGGTATACGGACCCACCACGGACGGCACTGCTGCTGGTATACGGGGCCACCACGGACGGCACTGTTGCAGGTGTATGTTGCCAGCACCAGAGACTGGTAGATAACCTCACACACAGATGGAGTGATGACCCAAGCAATGAAATAAACACGGCATCATAAGTACAGGAATGATTGAACTAGTAAATATTTCTAACACACTATTGAACTAGTTCCGGAGGACGTTTGTTGCAAGTACAAGCAACTTATGAACATCAATTATTCACATAACCTCCAGATGACTTAATGCCGAGCACAGTTAAGAAGTGACATATACGTCGCAGGTTTTTATTAAGGCAACGTATCTTTCTGTGTAGAAACTCACAAAGGTCATCAGGAAGCGAACGTTTGCTGCAATAGACGCTTGTTCTGAAATGTATATTTTTCTTCACTTATTCACACAAATAAAGGGATACAGCTGATATATGGGGATGTATTACCGTAGTTTCACATCAAGTACATTATTATTATTATATCAAGGGGGAAGCACTAAACCCGGAGGATTAAACAGCGCCTGGGGAGGGGGGGGGGTGGAAGGCATTCAGGCTTAATTCGGGGAACTGGAGCACAGATTCAATTCCCTAAATCAAGAGCCCCTCACCAACATCAAGGAACCTTCCTTGAGGGGCACATCAAATACAGCTCAGAGAATGACATCAAATACAGCTCAGAGAATGACATCAAATACAGCTCAGAGAATGACATCAAATACAGCTCAGAGAATGAAGGCAACGGTCGACATTCTCACACTATATAATACATTAATTGATGTTTTAAATTTCCACAACAGTTGTATTAAGCCCAATAATATTATAGGTATTCTATAATGCTGCTTTATCAACAAGACCAAATATAATTGTTCACTGTTGTTGGTCCGCATTTTTGTCTAACTTAGTCACATATATGTGCAGTCTTTATTTAAATAAATATTAATACTGTAATATGATTATTATATTTATACGATAAGCCCGTGAAAGTTTGACGAATGTCATGCTTGGGTGACATTTTCAGTGTTCCAAGCAATAACCTTAGATAACCCTTTTAATTCATGTGCAAATCCCGCTTAAATTCAAACCCCTTTCACTCATGTATTTGTCAAAGCAATTTTTTAACAATACTCAAGATTGCGCTTTAATGACGCTACTCGGGAGTTCGTTTCACTCATCCACAACTCTATTACTAGTCAATTGCTTTCCCTATATCTTTGCTGAACCTAAATATTTATTTACTGTAAGAGTATCTTAGATGGATCTAATAACATTACAGAATGTAAAAAAAGTAAAATAAAATGACCTTATCTGCAGTAATTGCAAGCGTTCCGCTGTCGTCCAGCGGGCTGTAGACTTTTGATTAATATCTTGATTACAGGTTTTGTCGCTGCAGCAGTGACGAGTGCCGCAAGATACTGTTGAGGGGGGGGAGAAGATACCATTCCCTGACTGCATCTTTAAACGTGCTGGCGCCTTCTTAAAGCTTTATATCACGTAAAGAAAACATCAGGGGAATTTTTTTTTTTTTTTTTTTTGGGGGGGGGGCACGTTTCCACACTTGGGCAGGCAGGGTGTATACACCTAGTAGTGAGTTTCTATTAACCGTAGATTATACTTCGAGTTGTGTTTCAGAGATATAGTAGTAGACACCGAGAGGTGTATATCGTATTTCAGAGGCATTGTATATGTACCGAGAAGTGTGTATGACTGATACATGATATATATATACCAATAGATGTGTATCTCTAAGACAAGTATATAGCTTAAAGACAGTGTATATACTGTACACCTAGTGTATATCTCACAGACAGGATACATACACCGAGAGATGTGTATCTCCAATACGTGTGTATCGCCAATGTGTATCGCCTTACTGAGCCGCGTATAATCGATAGACCATGAATGCGAACCAACTAATAATTTTATATCATTAACACATAGGATTGCTGGCCACACTAGTATGCAAATGACTAAGGTTGTACTCCTCTCTTAGCGAAGCCTAATATGACAGCGCAAAAATTGCTTTCATCATAGACACGCAATAAGATAAACGCTCCAGCGGCTCTATGTCCTGGCCGACCAGAGCCTCATGCAGTTCCTAGTAATAAATCACAGGAGATAAGATACAGCCTAGTGGAACGCCTCGGCTACTACCCGAAAGTTTATTGTTGCTCGTAAAATATTTGTGATGCCACCCGCAGCTTTTTTCACTCAATAGATAATAATAATAATAATAGATAATAATAATAATAATAACAATAATAATAATAATAATAATAATAATAATAATAATAATAATAATAATAATAATAATAATATTGATAATAACAATAATAAGAGAAATTAATCTCTCAATTTATCATTTAGTCAAAAGCATCAGTCACACAATTCATTACCAAATCGATCAACCTCACAAGATATGGCACTACCGACAGTAACACATTCTATATAATTTCTAGAGATTCTGCCGAGGCGTTGTTACAAGCTCAGGTCATCACCATAAAGATTAACCCTTAAAGGTAATTTGTACACACACACACACACACACACACACACACACACACACACACACACACCACACAGAGGACCAGTGCTGTTTCTGGTATTTGTGAACGACATGACGGAAGGAATAAACTCCGAGGTGTCCCTGTTTGCAGATGACGTGAAGTTGATGAGAAGAGTTCAGTCGATCGAAGACCAGGCAGAACTACAAAGGGATCTGGATAGGCTACAGACCTGGTCCAGCAACTGGCTCCTGGAGTTCAATCCCACCAAGTGCAAAGTCATGAGGATTGGGGAAGGGCAAAGAAGACCGCAGACGGAGTACAGTCTAGGGGGCCAGAGACTACAAACATCACTCAAGGAAAAAGATCTTGGGGTGAGTATAACACCAGGCACATCTGAAGAGCACATCAACCAAATAACTGCTGCAGCATATGGGCGCCTGGCAAACCTCAGAACAGCATTCCGACATCTTAATAAGGAATCGTTCAGGACCCTGTACACCGTGTACGTTAGGCCCATATTGGAGTATGCGGCACCAATTTGGAACCCACACCTAGCCAAGCATGTAAAGAAACTAGAGAAAGTGCAAAGGTTTGCAACAAGACTGGTCCCAGAGTTAAGAGGTATGTCCTATGAGGAGAGGTTAAAGGAAATCAACCTGACGACACTGGAGGACAGGAGAGATAGGGGGGACATGATAACGACTTACAAAATACTGAGAGGAATTGACAAGGTGGACAAAGACAGGATGTTCCAGAGACTGGACACAGCAACACGGGGACACAGTTGGAAGCTGAAGACACAGATTAATCAAAGGGATGTTAGGAAGTATTTCTTCAGCCACAGAGTAGTCAGGAAGTGGAATAGTTTGGGAAGCGATGTAGTGGAGGCAGGATCCATACATAGCTTTAAGCAGAGGTACGATAAAGCTCATGGTTCAGGGAGAGTGACCTAGTAGCGACCAGTGAAGAGGCGGGGCCAGGAGCTTGGACTGACCCCTGCAACCTCAACTGGGTGAGTACAACTGGGTGAGTACAGAGACACACAGAGACACACACAGACACACACACACAGACACACACACACAGACACACACACACAGACACACACACCAGACACACCCCACAGACACACACAGACCACACAACACACACACACACACACACACACACACACACACACACACCACACACACACCCCACACACAACACCCACACACACACACACACACACACTCATATACAACAGGCTAGTGTCGAATCGACATGTGCCTAGGACAAAATGGTAACTAACTAACACACACACACACACACACACACACACACAATACATTATATATATATATATATATATATATATATATATATATATATATATATATATATATATATATATGTAATATATATATATATATATATATTTTATATATATATATATATAATATATATATATATATATATATATATATATATATATATATATATATATTTTATATATATTTCAACAAGGGTTCAGTTTGCGATTTTAATTCAGCTGATATGATTCAGCCGGTTAATTTTTATTTTAATTCAAATTATTTTGTTAATAAAAATTATAAAATTCAAATAATTTTTTAATGAATTCACGTTATTAACTGATGAATACCAGTTAATCTCTAAAATTACAAGTAATGGGACTGAGAGCCGCGGCTTCATCTGTCTTCCACACCCTGCGGACTGTGTTTCAGTTTCCTGATTGTCAGATACAAAAGGAGAGACTAATAAATCTCTAGCAGATAGGATCTTAAGATCAAGATTTATTTCTAAGTTTATGTTGGGAACGGAAAAACGACTCGTTAATACATGTGCTTGCCAAGATGGAAATATTCTGCAAAAGACTCATAGAGAAATATCAGAAATATTAATGATAACAAGAATGATATTACTGAGCAAGAATGGGATAGTCGAAGGCGCGATGCTATAGATGATGACTGGTGGTTAGCAACAGCCTGAGTGATCCGAGACTTGGACGCCGCGATGCTACTATCAGTAAGGTCCTAGAACAATATGAAGCTTGATCAGTAAAGTGGGTGGTGTTAGCAACTAGATGGGTGACACAGTACTAGATACGAAGGCGACGTGATCCATGAAACTTCTGGGGAATGAGAGGTAATCAGGTTTGCTCCAAGGAAGGGGAGGGTTTTTTAATTCCTTGGAGTAAGAGCCCTTCACCAGTACCAACGTAGCTACCCCAACCCCGCTTGAATTGTATAAATTTTAGGGCGTGTACAGTTTGTGCGTGTGTGTGTGTGTGTGTGTGTGTGTGTGTGTGTGTGTGTGTTGTGTGTGTGTGTGTGTGTGTGTGTGTGTGTGTGTGTGTGTGTGTGTGTGTGTGTGTGTGTGTAGTCACCTACTTGTACTCACCTGGCCCCGCCTCTTCACTGGTTGCTACTAGGTCCTCTCTCTCCTCGCTCCATGAGCTTTATCAAACCTCGTCTTAAAACTATGTATGGTTCCCGCCTCCACTACATCACTTTCTAGGCTATGCCACTGCCTGACAACTCTATGACTGAAGAAATACTTCCTAACATCCCTTTGACTCATCTGAGTCTTCAACTCCCAATTGTGACCTCTTGTTTCTGTGTCCCTTCCTTGGAGCATCCTGTCTTTGTCCACCTTGTCTATTCCGCGCAGTATTTTATATGTTGTTATCATGTCTCCCTTGACCCTCCTGTCCTCCAGTGTCGTCAGGCCGATTTCCCTTAACCTTTCTTCATAGGACATTCCCCTTAGCTCTGGAACTAACCTTTGCACTTTCTCTAATTTCTTGACGTGCTTGATCAAGTGCGGGTTCCAAACAGGTGCTGTGTGTGTGTGTGTGTGTGTGTGTGAGTACTCACTTATTTGCAAGGGTAAATTCATAGCTCCTGGCCACGCCACTTCGCTGGTCATTACTAGGTCCACTCTCTCCCTGCTCCAAGAGCTTTGTCATACCTCTTCTTAAAGCTATGTATGAATCCTGCCTCAGCTTCATCACTCACCAGATTGTTCCACTTGCTAACAGCTCTTTGACTGAAGAAATACTTTCTAACATCCTTGTGATTCATCTGACTTTTCAACTTCCAGTTGTGACCCCTAGTAGCTATGTCCCATCTCTTGAAACATTTTCCCAATATCCACCTTGAAAATTCCTCTCAGTATGTCGTTGTCACATCACCCCTTCCTTGTCCCTCCTGCCCTCCAGTATCGTCAGGTTGATTCCCATTAACCTCTCCTCGTCTTGTTGCAAACCTCTTTGGTCTTGTTGCAAACCTTTGCATTTTCTCTAATTTCTTAACGTGCCTGACCAGGTGTGGGTTCCAAACTGGTGCTGTATACTCCAATATTGGCCTGACGTACACGGTGTACAAAGTCTTGAATGACTTCTTACTCAGGTGTCGAAATTCTGTTCTTATGTTTCCCAGGCGTCCATGTGCTACAATACTTATTTGGTTGTGAGCGCTACAGGAAATATGCTCGGTATTATACTCACCCCAAGATCCTTTTCCTTGAGTGAGGTTTACAACCTTTGGCCCCTTAGCTTGTACTCCATCTGTGGTCTTCTTTGACCTTCCCCAGTCTTCATGATTTTGCACTTGGTGATGTTAACCTCCAGGAGTCAACTGCTGGCTTCATAACAAACTGAAAGAGGTTTCCATAACAAACTGAAAGAGGCTTCCATAAAAACTGAAAGAGGTTTCCATAACAAACTGAAAGAGGCTTCCATAACAAACTGAAAGGGGCTTCTATAACGAACTAAAAGAGGCTTCCATAACAAACTGAAGCAGGCTTCCATGACAAACTGAAGGAGGCTTCCATAACAAACAGAAGCAGGCTTCCATAACAGACTGAAGCAGGCTTCCATAACAGACTGAAGCAGGCTTCCATAACAAACTGAAGTAGGCTTCCATAACAAACTAGAGCAAGATAAGCAAACATAGACGCTACCTCCAAAAGAGCTGAGCTAAGATATTTTAGCAAGATGAGCTAGGATAAAGTTGCAGGGTGACCCCAGATAAAGTAACAGGCTGAGCCAGGATAAAGTAGCAGCCTAACCCAAGATAAAGTAACAGACTCAGCCAGGATAATGTAGCAGGCTGGACCAGGATAAAGCAGCAGACTGAGCCGGGATAAAGCAGCAGGCTGTGCCAGAATAAAGTAGCAGGCTGAACCAGGATAAAGCAGCAGGCTGAGCTAGGATAAAACAACAGGCTAAGCCATAATAAAGCAGCAGGGTGAGCCAGGATAATGCAGCAGGCTGAGATAGGATAAAGTAGCAAGCTGATCCAGGATAAAGCAGCAGACTGAGCCGGAATAAAGCAGTAGGCTGAGTCGGGATAAAGCAGCAGGCTGAGCTAGGAATAAGTAGCAGTCTGAGCCAGAATAAAGCAGCAGGCTGAGCCAGGCCAGGGCAGAGGGAGGCGGGGCGAGACTAGAGTGCCACCCTGGGACCTATTCCTCGGCACCAGCTTTCTGCGTCGACACCCACCTTATTTACGACCTCCCTTCCTCCTTCCCTCCCTTCCTCCCCCTCCCTTCCTCCCCTTCCCTTCCTCCCCTTCCCTTCCTTCCTCCCCCCCTCCCTTCTTTCCTTACTCCTTCCGTTCCTCCCTCCCTCGCTTCTTTCCTCCCTCCCTCCCTCCCTCGCTTGTTTCTCCCTCCTTTCCTTCCTCCATTCCTCCCTCCTTTCCTTCTCCCTCCCTCCCTTCCTTCCTCCTTCCTCCCTCCCTCCTTTCCTTCTTCCTCTGTCTCTCCCTTCGTTCCTTCTTTTCTCCCTCCCTCCCTCCTTTGCTTCCTTCATCCCTTTCTTCCTTTCTCCCTCCGTTGCTCCTTCGCTTTTTATTCTACCTTTCCCTGCCCTCGCGTCCTACTAACTCTTCTGTTACCTTTCTCTATGTCTGTCTATGTCTATGTCTGTCTCCCCCTTCTCAGTCTATTTTGCCATCCATCTTCTTTTTGTAACTCCCTCCTTCCCTTATTCTCATACTCTTCTCTCTACATCAAGGTATTTCTTAGTTTCTAAAATGGTTTTCACACGCTCTTAAAACAAGTACGAATAATTTAAATAATTTCTGCAAGCAATGTTGTTATAGCAATTGCAAGATAAGTTGGATAACTAGAACTTTCAAAACAAGAGATGCCAAGCTAGTGATAATATTCTTCAGGTCACTCGTTTTCTCTTGGATGGAATGCTGGTGCACTAATGGCCGTCTTCAAGGCAAACGAAATTGTTGAGCAGAAAAATGTGCAGAGTACCTTCATATAACAGCTAATATAAACTCAGTCAATCATCTAAATTACTGGGAGCATCTGAAGTCCCTTGAACTGTATTCCTTTGAAAGTAGGCGAGAGAGATACATTGTGATCTACCCCTGGGAGTCTCGTCCCAGACCTGCAAACTGAAATAACTACATATGAACGCAAGAAGCTTTGCAGACGGGAATTATTACTACACTGTGAGATAACTCAAAAATATAGAGGACCACGACTCTTTAACGCCCTATCTTCATGCATAAGGGGGATTACCGACATACTCCTGGATGTCTTAAAGAGAGAAATCGACAAATTCTTGAAATAAGTTCCTGACCATCCGAGTTGTGGTGCATACATTGAACTGTAGATGGCGTTCGGCACCAACAGCCTAATCGATCAGGCCAATAACCAGGAGGCTTGATCTGGGACCGGCTCTCTAGGACGGCGATCTCCGGAAGTGATTACAGGCAACCTACAGGTACAGGCAACTGAGATATTTTTGTAAGTGCCGAGTCTCAGCTCTTGGTCCTGCCTCCTAAACTGCAACTGAAAAGATTAATTGATATCTGGGTTTATTTGGGCCCTATCATTCCTGCTCTTATCATGTCATGGCTGTGCCTCTCAGTACAACATCATTCTTAAATTTTATTACTAATGTCAACAAGCAGGAGTTTATCGTAATTTATCTGTCATGTCCCACAAAAACTAGTGTCTTGTAATTTTTCTGTGATGTCCAAAATGACTAGTGTTATTGTAATATCTCTGCTATATCCAATAATGTAATATTGATGTCATGTCCAAAATAAATAATATTATTGTAGCATTTCTACCTTGTCCAAAGTAACTAGTATTATTATATAGTATTTCTGTCATGTCCGAAACACTTGATGTCATTAAAGTGGTATATGGCAAGACACTTTAGCTTCGTACCTTGGCTCCAAACATCGTACTGGCGACACTAGTGAAAAAAAGCAACATATCCTTCTTAGGCCCACGGCTATTTCTTACATACTGTTTTTAGAAAACCTCTGGAGATGCTTTGTTCATATTAGGTACTGATAAAACTACCCAAAACTATAGAGACCTTACTTATAACCTGCAACACTTACATTTAACCATGTAACATCTGCAAACCTCCTATCGCAGGACACCATCTTAGAAGCAGCTCGGCCGACCAACAACTCCAGGAAAGCAACCAACCTCCATCAAGTGCTCTGCAAACACCAACTCCAGCAAGCTCCCTGAAATTAACCTTCTGATCGAAAAAGAGGCAATAGCAAAACCTATACCTACTACCAACTCAGCAGAATGCATGTATGAAACTTGTATAAATGTGCACCGCTGATGGGTAGTGTGGTATACCCCATCCTATGATTTTCATGAATAACACTACACTACACACACACACACACACACACAACACACACACACACACACACACACACACACACACACACCATTGCGGGGCCAGGAGCTGAGTCTCGACCCCTGCAACCACAATTAGATGAGTACACACACACACACACAAATACCTTTATTAAAATGCATCAAAGTGGTCAGGCCACTTACCTTCATTACTCCCCTCTCCCCATCCGCTCACTGATCCTTTTCTCATATTCCATCCATACTTATCCTTCTTCCTTCCCCATTTCACCAAACCTCTGGTCATAAATCGTCATTCGTCCATTAGGAAAAAAAAATAAAATAAAATATGAATTAAGACATTTTATAATCTCGGTAAATATTATCATAGATAGAGAGGATTAAAAATGTTTTTGAAGCAAAGAATGAACACTGGGACCCACTGATACGGTCGACAAAACACTGTCATGTCATCACGTTTTCGTTCTAATGTCAACGTCTTGCGTTGCAGAGCAACATGTAATTGACAGAGCTTTATCAATTAAAGTAATTATTATCGACTCGATAAAGCTCTACACAGAGCGAAATGTTTCCGAAATACAACCCCGTTCAGCAAATTGCTGTTTTTTTCTGTAAGACAGTACTTAATGTGCTACCACAAAGATACGTGTGCCCATGTGGTGCCACATTGATGGGTATTCCCGTATACAGTAGGGTAGCTGTGTGCCGCAATGTGGTTGTATGCTGCCACATGGATGCATGGTCCTACATACATAAATGTTGCAACATGTTATAGGTGTTTCCGTGTGTTCTATGAGTCTGTTCCTGCCCAGCCATACGAAGAGTGCGACCCTGGGTAGGACGTTGGTCCTGAATGAATGATGAAGAGGTTGCCGGCTTATCCAGTGAAGTCTTTAACCGTCGCATCCATAAGGTGATTGTCCTTGGCGACTGCAGTGACTCTGGCAACCTCGGTCCTTGATGCAGACCTTGAGGATTGTTTTACACAGGCAAGCGATTGCTGTTTTGGTGCGTGTGCTTTGTCTGTTTGTCTGCTGTTTACTCTGTCTCTCTTCTCCTTCGCCTTGTTCTGGAGAAACTCCGAGGGTAAAAACCTCTATGTTTTGATAAAGGGTTCGGCTTATTTACGCAGGAGCGAAAAAATTATAGCCTTCTTTTTCTTATCTTCTTTTCCCCTTGTGTCACTCAGCCTGCCTGTTATCACACCTGCTCATCTGCTTTCTTTCTAAATGTGGAAACTCTTAAACGACTGGACGCCTTCCTGGGTGCATTCGACCATTTGTCTTTTAGCAACCAAGGAAACATTGCGGTGTGAAAAAATAAAATGAAGAGGAAGAAAAAACCTGATGATGAAAGAGAGAAACACAAAAGAATAAAGAGTTTACTAGAGGGCGAAAGAAGAAAGAAGACTCGAGAGAAAGAGGAGATTATAGTTAATATGCATAAGAGTTGTCATACTGCTGTAAGATAAGAAAACCATCTCATGGTGAACAGACCTGGTGTGCTTCCCCGTGGCTACGTTACATAGAAGGAAGGTTCGCAAATAACTCGATAGGAAAAGCTGCAAACACAAGAGAAGTTACAAAATTAGTAACTGTAGCAATAGCATCAGCCCAAACATCAACGAAAAGAAGAAAAAAATCTCAAGAAGCAACTTTTGTAAATAACAGCGACTCTTACACTTAGCCACCGAAGCTTCAGCATCTCAGTACCCTTTGACCTCTTTTTCGTTAAATTATTGCATGCACGTTAATAAAATAAAAATATTTATTTTGTAAATAAAAATAAAAATATTTTGTAAATAAAAATAAAAATATTTTTGTAAATAAAAATAAAAATATTTAATTTGTAAATAAAAATAAAAATATTTAATTTGTATATAAAAATAATAATTATTTGAAAAATAAATTTAAAAATATTTATTTGGTAAATAAAAATATTCATTTGGTAAATAAAAATGAAAATATTTGTTTTGAAATGAGTGAAAATATATTTAAAGCATAAGTTTGGGCCTGTCCCACCCTAGTATGATTTATAATAATTCTATTATCTACCTCTTCATCTGCTGTAGGCGCTAGAGACTCCAAGATTAAATCTTTCAGTGTTTTTTCTTTTATATTTTCAAATGTTTGTACACATTTTCACTGGGAATTTTCAGTTTAATAAGATCGGAACTTCTGTGTCATGTGCCAGATACTGAGTATGTCCGTGTCACCAGTATGTCCGTGTTACCAGCATGTCAGTGTCACCAGTATGTCCGTGTCACCAGTATGTCCGTGTCACCAGTATGTCCGTGTCACCAGTATGTCCGTGTCACCAGTATCTCCGTGTCACCAGTATGTCCGTGTCACCAGTATGTCAGTGTCACCAGTATGTCCGTGTCACCAGTATGTCCGTGTCACCAGTATGTCCGTGTCACCAGTATCTCCGTGTCACCAGTATGTCCGTGTCACCAGTATGTCCGTGTCACCAGTATGTCCGTGTCACCAGTATGTCCGTGTCACCAGTATGTCCGTGTTACCAGTATGTCAGTGTCACCAGTATGTCCGTGTCACCAGTATGTCCGTGTCACCAGTATGTCCGTGTCACCAGTATGTCCGTGTCACCAGTATGTCTGTGTCACCAGTATGTCAGTGTCACCAGTATGTCCGTGTCACCAGTATGTCCGTGTCACCAGTATGTCTGTGTCACCAGTATGTCAGTGTCACCAGTATGTCCGTGTCACCAGTATGTCCGTGTCACCAGTATGTCCGTGTCACCAGTATGTCGTGTCACCAGTATGTCAGTGTCACCAGTATGTCCGTGTCACCAGTATGTCCGTGTCACCAGTATGTCCGTGTCACCAGTATGTCCGTGTCACCAGTATGTCTGTGTCACCAGTATGTCCGTGTCACCAGTATGTCCGTGTCACCAGTATGTCTGTGTCACCAGTATGTCCGTGTCACCAGTATGTCCGTGTCACCAGTATGTCCGTGTCACCAGTATGTCCGTGTCACCAGTATGTCCGTGTCACCAGTATGTTTGTGTCACCAGTATGTCAGTGTCACCAGTATGTCCGTGTCACCAGTATGTCCGTGTCACCAGTATGTCAGTGTCACCAGTATGTCCGTGTCACCAGTATGTCCGTGTCACCAGTATGTCCGTGTCACCAGTATGTCCGTGTCACCAGTATGTCTGTGTCACCAGTATGTCTGTGTCACCAGTATGTCCGTGTCACCAGTATGTCCGTGTCACCAGTATGTCCGTGTCACCAGTATGTCCGTGTCACCAGTATGTCTGTGTCACCAGTATGTCCGTGTCACCAGTATGTCCGTGTCACCAGTATGTCCGTGTCACCAGTATGTCTGTGATCACCAGTATGTCCGTGTCACCAGTATGTCCGTTGTCTACCAGTATGTCCGTGTCACCAGTATGTCCGATGGTCACCAGTATGTCTGTGTCACCAGTATGTCCGTGTCACCAGTATGTCCGTGTCACCAGTATGTCCGTGTCACCAGTATGTCTGTGTCACCAGTATGTCCGTGTCACCAGTATGTCCGTGTCACCAGTATGTCAGTGTCACCAGTATGTCCGTGTCACCAGTATGTCCGTGTCACCAGTATGTCCGTGTCCACCAGTATGTCAGTGTCACCAGTTATGTCCGTGTCACCAGTATGTCCGTGTCACCAGTATGTCCGTGTCACCAGTATGTCCGTGTCACCAGTATGTCCGTGTCACCAGTATGTCCGTGTCACTAGTATGTCCGTGTCACCAGTATGTCCGTGTCACCAGTATGTCCGTGTCACCAGTATGTCCGTGTCACCAGTATGTCTGTGTCACCAGTATGTCCGTGTCACCAGTATGTCCGTGTCACCAGTATGTCCGTGTCACCAGTATGTCCGTGTCACCAGTATGTCCGTGTCACCAGTATGTCCGTGTCACCAGTATGTCTGTGTCACCAGTATGTCCGTGTCACCAGTATGTCCGTGTCACCAGTATGTCCGTGTCACCAGTATGTCTGTGTCACCAGTATGTCCGTGTCACCAGTATGTCCGTGTCAGCAGTATGTCCGTGTCACCAGTATGTCCGTGTCACCAGTATGTCTGTGTCACCAGTATGTCCGTGTCACCAGTATGTCCGTGTCACCAGTATGTCCGTGTCACCAGTATGTCTGTGTCACCAGTATGTCCGTGTCACCAGTATGTCGTGTCACCAGTATGTCCGTGTCACCAGTATGTCCGTGTCACCAGTATGTCCGTGTCACCAGTATGTCTGTGTCACCAGTATGTCCGTGTCACCAGTATGTCCGTGTCACCAGTATGTCCGTGTCACCAGTATGTCCGTTGTCACCAGTATGTCTGTGTCACCAGTATGTCCGTGTCACCAGTATGTCCGTGTCACCAGTATGTCCGTGTCACCAGTATGTCCGTGTCACCAGCATGGCTGCAGCTCCATGAATGACTTCCCTCATAATCAGGTAGACTACAGCGCGATCTCATACAAACCTTGAAGATACCAGGCAGTTAGATATTCTCGAACAAGAGGAACTATGCTTACATGGAGTTTACCTGGAGAGGGTCAACGCCCCCGTGGCTCGGTCTGAGACCAGGCCTCATGGTGGAGCAGGGTCTGATCAACCAGGCTGTTACTGCTGGGCGCACGCAAGCTGACGTACGAATCACAGCCCGGTTGGTCAGGTACTGACTTTAGGTGCCTGTCCAGTGCCTTCTTAAAGACAGTCAAGAGTCTATTGGTAATTCCTCTTATGTATGCTGGGAGGCAGTTGAACAGTCTTCTGCCCCGGACACTTATTGTTTTGTTTCTCAGTGCACTCGTGGCACCCCTGCTTTTCATCGGGGAAATGTTGCATCTCCTGCCAAGTCTTTTGCTTTCACAGGGAGTGATTTTCGTGTGCAGGTTTGGTACCATTCCCTCCAGGACCTTCCAAGTGAATATTATCATGTATTTCTCTCGCCTGTGTTCCAGGAAATACAGAACAAGGACCTTCAACCGTTCCCAGTAATTTAGGTGCCTTATCGTACTTATGTGTGCCGTGAAAGTTTTTTGTACACTCTCCAGGTCTGCAATGTCGCCAGCCTTGAAGGGGGCCGTTAGTGTGCAGCAGTATTCCAGCCTAGAGAGCTCAAGCGATTTGAAGAGAATCATCATGGGCTTGGCGCCCCTAGTTTTGAAGGTTCTCATTATCCATCCTATCATTTTCCTAGCAGATGAGGTAGATATATTGTTGTGGTCTTTGAAGGCGAGATTAGCTGGAGGTTACCTGGAGGTTATTCCGGGGATCAACGCCCCCGCTGCCCGGTCCATGACCAGGCCTCCCGGTGGATCAGGGCCTGATCAACTAGGCTGTTACTGCTGACCGCACGCAGTCCAACGTACGAGCCACAGCCCGGCTTATCCGGCACTGACTTTAGGTATCTGTCCAGCTCTCTCTTGAAGGCAGCCAGGGGTTTATTGGCAATTCCCCTAATACTTGATGGGAGGCTGTTGAACAGTCTTGAGCCCCGGACACTTATGGTGTTTTCCCTTAGTGTACCAATGGCGCCCCTACTTTTTATTGGGGGCATTTTGCATCGCCTGCCCAGTCTTTTATTTTCGTACGGAGTGATTTCTGTGTGCAGATTTGGGACCATTCCTTCTAAGATTTTCCAAGTGTAGATTATGATATATCTCTCCCTCCTGCATTCCAACGAGTACAAGTCAAGTGCTTCCAAGCGTTCCCGGTAGTTAAGGTGCTTGACAGAACTTGTAGGTGCAGTAAAGGATCTCTGTACACTCTCTAGATCTGCGATTTCACCTGCTTTGAATGGAGATGTTAATGTACAGCAGTATTCCAGCCTAGAGAGAACAAGTGATTTGAAAAGGATCATCATTGGCTTGGCATCTCTCGTTTTGAAGGTTCTCATTATCCATCCTATCATTTTCTTTGCACGCGCGATCGTGGCACTGTTGTGATCCTTGAAAGTGAGATCCTCAGACATTACTACTCCCAGGTCCCTTACATTATTTTTCCGCTCTATTGTATGGCCAGAGTCTGTAGTATACTCTGTTCTAGTTATTATCTCCTCCAGTTTTCCATAACGGAGTAGTTGGAATTTGTCCTCATTGAACATCATATTGTTTACCGTTGCCCACTGGAAAACTGTTTATATCTTCTTGGAGGCTAACCGCGTCCTCAGCAGATAACAGCCTCATGCAGATCCTAGTATCATCCGCAAAGGATGATACGGTACTGTGATGTATATCTCTGTCTATGTCTGATATGAGGATAAGGAATAAGATGGGGGCGAGTACTGTGCCTTGTGGAACAGAGCTCTTCACTATGGCAGCCTCCGATTTAACTCTTTGTGTTCGATTTGTTAGGAAGTTGAAGATCCATCTCCCCACTTTCCCAGTTATTCCTTTAGCACGTATTTTATGGGCTATTACGCCATGATCGCATTTGTCAAATGCTTTTGCAAAGTCTGTGTATATTACATCTGCATTCTGATTTTCTTCCAGTGCATCCAAGGCCATATCATAGTGATCCAGTAGTTGTGAAAGGCAGGAGCGACCTGCCCTGAACCCACGTTGCCCTGGATTGTGCAGATTTTGGGAATCCAGGTGATTTGCAATCCTGCTTCTTAGCACTCTTTCAAAGATTTTTATGATGTGGGACGTCAGAGCTATTGGTCTATAGTTCTTAGCTAATGCTCTGCTGCCACCTTTATGGAGTGGGGCTATATCCGTTGTTTTAAGTGACTGTGGAATTTCACCCATGTCCAAGCTTCTCCTCCAAATTGTACTTAGGGCACGCGAGAGGGGTTTCTTGCAGTTCTTAATGAAAACAGAGTTCCACGAGTCTGGGCCCGGAGCTGAGTGCATGGGCATGTTGTCAATGGCTTTTTCGAAATCTATCGGAGTTAGGGTAATGTCGGAAATCTGGCATACATTTATGGAGTTTTGAGGCTCATTCATGAAGAAATCATTTGGGTCGTCGATCCTCAGACCGATTAGTGGTTCACTAAACACAGAGTTGTACTGGGATTTCAATATTTCACTCATTTCCTTGTTGTCATCTGTGTAAGTCCCATCCTGTCTGAGTAAGGGCCCGATACTAGATGTGGTATTTGCCTTGTTTTTGGCATATGAAAAGTAAATATTTTGAATTTCTTTCAATTTCACTAATAGCTTTAAGCTCCTCCTGTCTCTCCTGGTTCCTGTAAGAGTCATTTACTTAAGTTCGATATTTCCACTTCCCTGGTCAGCACCTCCTTTCGTGTATCAGATATTCTAGCACTCCTGAGGAGCTCAGTGACTCTTCGTCGTCTTCTGAAGAGAGATTCTCTGACATTATCACTCCCATGTCCTTCACATTACTTTTTCGCTCTATTGTATGGTTAGAATTTGCCGTATACCCTGATACATTTTTAATTTCCTCAAGTTTCCCATATCTGAGTAGTTGAAATTTCTCCTCGTTGAACTTCATATTGTTTTGAGTGGCCAATTCGAAGATTTGGTTGATGTCCGCTTGGAGTCTTGCGATGTCTTCGATGGAGGTCACTGCCATGGTGATCCGGGTGTCATCCACAAAGGAAGACACGGAGCTATGGCCCACATCTCTGTCTATGTCAGAAATGAGGATGAGGAATAAAATGGGAGCGAGTACCTGGAGTTTACCTGGAGAGAGTTCCGGGGGTCAACGCCCCCGCGGCCCGGTCTGTGACCAGGCCTCTTGCCTTATGGAACAGAGCTTTTCACAGTGGCTGCCTGGGACTTTACTCTGTTTACTATCACTCTTTGTGTTCTATTTGTAAGGAAGTTGTAGATCCATCTACCAACTTTTCCTGTGTGCTATTACACCATGGTTACACTTGTCGAAGTGTATACTGCATCAGTATTTTGTTTATCCTCTACAGCATCCAGAACCTTGTCATAGTGGTCCAATAGCTGGGACAGGCAGGAACAACCTGCTTGTTGGAGGTCATTCAATATCACAGTAATACTAAAACCCATTGCTCCCTTCAGATGATGTAATTATAAAAGTCATTTTAGTGGCTCGGTTGGTAGCACACTCAGCTCGCATATTAAGTGTCCGTGGTTCGATCCTCGGCACAAGTGGAAACGTTGGACATGTTTCCTTACACCTGCTACTCCCTGTTCACCTAATAGTGGAGTAGGTACCTGGGCGTTAGTCAACTGAAGTGGGTGGCCTTCCAGGGAGGGGGTGGTAGCATACCATTAGATAGTTCTGGGCTTTGAAATGAACTGAGGTAGGATAACAGCTCTTAGCTTGTAAAACTGATGTGTGTAATTAAAAAAAAAAAGTTCGAAAATCATTTTGAATATATTTAATTAATATATAAAGTCTACGTATAAACTTAAACTCCTCCTTCTCGGTACAACAGCAGCAACAACAACAACAACAACAACAACAACAACAACAACAATAATAATAATAATAATAATAATAATAATAATAATAATAATAATAATTATTATTATTATTATTATTATTACTTTATTATTATTAAATTTACGGAGAGGTGCTAAACCATAAGAGTCATACATACAGAACCTGAGGGCTTGCAGTAAATCATGTTTGATCCAAGGAAGCGGAGAGTAGCTCAAATTACTTAGGCCAAGATCAATTCACCATCATTAAGGCATCACCTCTTCAAGACTGGGAAGATGAGTGACAATCCAGGGCAAATGGTACTTTAGATGAAAGACAAGGCTGCCAGAGCTAACAAGACGGCAATTATTACTAATTGTAATTACGAGTTGTTTGTAATCAGAAGCTTTGGTCACTAAATAATATAAAAGAGGAAGACAAGCTGGAGGTAATGGAGAGAGGTAAGTCCCAAAAATCGTTCATTCTCTTTATAAAATACGTAACTCAAAACAGTGGCATGAAAGTCTGAGAGTTACAGATCAATGGGAGAAACTTTTAACTGAAGTTCTAAGTCAAAAAAAAAAAAAAAATACTGTCGTTTAAGAACTAGTTGGGCAAGCACTTTTCAAATATCAGATTGAATATTACTGTGTTCTATGTAGTGGTCGGCTGTGGTGAATGTAAATCTGAAGATAGTTCTGTAAGAACCTTATGAAGAACTGGTACTAAGGGGAAAAAATAATGAGTGTTGGTAATATTTCGCAGTGATACAGCAGCTGCAGTAAAGTCAGCATCAACTCTTCCTTCACTTTTCATTTTAAACATCTATGCATATGGATAAGTAAAGTGTTATTAACACTTATCAATGCTCAGTAATAACCAACATGTAAAGTAAAAGGACACAAGTGCAACTAATGTGACAATAAAAATGTCACATTAGTTGCACTTGTGTCCTTTTACTTTACATATTGTCGGTAATTCTACCAACTTTATTGCAATAACCAACATAGAAACAGAAACTCAGAAGATTAATTCCTCTGTATATTTCGACTCCCATCTGCTGAAGAGGATCCCAGAAACGGATCGGAATGTGCAGACCAATTAATCTGCTGAGTTTCTGTCTCCATATGGATTTTTATTGAGCATCTATTCATATTTTTCTCGACTTCATGATATAGTTCATTCATGTTTTTTAAGCCGGCAGTGTAGGTGGAAGATGTGGAGAGCGGTAAGAGAGCTTTCTGTTACACTACCTTCAAATTAGCTATTTTGACAGAATTAGAATTAAATTGTTGTCAGTTCCGACAGATATTCTTCCTAAATATTACTTTATTACTCCACACACACACCTGAAGAAGGTTCATTTCTCCACACCTTCCAAGGACCTCAAGTTACTCCACCACACCCTTCAAGGACTCTTATATTACTCCACCACACCCTTCAAGGACTTTCAAGTTACTCCACACACCCTTCGAGGCTAAGTTACTAACTACACCCTAATAGAACCCTCGAGTTACTCCACCACGCTCTACAAGAAACCTCAAGTTACTCCACAACACCCTACAAGAATCTTCAAATTACTCCAGTTCCACCATACCTTACAAGAAACCTTAAGTTACTCCATACGAAGGTATATAATACTGCCAGCAGGCCAGATATGGAACACTGGAATATACTCTGAGCTAAGAGGGTAAAGAGGAGAGCATTTGGGTATGTGCATATCAATATTTTATATATTACCAATAAATTTAGGCTATTTTACTCAAAATTGCTCGTATGTAATTCTCAGTAAAAAAAAAAAAAAAGCCTGGACATAAATAGGTACGGGATGAAAAAAGAGGGGTAAGGATGTGCTTTGAATACTGGCAAAGGGCTCTTGGCCCAGGAAATTAAAACCACTCTCCTCTTTATCGAATCAACTCTGATTATCTCGCATTTACTAATTACTATTACTACTGCTACTACTACTGACAATGATAATAATAATAATAATAATAATATACCTATTATTATTATTATTATTTATTATTATTATTATTATTATTATTATTATTATTATTATTATTATTATTATTATTATTATTATTATTATTATTATTATCATCATTATTATTATTATTAATGTTATCATGTATCCATATCCCTCAATAATTGTTTTTCTCAGACTGTCTAAATTATATACAGTGATTGAACGGAACGTGGTGGTCGGTGTTACGATCTTTCTAATCTGTGACAGACATCCTGTGACGGACGGGCTCTGTGACGGACGGGCTCTGTGAGGGGCGGGTTATGTGACGAACAAGGGGAGGTTGTGAGGGGTAGGGTCGGGAGGACAAAGCACACATGAGGGCGTAACATTAAGCTCTTTAAGGTGGCCAGGTAGGGAGGGGCTCGCTAGCGTGTTTACAACTCTGATGAGAATAAATGATGGACAGTCATGAACATTGAGAGAGAGGAAGAGAGAGAGAGAGAGAGAGAGAGAGAGAGAGAGAGAAGAGAAGAGGAGAGAGAGAGAGAGAGAGAGAGAGGAGAGAGAGAGAGAGAGAGAGAGAGAGAGAGAGAGAGAGAGAGAGAGAGAGAGAGAGAGAGAGAGAGAGAGAGAGAGACAGAGAGAGAGAGAGAGAGAGAGAGAGAGAGAGAGAGAGAGAGAGAGAGAGAGAGAGAGAGAGAGAGAGAGAGAGAGAGAGAGAGAGAGAGAGAGAGAGAGAGAGAGAGAGAGAGAGACAGACAGACAGACAGACAGACAGACAGACAGACAGACAGACAGACAGACAGACAGAGGCAGACAGACAGACAGACAGATAGACAGACAGACAGATAGACAGACAGACAGACAGACAAATAGACAGACAGACAGACAGGGATGGAGAAGAGTTGGGAGAGAACAACCTCCAGAGAGGGGGGGGGGCAAAAGACCCTGTCCCATAAGTTTGGAACCATAGGGGTAAAACAAAAAAGGGAGGCAGGAATGTGTTTAATGTATCGACCTTTATGACTAATACACGAATCCTGATGAGATATCCATTCAATAAGTACACGGGAGACGGTATTAAGAGTGATGGTGTTACAAGCGTCACTGATACGCTCTAGCGAATGTTGCAACGTTGAATTTTCTCCGTGAAGACCAACACCATTCGTCGTGTACTTGTTGAATGGTCATCTCATCTGCATTCGTGTATCAAGGCATAAAAGCCTTTATTATTACCATCTCTTTTTTTTTCGTTTTCTCAACTTTTCAGAGTTATGCAACAACTTGTATACTATACCTAGTTGAGGAAATTTCATGGGATTTACTAGAAAGATGAAAGTAAATGAAGAGCAAGTGTTACTACTGCTTCTACTTAGTACTGACCCGACGGTTACTAGTGTTACTTCACTGCCTCTCTCAGAGTTGTGTGTACCAGCGTGTTCCAATTTGCCATCATCTCTAGAGTTGTGTGTACCAGCGGTCCATTTCTAGAGTGACCAGCTCCATGCTCAGAGTTGTGTGTACCAGCGGTCCATTGCCTCTCTCAGAGTTGTGTGTACCAGCGGACCATTGCCTCTTTCAGAGTTGTGTGCACCAGCGGTCCATTGCCTCTCTCAGAGTTGTGTGTACCAGCGGTCCATTGCCTCTCTCAGAGTTGTGTGTACCAGCGGTCCATTGCCTCTCTCAGAGTTGTGTGTACCAGCGGTCCATTGCCTCTCTCAGAGTTGTGTGTACCAGCGGACCATTGCCTCTCTCAGAGTTGTGTGTACCAGCGGTCCATTGCTTCTCTCAGAGCTGTGTGCACCAGCGGTCCACTGCCTCTCTCAGAGCTGTGTACCAGCGGTACTACCTCTGGTTACCACTAGTTCTGCTACTGGATACTGTGACGCAGGTGGCCACCTACCACAGTCACTATTGCTAGTCCTACTTTCACCTCTTCTATTAGTATCGACCTGGATAGCTCGTTGTTAACTGTTCGTACTGAAGAAGTTGATGAACTGGCATTAGGAATCTGTGTATTACAGGTTTCCTCCGCACAGTATGTAGTTGAATTTGGTGTTTGTAAAAATGTTTGTCCGGCTAGTTCTGAAAACACTGTTTTTTTTTTTCTCGTTACACACGCTCGTGTTTCCTCTCTCGCTTCGAAGATTCACTCTTTCGTTTTGAGTTTTTGCCCCATTTTGCATTTCCGGTTGTTTTTCGTTTGGGGTGTATCAAAATTGTTCAAGATTTTAAAGGGCTGAATGAGGTCTCGTAGTCTGTTTCATTGGAGAAAAAAGTCTGCGTGCTTTTAGTCGATATTTTTTTGCAAAGTGATGGTAACAGCTCAGTTGCTCTTCCCTGTAACCCATGTAGTCTATTTTCGTCGATTATGAAGTTTGGAGGTCATAAATTAAGAGAGAGAGAGAGAGAGAGAGAGAGAGAGAGAGAGAGAGAGAGAGAGAGAGAGAGAGAGAGAGAGAGAGAGAGAGAGAGAGAGAGAGAGAGAGAGAGAGAAAGAGAGAGGAGAAAAGGGTAGAGCACAATTTCGTTCTCTTCCTCCTAGAGTATGCACCATTCTCTGGTATGACCTGTCCACTCACTCCGTCTTCCTAACCCGAATCGGACATCTTAGAGAGGAAACTTTAAAGAACGTTTCGGTCTGTCCTGTGACTTTCATTCTTTAAAAATTTCAGTAACAGGAAGAATCATCTTAATTAATGGCTCATGTCCGGCCTTGTCGTTGCAGCAGCACCTTCGTGGACACCAGACGGACGTGACTTAAGTGTTAAGGCCGAATACTTCATCGGCAGACGGAAGACATCAACAAACAATATTAAATTCACTGGGAAGCACTACACCATGAGGGTCACGCAGCGTCTGGGAAATAGAAGGCAATCAGCCTTACTCCAGTGAAAGGGTGGCAGCAGCCATTTACTAGCATCAAGCGATGCTAGTGTAGAGAGAAGGTAACTATTATACTATCAGACAAGTAGCTGTCAATCAGTATTACTCTATAACAACAAGCATTCATAACTCACCTAGATTACATTTGCAACATATTCTTAGAGTTAAATTTTTGTTTAAGTCTTGTCAAAATGCACCTCACCTTTGCAACGTAGTCTCAGAGTACAAAGTATTTTTTGAAGTCTTGTCAAAATACTGCTCCACGACACATATGCATAGCACTTCCAACATTGACATCATATTCTGCAACTGTGTTTTCTCTTCATCACTATCATGAGCTCGCTGCTTTATCTACGTGATTTCAGCCTCGGTCAGAGGTCCTCAGTTAGAGACCATCTCTTGAGGAAGGTTTGTGAATGAGGCCGAAATACACACATCATCTACACCTGCTTCATTGTACTATCCCTCTCTAGGGAGATTCCTTGAAGGTTGTGAGGCGGTTTTTAAGACAAAGAATTTGACCATTTCGATTCTTCCTTGGATCGAACCAGAATGCCTCCCATTTCCCAGGCGCTGTATGACCCCCTACATGCTCAGCACTCCCTCTCTAAATATATTAACAAAACAACAATAACACCATCAATAATAATAATATCAATAACAATAATAAAAATAAATTTTACTATCCAAGTGATTTCTCACTTTTCATCGAGCAGTAATCCATGCAAACAGCTCCAACTTTACCCTATACCCAGTTTGTACGTAAATACTAAATCACCTCAAAATAAAGTCATTGCAGGTTCCTTTCTGTGAATTAGGTTTACGTAGGATAACAGCGTTCAGCTCGTAAATCTCATTGAATGTAGTTTTTCGTTAATCGTGCAGAACCTTCCTGAACTAGTGGTTAATACTGTATAGGCTCAGGTAACGAAGGATGCAAACCTTTCTGGAAGAGGACCTCAGGGTGAACATAGTTTCGAGCATCTCACCTGTGGCACACTCGAGACTGGCATATTTTGTATACACAGAGAATGATAGAAACAGAGGAAAACGCTTCTGCTGACCAGTGTTAACTTATATTATTCATTATCAGTTACGCTGAAACAATGTTCTCTCAATCCAAGAACACTGTTTTTAGTTTAGTTTTTTTTTCTAGAGTCCGAAGGCTCCGCTGAACGCGTCCTCGTGCAACTAAGACCCACCTCAGGAGAATTTTAGAAAGAATTAAAAGGCACACTACAGTTACTGGACCGCACGTAGGAAACTGAAACTTATGACGACGTTTCGGTCCGACTTGGAACATTAACTAGGTCAGGACATTTTGTTTTACCCAACATCTGACAACACAATACTATTACCTACCTTGGCAAGGGAAAATATTACAACTTCGAATACATGGAAATTAAGAACTCTGGTATTTTTAAATCCATGTACGACGCAAGTCCCAGGAATTATTGTCTTCTCAGAATCATACGATGAAAGCAATAAGCAAATGGATTTAAGTCTTATGTTTCTTAGTGATTTAATGTCTTTTAAAAGCTGGCGTGTCTATGATATTATCAGATTACTAAAATAATGTTAGAGCTTTATGACTTATATGCAATTGGGCGACATAACACAGTGAATAGATTTTATGCTGAATAGAGACGTTAAGTAAAGCACTGACTTTATTTCAGCTATCCATCGATGCCATAACTCCTCATTTGCCTGTCTCTTTCACATTATGTTCTACATGATTTCTTGCATTTGCGTGACAGACAGCATGCGTTCATTAGAAAAGGAAGAATATTCTTCAGGTGATCCCCAGCTGCAGCTCTCGACTATGCATCACAAATTATTGGACTACGTCAACATACGTTTTGTTGCTGTACTGAATATTGTGGGTGTCAATGGCATCAGAATCTCCAGGCAGAATTTCAAGAACTATAAATCTTTGGCTCCACTCTTTTCAGTCTTTGTTACGTATTTCAGTGGTGATCTGTTAAGGTTCTTTGGAATGAGGCAGAGTCTGGTAGCCGTTCAATCTGGGTGAGCATACCACAAGGTAATGCGTTTGGTCCCTTCTTGTGGAATGTATCCTTCAACGACCTACGAAATCGTATTCTTGATTACCATGAAAGCCTAGATGATAGCGCTCAAACTTTTACCTGTCTTAAACAAAAGAGAAGATGCCCTACTGTAGTGAATATCGTCGATATTCGTTCTTCTAATACATATCTACACTCTCTTTCCACTGCTTCTGGTTCTGTTTCATCTAATTTCACCTTCTTCATAATTACTTTAATTTCCTCTCGCTTAGCTTAATCTCCTAATCCTTAATTCAGTTTCCACTCACCTAAGCTCATTATCCTCAAATCTGTGTTATTTCTTCTCACCTAATTTCACTCTCCTCCCACTTATCTTCACCCTCCTCCCACCTAACTTCATCCTCCCACCTAAATGCACCCTCCTCCCACCTAACATCATCCTCCTCCCACCTAACTACACCCTCCTCCCATCTATGTTCATCCTCTTCACCACTAATTTAATTCTCCTCACGCAGTCGTGATTGCCTGTGCGGCTATTTTTTCATGTGTTACGTCGTGCCGTTAGAGAGCATCACTGCGGAACTAATCACTTCTCCGAAAACTAATTCAATAAAGACCATGAGGAAGACGCTGGATAAACTGGGCGAGTGCATGACATGTTTATACATAACAATGGTTTATGTACATTTGAATGGAAAACAGAGCCAGATGATCAAATTACATGAAAATAAGTTGCATGATATCGTTCTATTTATACAGTATCTACAATTTTTTTTTAAGGAATAATAATTTTGCAAACTAAACCGTTCGTCGAAGTGAGGTAAGTTTACCTCGCCTCACTTACGCTGTGGTTAAAATAATTTAATCTAAGGTTAGCTCACTTTTTTTGTAGCTGTATTCCATATATTTCCTTGCAAATTTAAATAAGATGTCCCATTAGCCTTTAAAGATGTGTAAATTGACCCTTACTACAAATTAGGAAACGCCACAAAAAAAAAAAAAGAAAGTATTAAAGCATTCAAAAAGGATACAGATTTGTGTCAAATCGTCTTCAAGATTATACACACGTTTCAACTTTAACAGAAAAATCTTTGGCTTTACAGCTGATGCTTGGTGAAAACAATGGAGCGAGGGGGAAAAAAAACTAAAAGCTATTTTTACTTGCAAAATATATGCAGTTGACTCAGGCTGTTAAACAATACACACACCTGCAGCTTGCCTAATAAATAATATGTGTTTCACGCAAGAATTCTCAGCAAAATATTTGAACGCGTCAGTGCAAACGATATTGCTTTACAAGAGATGGCGAATCCTCTAAAATTAAACAATGTTTACGCAATATATTACAGCCACCTGCTATATACGATACTCTGTATGTAAAAGAAATCTTGGTACGTTCCCAGTATGGGTGTTGTGGCCTTGGCTCCATACGTGAGCTAAATAATATAATGTAGTGACCATTATTGTGGTGGTGGGTACGACAACAGTGCTGCAGGGTGCGACAACGTAAACACACCTTGGTGAGCGTTGGCGGAGGTACGAACCATAAATCAACATGTTGAGAGTGTTTTGTGTGTCCTGTGAGACTTAAGCCAGATTTATTTGTTTTGGAAATGAAGAGGTAAAGAAGGGGGGGGGAGGGGCATAGATTATACTTTGGCCAATGAATGATAAGTGAGAGGAAAATTTCCGATAATTACGTCTAGTGTTCGTCTGTAGAAACGTAACCAAAAACTAAAGACGTCAAGAAGATTAATAATTACACAAGGTATTTTATCTCCTCTTTATGAACGCTTTATCCTTTCTCACTCTTACGTCCGCTTGTTTTATTCTCCTCACTGGTCATCTTCCTCTCTTCGTCCCTCTTTGTGCACTTCCAGGTCCTCTAACCGTCTCTTCCATTTACTTTCATGTAATTATCCCATGCCATTTACTTTTTGTTCCTCCTGCCCTCTTCATCTTCCACACCTTTCGCCTCCTCTTCCGCACCTTCCTTATTTCTCACTATGATGAGTGGAAACTATTATCTGTAGTGTGTGGGTTGTTGTGTTGTGGGACGCGCGGGTAGTAGGTGAGGGAGCAAGACAGGTAATGATGGAGAAATGAAAGGAAAGGAGGGATGGAGGGAGTAAGGAAAGAAGGGAGAGAGAGGGAGTAAGGAAGAAGGGAGAGAGAGGAGTAAGGAGAAGAGGGAGAGGGGTAAGGAAAGAAGGGAGAGAGAGGGAGTATGGAAAGAAGGGAGAGAGAGGGAGTAAGGAAAGAAGGGAGAGAGAGGGAGTAAGGAAAGAAGGGAGAGAGAGGGAGTATGGAAAGAAGGGAGAGAGAGGGAGTAAGGAAAGAAGGAGAGAAGAGACGCCACATATAATTCTTCCTTGTCACCGGATATCACCTCTTCACAACGTGTTCTTATACGGAAGCAAATTGAAACCACATTACAACGTGTGTAAATAAACTGTATAATAGAGCTTATGTCATTTCTTATAAAGGTGTAGTTCGTGTGTGTACTCGCCTAATTGTGGTTGTAGAAGTCGAGTCACAGATGCTGGCCTCCCACCTATTAACTTACACTCGACAGTCTCTGTTGGTCTCTGACTCTTTGGACCTGTTATATATAATCCTGGAAGTGTATATGGAGAATGTTCTACCATTTCGTGGTCGCACTTTCTCCCTGACGAGCCTCATCCCTGTGGATCGTCTGTGTTATTAATTTCCATCTTTGCCCCTTTCACTTCTGTGCCTCTCATTTCAATTAGTCGGTTTCCTGTCAACTTTGTCTAATCCTCCAAGAATCGTATATGTCACTATCTTTTCTCCTCTGGTCTTATCCTTTTATAGACTTTTCTCAGAGCTCATTTCCCTCTAATCTTAGTCTTGATGCAAACCTCAGGGCATTTTCGAGTTTCTGAAAATGCTTGACCAGGTGTGAGATTCCTGCTGGTGCTTCATGGCCTATTTTAGGTTTGTTATATATTATGTGTAGAGTTAAAAACAATCTTTGTTAAAATCCCTGGAAACAGTTTTGAGAATAGCTAAACTCACATCCACTGCTGATGTTTTGCTGTTTATACACACCTCTGGTAATATTTTTCACGTAATATTCATCCTAACATCTTTCTCCTTAAGTTATGATAATAGTATTCTCTCAACTCCCAGGCTTTGGGTCGCATGTCAGTAGCCCTTCACAGATAACCACATGTCTAACCACGTTTGTAGGTTATGAAAATCATCTTGTAGCTTATTTAATCATCTTCCATTTTCATTTTTCTCTTTAACTTAATTTCACTGGCACACACCTGAATGTAGGATTGAATCTTCTCTGATTAGGGCCGAAATAAAATCTTTATTGACCCTGGGCACCCTCTTAATTGTAGGTACCCGAGATAGATCCCTAGATAAGTATTTGTATTTAATATAATATATAGGTTCCATTTGGACCTATACACTGAATAAACTGCAAATAATTGAATTAATACAAATCAGAAGGTTACATTTAGCAACTTACTTTCCTCAATTTGGATTCATCTAAGAATTTTTGGGCACTATGCATATTATACCCAGTGGATAATCCGGTTATGCCACTGACTCTTTTTGAGTATATTCAGAAGAGTAAATGTTCTCTTGCTGATCCCTGGAGCGCCCCACGCGTTATGCATTCCTTCATTCATTGTGGTACTTTACCTTCTTCCGCTGCTTGTCCCTCTAATTTGCAAATTAATCTCTGCTGGGGAAGTCTTCCAAATGTTTCCTGCAGATCAAGAATATGCACCCAACTCATCAATATATTTTTGCTTAATCTCAATTTTGTTTTGTCACAGAATCCCAGTGACTATTTTCGCAAAAGATTTATACAAAGATTTTGTTCATTTTTCTATTATTATTATTATTATTATTATTATTATTATTATTATTATTATTATTATTATTAGTATAGTAGTAGTAGTAGTAGTAGTAGTAGTAGTAGTAGTAGTAGCAGTAGTAGTAGTAGTAGTAGCAGTAGTAGTAATGGTAGTAGTAGTATTATAATCAGAGAAAACGCTAAACCGACAAATTTTTTCTATACCCATTGTGATATGCTTTCAAGTCATACGTTTTTCATTGTTTTCAGATATGTAAGGAGAGAAGGGGTATGTGACGGACTCTTCACTTACATGAGACATTTCTTTTTCTTTTATTATGCAGTATTTTCAATTCCCGTCAAACTGCTTTCATTAAATAATGCTATGTCGTGTTCCAGTGAAATAAGTATTATTTCCCAATTCTTTATAACTAAACAAAATTTAAAAAAACAATTTTGATTCCAGAACTTTGCTGTTGTGGTCAGGACACTTCTGGAACACTTTCAAGAAAAGCTGATGTAAAACTATTATGTTCTAGAGTTTTACTTGGCAAATATAAAAACAGGAGCTCACTAACCAGCATTCAGTTCAGCTCTCGCTGCCTGAGAAGACACATCAGAAGAAGTGAAATGGCATCAAGAGGCTGCAATCATTCTCCAGATGAATTTTGCTACATATGTGGTCAATTCATTAAGACAAGAGCAAAGAAGTTCTCTCTAACAGCATCTAAAAAAATGTTTGAAGCATATTTTGGCATGCCAGTTTGGGACCAAGACAAGACCTGGGCACCTCAGGTTGCTTGTTAACATTGTAAGAAATCACTGGAAAGTAAAAAAGCCATCAGTTATATGAAGGGTAAAATCTTGAATAGGAACATTTTTTAAATGAAATGTATGTAACAGAAACTACTTCTTTTGTTCTTTTACAGGATGGAATAAAGGAGAAAAAAAAAGCCATGAAGTTTGGTGTTCCTGGAATATGGTGTGAACACACTGATCACTCAATCAACTGCTACTTCTGTCTGGTGGATCCTTCCAAACACCGAACTGAGAAAAACTGCACCTGCTATTTCTTATCTAGACCTTCCCTCTACTATTGCACCAGTACCACACAGTGCTGATCTTCCTGTACCTACACCTCCAGATAGAAGTCAACCGTCAGAAGAAAGCGGCAAATCAGAAAATGAAGAGTACAGTGAACAAGACTATGATCTCACAGATGCAACTGTTGGGAGGAATCTTTACAACCCAAACCAGACCTCAATGACCTTATCAGAGATCTTGGTTTGACAAAGTCAAATGCTGAACTTTTGATTTCAAGGCTCAAGGAGTGGGATTTTGTGGATAAAAGTGTGCAAGTGACAAGCCATAAAAGACGTCAACAACATTTCTGAAGCTTCGTCAATAATGAAGACAGGTTGTGCTACTGTAATGCTGTATCAGGCCTGTTTGATGCAATTGGAATTGCATGCAATCCAGATGAATGGAGACTCTTTATTGACAGCTCCTCCTGTTCTTCTGCACAATGGGAACAAGTATCCATCAACACCATGCCCAGCCCTTCTAGGGTAGGGTAGGTGCCTGAGTCCGAGCTTATAGCTCACAAGACTGTCATTCCCAATAACCCCCTTGGGGCGGGGATGGCAGACCAGAGGGGCCTAGCTTGTGGCTAGGCCTGGGGACAGTTGGTCCCAAAGATGAGGAGGTGCTTGTGCCTCCTCCCATGGGAGACTTAGGTCTCAGACCCTCCCAAGACTGGGAGCCAAGGCCGGGCCACCATTTGGAAAAGGCCCTGGCCGGGAGAATACCGGCCAGGGCACCTTAAGAAGGACTACAACAGTGTCAAACTTCTCCTGGAAGCTATGAACTATGATAAGTATGGATTGGAAGTTGCTGGAGACTTCAAAATGGTGGCATTTTTGATGGGACACCAAGGAGGTTTCACCAAGTTTCCCTGTTATCTCTGTCATTGGAATAGTAGAAAAAGAGCAGCACATTACCAAAGGAAGCACTGTCCTCAGAGGATTGAGTTCTCAGTGGGAAGATATATCAAACATAAACCATTGGTGGATCCGCAAAAGGTTCTGTTCCCTCCATTACACATCAAATTAGGGCTAATGAAATATTTTGTTACAGCTCTTGACAAAGAGTCTGCAGCATTCAAATATCTTCAAGACTTCTTTCCCAAGCTATCAGAGGCAAAGGTGAAGACTGGTATCTTCACTGGACCACAAGTCGGGAAAATCATGGAGTGCCCAGAATTTCCAAAGAAGCTCACAGAGAAGGAAAAGGAAGTCTGGGAGAGTTTTGTTGCTGTAGCACAGAGCTTTTTGGCAACAAAGCTGAAAATTATGTAGAACTTGTTGAGACTTTGGTAAAAAGCTATGGTCAGATGGGCTGTAGGATGTCCCTTAAGGTCCATATCCTTGATGTTCATCTTGACAATTTCAAGGAGAATATGGGAGCATACCCAGAGGAGCAAGGGGAGCGCTTCCACCAACATATAATGGACTTTGAACACAGATATCAGGGATCTTATAATGAAAACATGATGGCAGACTACATTTGGGGGCTTAAACGGAAAGTGATTTGTTGCTGCTCGCAAGTCTAGAAAAACTGCTCATTTTTATTATTATTATTATTAAAGATTCGCCGGTATTTTTCCGGCCCGGGCCTTTTCCAAGTGGTGGCCCGGCCTTGGCTCCCTGTCTTGGGAGGGTCTGAGACCTAAGTCTCCCATGGGAGGAGGCACAAGTACCTCCTCATCTTTGGGACCAACTGTCCCCAGGCCTAGCCACAAGCTAGGCCTCTCTGGTCTGCCATCCCCGCCCCAAGGGGGCAAATGGGAATGACAGTCTTGTGAGCTGTAAGCTCGGGCTCAGGCACCTACCCTACCCTAGAAGGGTTAGGCATTATGTCGATCGCTCATTTTAACTTTGTTAATAGGTTTCAGAAAGTTTAAAATAAAATTTGTGTAAATTGTATTTATTTATGTAAATTTCATTTATTTTATTATATGTTTTTATTTTACATCCAAAATCAGCCAAAAATATTGAAATTTAGCCTTTTTTGTCAAAAATTCACCTTGTAAGCCACAAAAGCAAAGTTTAAAAGGAATAATGGACATTTTCTATTGTTCTGCAATAAAAAAAAAGTTGGAAAAAAAACACTTACTTGCCAGGAATAAAAATTGTGGTACATAGTGTAATCAATCATTAGCTGTCTTAATTTTTTTTTTACTTCATATCGTAAGAACTTTACATTAGTTAACAGACAAAGGGGAGGGAAAAGATGACTTGATGAGGATATGCGTGGAGAAGATGGAGGAAGAAAGGAACGAGGAATGAGATAGATACGGCACAAAACGGAACGGTATATGATGTAAATGATTTAGAAAACAAAGTGCCTCATTCTTCAACATGGAACGGAATGATAGCTGGCAGCTAGAATGGCAAGGTTTTCGAACAGACAATAATATCGTAGAAATGGTGATACATGGATCTTATCTGACATAACCCACAATGTTTTTCAGTAAACATAAAATAACTTTTTAGGGATTGGGGAGTAAAGAGAGGGTAGTTAAGTCACTACTTAACACGAAGTTTTGAGGAGCAGGCTGCTGTGGAAACGCTGTGGAGGGGAAAACATTTAGACTCAGATACGGAGGTGCAGTTAGAAATGTGATTCAATTCACGGATTAACAAATAATCACTACGACACACTTCTGGGAGAAAAAGCTGACGAGTAATAATTTAGACAATTTAAGGAGGGACAACCTTTATTTCAGAATGCTGCACTCCAGGTGGGGAAAAAAAATCCCGATCTAATATAAAATATCTCTGAGTTACCACAAGGTAGTTACAGAGGCACCGTAGACTCACAGGTACATGAAGTGACAGAGCCTAACTGAGGGTCCTCGAAGACATGAAGGTTCCTCTCCAGTGGTTAAGAGGGTGCTCATTCCCCCTCTCAGATGAAAGTTTCCATGAGACGAGGACTGGCCTGAGACACAGCCCCGCTCCCATAACTCTAAATAAGGTGTATGATATCTTTTTTCCAGCAGAAACAGATGGTAGTCAGTACCTTTCTGTCTCCTCACCTACACGTCTCACATCCTTTTTATTTCAACTAAATCAGTTAAACTCATAAATATCATATTCTATTCTTATACCAAATAATTATAATATAAGCAAACTAATTTGCCCTTATATATATTAAAGCAAAATAATTCAGGCAATAATAAAATACACTAAAAATTAATTTCTGACATAATTTAGCAAGCAACAAATGTTAAAAAAAAAACCAGTTGTGTTAAGCAGAATTGAAACAGGAGAAGTATCCACCCAACTCCAGGTAATGCTTTTTAAATGTGTTTCCTTTAAGTGGTACTCTTCCTTGGTCTCCTACCTCCTGATCCCATACTCATATACTTGTATTTATCTTGGCTTAAATTCTATTAACCACCCTCCCTTTGGATTATTTATATCTTCTTGCAACATCTTGAAATCTTCTTCCGTCATTATTCTTCTCAGTAACTTTGTCATTTCCAAACAATGCCATGTAGGAGCCACTTTCTTCCAGAAAGTAAGTTACAAACCCAAGGAACGTTTTGTGGGTACATGACCTGAACTTTGTGGTGCTTCATTTGTTACTTTTCTCTCCATCTTGACACCCTTCCCACTGTAACTCTGTTTTCTGTTTATTACAGTAGGTATTCGTATCCGACTGGAGTTCCTTCTAGTTATTCCAACCTGGTATTCGTGTTTGTGTATTAGTCTCCGCTTAGTGGGCTACGTCAGAGGCCTTTTTATGGCATTCTAGGAAAATGCAGTTCGCCAAAGCTTATAATTTCCTCAGTGATTTTCTCATTGTGCCAATGAATTCTGCATTTTTCTGTTTAGTTTACTAACTTGCTTCTTAATATCTTTATTAACACAAACAGTAAGCATACAATTTATCGAACGGTCTGTAATTTATCGAATCTTGTTTTCTCAAGATCGTCACTACATTTATTCTTGAATAATGATTCTTCTTCTTACTGTGGCTGCGATGGTTAGGAAGGTAATCATGCCTCGCGGTTTGATCAGTTTGGCATATGTCTATATATCTGGTCCCTAAAGGTATTTTATTAATCTCTCACATCTTTACAGGTTTTCTAATCTCTTGCTCTCGTCGTCATTTCTGTTTTCTTGCTCATCATTCAAGTATGCGATCCCTCTCTAAGATGAAGTGGTTGCTTGCTCGTAGAGCTTCGTTATATTTCATCATCTCGATACTATAGTTTCTCTGGCTGAATGTTGGACTCATAATGTGTTGGGCAAGAAAGATCTGTCACTGTGTACATGAGTTTTATTCTCGACCGTCATCTATGTGGGCTTTTTGTTCACCAGTCATTTTCTCTTTTATTAAAATTACATAGGATTAGGTATTTTACTTTCTTTTTATTATCTGTTCATTCTCTAATTTCAGTAATATGGTATTTTATTTCATGCCCTCAAATTCTCTAGCATAGTGACCGGTCAAAGACTGGGTCGCAATTAGTGGACGGAGGGCCCAGTCTTCACCACTCCACGTACAGAAGATCTACATGGACTTATGATTTCATGAAATGCATTTTTATCTCCAGTCTCCTGTTGATAGTTGGAAAATGAGGATTACTGCATTATTCAGATTCCGTAATTGTTATCAATAAACACTTGATAGTCAGCTGCTTAATTTCTCCTTTTCATATAAACTGTTATTCTTGCATCTGTTATTGTCTAAGGGAATTTAAATGAGTTTTGCTCTACTAATTCAGCAGTTTTGTTAACGATTCCGCTGGAATTTGCACGTAGTTATAAGGGTATCTTAGATGGGCTGTGACGCTGCTGATTATTAGGCTTACTGGGAGAGAGAATGGTGGACTGGGGGTTGTTGGCTTGGGAATTGGGATACACAAATAACCCGCACATAAAAGAGAGAAGCTTACGACGACGTTTCGGTCCGACTTGGACCATTTACAAAGTCACACTGTTATTTTTGGGAAATTGGGAGTTAGAGTAGTCGAATACAGGTGAGTGGTACTAGCAGGGTGATATATGGTGTGTGATATGAGTGTGCAAAGGTGAGGTTTGTATTAGGTGGAGATTGAATAGGGAGTGTGTGTGTGTGTGTGTGTGTGTGTGTGTGTGTGTGTGTGTGTGTGTGTGTGTGTGTGTTGTGTGTGGTGTGTGTGTGTGTGTGTGTGTGTGTGTGTGGTGTGTGTGTGTGTGTGTGGTGTGGTGTGTGTGTGTGTTGTGTGTGTGTGTGTGTGGTGTGGGTGTGGTGTGTGTGTGTGGGTGTGGGTGTGTGTGGGTGTGTGTGTGTGTGGTGTGTGGTGTGTGTGTGTGTATGTGTGTGTGTGTGTGTGTGTGTGTGTGTGTGTGGGTGTGGGTGTGGGTGTGGGTGTGTGTGGGTGTGGGTGTGTGGGTGTGTGTAAGTGCATGTGTGTACTCACCTAGTTGTGGTTGCAGAGGTCAAGTCACAGCTCCTGACCCCGCCTCTTCACTGATCGCTACTAGGTCACTCTTCCTCCTCCATGAGCTTTATCATACCTCTTCTTATGAATTTTGCCTCCACTACGTCACTTCCCAGACTATTCCACTTTCTGACAACTGTGACTGAAGAAATACTTTCTAACAACCCTGTGATTCATCTGAGTCTTCAACTTCCAATTGTGACCCCTTGTTGCTGTGTCCCATCTCTGGAACATCCTGTCTCTGTCCACCTTGTCAATTCCTCTCAATATTTTATATGTCGTTATAATAATATCTCCCCCCCCCTATCTCTCCTGTGTGTGTGTGTGTGTGTGTACTCACCTAATTGTACTCAATTGTGGTTGCAGGGGTAGATTCACACATACACACAGAGTGTGTGTGTGTGTGTGTGTGTGTGTGTGTGCGTGTGTGTGTGTGTGTGTGTGTGTGTGTGTGTGTGTGTGTGTGTGTGTGTGTGTGCGTGGTGTGTGTGTGTGTGTGTCAGCTTACGTATGCGTGTATGTCATCAAGTGTTTTTATGCCCTAGAGCTTCCTAGTGGGTTTTTCTCTCTTTATGAATATAATCAAGAAGGGACCGACATGGATATTAATATCCTTTGCTGGTCGTCGGTTCAGTGGCCGTGTCGGCAATTCCTCCTCGTTGTTTGCCATCATGTTGGTGAGATATTAGCTGGTTGATCCTAATCTCGAGGAGAGCTATTTAACTCCTGGTGAAATATACGGGTGGTCGGCTGAAAATGTAAGCTGCTACTCGTATACATAATGTATACCTGAGCTAACACTGGCGTGTATATATCTCCCTTCGTGCGTAAGTTGTCAAGTAAGATACAGCCTGATACACGGATGACTGTTATTATTCTCCCTTCTATCTCTCCATCTCTGTTCTATGAAAAGATAAGTACACGCATCTTATGGGTGTAATACGGCCTCACTTCGGGTAGTTAGAGGCAATCTGATTGTTATTTTCTGCCCCCTTGGTATTCCCTGGCTGATTCACAGCCAGTAAACACAGTGTCTCGTTGCTACCTCGCTTTTCTCCCTCCCTCTCACATACCCCTTCTCTCTCTCTCTCTCTCTCCTCTCTCTCTCTCTCTCTCTCTCTCTCTCTCTCTCTCTAACAGACTATCAGGATCTCACGGACTTTTCAAAGTGGCGAAATCGGAAACCGTCTTGTATTTTTCAGCCATGTTATAGCAATTATCAGGAGAAGCACTCTCGTTAAAATATCCTCTGATTCACACAAGCCACCTTTTCTTAGTGGGTGACCCCTGTCTAAGTGGGGGTCACCCTGCAGTAGCGGGGGCTACAATGTCATAGAGGGAAACCTTGTCTCACTGAGTCAGCCTGCTTTAGTGGGTTACTCTTTTTTAGTGGGCCACCCTGCCTCAGTTAGTCATCCTACTTCAGTGGGTCACCCTGCCTTAGTATGACACACTAGCGGGTCACTCTGCCATAGTGGGACACATTACTTCAGTGGGACACTTCCTTAGTGGGTCGCACTGCTTTAGTAAAATAGTTTTGTATATGATAAGTGAGTGTCACTGTGAGAAAATACGTAAGGATAGTGAAATTAGAGAGTGATAGATGGAAGGAAGGAAGACAGCATCGATGAATGAAAGAGGAAGAAGCACTGATAGAAGAATGGAGAAGAGAAACAGAACACAAGCAAAGGGGAATGTGAAAGAAAAGGAGATGGAGGAAAAGCATGAATGATAAGGAAAAAAACATTCACTCAGGTGAGTCGTCACAATCCTTGCTGTTGTAGTGGTGGTCGTTATGTTCCTAGGCGTCGTCGTCACTTTTCCGGTCGTAGTTGTCATTTTCCTAATAGCGATCGTCACTTTCCCAGACCTAGTTGTCATTTTCCTAATCATATTCGTAACTTTCTTAGTCTTGGTCGTCATTTTTCTAGCCGTCGTCGTCACGTTCCTAGTAGTCGTCGTCACTTTCCTAGTCATGGTCGTCACTTTGCTAGTCGTCTTCGTAACTTTCCTAATCGCCGTAGTCACTTTTCTAGTCGTCGCCGTCATTTTCCTATCATCGTCATTTTGCTGGTCGTCGTCATCGTCTCGACAGACTAACAACACTATTCTGTACAAGTCATCAGGTAGTCGTGGTGGTGTTGGTGGTGGTGGTGGTGATGGTGGTGGTGTTGGTAGTGCTGGTGTTGGTGGTGATGGTGGTAATGGTGGTGGTGATGGTGGTGGTGGTGTTGGTGGTGGTGGAGGTGGTGGTTGTGGTGTGATGGTGGTGGAGGTGGGGGTGGTGGTGGTGGTGATGGGTGGTTGGTGGTGGTGGTGGTGAGGTGGTGGTGGTGGGTGGTGGTGGTGGGTGGTGGTGGTGGTGGTGGTGGTGGTGGTGTGGTGTGGATGATGATGTGGTGGTGGTTTTTGGTGGTGGCTGGTGGTGTGGTGGTGAGGTGGTGGGGGTGGGGTGGTGGTGTGGGGGAGGTGGTTTTCCGATGGTAGTGGTGGTGGTGATGGTGGTGGTGGTTGTGGTGATGATGGTAGGTGGTGGGTGGTGGTGGTGGTGGTGGGGTGGTGGTGGGTGGTGGTGGTGGTGGTGGTGGTGTGGTTGTGGTTGTGGTGGTGGTGGTGGTGGTGGTGGTGGTGGTGGTGGTGGTGGGTGGTGGTGTGGTGGGTGGTGGTGGTGGTGGTGGTGGTGGTTGGGGGTGAGTGATGATGTGATGGTGGTGGGTTTGTGGTGGTGGTGCTGGTGGTGGTTGGTGGTGAGGGTGGTGGTGGTGTTGGTGGTGGTGGTGGTGGAGGTGTTAGTCCGTGGGGAGTGTGGTTTGGTGATGGTGGTGGTTTGGGTTGTGGTGAGTGGTGTGGTGGTGGTGGTGGTGGTGGTGGTGGTGGTGGTGGTGGTGGTGGTGGTGGTGGTGGTGATGGTGGTGGTGGTGTGGTTGTGGTGGTGGTGGTGGTGGTGTTGTTGCTGTGTTGTTGGTTGTTGTGTGTAATTGTTGTGGTGGGTGGTGGTGGTGGTGTTGTTGGTGGTGGTGGTAGTGGTGGTGTTGGCGTGGTGGTGGGATGGTGGTGGTGGTGTGGTGGTGGTGGTGATGTGGTGGTGTTCATGTGGTGATGAGGTGCTGGTGGTGTTGGTGGTGTTATAGTGTTTTTGGTGATGGTGGTGGTGATGGTGGGGTGATGGTGGTGTTGGTGGTGGTGTTGGTGGTATTGGTGGTGGTGGGTGATGGTGGTGGGGTGGTGGTGAGGTGATGGTGGTGGTGGTGGTAGTGGTGGGTGGTGGTGGTGTTGTTGCGTTGTTGGTGGTGTTGTGTGGATGTTGGTGGTAGTGGTGGTGGTAGTGTTGGTGGTGTGTGGTGGTATGGTGGTGGTGTGGTGGTGGTGGTGTGTGAGGTGGTGGGTGTGATTGGTAGTGATGTTGGGGGTGTGTGGTGGTGAGATGGTGGTGGTGGTGGGTGTGGTGGATGGTGTAGTGGTGTTGGTGGTTTGTGGTGATGGTGGTGGTGTTCATCGTGGTTGTGGTGATGGTGCTGTGGTGTTGGTGGGTTGGTAGTGTTGTTGGTGAGGTGGTGGTGATGGTGGTGGTGATGGTGGTGTATGGTGTGTGTTGGTGGTAGTGGTGTTGGTGGTGTTGTTGGTGGTGTTGGTGGTGTGGTGGGTGGTGGTGATGGTCGTGGTGGGTGGAGTGGTGGTGGTGGTGCTGTTGGTGGTGGTGGTGATGGTGGTGGTGTGGTAGTGCTGGTGTTGGTGGGTGAGGGTTGTGATGGCGTGGTGGTGATGGTGGTGTTGGTGGGTGTGGTGATGGTGGTGGTGTTCTGTGGTGGTGTGGATGGTGCAGGTGGTGTTGGTGGTGTATGGTAGTGTTGGTGGTGATGGTGTGGTATTGGTGGTTGTTGATGGTGGTGTTGGTGGGTAGTGTTGGTGGCGGTATTGGTGTTGGTGGTGATGGTGGTGGTGGTAGTGGTGGTGGTGATGGTGGTGGTCGTGGTGTTGTTGTTGGTGGTGGTGATGTGTTGATGGTGTTGGTGGTGTTGGTGGTGGTGAAGGTAATGGGGATGGGATGGTGGTGGTGTTGGTGGCGTAGTAGTGCTGGTGGTAGTGCTGGTGGTGGTGGGGTGATGGTTTTGGGGGTGGTGGTTGATGGTGGTGGTGGGGTAGTGGTGGGGGGTGGTGGTGGTGGGTGTATGGTGGTGGTGGAGGTGGTGGGGTGGTGTTTGGGGTTTGGGTTGGTGTTGGGGGGAGGTGGAGGTGGTGTGGTGTTGTTGTTGGTGGTGGTGTTGGTGGTGGAGATGGTGGTGGTGGAGGTGGAGGTGGTGGTGGTGGTTGTGCTAGTGGTGGTGGTGTTGATGGTGGTGTTGCTGAGACACTATCATACAGCCATACAGACCGTCATATACCATAATAATGATACTCTCCAAAACATGGTAAACAGTTCATTATCAGTGTACCTTATTCAGCTATCAAAACTTCGTGGCTCAGTCCCTCGACTCAGAGCCTGATCATTATTTTGTAGGTCCCTCTGCTACAGGTACTGTGAGGCCCCTTATAGGGATCCACTTTTAAATCTCTACAGAAATCAATCACAACAGTCAACAGTTCATCGTGATGTAATAACATACTATAGTTATAAACTTACAGAAATAACTGTGACACACTTTTCACTTAATCTCCGGAGGTCCTCCAGCAGGCAGAGGCCCCTGGGCTTCAGCCCCTAAAGCCCATGCCTTAATTCGGCCCTGCTTGGCCCTGTTATGTGCCTCTGCAATCTTTTGACTACCGTTCACTTCATGGGTAAGAGGTGCATTAATAAGATTTTTAACTAGACACCAAAGTCTCGGTAAATGATCATTGTCATTACAACTGGAAATGCACTTGGAGAAGAGAAGAAGGAGGAGGAAGAAGCAAGGAAAATGAGATGACGTGGATGAGACAAGAAGAGGAAGGAAAAGGGGCGACCAGGAAGTGGCGAGACGAGGAAGGGAATGAAATGATAAGGTAAGGGCAAGGAGTGGAAGGGAATAAGAAAAGAATGAAGAAGCAAGAGGATAGGAGGAGAATGAAGAAAGGCGATGAAAAGAGCTAAATGAGAAGAAGAGAGCGACAGGGGAGAGGACAAGCGAGTAATCAGAGGAGAAAAAAGGGAGATGAGAGGAGAGAAGTTAGCGAATGAGGCGAAAAAGGGCGAACGAGACTAGATTAGGAAGGAAGGAAAAGAAAAGGAATGAGTCAAGAATGAGGAACTGATTGAAGAAAAAAAGGGAGAAAAGGGATTAGGGGAGAAGAAAATGGAAACAAAAGGCTTGAAGGAAGAGAGGAACAGGAAAAAGGAAAGAGAGGGGAAGAGGAAGATGGGAGGAAAGAGAAGTGGAAGATGGGAGGTAAGAGGCAAGAGGTACGCCACCTTCAGTTCATCCCACTAAATTACTTTTGTAATGGCAGGAAGTTGGAGACGACGGTATATATAAGAGGAAAAAAAAAAGATATTTGGGCTATTTACCTGAAATTATATCCGTTTAAATGGCGCACAGGAGCTGCCTGGCAGACGAGTCAATGAGAAAAGACGCATTGGCAGGTGTACTCACCTATTTGTACTCACCTATTTGTGGTTGCAGGGGTCGAGTCACAGCTCCTGTGTGCGTGTGTGTGTGTGTGTGTGTGTGTGTGTACTCACCTAGTTGAGGTTGCGGGGGTCGAGTCCGAGCTCCTGGCCCCGCCTCTTCACTGATCGCTACTAGGTCACTCTCCCTGAGCCGTGAGCTTTATCATACCTCTGCTTAAAGCTATGTATGGATCCTGCCTCCACTACATCGCTTCCCAAACTATTCCACTTACTGACTACTCTGTGGCTGAAGAAATACTTCCTAACATCCCTGTGATTCATCTGTCTTCAGCTTCCAACTGTGTCCCCTTGTTACTGTGTCCAATCTCTGGAACATCCTGTCTTTGTCCACCTTGTCAATTCCTCTCAGTATTTTGTATGTCGTTATCATGTCCCCCCTATCTCTCCTGTCCTCCAGTGTCGTCAGGTTGATTTCCCTTAACCTCTCCTCGTAGGACATACCTCTTAGCTCTGGGACTAGTCTTGTTGCAAACCTTTGCACTTTCTCTAGTTTCTTCACGTGCTTGGCTAGGTGTGGGTTCCAAACTGGTGCCGCATACTCCAATATGGGCCTAACGTACACGGTGTACAGGGTCCTGAATGATTCCTTATTAAGATGTCGGAATGCTGTTCTGAGGTTTGCTAGGCGCCCATATGCTGCAGCAGTTATTTGGTTGATGTGCGCTTCAGGAGATGTGCCTGGTGTTATACTCACCCCAAGATCTTTTTCCTTGAGTGAGGTTTGTAGTCTCTGGCCCCCTAGACTGTACTCCATCTGCGGCCTTCTTTGCCCTTCCCCAATCTTCATGACTTTGCACTTGGTGGGATTGAACTCCAGGAGCCAATTGCTGGACCAGGTCTGCAGCCTGTCCAGATCCCTTCGTAGTTCTGCCTGGTCTTCGATCGAGTGAATTCTTCTCATCAACTTCACGTCATCTGCAAACAGGGACACCTCAGAGTATATTCCTTCCGTCATGTCGTTCACAAATACCAGAAACAGCACTGGTCCTAGGACTGACCCCTGCGGGACCCCGCTGGTCACAGGTGTCCACTCTGACACCTCGCCACGTACCATGACTCGCTGCTGTCTTCCTGACAAGTATTCCCTGATCCATTGTAGTGCCTTCCCTGTTATCCCTGCTTGGTCCTCCAGTTTTTGCACCAATCTCTTGTGTGGAACTGTGTCAAACGTCTTCTTGCAGTCCAAGAAAATGCAATCCACCCACCCCTCTCTCTCTTGTCTTACTGCTGTCACCATGTCATAGAACTCCAGTAGGTTTGTGACACAGGATTTCCCGTCCCTGAAACCATGTTGGCTGCTGTTGTGTGTGTGTGTGTGTGTGTGTGTGTGTGTGTGTGTGTGTGTGTGTGTGTGTGTGTGTGTGTGTGTGTGTGTGTGTATGTGTGTTTGTATGTGTGTGTGTGTGTGTGTGTGTGTGCGCGTGTGCGTGTGCGTGTGTGCGCGCGCGTGCGTATGAACGGGTGTCCCATATGTATAAGCACCTAATTGACTTTGCGTGTTTTTAGCCTCGGCTTTTGGGCTATCATCTTAACTTCCTGTTGGCTGACTTTATCTAAAATTATCGCATCTATTTTGAAATCCATATATTGCTTCCACTTCTAGTGTATCACTTTCTAGTTACTTGCGCTTCTCGACTAAGTTGACATTAAAGAATTATTTTCTAACATCTCGGGACATATTTCAGACCATGTTCCACCTTCTTACTGAACTGCCTTCTGGTTTCACATGTGATGAACTATTCTTTCCGTCCCCATATCTATTCCCAAGTGTATCTTGCATGTTGTTATCACATACCCTCTAAGTGCTCCTAGTATCGTGAGTACCAGTTCATGCAGTCTCCCTTACCTGGAGTATACCTGGAGGATGTCAGCGCCTCCGCATTTGCTTCTCAATGTCTGTCTTGTTGTCAATCTTTGGATTTTCTCAGTTTTCTTAATATGTTTAATTAGACTTAAGTTGCATGCCGGTATTGTATACTCTAGGAATAATCGGGCACAAGTAAATAGTGATTGTGGTAAGAAGGCAAATGATTGACGACAACCCGGAAGAAATGAATGGATTTGCTTAGGACACTTTTAGTGATGCTTCTGTACTTAGACCTTGTTCACTTAATAACTTCAAATTAACTACAAATACACTTCAGTAAAGGAGTCGTAAGTGACGATATTCGTATCCAATTCCCGGTAAAGAGTTTAGGTTCATGTCTACCATTAGTATGTTTGCTATCTTGGTGTTGATTATTTTACCTCATTATTTGGTTCAGTGAGTTGATCGTTACCCATCATGCTATCTATTTTCTTAGTAAGCAGCACGACTGGTTGTCTAATCCATTAATATTGGGTCAGTCTAGATCTGTCAACAATAATATTTTCCATCTCCCATATTGTTACTAATATTCGCTACTTCTCTCCTGTTTCACCCTTCTCTTTCTCATTCAGAGATGTGCCCTTGGTCTGTTGCGTACCTGATCCTGAAACTTTAATTGAGTTCTTCACATACTTTGTCTTTTTTTTTTTTTTTTTTTTTTTGGTAAGCAGGTGGTTTTCCTCCTCTGTTTCATTACTTCAGCATTTACAGTCATTTTCCTTCGGATGTGGCTGGAGTACAACTTTAGTTTGTTTTACTTGTTGCTACGTGGCTTCCACACTGTCTTCCCGGGTACCTCCTGATCCTAATACATTCGTTTCCTGCACTTTCCTGGTTACTCAGTTTTGTTAATGTTTGGTTATTTTTCAACCCTGGAGGATGATGCAGGGCATGTGATGGCTAGGTAGGTGGGTGTGTCAGTTTACGTGGGTAAGATGAAGAGCTATGTAATGTATGGTGTATGTGTGTGTGAGCAAGACAGTTCCACAGGTAAACTGGCAATTGTTTATTTATTATTATTGTTGCTGTAACAGTCTGTTTTTGCTGTTTTTGTTGGTTTTGTTTTCTTTGTTGCTTCTGTTGCTTTTCTTTTTGTTGTTTAGACGTTTTTCTTCCTTGTATCCATTCATTCAATCGTTTTATAGTGGTACTTCTAAACTCTTGTTTGGTGAACATGTGAACTTATGTCTGGTCATCAAGGAGGTCACAGCAACGATGTCCAGAGACCGCAATATCTGATTCTTAGATGATGGCACCCTATCTGGTACTACAGAATCTCTCATAGTGGACATCAGAAAAATAAAAGATCTTGGGCCTATCTTAAATCCCAACCAAATGTGAAATAGCTTTTACCATCGGTCAGATCACTGAGGATATTAGTCCTGCTTTTGCCTGGAGCACGAGTCATTGACCAACCGACAGTACTTTCCTTGGCATTCCTCTTGTGTACCATGCCATTGCTCTGATTATGGGGAAAAATATCCTGACCTCAGGATGATGGAAGACCGAACTGGAGACTGATGCAAACACTATGAGGTTAATATCATCACCAAGAGAAGCCTCGCTTCAGCTGGGTGCCTGGCTGAGAGAGAAAGATTATCAATTCACAGCATCCAGCAAGCCTCACTGCTGCCAGTTGCACTGACGGGATCAACATCAGTCCCTGGAAGAACGGCAGACTCCCAGCATGGGACTGTACCTGTGCGTCCACTTTGAATAACGACTACATTCGTTAAAGCATTCTGGAACGGGGAGGTGATGCCGATCACAGGGAAGAATACAAACTTAGCAATTATAGGCAGGAATTTGGGCCATCAGTACCAATTTGTTCTTGAAGGATAGGAAACCCTTGGACCATGGGGTAAATGTGCAACATGCTCCTCAAGGCTCATTGACACCATTAAGGACCCAAGGACTGCCACTTTCATATTCCAGCGTCTCTTTGTGGCCATTCAGAGGAGAAATGCCTCCCGTATTCTTATCCCGCGCCCAGATTCAGAGGATATATATATATATATATATATATATATATATATATATATATATATATATATATATATATATATATATATATATATATATATATATATTATATATATATATATATATAATATATATATATATGCACATATATATAAGTTCCCAACGTAAGAAACCAGAAGCCTGATGCCTTATTCATTACACCACCATGCCAAATTTGCATGGGTCATAGAGCTCCAGCATAGGTGAACATACGAACATTGAGCACACAGCAAAGTATACTGGCGTAATCTTCCCCACACGAGAATGAAAAAATTCATTCGACCAACACTGTGTTGATCAATAGTTTCTCATTTACGTTTTTACAAATTTCAGAAGTAAGATGTTCAACATTAGCTCGATATTCTTATTCAGGTAACAAATTTTAAATTTAGCTAATAATTGCTAATTCCCTAAATTTCCCCAACAGTATATTCTTAACTCTGGTTAGCTATGCAGTATCACTGAAATGAATTTTGTGATTCTGTATATTTGTGGCTAACCAATGTTGTCAGTTCGTAGTGTCTGTGTTGAGGCAATCGTCGTTTAAAATCATTCGTTTCCTCCAGCATAATAGTCATCATAATCAGTGGACGGAATGTTACAAACCCCAGCATTCCTCCGGAGTAAAGTAAAACAGTAAGACTTGTCCACAAGTGTCGTCAAAAGACACAATGTTCAGGTCTCCTTTACACAATTTTTTCTTTATCATATGAGTTTCTTCTGGAAAACGCCTTTCGACTAAGAACTTGTGTTAATACTGCTAAAAGCAATGTTAATGTTATTAGTGGAGAGAATCTTTCTATCGGATCAAGGTTCATCCAAGAATAGAAGAGCTATTAAATTTTTAGCTTGGAGGGTTTTCTTAAGGTTATCTTGAAAGAAGCCTCTCGTTGAGAATTAGGCACTTAAGAAAATTCTTAGTGTAGCCTAAGAAAAAATATTGTAGATGTAGCTACGTATGGTGTCCACCGAGTACATAGAATTTATTCTGCATACAGCACACAATCTCTCTACAATCAGCCACAGCCCTGTAGTTATTGCCGTAATGTTGTTGGGGGCCCCACAGCTATACTGTGAATAGTTACTAGTTACAAACGTCAACCAATGAGGGTGAAGGGTCGACCTCCTGACGACCTCACCATATATTTACACTCTCGTCTGGAGGAGAGTCTCTCATTAGCTCTAGCTGATTACACATACTGGTCTCTTGTATAAGTTCATGAGCCTGTGGAAGAGAGCGAACTTACTTTAGCTATCTATCATATTACAGCAATTACTTGCATATTATCTACCTTCATTGTTTATCTTTCGCACACTATCTAAATACTGTAAATATTAGTGGTTGGAAATATACGGGTATTCTAAATGCTAAATTATGTGTCTGCCTTCGCCTCTTTTATTCCTCGATCGTTTCATTACTGGTGACCTGTCTAACAGTCAGATACCCGTGTTCGCAATACTGACCTCATTTCTTAACAATCAATTAGCCTAGAACGACACTTTTTATAACCTATGGGACGGGTAGTTGAGTACTATTTATTAAGTAACGTATCAGCTCACAGTTATCGAAACGAGGATCGCGTTTCCATTACTCCTCGAGCTGAATGGCCCACATGGGTTTGACGCATTGCAAAAAAAAAATATTACTTTATTATAAATTTAATTCGGCCAGAGTGAAGCAAAAAGATAAATAGCCACTGAAAGTATGCTATCCGGCATGACTATCCCACGAGACGGAATGGGTGATCTATGTTGTGTGACTAGCTATGAAAACAGGGGCCTGGAGCTGGGTCTCGATCCCCCTCCATCCTTATCCACAAACAGGAGACTACAACTACTGCACGAGTATACACAAACATATACACAAGACTTCATCCTTCCCTCCCCGTCTTTTCCATGCTCCCGAATTACAGGTGTGTTTTTGTTCAAAGGTGCGTGGAATTACGTGTGCTGTCAGTCATGGACCCGGCAGCCTGGAGCACCTGGGAACATACCTGGAGGAGAAGGAGCAGCAGGTCGCTACGATGGCTGCCTCCACTGATTGCTCCTCCCGTAATAAACACGAGGGAACAACATAAAGAGAATCACTCGGTTGACAGTAAATACATAAACCAACATAGAGATGGAGCAACGGAGTGAGAAGGGTGGAGGGAGGGAGTGGAGGGATGGAGGGAAGGAAGGGGTAGGGTGGAGTGAACGAAAGGAACACATGGAGAGGGGGGGGGGACGGATGAAAGTGAAGAAAGGAGGAGCGATGACGACGATGATGATGACGAAAGTGACATCATTTGCGACGCTAGCAGCAATGATGATGATGGTGTTAATGATAATAATAATAGTGATGATGTTAGTGATTATTAAAATGATGATATTGGTGATAATAGTAACGAGGGTAATGACACTTGATGAGTGTGATGATACACAGGATAACAGCATGGAACGTGGCTGGGAGGAACAGAAGGGAAGAAGATGGAGAAATTTAATGGGAGGGAAGACGTTGTAGGAAAGAGAATAAATGATATTTAGAGAGGGCGACTAGCCTACTAAGAATCGAGCCTCCGCTTCTTCCTGTAGTGAATGATCCACGCTGCGATGTTTTCCTTTATATAGCTATAATATTGGTAGAGTAACGCAGCTCCTGGGGTTCACATTTTAGTACGCATCTTCCACTGTGAGGCAAGTTACTGCATCCTCCCAGTGGATGACATGATTCCAAGACTGGCAGTGTTGGAATGTTGCAAATGTTTCTTGTGCATGCTTTACTGATCACTTGTGTGTTGTTATGCTTGTTCTTATATAAACTCCTCCCAGTTTCGCCCACGTAAACCAGCAGGTGTTGTTGATGTCTGGTAAACACCTGCTGTGTCCGTCGTGACAAGTTTCTTGAAGCTTTAGAAAAATTATTAGAAATAAAGCGCTAAGCCGACAAGGATCATGCAGCGCTGAGCTTTTGGAAAAAAAAAAAAAAAAAAAAAGGTTCCAGTTTTACTAGGATAAGAGAAAACGTGAGCCGTGTGTCGAATATTTCTACTGAAGTCGAATACATGGAATAATTTTTGTTTGTCTTTGAGTCCAGTAGGAAGTCGAAGTGTACAACCTTTTCCATTGCTGTTTTCTTACCTACAGACACACACACACAAATATATTATATATATATATATATATATATATATATATATATATATATATATATATATATATATTATTTATATATATATATATAATATATATATATATATACATATATATATATATATATATATATATATATATATATATAAAATTTATATATATATATATATATTTATATATATATATATATATATATATATATATATATATATATATATATATATATATATATATATATATATATATTGTGTGAAAAGTGGGTTATAGTAAGCGTGTATGCACCTGGAGAAGAGAGAAGTGTAGAGGAGAGAGAGAGATTCTGGGAAATGTTGAGTGAATGCGTGGGGAGTTTTGAATCAAGTGTGAGAGTAATGGTGGTTGGGGATTTCAATGCTAAAGTGGGTAAAAATGTTATGGAGGGAGTAGTAGGTAATTTTGGGGTGCCAGGGGTAAATGTAAATTGGGAGCCTTTAATTGAGCTATGTGTAGAAAGAAATTTGGTAATAAGTAATACATATTTTATGAAAAAGAGGATAAATAAATATACAAGGTATGATGTAGCACGTAATGAAAGTAGTTTGTTAGATTATGTATTGGTGGATAAAAGGTTGATGGGTAGGCTCCAGGATGTACATGTTTATAGAGGGGCAACTGATATATCGGATCATTATTTAGTTGTAGCTACAGTTAGAGTAAGAGGTAGATGGGAAAAGAGGAAGGTGGCAACAACAAGTAAAAGGGAGGTGAAAGTGTATAAACTAAGGGAGGAGGAAGTTCGGGCGAGATATAAGCGACTATTGGCAGAAAGGTGGGCTAGTGCAAAGATGAGTAGTGGGGGGGTTGAAGAGGGTTGGAATAGTTTTAAAAATGCAGTATTAGAATGTGGGGCAGAAGTTTGTGGTTATAGGAGGGTGGGGGCAGGAGGAAAGAGGAGTGATTGGTGGAATGATGAAGTAAAGGGTGTGATAAAAGAGAAAAAGGTAGCTTACGAGAGGTTTTTACAAAGCAGAAGTGTTATAAGAAGAGCAGAGTATATGGAGAGTAAAAGAAAGGTGAAGAGAGTGGTGAGAGAGTGCAAAAGGAGAGCAGATGAAAGAGTGGGAGAGGCACTGTTAAGAAATTTTAATGAAAATAAGAAAAAATTTTGGAGTGAGTTAAACAAGTTAAGAAAGCCTAGGGAAAGTATGGATTTGTCAGTTAAAAACAGAGTAGGGGAGTTAGTAGATGGGGAGAGGGAGGTATTAGGTAGATGGCGAGAATATTTTGAGGAACTTTTAAATGTTAATTAAGAAAGGGAGGCGGTAATTTCATGCACTGGCCAGGGAGGTATACCATCTTTTAGGAGTGAAGAAGAGCAGACTGTAAGTGTGATGGAGGTACGTGAGGCATTATGTAGAATGAAAGGGGGTAAAGCAGCTGGAACTGATGGGATCATGACAGAAATGTTAAAAGCAGGGGGGGATATAGTGTTGGAGTGGTTGGTACTTTTGTTTAATAAATGTATGAAAGAGGGGAAGGTACCTAGGGATTGGCGGAGAGCATGTATAGTCCCTTTATATAAAGGGAAAGGGGACAAAAGAGATTGTAAAAATTATAGAGGAATAAGTTTACTGAGTATACCAGGAAAAGTATACGGTAGGGTTATAATTGAAAGAATTAGAGGTAAGACAGAATGTAGAATTGCGGACGAACAAGGAGGTTTCAGAGTGGGTAGGGGATGTGTAGATCAAGTGTTTACATTGAAGCATATATGTGAACAGTATTTAGATAAAGGTAGGGAAGTTTTTATTGCATTTATGGATTTAGAAAAGGCATATGATAGAGTGGATAGAGGAGCAATGTGGCAGATGTTGCAAGTATATGGAATAGGTGGTAAGTTACTAAATGCTGTAAAGAGCTTTTATGAGGATAGTGAGGCTCAGGTTAGGGTGTGTAGAAAAGAGGGAGAATACTTCCTGGTAAAAGTAGGTCTTAGACAGGGATGTGTAATGTCACCATGGTTGTTTAATATATTTATAGATGGGGTTGTAAAAGAAGTAAATGCCAGGGTGTTCGGGAGAGGGGTGGGATTAAATTATGGGGAATCAAATTCAAAATGGGAATTGACACAGTTACTTTTTGCTGATGATACTGTGCTTATGGGAGATTCTAAAGAAAAATTGCAAAGGTTAGTGGATGAGTTTGAGAATGTGTGTAAAGGTAGAAAGTTGAAAGTGAACATAGAAAAGAGTAAGGTGATGAGGGTATCAAATGATTTAGATAAAGAAAAATTGGATGTCAAATTGGGAGGAGGAGTATGGAAGAAGCGAATGTTTTCAGATACTTGGGAGTTGACGTGTCGGCGGATGGATTTATGAAGGATGAGGTTAATCATAGAATTGATGAGGGAAAAAAGGTGAGTGGTGCGTTGAGGTATATGTGGAGTCAAAAAACGTTATCTATGGAGGCAAAGAAGGGAATGTATGAAAGTATAGTAGTACCAACACTCTTATATGGATGTGAAGCTTGGGTGGTAAATGCAGCAGCGAGGAGACGGTTGGAGGCAGTGGAGATGTCCTGTCTAAGGGCAATGTGTGGTGTAAATATTATGCAGAAAATTCGGAGTGTGGAAATTAGGAGAAGGTGTGGAGTTAATAAAAGCATTAGTCAGAGGGCAGAAGAGGGGTTGTTGAGGTGGTTTGGTCATTTAGAGAGAATGGATCAAAGTAGAATGACATGGAAAGCATATAAATCTATAGGGGAAGGAAAGAGGGGTAGGGGTCGTCCTCGAAAGGGTTGGAAAGAGGGGGTTAAGGAGGTTTTGTGGGTGAGGGGCTTGGACTTCCAGCAAGCGTGCATGAGCGTGTTAGATAGGAGTGAATGGAGACGAATGATACTTGGGACCTGACGATCTGTTGGAGTGTGAGCAGGGTAATATTTAGTGAAGGGATTCAGGGAAACCGGTTATTTTCATATAGTCGGACTTGAGTCCTGGAAATGGGAAGTACAATGCCTGCACTTTAAAGGAGGGGTTTGGGATATTGGCAGTTTGGAGGGATATGTTGTGTATCTCTATACGTATATGCTTCTAAACTGTTATATTCAGAGCACCTCTGCAAAAGCAGTGATAATGTGTGAGTGTGGTGAAAGTGTTGAATGATGAAAGTATTTTCTTTTTGGGGATTTTCTTTCTTTTTTTTTGGGTCACCCTGCCTCGGTGGGAGACGACCGACTTGTTGAAAAAAAAAAAAAAAATATATATATATATATATATATATATATTATATATATATATATATATATATATATATATATATATATATATATATATATATATATATATATATATATATATATATGTTTGGGATGTGATAGTGAGGTGTGGTCTAGACCATTTATATGCCTTCCTTTGATACATTACGTGTAGCGCATGCTACATGCCAAGGTATTGTCCAGTGTGGGTAGATTGGTAAAGCACTGCGTACCTTGTCCTAAGGTTCGTAGGTTCGAGTCTCCTTCAGCCAGAGATCAGTGTTTGTGTATATTTCGCATGCTCTCGCGAATTCCTTGCATTGTTCAAATCTCTAGTAAGGCTGATGCATGCAGGGGATGAGATGAAAAGCTGTAAGCCTTCTCCCTGAAAGCTGGCTGCCTTGGATCAAACGTGTAGCGCATGCTACACGCCAAGGTATTGTCCAGTGTGGGTAGATTGGTAAAGAACTGCGTACCTTGTCTTAAGGTTCGTAGGTTCGAGTCTCCTTCAGCCAGAGATCAGTGTTTATATATATATATATATATATATATATAATATATATATATATATATATATATATATATATATATATATATATATATATATGCTTACCAGACATCAACAACACCTGCTGGTTTTCGTGGGCGAAACTAGGAGGAGTTTTTATAAGAACAAGCATAACAACACACAAGTGATCAGTAAAGCATGCACAAGAAACATTTGCAACATTCCAACACTGCCAGTCTTGGAATCATGTCATCCACTGGGAGGATGCAGTAACTTGCCTCACAGTGGAAGATGCGTACTAAAATGTGAACCCCAGATGAAGGACATCGGTAGGACTTAATTTTAAATGAGTTCTTTTAAAATTAATTCCTTTCGGTACTGAAGAATCTCTCCTGGAGGATATCAGGAAAATTAGACATGGGACAGAGCCTGGGCCTATCTTTAAAGCCCACCAAATGTGAAATATTCTCTACCAGTCGACAGATGATCCAGACTATTAGTGCTGTTCTACCAGGAACATGAGGCATTGATCCAGCCAACAGCATTCACCTTGGTGCTCCTCTTGGGCCCAGTGCCATTGATCTGATCCTAGAAAAGAAAATCTCAGACCTCAGGATGATGGAAGGCAGGATGAAAGACATCGATACACAAGATGCCTTCTACCTACTCACCAGGTGCCTGTCCATCCCAAAACTTACTTACTTCTTGAGATGCTTCCCAGCCTTCAGCAGTCCGAAACTCAAGGAATATGACTCTCTCCTAAAGACCATGCTAGAGAGTGTATTGAATCTTTTCCTTGAAAATGGACAGAGGCTGCAAGCCTCGATTCCAGTCAGGCTTGGGGGGCTGGGAGTACGCAAATCCTCCCAGATTGCCCCACCAGCTTTTCTATCCTCTTCCACAGCATCAAACGAGTTAATAAAACAAATTCTTCTGGCCAACCTCAGTGACTCAGCAGGAATACAGGACCCAAGCTACGCCAGTGCCATCACTGAATGAAAGACTCTCTGCACCAAAACCTATTGCAGCACTGGCCTACAAACAGTCAAGTTGGGATGGCCCAATTACTGAAAAGGTGCTTGCCAACATGCTTAGGGATGTAACACCAGACAGGGAGACTGCCCATCTCCTAGCTGTGAGTGCACCTTACTCAGAGCACTTCCTTCAAACAGTTCCCATTTCGGCAGTGGGAACACGCCTCGACCCTAAGACTGTCCGTATTGCAGTGGCTCTCCGACTCGCTGCCCCAATTCACGTGGAATATACGTGTATTTGTGACAATGCGCAAGCCGACCAATATGATCTACATGGTCTTAACTGCTCCTTGTAAAATTTGCGATAAAGTTTATTACGGTCAAACTGGTAAAAATCTCGAACTAAGATTAAAACAACATAAATATAGCATTAGAACTGGACAAGATTCCAATACTCTATTTATTCATGTAAGAGATTTTAACCATCCAATTGATTTTCAAAAAGTTGAGAAAGTAGTATCAAGCAAGTCCATGGTCGACAGGAATATAATTGAATCTTGTTTCATAAAAAGCAGTTTTGACAATAATATGAATATTTCCATACACAAATAACCCGCACATAAAAGAGAGAAGCTTACGACGACGTTTCGGTCCGACTCGGACCATTGACAAAATCACACTAACCAGAGGTGGAGCAGGACGGCTATATATAGGCAGGAAGAGGTGGTGGTAGTAGTAGTAGTAGTAGTAGTAGTACAAGAGTTGTATATAATACCGACAAGATGAAATTAAGACACATGCACAACACCCGGGCATCCCCATCATAGACGTTTCGCCATCCATCCAGCCACTTAGTGTGACTTTGTCAATGGTCCAAGTCGGACCGAAACGTCGTCGTAAGCTTCTCTCTTTTATGTGCGGGTTATTTGTGTATCGTTCCAGTCACGGTATTGTGCCTTTTTTGTTATTTATATATGAATATTTCCTTTGGTTTACATAAATTAGATCCATTTATAATTAATAGAATTTGGGAAGAATTTAATAATACACTGGAGAAATAATAATTTTTTAAATTCCTTATTTCTTGGGTAGAATAGTTTGTTGTGGGTTGTGTGAAGGACCTGTCTAGTTCGGCCGGCGGGCCTGCTGTCTCGCGTCAGGTGTTTCTTTGTTGTGGGATCTGATAGTGAGGTGTGGGCTACCCCTTTATATACCTTCCTTTGATGCTTTACTTTCATTGTTCCTTGATAATGTAAGTAGTCACAAAAGCGCTTGGAACTTCTCTATTCTTTCACAGTGGTTGTTTTGCATATTATATATATATATATATATATTATATATATATATATATATATATATATATATATATGTATATATATATATATATATATATATATATATATATATATATATATATATATATATATATATATATATATATACATATGTCGTGCCGAATATGTAAAACTGGTCAATTAGCAAGAATTCATTTAAAATTAAGTCCTTTCTAAAATTATCTTTTATACGTTTAAAGATATATTTTTTCCTTAATGTTAATATAAAAAATTATAATTTTGCACCAAAAGAATCTTAGAAAACTTACCTAATCTTATTATAACAAGCGCAATTTATTTTAGCCTTATCCAACTATATATATTTTAAATACGTTTACAATAATTTAATACTAAACAAACATAATGAAATATATTTTTTTCGTTAGGTTCAGAATGATTTTTGTGAAATTATTGCATACACAAATTTTCACTTGTCCTATATGGCAAGATGAGCGTCCAGTTCTAATGCTATATTTATGTTGTTTTAATCTTAGTTCGAGATTTTTACCAGTTTGACCGTAATAAACTTTATCGCAAATTTTACAAGGAATCTTATAGACACATCCATCAGCATTTTGGGGGGAATTCTTTATCAAAAGTTTTTTTACTGTATCAAGATTTTTGAATACAACTTTAATATTAAAAGTCTTAAGAAGAGAAGGCATATCAACCAAGTTTTCATGGTAAGGGAGAACCAACATATTTTTAGTTGAATAAGGCTGGTTGTCCCTTTTTGGATTGTAAAAAGTATTTCTAGCAACTTTAAAAGATTTATCAATTACATTTCTTGGGTATTTTAAATCATTACCTATTTCATAAATTTTGGATATTTCCTCATCTATGAACTCAGGACTACAAATTCGTAAAGCTCTCAAAAACATTGATGAGAAAACAGACAGTTTGACTCTATCTTGATGCGGGGAATAATAATAGAGTCAAACTGTCTGTTTTCTTATCAATGTTTTTGAGAGCTTTACGAATTTGTAGTCCTGAGTTCATAGATGAGGAAATATCCAAAATTTATGAAATAGGTAATGATTTAAAATACCCAAGAAATGTAATTGACAAAACTTTTAAAGTTGCTAGAAATACTTTTTACAATCCAAAAAGGGACAACCAGCCTTATTCAACTAAAAATATGTTGGTTCTTCCTTACCATGAAAACTTGGTTGATATGCCTTCTCTTCTTAAGACTTTTAATATTAAAGTTGTATTTAAAAATCTTGATACAGTAAAAAAACTTTTGATAAAGAATTCCCCCCAAAATGCTGATGGATGTGTCTATAAGATTCCTTGTAAAATTTGCGACAAAGTTTATTACGGTCAAACTGGTAAAAATCTCGAACTAAGATTAAACAACATAAATATAGCATTAGAACTGGACAAGATTCCAATGCTCTATTTATTCATGTAAGAGATTTTAACCATCCAATTGATTTTCAAAAAGTTGAGAAAGTAGTATCAAGCAAGTCCATGGTCGACAGGAATATAATTGAATCTTGTTTCATAAAAAGCAGTTTTTAACAATAATATGAATTTTTCCTTTGGTTTATATAAATTAGATCCATTTATAATTAATAGAATTTGGGAAGAATTTAATAATGCACTGGACAAATAATAATTTTTAAATTTTCTTGGGTAAAATAGTTTGTGGGTGAGTTGTGAAAGGGAATATCAATTTTGGGTCGGCGGCGTCGGGTTTTTAAAACCGTTGTGGGTCTGATAGTGAGGTGCTGGCCAGACCCCTTATATATAACTTCCTTGGATGCTTTCTTTCATAGTTCCCTTGATGAGTGAGGGTCACAAAAGGCTTGGAATTTCTCTATTCTTCAGGGGTTGTTTTGCATATTCTGAAAATCACCAGTTTACTGTGATCTTATTGCATTTTATATTTATATATATATATATATATATATTTATATATTTTATTATTTTAATATATATTTTTATATAATTTTATATATATATTTATATATATTTTATATATATATATAGTAATGATCGTAAATAAGCAATCAACACTGCATATTAACCGAAGGGGATGAGAGTTAGCGTGAGGGAGATTAGCGGGCGGAGAATCTAACCTCCAATACTTCCCGTGCTGAATGACCCACACTGGGTGTATCCTTTCACGTAAATATAATATTGGTCGATTAACGCAGCTTCTAAGATGATTCACTGTGATTATCTACAAGAGTTTTTGCTGCACTCTATAACTCCTCACGAGTCAGCGTTGCTAAGTGACATAAGAAGTTTAAATAGGAACACAATTCCTCATAAACCGATTATCCTTGTTTCAGAAAGGAAGTGAATTGGTGAATGACTGCTATGTAATTAAGAACAGGAAACCTCCCTAAAGGAGTGAATTTTGTAGTTGATGCAGCCAAACATTATTCGTCGACGTTTGTGAATTTGAGCCTATTTTTGAATGCTAGATTACTCACTTCCTCTCTGTTCACATTCATTTTAAAAAACATCGCACTTCTCCACAAAATGATTTAGTGGTGTCACCTCAGCAACTGCTGGATTCAGGTCTAGACGAGAGATTTGTCGTTTCTGATTAGTTCCGTTCACTCGATCCAGAGTACCATGCCAGAAAGTGAGGACAGTTCTGTTCTGTTCGTTGGTTATGTCCAGTGTGTTTCTTTTTAATGTGTATAATACACTCACCTTGTTGCAAGTGGCTTATGGGAATCAGTTTTCAATGACTAACGTGTACTAATGACTCGTTCAACAACACATAATTTTGAGTTAGATGTTTTCATCGACTCACTCAGTATATCATAACAACATTCGGATTATTTAAAGTGTTAACTAGGATGTTTCTAAAAGTTTCCAGCACCTTACCTTAGGTGACAAAGTTCAACTGTGATTTATGCATCTGGAAGCGCAAACGGCAACCCAGTTGCAAAAAAGAATATTGAAGAGCACTGAACAACTAGTAAATAGTAGTATCAAGCTATTTTATATTTTAGCTGCATCTGATCAGCATGAATACTGTGCATTTTGGCAACATTTTAAGCTTATTCTTGTAATTATTAATAATTTACACTGCAATTTCAGTGGCCGAGGCGGCCCCTATTTGGCGGAGACCAGTGGGTAAGTGCGCACTCTGACCACACCTAAATCTGGCCCAAGTTCGAACATTATCTGTATTGCCCTGCATTGCGATTCTTAAATTAAAACATCTGAAGTGTAATATTATCCGTCCTTGGCGCAGCAGTATGCGCTGGGTGGTGGGAGGAACATGTCAGGCTAGAGCTGGGCAAGCGATGGCTTCCACAATTATGCTTTTATGGTTCTTAATTGTACATTACACGCTGTAATCCTCACTTAAACTTTTCGATGTACGTTGTAATAAAAAAAATAATCATGGTGGTTACGCCCTGAGAATTTGTTGGAATAAACGCTTCCTAGCTATTTCTGTTTTCCTTTCAACAGGAATGTCTTGATACTGGTGAAGAGTTCTTGATCCAAGGAATGGCAGCTATCTTTCATTCCTTGGATCATTCCTGATTGCTTCTTATTCCTCAGATGCTGTATAATAATAATAATAATAATAATAATAATAATAATAATAATAATAATAATAATAATAATAATAATAATAATAATAATTATAATAATAATTGTAAAATGTTTTGAAAGCAGCGATTTCTCTCACTTACAAAAAGAGGTTTACCTGATGAACTCTACCCTTAACATATTCATATTGCAAACCTAGCATAATATTTATCATATCACTTTCCCAAATATTTTTGAGTGTTAAAGTTATTTTAAACATTGATATTGTTTGCATTATCCACTATGAGATAATATTTTAATGTTGCTCGAGTTCCCTTACATTGCCTTAAAACTAACATGAATTCAGACATTTACTCATACTTGTAGATTTTCTTCAGTGTGGCCCATTTAATGCCAACATAAAAGAGAAATCTCCTTGCATAACCATAACATGGTAAACAGATGCAGTGATGAAAGTATATACCCAAAATCAGTATTAGAGTGTAAACAGGTTTCAGATGATTGTTCGGTTAACTCCACCACCCGAGACAAAATCTGTCATGACATACCACGACGGTCAGAACCCGCATCTGGAACTGTCATAGGAACCAAGCAGTGTATTGATAGCACTTAAGATTCGCGTCAAAAGAAAGTATATTTTTCTCTGAATATCAAGACACCACCATCTAGTGGATAAAGGCATAACTGACTCTATTAAAGCCCAGATTTGGCTTTAATTAATCGAGTCACAAACAGATCTGAGAAAAGAGGATATATACCGTGGCCAGTGACACCTACGCTACTCTGAGACCTCTCTCCCTGCTTTGGTTGCTCCATTGCAACATTGCACAGCTCCTGATGACGCACTGAGAAGTGTGAAAGTACTTGAGCTAAAGACTTCCACCCCCCCCCCGTGGCTTGTCCTGCATATATTTAAAATATATATATTTATATATATATATATATATATATATATATATATATATATTTATATATATATTTTTATATATGTTTTATGTGTGTGTATGTGTGTGTGGGTGTACTCCCCTATTTGTACTACCTATTTGTGGTTGCGGGGGTGAGTCCTAGCTCCTGGCCCCGCCTCTTCACCGGTTGCTACTAGACCCTCTCTCTCCCCGCCCATGAGCTTTATCAAACCTCGTCTTAAAACTTTTGTTGGTTCCTGCCTCCACTAGGGTCATTTTCTAGGCTATTCCACTGCCTTACAACTCTATGACTGAAAAAATTTACTTCCTACTATCTCTCTGATCATTTGTGTCTTCAACTTCCAATTGTGGCCTTTGTTTCTGTGTCCCCTCCCTGGAACATCCTGTCCTTGTCCACCTTGTCTATTCCCGCAGTATTTTATATGTCGTTATCTGTCTCCCCTGACCCTCCTGTCCTCCAGTGTCGTCAGGCCGATTCCCTTAATCTTTCTTCATGGACATTCCCCTTAGCTCTGGAACTAACCTTGTTGCAAACCTTTGTACTTTCTCTAGTTTCTTGACGTGCTTTATCAAGTGCGGGTTTCCAAACAGGTGCTGCATACTCCAGTATGGGCCGGACATACACGGTGTACGTGTCTTGAATGATTCCTTACTAAGGTGTCGGAATGCTGTTTTCAGGTTTGCCAGGCGCCCGTATGCTGCAGCAGTTATTGTTTTGATGTGTGCTTCCGGAGACATGTCGGTGTTTACTCCCCCAAGATCTTTCTCCTTGAGTGAGGTTTGCAGTCTTTGGCCCCCTAGCCTATACTCTGTCTGTGGTCTTCTGTCCCCTTTCCCCCTATCTTTCATGACTTTGCATTTGGCAGGATTAAATTCGAGAACCCCATTTGTGGACAGGTGTTCCAGTCTGTCCAGGTCTTTTGAAGTCCTGCCTGGTCTCATCAGATTTAATTCTCCTCATTAACTTCACATCATCTGCAAACAGGGACACTTCTGAGTCTAACCCTTCCGTCATGTCGTTAACATATACCAAAAATAGCACTGGTCCTAGGACCGATCCCTGTGGGCCCCCGCTCGTCACAGGTGCCCACTGTGATACTCATTACGTACCATGAACTCGTTGTTGCCTCCCTGTAGGTATTCTCTGGTTCCATTGCAGTGCCCTTTTCCCGTTTTTAGCGCCTGATGCTCTGCTTCTGACTAATCTCTTGTGAGGAACTGTGTCAAAGGCCTTCTTGCAGTCCCAAAAAGATGCAAACAAACCCCCCCCTCTCTCTCTTGTCTTACTTCTGTTATTTTATTTATAAAACTCCAGAAGGTTTGTGACACAGGATTTGCCTTCCGTGAATCCGTGCTGGTTGGCATTTATACTCCTGTTCCCTTCCAGGTGCTCCACCACTTCTCCTGATAATCTTCTCCATAATTTTGCAATATATACACGTCAATGACACAGGTCTATAGTTTAGTGCCTCTTTTCTGTCTCCTTTTTTGAAAATGGGAACTACATTTGCCGTCTTCCATACCTCAGGTAGTTGCCCAGTTTCAGGGATGTGTTGAAGATTGTGGTAAGTGGTACGCAAACCCTATCTGCTCCCTCTCTAAGGACCATGGAGAGTTTTTGTCCGGTCCCATTGCCTTTTAAAGGGATCGATGTCCCTTAGCAGTTTCTTCACCTCTCCTCATCTGTATGTATGTCGTCCAACACTTGTTGGTGTTTTTCCTTGTTTGGTGTCCCCATCTGGTCTGTCCCCCCAGAGTCCTTCCTGTCTCTATGTAAATACTTCCTTAAATCTCGTGTTGAGCTCCTCACATACCTCTTGATCGTTTCTTGTGAGTTCTCCACCTTCTTTCCTCAGCCTTATCAACCCGGTCCTTGACTGTTGTCTTCCTCCTAATGTGGCTATACAGCAGTTTCGGGTCAGATTTGACTTTCGATGCTATGTCGTTTTCATACTGTCGCTGGGCCCCCCCTCCTTATCTGCGCATACTCGTTTCTGGCTCTTTACTAATCTCCTTGTTTTCCTGGGTCCTATGCCTCCTGTACCTTTTCCATTCTCTGGTGCACTTAGTTTTTGCCTCCCTACACCTTCGGGTAAACCAAGGATCGTTTTGGTCTTCCTATTATTTCTGTTTCCCCTTTGGGGAAAAAAACTTTCCCCTGCTCCTTGCCACTTTGTTGCCACATATTCCATCATCTCGGTTTACTGATTTTCCTACCATTTTTCTGTCCCCCTGAACCTCCTGCAGGAAGTTTCTCATTACCTGTGTAGTCCCCCTTTTATAGTTTGGCCTGTCCCCTTCAGTTCCCGTTTTCCTTCTCCCCTTGTACTCTACTATATAGTTTAAAACTCAGAACCACATGATCGCTAGCTCCAAGGGGCCTCTCGTAAGGTGATGTCCTCGATGTCTGAACTGCCCAGGGTGAACACAAGATTCCAGTCTTGCTGGCTCATCCTCCCCTCTCTCTGGTTGTGTCCCTGACATGTTGATGCATGAGGTTTTCAAGTACCAATCCATCTCTTGGCTCTCCATGTTTCGGGACCCCATGTGGCTCCAGGTTTTCCCAGCGATCTCCCTGTGGTTTGAAATCGCCATTACCAGTAACTTTGCTCTGCTCGAGTGAGCTCTTTTGCCACCTCAGCCAGTGTGTCACCATCACCCTGTTGTTTTCTTCGTACTCCTCTCTTTGGGCCCCCTGCAGTTCTGTGGTGGGTTATACATTTACTCCAATGACTACTTTATGTTCTCCGGACTGAATTGTACCTACAATGTAGTCTCTTTCTCCAATCATGTCCCTGCCTTCCATTTCCTCAAATCCCCATTGGTGTTTTATGAGCAGTGCACCCCTCCTCCCCCTCTACTCCTTCTATCTTTCCTCAGGATCTGATATCCTGTTGGGAAGATTGTGTCTGTTTTGTTTCAGCGAGTTTTGTTTCTGTGATGCTTGATGTTGGGATTTTTCACTGATTCTTTCATTCCACTCCTCATGTTTATTCGTTATTCCATCCGCGTTTGTTTTACCAAACCTTTAGTTTCTTTTCTATCATTGTGGTCATGCAAGTATATTGGGGTTGGGGGGACGAGAGCCTTGGTGGGGGCCTATTTGGGGCTGTGGTGTAGGTGGGTTTTGTGTTGATGGGGGTGGGGTCAGAATGCCATAAGGGGAAGCTGTTGGGGTGAGGTTTGTGATATGGGGGTTGGTGGCAGAGGGAACAGTGAGTGGGTTGTAGTATAGGTTGCTCAGTTGCGTTTTGGGGAAAGTCGCGGGGTGGAGTCTTTTGGTGGGAGATTCTGTGGGGTGTGTTTGCCCTTCCTCCTGTGTCTGGGTCCTGCCCCATTTTCATTGTTCTCGTTCCTCCTTGCGTCTCTGTCCCTCTCTTTCAGTGTAGTCCCTTTTTTCTTGTGTTCTGTCGCGGTCGAGGTATACTCTCTTTGGTACCCCTCTTTGTCCCTCAGTCTTGCTTTCTCTTGCAGAATCCCGGTTCGAACTGATTCTTCCTTGAAAGTTACTCTGACAGGCCGTATCCTTCCACTCGCAAAACCACCCAATTCTCTGAAAATTTGTCACCTGGGGTATATTGCCCTCCCTATTTTTTTTCATGATGCCTTCAATCATTTTTTTTCTCCTCCTGTTTTATTTCTTCAAAGTTGGCCCCTTGGCTTCTTGGAGCCCGTACACAAAAACTGACCTCGCCCTTTCCTCCTCCCACTGAGTCTCCATCTGCTTCCCCTGAGGCATTTTATTTCCCTTTCCCTTGACATGTTCTTGCTTCAGTCCCCGTCTTTTCTGAAACTTCTATTCTCGTGAAACTGTCTTTCCTGACCAGCTGTCCCCTTGCTACTGCAGTTGGCTGTTAGAATCTTGCATATAACAAACCTTCATTGTCTTCGGGGCCTGCCCCTTGATCTTAGTGTGCTCATCGTCTTTTCCCTGGCCCAGTGGGTTGATGGGGCCTTCGTGTACGGCATGTCTCCGTTTTTGCTTACCATCCCCTTGTCTGGGGCTGACTTTGAATTTCCTTCATTGTCTTCAGACCTGTCGTTTGATTCGTGTGATCATCGTCTTTTCCCTGGCCCCACCGTGGGTCTGAATAGGGCCTTCGTGTTACGGCATGTCTCCGTTGTTGCTTACCATCCCCTTGTCTGCGCCTGACTTTGAATTTCCTGATGTCACATCTGAATTGTCATTTGTCTCTCTAATCTGTTTCAGGCTTTGCAGTTTCTCTTCTAAACACTGTATCCTAGCTTCTGCTGCTAAGCCTGTACTTCCACTTCCTGCACTCTTCAGCTATCCGCTCCTCCAAATTTTTTTACCAAGCTCTACTATCTTCCCTTTACCACTTTCCTCCTTTTTTTGGAGTCTAACTCCCAGTCTTTTTCCCCCCTGGTTCGTCTACCAGATCTTGGTTTTCCGTCCCCTAAGGCCACCCATATTTTTTTTTTTTTTTTTTTTTTTATTACCGCAGACAGAAGGCTAGAGGAGGAGGGGGTGTTTGGGGGGGGAGAGAGAGGGTGAGAAAGAGGGAGAGAGAGGAGAGAGAAAAAGGGTAGGAAAAGAGGGAGGGGGAGAGGAGAGGGAAAAGGGTAGAAAGAGGGAGAGAGAGAGGAGAGAGTATGGGGGTGTTGATAAGACCAAGGGGGAGAGAGAGAAATGTGAGGGGGGGAGAGAAAGGGTAGAGAGAGGGGAGAAAGAGAGGGAGAGGGAGAGGGAGAGAAAGAGAGAGAGAGGGAGAAAGGAGGGCGAGGGAAAAGGCTATGAGAGAGAGAAATGGAGAGGTGGAGAGAGGAGCCTATAGAGAGAGAAGGAGGTGAGAGATTGGGTTTTGGGAGTGAGGGAGAGAGGAGAGAGGGGGAGAGAGAGGGAGAGAGGAGGGAGAGAGAGAGAGGGAGAGAGAGAGGGAAAAGAGAGAAAGGGGAGAGAGGGAGAGGGGAGAGGGAGAGAGAGAGGGAGAGAGAGAGGGAGAGAGGAGAGGAGAGGAGAGAGAGAGGGAGAGAGAGAGGGAGAGAAGGAGGGGGAGAGAGAGGGAGAGGGGGAGAAGAGGGAGGGGAAGGGAAGGGAGAGAGAGAGGGAGAGGGAGAGAGGGGGAGGAGAGAGAGAGGGAGAGGAGAGGGGAGAGAGAGAGGGAGAGAGAGAGGGAGGAGAGGGGAGAGAGGAGGGAGAGAGGAGGAGAGGGAGAGAGAGGGGGGAGAGAGAGAGGGAGAGAGGAGGGAGAGAGAGGGGAGAGAGGAGGGGGAGAGAGGGAGAGAGAGAGGGAGAGGGAGAGGGGGAGAGAGAGGGATAAAAGGGGAGGGAAAGAGAGAGGGAGAGTGGGGGGAAAGGGGAGGAGGGGGGAGGGGAGGGGGGGAGAGAGAGAGGGAGGGAGAGAGGAGGAGAGAGGGAGGCGAGAGGGAGAGAGAGAGGGAGGGGAGAGGGGAGAGAGAGAGGGGAGAGAGAGGGAGAGAGAAAAGGGGAGAAGAAGGAAGGAGGAGGAGGGGGAGAGAGAGAGAGGGGAGAAAGGGGGAGGGGAGAGAGGAGGGAGAGAGAGAGAGGGAGAGAGAGGGGAGGAGAGGAGGGGGGGAGAGAGGGGGGGAGAGAGAGAGGGGAGAGAGAGAGAGGAGGGAGAGAGAGGGAGAGAGGGAGGGCGAAGGAGAGAGAGAGGGGAGAGAGGGGATGAGAGAGAGGAGAGAGAGAGAGAGGGAGAGAGAGAGGAGAGAGGAGAAAAGAGGAGGAGGGAGAGAGGAGAGAAGGGGAGATGAGGGGGGAGAGGGAAGGAGAGGGGAGAGAGGAGAGGGATGAGAGGGGGAGAGGGAGGAGAGAGGGAGAGAGAGGAGAGAGGGAGAGAGGAGAGGGAGGGAGAGAGGAGAGAGAGGGAGAGAGGGATGACGTGAGTGAGTGAGTGAGGTGAGCGAGAAAGGGGGAGGGAAAAAAAGGGTTTTTGAGGAGAGAAACGCGGGGGGGAAAAAGGTAGGGCGTGGGGGTCTGTGGGGGAGGTGGTCAAATTCCAAGGATCAGCTGTGTGTACTCCCCCTGTTGTGGTTTTTAGGGGTCGAGCCCAGCTCCCCGGCCCCCAGTGTGTATGCGTGTGCGTGCGTTCGTGTGTTTTGAGCACGTCAGTTGTTTATATGTCCCAGAAATACAATCACTTCTGTGTACCCGTAAAATTTAAAGAGATACCCTTAACACTGAGAGTAGTTCTAATAATTATAATACTAGCGTGTGTTAACAAGTCACTCTTTCACCCAGTTAAGCCCTACCTTTTACTACATGTGTCCCCAAAACATTTCTTCTCAGATTGTACTGTCTTTGTGTCCTAAAAACATTATCTCTCGAAACTGTTGTCAGGGCTTTTAGTCCCATTAGTCCTTGATCCTACCAAATTTTTTTCTTCCTACTACTGCTAGGTGTTGTTTGTATGATAATCGCTCTGGAGCAGGGTTTAGATAGCGAGCTACCAGCGTCCGCAGGGCCGGCTCTACCCTCAGACTTCCCGCCACCACAAACAAGTGATTTGTACGTTACTCAGAGGGGACGTCCATCCAGATGCCTGATGTACGATGCTCGCTGTACGATGCTCGCTGTACGATGACTCGTACACCTCGCCCTTCCGCCGCTGACTTCTTCGGCTATACTTTTCTCATGCCCTTTTGATTCCTCATTTACCACACTTATCACTTGTATACTGCTACTTTTATAATTTACACTTCACTTTTGGTAAGTACACTACTTATTTGTGATGACACCCAACCTGTTATGGCGGCACTACTCCCTCAGGCCTGTGGGAGACTTCCTCAGGCAGTGTGTGTGTGTGTGTGTGTGTGTGTGTGTGTGTGTGTGTGTGTAGGCAAAGAATGTTATCTATGGAGGCAAAGAAGGGAATGTATGGCAGTATAGTAGTACCAACACTTTTATATGGGTGTGAAGCTTGGGTTGTAAATGCTGCAACGAGGAGGCAGTTGGAGGCAGTGGAGATGTCTTGTCTAAGGGCAATGTGTGGTGTAAATATTATGCAGAAATTTAGGAGAAGGTGTGGAGTTAATAAAAGTATTAGTCAGAGGGCTGAAGAGGGTTTGTTGAGGTGGTTTGGTCATTTAGAGAGAATGGACCAAAGTTTAATGGCATAGAGAGCATATAAATCTGTAGGGAAGGAAGGAGGGGTAGGGGTCGTCCTCGTAAAGGTTGGAGGGAGGGGGTAAAGGAGGTGTTTTGGGCGAAGGGTTTGGACTTCCAGCAAGCGTGCGTGAGCGTGTTAGATAGGAGTGAATGGAGACGAATGGTATTTAAGACGTGACGAGCTGTTGGAGTGTGAGCAGGGTAATATTTAGTGAAGGGATTCAGGGAAACCGGTTATTTTATATAACCGGACTTGAGTCCTGGAAATGGGAAGTACAATGCCTGCACTCTAAAGGAGGGGTTTGGGATATTGGCAGTTTGTGGGGATATGTTGTGTATTTTTATACGTATATACTTCTAAACTGTTGTAATCTGGGCACCTCTTCAAAAACAGTGATTATGTGTGAATGAGGGGAAGTGTTGAATGATGAAGGTATATTCTTTTTGGGGATTTTCTTTCTTTTTGGGTCACCCTGCTTCGGTGGGAGACTGCCGACTTGTTGAAAATATAATAATATATAAATATATAGATGGGGTAAAAAGTCTTCAGGAAGAATTTTGGTTTTTTCTGAAGCAGTTTGTTTATTCCACTTCCCTACCCCCCATTTTTTAAATTCTTTTTTACCAATATTATTTTATTAATAATGGGTTTTGAAAAAAGTTTTAGGATAAATTGTTGATTTAAAGAGGGTTAATACAGTACATGAGATGTGAGAGATAATGTTAGTAATTTGTTACGTGTTTGTTATAAATTTTAATGCGAAAATCCATCCACTTTCAGAACTGGGGCGGTCCCCAAAAAATACCCCGGCATTCCCTCTTAAACAGCGCGCTGAGTCGCTGGCAAAAAAACAGGCCTGGGACCCCTAGTTACCCTGATGAGTCTTTTCCCCAGCTCCTTAAGGAAACTTAGATGCCTCTTTTCCATGACCCAAAGGGTCCCCGGCCCTATGGGAACAAAACAATAATTAATGTGGGCAATTTCCCCGTTTTTTTGATTTTGGGCACTCCTAAAGCAGGAGCGCTCTTTTTTCCCCCCGGGAAATATTGGATAGGTATCAACCAAGGTACATGCACGTGTGTAGTCCCACCCCCCTGCTTGCCGTTGCCCGGGTTGAAGGGTGATATATATATATTTATTTATTATATATATATAATATATATATATTTTAATATTTTATATATATATAATATATATATTTAATATATATATTATATTTATATTATATATATGTATATATTTTTAATATCGTCGTGCCAAAAGGGTAAAAGGGTCAATTAGCAAGAATCATTTAAAAAATTAAGTCCTTTCTAAATTTTTCTCTTATATTTTAAAAGATATATTTTTTTCATTAATGTTAATGTAAAAATTTTTTTTTTTCCCCAAAAAAATCTTAAAAACTTACCTAACCTTATTATAACGAACAATTTTTTTTAAAACAAACCCCAACTAAATAATTTTAGATTTGTTTACAGTAATTTAATACTAAAAAAACAGTGAAAAAATTTTTTTTTCGTTAGGTTCAGAATTTTTTTGGGCAAAATTTATTGCATACACAAATTTTCGCTTGCCCCATTGGCAAGATGACGTTGTATTTAAGAAAAGATGGCAAGTTCTCCCTATTCGGCACGACATATATATATATATTTTATATTATTTATTTTATATTATTATATATATATTTTTTTTATATATATATTTTTTATTAAATAATATATATATATTTATATATTTTATTATTTTTATTTTATTTTTTATATGTGTGGTGTGTGTTGTGTGTTGTGTGTGTGTGTGTGTTTTGGTGTGTGGTTTTGGGTGTGTGTGTGTGTGTGTGTTGTGTGTGTGTGTGTGTGTTGTGGTTATTATTCAGTCCAAGCTGGATTCAAACCTGAAATTCTACATCAACGTATGTATTTTATCCACTAGCCAGAAACCAGAATAAATTTTTTGGGTCTGCCAAAAGCTAGACGGTCACTCCAGTCCCCCGGGCACACGAGTTGTGAAAAAGTTTACATAGATCCTGTATGATTGTTAAATGTGTATCGAAACAGGACTAAAAAAAAAACGAATGTTAGAGCTTTTAAAGAGAGGTGTGAATTTAAATGATAATAAATTGATATCAAACTGAAGTTATCAGCTTATTTTTTGGGCAAAAAATTTTTTGGGAAATTCAGAAGCAAATTGGGGCAGAATTTTTTAGAGGTGTTTTTTGAAGGTTGCCCAAAGGGAAATAAAAGTGAATTAGAAAAGAGTAAAATAATAAGAGCAGTTGAAAAACAGGGAATAAAAAATCTTGAGGCCCAAATGGAAGAAAGAAATTTAGAGGAATGGTATGTTTCAATACTTCGGAGTGAAAAGAGTCAGAGTTTGGGTTGAAAAAAATGAGTTTTAAAACACAAAACAGAAGAAAGGAAGAAATAGCAGGAGAGTTGAAGAGTCCTAGAAAAAAAAATTTTTCATTGGGTAAAAAAAATGGAAAAAAGTCACGAGTACAGTAGTGAGATCTTTTGATGTAAAGAGTGCTCGGGTCTTTGAATATTACAGCGAAGTATGAAACGGAGGGAAAAATCGTATCCCAGATCAGTGTTAGTCGATTACGCAGAGAAAACGAGTGAAGAAAATTAGTGAACCTCATGGTATAAAATGATAATTTATGAATTAAGGAGGGGAGGTTTATGTGATATCGTCATATAAAAAAATTGAGGATTGGTTTTGGGAAAGGGGCATCAAACCCCAGGGTGGATGGAAAGAGATGTTTTTTGGAAAAGTCAGAGGAAGTTGATAAATGAGACACTTATGCAAATTTGGGTATCTTTTTTGGAAAGTTTCGCCGCAGGGTTCTTTGGCCGGGGCCTGGTGGCTGAAGCTCCCGCTTTACCAGGGGGCTCGGGTTCATTCCCCGGGGTGGAAACATTTCGAACGTTTCCTTCACCTGTTGTCCTGTTCACCCGCAGCAATAGGTCCTGGGGTTATCGACTGGTGTGGGTCGCATCCTGGGGTACAAGATTAAAAGGACCCAATGGAAATAAGTTTTGACAGTCCCCGATGACGCATGATTTCTTGGGTTACCGGGGGGTAAACCCCCCGGGGGGTTTAAAAACGAAAGAAATCTTTTTATCTTTTTTTTAAATTCCTAAAAGTTGCACAAGTGTAGTTACTAAATTTTTCAGTTTTCTAAATTTTATTCAAAGACAGAGGAAATGTTCGGCGGAGGGCTATGTTAGGCATCACCAGCATATTTGAAACTTAAGAAATAAGAAAGAAAAGGGAAAACAGAGGGTACTGACCCATGCGAAGCAAGTCCATGTTCCCCCCCAATTAGCCCCAAAGACCCAATGTGGTCACTTTTCCTTAAGGAAAAGGAGCAAGGCATCGACCTAGTAGTAAATAGTAGGTCCAACTCCAAATCCCAAAACCCCCCCCTGTTTTATCTAATATTTTTAAAAATACACAACGTTTTTGCGTCTATGCGGTATCGGGGTTTGTTCACTCATCCACAACTCATTTCCCCAGTGCTTTTCCCATACCTTCCGAATCTGAATTTTTTAAACTTGAAAAAACCCTTGCTGCGGCCTGTGTAGGAAGACTGTGTTGCATGAATAAACAATAATGTGATGGATGGAGGTACACCCGGGCAGCTGGACTTTGTTTTGGAATGTTGAAAGTAGTTGCCTGGGTATGAACTGGGGATGTTGCGGTTCGAAGAGTTATTTAAACTTTGTTTTGCCCCCCTAGAAGTAGCTAGAGAGCTGTTTTGGTTAGAAATTTTTTAATTTCAACCTTTTTTTTGGGAAAACCTTTTCATTCTAGAGGACACATCTGTTGGTGAATTTCACAATTTCTTCCTAAGCTCACTTTCCTAGAAGGTAACGTTCCCCTTATTCTTAACTAAGCGCAAAATATGACGCAGGTCAAAAGAGACCAACTGTAGTATGATTCAAACCCAAAAGTTTAGCAAATTACCAAATAAACAAAAAGCAAAAAGGTTGTTATCTTACTCTGGCTGCTTGCTATATATCAGTGACACTTCAAAATATGAAGCTTGCATAAAAAACGTCGAAATGAAGATCAACGAGCTCAAATGTATTTTATGATCCCACTCCATAAGTTAAGTGGAATTGAAGCAACAAATGAGTCTACCCGTGTCTCAGCAAATGGCTTTAACGCAGGGCGGCATCCGCTCTGTACCTCCATTAAGGCAACAAAAGAATTATTCGCTGAACTAAGCACAGTTACGGCCGGCCACAGGCATCCCTCTCTTCCTCAGAGTGAAATTACACGTCGAATTATATATTATTGCAAATTATGATTCGTTAAAAAGTAAGAGCCCAATGATCATCTAGCACAGGAAGCTGAGTATTACACAGACCGGTTCCCCACTCTACACCTAGCTATCATTGAGGAGTCAAAGTGTGAGGTAACATTCTTGAATCACCACTGGCAGCGAGTGTGTTGACGTATCTACCTGGGAGGTAAGACTCTTTCCGGGATTGGAAAAATAACGAAATATTTTTAATATTAGTTCTGAAAGGAGAATCATTGAGAACTCGAGCTATATTAAGTAATTCTTTCTTGTCTCACATAAATGGTGGTTGAGCTGAAAAGACAAAATGGAAAGTAGTCCGGTCTTTCCCCATCAACTAAGCTTCTCCTAAGCTGGGATGAGAATCAAGAGATAAGACTGGGTCATGTCTCTATGGGCCTCCAAGAGGCCTAATCGCTCCTTAAGCCTAGAAGGCCTAACATTGGGCCTCCTGATAACAATTTAAACAGAGAGATGGTAGCAATCAATGCAGGAGATGATCACAATAGCCCCTCTCTTCCTCCCCATCCATCTCCCCATCATTCCATAATATTTATCCGCCCCATCCCCTGCTAAAGCAACTAAAAGGGCCACAATGTTATTTGGAAAATGAATTCTATAAGCTAATTTTGCATTCTCCTGCCTACCTTCCTTAATTCCTTCTTTATTTCCTTCCTTCTGTCCTCTGTCTATCTCATCCCTTAACATTTCCAGTCTTCATAAATTATCTTCTCAATTAGTGGGTGTTTGCCTGTTCTCACCGAGATCTTATATTAAACACTTTTCCTGGTCTAGAATCTCTTTTGATTAAATGCTCTGTATGTTATAATTTTAGGTTCGCGTGTTCGCTGGAATAACATACTGAAACGAAGTAATTTTATTGTTTTCATGTGGAATATCCATGATTATAGTTACCCCTCACTCTCAGTCCTCTCTCTCTCTCTCTCTCTCTCTCTCGTCTGAAAGAAATTTTATCTCGATATATATATATATATATATATATATATATATATATATATATATATATATATATATATATTATATATTATATATATATTATATATATATGTATATATATATATATATGTCTTGCCGAATAGGTAAAAATTCGTCAATTAACAAGAACTCATTTAAAATTAAGTCCTTTCTAAAATGCCCTCTTATACGTTTGAAGATATATTTTTTTCATTTATGTTAAAGCTAAAATTAATAATTTTGTACCAAAAAAAAAAAAATAGAAAACTTACCTAACCTTATTATAACAAGTGCAATTTAATTTAGCTTAATCAAACAAAATATATTGTAGATAAATTTACATTAATTTAATAATAAACGAAGACCATGAAATATATTATTTTCGTTATGTTCAGAATGATTTTCGCGAAATTAATACATACACAAATTTTCACAAGCCTTATTCGGCAAGAAAAGCGTTGCTATTTAAGTCAAAATCGCAAGTTTTACCTCGTGTGTGTGTGTGTGTGTGTGTGTATATATTGACCCGGTAAATTATCTGGGTCATCGTGTGCTTTGCGTATGTGTATTCTCTTTATGATGCCATAATTTGACTAGGCAGTGTTTGATATTCTTCTGTTTTTCACGTTAACTTCTTGTTCTGTGTTCTGAAGAACACAGTAGTAAGTAAACACTTGTACTTTTCGTTGTTATGAAGAGCACAACTCAGGCACTACCGCGTGTTCGTCTTCTCTTGAAGACCTCCATACATTCTCTTGTCATACCCATCCACAAGATCTTTGATTCTGTCATTCTTATTCTATCTTCACTTTATCTTCACTTCCTTATCCAAAGCGATGCATGACCTTCACTCACTTCAACACCTGCTGAACCTTGTCCTTAATGTTAACTCAGGATGGTTGGCGACTCTTGGGTGTGGCTAGTAACGGGTTGGGTATCCACACGATCTTAGCAAAGGCACGATGGATTTTGATTACATATATTCTGGTGTGTGTGTGTGTGTGTGTGTGTGTGTGTGTGTGTGTGTGTGTGTGTGTGTGTGTGTGTGTGTGTGTGTGTGTGTGTGTGTGTGTGTGTTTCTGTCTGTCTGTCTGTCTGTCTATCTAAGAACCTACCAAGTAAGGGCCTTACAGTGTCTACGACGTATATTTGATACGAAGAAAAGAGACTAACTCAAATTCCCTTCACCAGCATCAAGGCGCACCACTTGAAGGATTTGCTCTCTAATATACAAAGAAATCATATATTTCCTCATTTAATCTTCAACTAAATGGAAGAAAGGTCTAATTCTAAGGCACAAAGGATAAGAAAAACACCTTTAAGAGTGAGATCAATTCTCAGTTAAGTTTATGGACCATCAATATCTGCCTGGGTGGGGACGCTAACACACACTTTATATTATTTCTCTTTACATTATCGCGTATATTATCCGACTGTGTCTCAGCCTTAACTGATGGTTGCTGCTGCATATATGAGAGATGTTTTCTCAGTCGTAGGGATATATGAAGACTGTATCTGTGTTATAAATCTAGTGCTGTCACACTGCTATATATGTTGTTCTATGTGCTTACATGCTTATAAAGTTAATATATATATATATATATATATATATATATATATATATATATATATATATATATATATATATATATATATATATATATATATATATAACACATGAAGATGGGTATGCAATATACTTACACTTAAAAAGCCTACTATCATAAGACAATTAGAATTAAAGAAAGGTTAAGCATAGTCATTGAAACTACATTTCGAGAAACATCTATTCTCATCAAGTCTAATAATGAAAATAAATTAATAAATACATACAAAATTTAAAATGTAAGGAATTATTAACAAATCTGAGCTTTCAAAAACTCTGGTACATGCGGATTCCCTGCTTATGATGTCAGGTAAATAAAGCTCCTGCCAGCCTTACCACTCCATCTCTGTGTCTCTGTAGGGCAACTGACCAAGACTTTGAATGCAGTGTCGCTCATTGTGTGGTCTGGCGCATGCACACGCTCGGGAATGACAGAAAATGATGGTTCACATAACAATTATATTATTCTAAAAGTTTCTCTCGGGAGATCAACAATTCTAACCCTGAATTTTCTTGTCGTCTTCCCTGTATATTGCGACTTACTTCTTATACATGTATAACGTTACTTCTATCAGTATTTAGAGTTATTCAACCCATGCGACCCACAGCAGTCGACTTACATCCAGATAACTATTTGCTATTTGAACAGGAGCATAGGAGACCTGTCCATACCTCTCATTCTGTATAGAAGTCAAACTAGGGAGCTTTTCGATTTGTAGCAATGGGTTAACATGTTTACATATAATATTATGAGCGTTGTAGCAAAGCAAAGAATTCTTCGTAACTCCTAAACAGCAGGTTTTAGGATCCAGCTTCATTTTACAAGTACAAATTCCATCCAAAGCTGTTAAATTCTTTGTAAGCTTTTTTGCCAAAGTGGTTGGGTAATTAGTTGGGCTTAAGGATGATCGACAGCACTAGGGTCAATAACTAAGGCTACAGTTGGCATGTATAGTATGCATAACAACTATATGAGCCACAAACGAGACTCACATAGAAGCAGCAAAAACGTAATTGTGAGAAATGCTCTATATTTTAGACTTCATTCTGAGGCGTTAATCAATGTACTGAAATATTATTATTATTATTATTATTATTATTATTATTATTATTATTATTATTATTATTATTATTATTATAGAGGAAAGCGCTAAACTCGTATGGAACATATGGCGTTCAGGGAATAAGAGACAACCAGGTTTGACTGAAGGAAGTGGAGGGTAGTTCCAGTTACCTGGATTAACCGTTTTTCCTCAGGGTCAGTCAAGAATCAGTTTGCTGAAGAGGGCCTCAGTGTGAGGCCGAATTAGAGTATCAACATGTGACCAGTGTTTATTTCACTTTTGTGTTATAAAAATAATTCTGTAATACATCTCTATCAGATATAAGTATTTACTGTTGTTGGTTTAATAGTCTTAAAGATTGTCAACTACACGAGGTTCATTACGGCTGCATGTCACATCACATAGAGAGGAACAGGCTCATACAAGACAATCAACGCGGTTTTAGGGCTGGGATATCCTGTGTCACAAATCTACTTGAGTTATATCAAAACGTAACAGGAGTAAGACAGGAAAGAGAGGGACGGAAGGTTTTCGCCACAGTGGCACACAAGAGACTGGTTCAAAAACCATGAATAGCAGAGAAAGCACTGGAATGGATGACAGAATACCTGATAGGAAGGAAACAATGAGTGTCGGTACGTGTATATACGGTGAGAGATAAATATCTCGGTGATCATACACAGAAATACACACCTCTTGGCGTTGCAATGCTCTACACTGAGTGGAAAATTATGCACTGTCTTGCCTGATGACATTAAGTGGAATCCGATTTGGATTTCACACTTATTACAGGAGAGCTTCCTCACCGTGGAGTATTTCAGGTCAGCGGCAGTTCAAGACTATTATATTCAATAGAGCGGAGTATAACCTGGGTGAGCCTCAGGTGACCGTGAGGCGTCCATCAACATTACGACCAAAAACAGCTACAAACTGTGGCCCAGCGCTGCTGCGCGGTTTATATTCAAATCTCATTATTTGTCGGTTTATCTCATGGTGTAGGCAAGTGCGGCGCTGTTGATGGCCTGTAAGTACACGCTGCCACATCCAGATTACAGGTTACATCAACCCAGGTGACCGTCAATCCTTGTTTGAAAATCCCAGCAAGGAATGATGTCACCGCGGGACTCCTCTATCGAAGTATTTTCTTTCTTTTCCCCTGGAGTTAAACAGTTTCGCGTTTCCATTTATAGCGTTTACCTAAAGTTGGAAAGAAAAAAGTAAGACCTGGACTCGGAGTCGTGTTAGACTTGGAAATACAGATACACTGAAGCTATCATGTCTGACTTGAAACTCGGAAGAGTCAGGAGCAGAAGCGAGTGTAAATATTCTTTGATGCCGGTGAAGGACACTTGATCCACGGTATTGCAGCTGCTCTCCGCTTCCCTGAATTAATACTGATGAACTACTACTACTACTACTTACAATAATAATAATAATAATAATAATAATAATAATAATAATAATAATAATAATAATAATAATAATAATAATTATTATTATATTATTATATTATTTATTTATTATTATTATTATTATTATTATTATTATCATTGTGAGGAAAAGTGGGGGTTAGGGTTGTTCAGGCAACCAGGAACCATTAGCGAGTTACGTCGCGCACCCCCCCCCCTCTAGCGGGCTGGGGCGAAACTTTAGTTCCTGGTGTCTGATTTGTTTCAATTTGTACTCCTGGTAGTATTGACCTTACCTGGTGTGGGTTGAAGTTTGGAGAGTCACTTCACCTCCACTCTTCTCGTGATCAGGTGCGGTGGTCTACCAGGAGTATTACTGTTCGTGCTTTCTTTTGTTTGGTTACCAGTAATGATTTTGACATTTACCACTCCTTTTCATTCTTAAATGTTATATCATCATAACCGTTGGTAACCAGTTTATTTTTTCTTATTACCAGCTGTGTTCCTGGCGTGGTCATCCAGGATAGACGCCAGATAAAGGAGCAAGACACTTGTTAATTGGACTTATTAACATTATTAGACTACTACCTGCCTTTATTTATTCTACTTGTGGTGCTCCAACCAAGTGGTAGAGGAGATTCCAAAACATCGGACTGTTACCATCCGCCCAGGATAACCTACATCTTTAACATCAGAGATCTGTCCAGGAAACCTTACCTACTCCTGCCCGACTACACCAGAACCAGAGGCCATTTTTATTATATTTAAATTTTAAGTAAAATCCTCAAGTCATTATCCTTATTTTTCCTCGAGTCTTTTTTTTTTATTTATTTTTCCATTAGTATTTTGTTCAGATGGAAGGCGTTCCACTGACAATTATTATTATTATCATTATTATTATTACTATCATTATGTAACAACACCATCAACAACAATATTAACAATATTAATAACACCTTACAATAAACTAGTTGAGAACAATTAGGTTTCACGTCTGTTTTGCACTTTCTCGACGGAGGCTCGAGCTTCAACCACTGTTTACGACGAATGACCTACACGGTCTAGCCACTTCACATAAAGTCCCCTCAAGGAAGGTTCCTTGATGTTAGAGAGGGGCTCTTGATTTAGGGAATTGGATCTGTGCTCCAGTTCCCCGAATTAAGCCTGAATGCCTTCCACATCCCCCCCCCAGGCGCTGTATAATCCTCCGGGTTTAGCGCTTCCCCCTTGATTATAATAATAATTCACATAAAGTAATCCATGGGAGAAGCGGCGGCCGGCGTGGCCTCTCTCTGCTACAATGTAAGATAACGTCATTAATGAGTGAACACCTAAGGTGAAGGGCGTATACACGGATGAGACAGCCAGCGGCGCGAAGAAACACGGTCTGTGGTGTCAAGAAACACGGTCTGTGGTGTCAAGAAACACGGTCTGTAGTACCAAGAAACACGGTCTGTGGTGTCAAGAAACACGGTCTGTGGTGCCAAGGAACACGGTCTGTGGTGCCAAGAAACACGATCTGTGGAGCAAAGGAACACGGTCAGTGTTGCTAAGAAACATGGTCTGTGGTACCAAGAAACACGGTCTGTGTTGCTAAGAAACATGGTCTGTGGTACCAAGAAACAAGGTCTGTGGTGCCAAGAAACACGGTCTGTGGTACCAAGAAACGCAGTCTGTTATACCAAGAAACACGGTCTGTGGTGCCAAGAAACGCAGTCTGTTATACCAAGAAACGCTGTCTGTGGTGCCAAGAAACACGGTCTGTGGTGTCAAGAAACACGATCTGTGGTGCCGAGGAACACGGTCTGTGGTGCCGAGGAACACGGTCTGTGGTGCCAAGAAACACGATCTGTGGTGCCAAGAAACACGGTCTGTGGTGCCAAGAAACACGATCTGTGGTGCCAAGAAACACGGTCTGTGGTGCCAAGAAACACGGTCTGTGGTGCCGAGGAACACGGTCTGTGATGCCATGAAACACCGTCTGTGGTGCCAAGAAACTCGGTCTGTGGTGCCAAGAAACATAGTCTGTGGCGCCAAGAAACACGGTCTGGGTCGCCAAGGAACATGGTCTGTGGTGCCATGAAACACGGTCTGTTGTGCCAAGAAACACGGTCTGTGGTGCCAAGAAAAACGGTGTGTGGTGCCAAGAAACACGGTCTGTGGTGCCAAGAAACACGATCTGTGGTGCCAAGAAACACGGTCTGTGGTGCCAAGAAACACGGTCTGTGGTGCCGAGGAACACGGTCTGTGATGCCATGAAACACCGTCTGTGGTGCCAAGAAACTCGGTCTGTGGTGCCAAGAAACATAGTCTGTTGCGCCAAGAAACACGGTCTGGGTCGCCAAGGAACATGGTCTGTGGTGCCATGAAACACGGTCTGTTGTGCCAAGAAACACGGTCTGTGGTGCCAAGAAAAACGGTGTGTGGTGCCAAGGAACAAGGTCTGTGATGCCAAGAAGCATGTCTGTGGTGCCCTGAAACACTGTCTTGGGCCCTGAAACATGTCTGAGTGCCAAGGAACACGGGTTTTGAGGCCAAGAAAAAATGTGTTGGGGGGTATGAAAACTGTTGTGGTGCCATGAAAACGTCTTGGTGGAAAGGGGACCGGGGGTTGTGCCAAGAAAAAAAGGTCTGGGTGCCAAAAAAAAATGGCTGTGGGGCCAAGAAAAAAAAGGTCTGTGGGGCCAAAGGACACGGTTGTGGTGCCAAAGGGAAACTGCCCGTGGGACAAAGAAACACGGTGTGTGGTGCCCAAGAAAATGGAAAGTGGTATCAAGAAACACGGTCGTGGTGCCCAAAAAAACACGGTGCTCGGTACCAAAAAACAGGTTGTGGGGTGAAAAAACACGATCTGTGGGGGCAAAAAAAACAAAGGGTTTTTGGGGCCCAAGAAAAGCGGTTGGGTGCCAAGAAACACGGTTAGGTGCGAAGAAATACGGACTATGGTGCCTAGAAACGGGTCTGGGTGCCAACAAACAAGGTCTGTGGTTCTAAAAAAAAAAGATCTGTGGTGCAAAGAAAAAAACCCGGGCTGTGGTGCAAGAAAACGGGCTGTGGGCCCAAAAACCACGGTTGTTTGTAACAAGAACCGGTTTGTTGTACCCAAAAAACCGGGTTTTGGGGGCCAAAAAGTAAGGTCGGGTCGAAGAAACACGGTCTGTGGTCAAAGAAACGGGGTCTGTGGGGCGAGAAACATGGTTGTGGTGCCCAAGAACATGTTTGTGGTACCAAGTAACCGGTCTGTGGGGTCAGGAAACGGGGGTGGGGCAAGAAACACGGTCTGTGGTGAAGAAAAAGGTTGTTGGCCAAAAAACACGGTCTTTTTTGGGCCAAAAAACCGACCTGTTGTGCCAAGAAACACGGTCTGTGGTTTCAAAAAAAACCGGTTTTTGTGCCCAAAGGAAAAACTGTCTGTGGTACCAAGAAACAAGATCTGTTGTGCCCGAAAAACGGTCGTAGTGCCAAGAAAAAACGGCTGTGGTGACAAAAAAACACAGTCTGTTTTGTAAGAAAAACGATCTGTTGTGCCCAAAAAACACGGGCTGTGGTACCCAAAAAACACGGCCTGTGGTGCAAAAAAAACTGTCTTTGGTACCAAGAAAAAACGGTCTGTGGGGCCCAAAAAACACGATTGTTGTGCCCAAAAAAACCGCTCTGTGGTTTTCAAAAAAAACAGGTGTGTGGTGCGAAGAAACACGGTCTGTGGTGCAAGAAACACGATCTTGGTGCCCAAAAAACAAGATCTGTGGGGCAAAGGAAAAGGTTTTGGTGCCCCAAAAAACCGGTTTTGGTGCCCAAGAAGCACTGTTTTTGGTGCCCAAAAGAAATGGGTATGCCCAAAGAACACTGCTGTGGTGCCAAGAAACACGGTCTGTTGTACAAGAAACACGGTCTGTGGCGCCAAGAGACACGGGTGTGGTACAAAGAAACACGGTCTGGGTTTTCAAGAAAACACGGTTGTGGTGCCCAAAAAAATGGTCTGGTGAAAAAAAGGAACCTGTGGTATCAAAAAAACAAGGGGTGGTGGGCCAAAAGAACCCTTCTGTGGGGCAAGGAAACTGTTTGGTACCAAAAAAACCGGTCTGTGGTGCGAAGAAACAGTCTGTGGTGCCAAAAAACACGGTCTGGATGCCAAAAAACACTGTCTGTGGGCCTAGAAACACGGTCTGTGGGCGAAAAAAACACGGTCTGGGGTTTTTCCCGAAACACGGTCTCTGGGCAAGAAACACGTTCTGTGGTGCCCCAAAAAAAACGTCTGTGGGTGCCCAAAAAACACGGGGTCTGTGGGCCCAAAAAAAACACGGGTTTTGGTGAAAAAGGAAAAAACCCTTTTTTGGTACCAAGAAACCGGTCTTTGGTGGCAAGAGACACGGTTGTGGTGCCAAGGAACATGTCTTTGGTTTCAAAGAAACACGGTCGGTCGTACCCAAGAAACACGGGCTGTGGTATCAGAAAACGGTCTGTGGGGGGCCGAAAAACGTTCTGTGTCCAAAAAAACTGCTTGGGTAAAGAGAAACACTGTCGTGGTGCCAAGAAACGCGATCTGTGGGGCAAAAACACAGTCTGTGGGGAAGAAACCGGTCTGTGGTACCAAGAAACACTGCATGTGGGCCAGAAAACGATCTGTGGGGCCAAAAAAAACGGTTTTTGGGGTTTCAAAAAAAATGTTGTGGTGCCAAAAAACACGATCTGTTGGTGCAAGAAACCAGTCGTGGTTCCCAAGAAAACCCCCGGCTATGGTCCCCTTAAACACTGTGGTACCAAGAAACACTGTCTGTGATGCCAAGAAACACGGTCTGTGGCCCCAAG
>NC_069401.1:50043646-50058646 GCF_026875155.1 Cherax quadricarinatus | reverse complement strand
CTCGTTTCGAAAACGTACAATAATTCGGTCCGTCTGACTTATGAACATACGCTCGTCCTCCAGGCTGTGAAATACTGTTACTTCGCCCCCATCAACTTTGTGTTTCGATGCTAACATTTGGGTCAAGTTGAATCAAACAGGCTACAGAACAAACTTTCAATGGTACAGTTTCTTCTGCAAATATGGTTTTGCTTCACCTGAGGCAAGATCTTACGGGACAGCTAGTACACATTTTATCGAATCCGTATTGGCTGTCCCGCTTAGAGCGTCTTGGAGACGAAATTGTTGTTAATGAAATTTATCCTTGACAGCTCCAAGACATTCAATAGTCTTGTGAGGATGTTTATCTGTTAGAGCACGTTAGTTACCCCTTTCACCATACATTACTATATATGTATAGACCTCTTTCACCATACATTACTATATATTGACCTCTTTCACCATATATTACTATATATTGACCTTGTTCACCATACATTACTAAATATTGACCTCTCTCACTATACATTACTATATATATTGGCCTCTTTCACCAGCAGTGTTGCATCAACATACTATCTGTTATCCCGATGCGACATGAGTTATTTCAACCAGAGTTGACCTGTGTCACTAACACGTCCTCAGCCAACTTCCTCTGTTAACAAGCCTTGAGCTGGCATTCTCCATTAATAAGTCCTGAACTGACTTGACCCATTAACAAACCCTGAACTGATCTAATCAGTTAACTAGCCCTGAAGTGACGTGCTCCACTAATATAACATGAAATTATGTACTTCACTGAAAATCTAACAAATCCTTAACTAACCTACTCCACTAGCATGTTCTGAACTGACATACTCCGTTAACAAGCTCTAAACTGACCTTTTCCATTAAAATTTCCTGAGCTTACTAGCACGCTTTGAATTGATCTACTCCATTAGGAAGCCCTGTCATTGTATTACCATGCCTTGACCTATTTCATGAACATACACTCACTCATTCAGCATCAAGCCTTGCACTTATTTAACTAATGTTTTGACGAGATGGATAAATGATACCTTTCGTGTTCTACTAACTAGCCATAAGGTGCTCACTCTCGTCAAGATCTGACTTTACCCAGCAGCACCTTGTCTATTACGCTACATTTTCGCTCTTCAGGACCTCTTGCCTTTCACTAAAACAAGAATCTTTTTCTTTTTTTTTTTTTTTGCATTCAACAAATTCATTTTATTTTGGCACTAAGACACCGGGTGGTACTCAAAAACTTGCTGAGTTATATAATTTGCCGAGGGAATGGGCCCGAATAATAAAGTTCTAAGCAAGTTGCAGTAGTAATGAACTATTTACAAGTTTATGATCTGGTTACAATGGTCACGTATTGTTTACACAGTCATGAACTCAATGAAAATATTGCAATATACTTTAGATTATTTTTATACTATTTTAGCAGGGAAGGGTTGAATCCAGACAAGTTTAATTAGTTATGATTAATTTACAATTGGCAATGACTGGTAATAAGCCACTGTGGATAAAATTCTTTGACGTTTCTTGAACATTTCTGAGTGTGTTCTCTGAATTCATCCATTTTTATCGCATACCAGAACATAGGTAGTGTGTGGTAATAGTTCATGTGACAAAGTTTATTTTTGTTTACGTCTACATTAGTTACGGCGCTTACTCCGAGAGGTATAGTGCTTGTGACCCAACTAAGTCTGCTCAACTTGTTGATAGATGGACTGACAGGTTTCAGGCTCCCTCATTTTCAAGTCATTTAAGTTCAGTTGACGTTGTCTTTGTATTAATGTCCTCAGACTACTAGTTGACAACGTAAGTAATCTACTCCCTCCTTGAAAGAATATGTCTTTGCTATTTCATCAGTCCATCATGTAGCTGAATACCAATGTGAGATTGAATCCGTAAAAGATGTACTCTGACTCCATTGTCTACAGTTCTACCATACCTGTATTTGGCTTCTGGCACAAGTTGGCCACAATTGACACTCATGGAATTAAGAGCATTTATGCATATAGAGAATCAGTTACAGTTAACGTTTAACTTAAGATATATAGACGTATTTGAGTGCAAGGAATATACCAAACAGTTTATTTAGAAAGACACGTAAGCAAACACTATGACATATTTATTAGAAAACGTTTCGGTCCTGGGACCTTGATCACTTCTAACAGTGATCAAGGTCCCAGGACCGAAACGTTTTCTAATAAATATGTCATAGTGTTTGCTTACGTGTCTTTCTAAACCAACTTGTCGGTATTTATTACCAAGGTTTATACCACCAAACAGTTTAGTTTGAAGGGTAGAAATCCAGTTGTTGATGCATGCTCCAGTTTCTACTATCATTCTGCATGACAACAACGGCACTACCAGCTGTACCAGAGGGTTAGTAAACAGTGTCATCAACATTCATAACTTGTGGGAGAACACTATTGAGACAATTTGTCTGGTTTTCCAATATGTTCCACTTCGTTCTGCTACAGCATTGAATTTGCATTTTTTCTCTAAAATTTCACTTGAATTGCTTTTCATTGCGGAATTTACATTTTTGTCATCAATAAACTTTTCATACTTAATCACCAGCAAGAAGAATTCTCTAATACTCGATTAAGACTTGCATCGACACCAAATAAAGACTTGTTCCAACAACAATTTACAACACCGAAATCAAATTTTCTTAGATAATATTAAAATATTTCGTCAATAAACTTAGATCTGTGACTCTGAGTTAAACCTGTTTTATCGCTAAACCTTAAAGCTGCTTTTTTTAACAAACTTTAAACTGAGCTTTAAACCTATTTTTTAACTAACTTTACGCCTATTATATCATTAAATTTAAATTTGTTTATCAGTAACCTTGAAGCTGCTCCTTTCTCCAAATGTTCTCGTTTTCTTTTGCATAAATTAAGTCTCTCTCCACCCAGTTTACTTGTCTCTTCCAGTTTACTTATCATCATCATTACTTTCAATGTGAAAATTAAATAGTTTTCCTCCTCTCTGAACAATTATCCCTGCGATGCTTCCTTCAGCTGAACAATTATCCCTGCGATGCTTCCTTCAGCTGAACAATTATCCCTGCGATGCTTCCTTCAGCTGAACAATTATCCCTGCGATGCTTCCTTCAGCTGAACAATTATCCCAGCGATGCTTCCTTCAGCTGCACAGTTATTCCTGCGATGCTTCCTTCAGCTGCACAGTTATTCCTGCGATGCTTCCTTCAGCTGCACAGTTATTCCTGCGATGCTTCCTTCAGCTGCACAGTTATTTCTGCGATGCTTCCTTCAGCTGCACAGTTATTCCTGAGATGCTTCCTTCAGCTGCACAGTTATTTCTGCGATGCTTCCTTCAGCTGCACAGTTATTTCTGCGATGCTTCCTTCAGCTGCACGATTATCCCTGCGATGCTTCCTTCAGCTGCACAGTTATTCCTGCGATGCTTCCTTCAGCTGCACAGTTATTTCTGCGATGCTTCCTTCAGCTGCACGATTATCCCTGCGATGCTTCCTTCAGCTGCACAGTTATTTCTGCGATGCTTCCTTCAGCTGCACAGTTATTCCTGCGATGCTTCCTTCAGCTGCACAGTTATTCCTGCGATGCTTCCTTCAGCTGCACAGTTATTCCTGCGATGCTTCCTTCAGCTGCACAGTTATCCATGTGATGCTTCCTTTAGCTGCACAATTATCCCTGCGATGCTTCCTTCAGCTGCACAATTATCCCTGTGATGCTTCCTTCAGCTGCACAGTTATTTCTGCGATGCTTCCTTCAGCTGCACGATTATCCCTGCGATGCTTCCTTCAGCTGCACAGTTATTTCTGCGATGCTTCCTTCAGCTGCACAGTTATCCCTGCGATGCTTCCTTCAGCTGCACAATTATCCCTGTGATGCTTCCTTCAGCTGCACAAGTTATTCTGCTGCGATGCTTCCTTCAGCTGCACGATTATCCCTGCGATGCTTTCTTCAGCTGCACAGTTATTCCTGCGATGCTTCCTTCAGCTGCATAGTTATCCCTGCGATGCTTCCTTCAGCTGCACAGTTATCCCTGCGATGCTTCCTTCAGCTGCACAATTATCCCTGTGATGCTTCCTTCAGCTGCACAGTTATTTCTGCGATGCTTCCTTCAGCTGCACAGTTATCCCTGCGATGCTTCCTTCAGCTGCACAATTATCCCTGTGATGCTTCCTTCAGCTGCACAGTTATTTCTGCGATGCTTCCTTCAGCTGCACGATTATCCCTGCGATGCTTCCTTCAGCTGCACAGTTATCCCTGCGATGCTTCCTTCAGCTGCACAATTATCCCTGTGATACTTCCTTCAGCTGCACAGTTATTTCTGCGATGCTTCCTTCAGCTGCACAATTATCCCTGCGATGCTTCCTTCAGCTGCACAGTTATCCCTGCGATGCTTCCTTCAGCTGCACAATTATCCCTGTGATGCTTCCTTCAGCTGCACAGTTATTTCTGCGATGCTTCCTTCAGCTGCACGATTATCCCTGCGATGCTTCCTTCAGCTGCACAGTTATTTCTGCGATGCTTCCGTCAGCGCACAATTATCCTGTGAGCTTCCTTCAGGCACAATTATCCTGTGATGCTCTCAGTGCACAATTATCCTTGATGCTTTTCAGCGAACATTATCCCTCGATGCTTCTTCAGCTCACATTATTCCTGCGATGCTTCCTTCAGCTGCAAAGTTATCCCTGCGATGCTTCCTTCAGCTGCACAGTTATTCCTGCGATGCTTCCTTCAGCTGCAAAGTTATTCCTGCGATGCTTCCTTCAGCTGCAAAGTTATCCCTGCGATGCTTCCTTCAGCTGCACAGTTATTCCTGCGATGCTTCCTTCGCTGCAAAGTTATCACCTGCGATGCTTCCTTCAGCTGCACAGTTATTCCAGCGATGCTTCCTTCAGCTGCACAGTTATTCTGCGATGCTTCCTTAGCTGCAGACATTATCCCTGTGATGCATTCCATTCAAGCGCAAGTTATTCCTGCGATGCTTCCTTCAGCTGCAAAGTTATCCTGCGATGCTTCCTTCAGCTGCACAGTTATCCGTGCGATGCTTCCTTCAGCTGCACAGTTATCCATGCGATGTTCCTTCAGCTGCAAGTTATCCCTGTGATGTCTTCCTTAGCTGCACAATTATCCTGCGATGCTTCTTCAGCTGCACAATTATCCCGTGATGCATTCCTTCAGCTGCAAAGTTATCCCTGCGATGCTTCCGTTCAGCTGCACAATTAATCCCTGCGATGCTTTTAGTTCAGCTGACAATTATCCCTGGATGCTTCCTTCAGCTGCACATTATCCCTGTGATGCTTCCTTCAGCTGCACAGTATTCCTTGGATGCTTCCTTCAGCGCACAATTACCCTGTGATGCTTCCTTCAGCTGCACAATTATCCCTGTGATGCTTCCTTCAGCTGCACAATTATCCCTGTGATGCTTCCTTCAGCTGCACAATTATCCCTGCGATGCTTCCTTCAGCTGCACAATTATCCCTGTGATGCTTCCTTCAGTGCACATATTATCTGCGATGCTTCCTTCAGCTGCACATATTATCCTGTGATGTTCTTCAGTGACAATTATCCCTGTGATGCTTCCTTCAGCTGCACAGTTATCTCTGCGATGCTTCCTTCAGCTGCAAACTTAAGCTTAATATTGGTCGAGAACCGACCGAAACTTCGTCTAAGGATTTAATTTCAGCTTGTAGGTTCGTGGAGAACTGTTCTAGTTACGTTACTACGACTTTGTTTATCATATGATTTTAATGAATCGCATTTTGTTTATTGTACGAAACATTTCAGCCTAGTCATTTCATGATTAGATTTTTACCTATTAGCATAACTTGAACGTCTGAATGGCCGAAAAACTATTACGGTCTTATTTTAGCTTGTTCAGTCACCTGATGGTTATAGAGCTGGAATATCATTAGGAAACTCAAAATGCTTTGCTGCTAGACTCTGATCCAACCTGATGACAAATCCTAAATCCAAGCCAATTAGCCTGCTAAAAAATAACTAGATTTCTGGGATCTATCCTGCATCAATACCGTGCTTCTTACCCTAATAAATAAAACATAGTAATATATGTAAATTATGAATATTTGAAGGTTGGCACAGTGAAGTCAACGAGATTATCAAGAGAGAACCTTAGCCAAGTAGACCTCCCCTTTACCCCGGCATCCAGGTATACGCACATGAGCACCCTAACGGATCATATTATAGTATATCCCTACAAGACTGAGAGCTGCCAGTTGTCTCTTCCAGAGAGGGTATACCTGACTGCTGCATCTTGGGTTCCTCACCAGCTCCTGTACAGCTGGTTTCATTGAAGTATGTACATATATTCTCTTCTTCAAGGATGAGCATCTCAATTAGCAGCTGCACTAGATATATATATATATATATATATAATATATATAAATATATTATATATATATATATATATTATAATATAATACGGGGTGTGTGTGTGTATGTGTGTCTATGTACTCACCTGGTTGTACTCACCTAGTTGTGCTTGCAGGGGTCGATTCACAGCTCCTGGCTTCGCCTCTTCATTGGCAGCTACTAGGTCACTCTTCCTTATACATGAGCTTCATCAATGCCTCTTCTTAAAGCTATGTATGGATCCTGCCTCCACTACATCACTTTCCAGATTATTCCACTTCCTGACAACTCTGTGACTGAAGAAATACTTCCTAACATCCCTGTGATTCATCTTGGTCTTCAACTTCCAACTGTGACCCCTTGTTGCTGTGTCCCATCTCTTGAATATCCTGTTTCTCTCCACCTTGTCGATTCCTGTCAGTATTATATATGTCGTCACCATATCCTCCCTATCTCTCCTGTCCTCCAGTGTCGTCAGGTCGATTTCCCTTAACCTCTCCTCGTAGGACATACCACTTACCTCCGTGACTAGTCTGGTTGCAAACCTTTGCACTTTCTCTAATTTCCTTACGTGCTTGGCAAGGTGTGGGTTCCAAACTGGTGCCGCATACTCCAATATGGGCCTAACGTACACGGTGTACAGGGTCCTGAACGATTCCTTATTAAGATGTCGGAATGCTGTTCTAGGTTTGCTAGACGCCCATATGCTGCAGCAGTTATATGGTTGACGTGAGCCTCAGGAGATGTGTCTGGTGTTATCCTCACTCCAAGGTCCTTTTCCTTGAGTGAGGCTTGTAGTCTCTGGCCCCCTAGAATGTACTCCGTCTGCCGTCTTCTTCGCCCTTCCCCAATCTTCATGACTTTACATTTGGTGGGGTTGAACTCCAGGAGCCAGTTATTGGACCAGGCTGTACAGATCCCTTTGTTGTCATGCCTGTTCCTCATCCGATTGGATTATTCTCATCAACTTCACATCATCTGCAGACAAGGAAACTTCTGAGTCTATTCCTTCCTTCATGTTCACAAATACCAGAAACAACACCGTTCCTAGGACTGACCCTTGTGGAACCCCGCTCGTCACAGGCGCCTACTCTAACACCTAGCCACGTTCCATGACTCAATGTTGTCTTCCTGACAGGTTTTCCCTGATCCATTGCAGTGCCTTCCCTGTTATCCCTGCCTGGTTCTGCAGCTTTTGCACTAATCACATGTGTAGAACTGTCTCAAACGCCTTCTTACAGTTCAAGAAAATGCAATCTACCCACCTCTCTCTCTCTTGTCTTACTGCCGTTACCCTGTCATAGAACTCCAGTAGGTTTGTGACACAGGATTTCCCGTCCCTGAAACCGTGCTGGCTGTCGTTGACAAGCTCATTTCTTTCTAGGTGCTCCATTACTCATCTGATAATCTTCTCCATGACTTTGCATACTATACATGTCAGTGACACTTGTCTGATGTTTAATGCCTCGTGTCTGTCTCCTTTCTTAAAAATTGGGACTACATTTGCTGTCTTCCATACCTCACGTAGTCGCCTTGTTTCGATAGATGTGTGGAAGATTGTTGTTAGCGGTACACAAAGCTCCTCTGCTCAATCTCTCAAGAACCCACGGAGGGATATCCGGCACCATCGCCTTTGAGGGATTTAACACTCTTATCAGCCTCTTCACTTCTTCTTCGGTTGTATGTATTGTGTCCAACACTTGGTGGTGTACCCCACCTTCAAGTCTTTCTAGAAACTCCTCTGTCTCCTCTGTGAACACTTCTTTGAATCTCATATTGAGCTCTCGCATATTTCGCAATCGTTTCTTGTGATTTCCCCTCATTCCTTCCTTAGCCTGATTATCTGGTACTTGATTGTTTTCCTCCTGATGTGGCTGTACAAGATCGTAAGGGTCATATTTAGGCTTTCGCTGCTATGTCATTTTCGCATTGTCGTTGAGCCTCCCTTCTTACCTGTGAATATTCATTTCTGGCTCTACGATTCTCTCCTTATTCTCCTGGGTCCTTTGCCTTCTATACTTCTTCCATTCTCCAGCTCACTTGGTATTTGCCTCTCTACACCTTAGATTGAACCAAGGGCTCATCCTGGTTTTCTCGTTATTTCTGTTGCCCTTGGGTATAACTTCTCCTGTGTGTGTGTGTGTGTGTGTGTGTGTGTGTGTGTGTGTGTGTGTGTGTGTGTGTGTATGTGTAGTGGTGTGTATGTGTGTGTGTATGTGCGTTGTGTGTGTGTGTGTGTGTGTGTGTGTGTTGTGTATATATGTGTGTGTGTGGGAGTGTGTGTGTGTGTGTGTGTGTGTGTGTGTTGTGTGTGTGTGTGTGTGTATGTGTGTGTGTGTGGGAGTGTTGTGTGTGTGGGAGTGTGTGTGTGTGTGTGTGTGTGTGTGTGTGTGTTGTGTGTGTGTATGTGGTGTTGTGTGGTGTGTATGTGTGTGTGTGGGAGTGTGTGTGTATCTTGTTGTATCTGTGTGTGGGGTGGTGTGTTGTGTGGTGTGTGTGTGTGGCGTGTGTGTTGTGGTGTGGAGCGTGTCGTGTCCCGTGTGTGAGGAGTTACTCACCTATTTGTACTACCTATTTGTGGTTGCGGGGCTCGGTCCTACTCTTCTGGCCCCGCCTCTCACCGTTGCTATTAGGCTTCTCTCATCTCCCCGCTCCATGAGCTTTATCAAACCTCATCTTAAACTTGTGGCTTGTTTCCTGCCCTCCCACATCGTCATTTTCTGGCTATTCCACTGCCTTACAACTCTATGACTGAATGTAAATTACTTCCTACTTCTCTCTGACTCATTCTGTGTCTTCAACCTTCCTTAATGGCCTCTTGTTTCTGTGTCCCCTCCCTGGAACATCCTGTCTTTGTCCACCTTGTTATTCCACGGCAGTTTTTATATGTCGGTTATCATGGTCTCCCTGACTCCGTTCCTGCTCACGTGTGGTCAGGCGATTCCTTTAAGTTCTCTCATAGGTACATTCCCCTTAGCTCTGGAACTACTTGTCGCAACCTTGTTTTCTCTAGTTTCTGACGTGTTTTCAACGTTCCATCGGGCTGCATACTCAGTATGGCCTGACATACCGTGTAGTGTCTTGATGATTCCTTACTAAGTATCGGAATGCTGTTTCAGTTTTTCCCGGCGCCCCTAGCTGCAGCAGTTTTCTGATGATGTTGGGTTCCGGAGACATGCTCGGTTTACTCACCCCCGATCTTTCTCATTGAGTGAGGTTTGCAGGTCTTTTGGGCCCCCTAGCCTATACTCTTCTGTGGTCTCTGTGCCCCTCCCATCTTCATGATTTGCATTTGGCAGGGTTAAATTCGAGAAGCATTTTGCTGGACCAGGTGTCCAGTCTGTCCAGTCCTTTGAAGTCCTGCCTGGTCCTTATCAGATTAATTTTCCTCATTACTTCACATCATTGCAAACAGGGGACACTTCTGGTCTAACCCTTCCGTCTGTCGTTCACTATACCAAAAATAGCACGGTCCGAGCCGACCCCTGGGACCCCGCTCTCACGTGCCACTGTGATACATCTTACGTCCATGACTCTTGTTGCCCCTGTCAGTATTCTCTGATCCATTGCAGTGCCCTTCTGTTAATATGCGCCTGATGCCTAGCTTCTGCACTAATCTCTTTGAGGAACTGTGTCAAGCTTCTGATACAGTCCAAGAAATCAATTCAACCCACCCCTGTCTCTGCTTGTCTTACTTCCATGTTCATTTGTGTGTGTTGTGGAATGTGTTTGTGCTGTGTGTGTGTTTTGTGTTGTGTTAGTGTTGTTCTGTCACCGGAGTGTGTGTGGTGTGTCTAGACCGAGTGTGTGTGCTTGTGTGTGGTGTTGTGTGTATGTGTGTGTGTATGTTTTTGTGTGGTGTGTGGGTGTGATGTGTGGTGTGTGAGTGTTGTGGTGTGTGTGTGTGTGTGTGTATGTGTGTGTGTATGTGTGTGTGGGAGTGTGTGTCTGTGTGTGTGTGTGTATGTGTTGTGTGTGTGTGTGTATGTGTGTGTATGTGTGTGTGGGAGTGTGTGTGTGTGTGTGTGTGTGTGTGGTGTGTGTGTGTGTGTGTGTGGGTGTGTGTGTATGTGTGTGTATGTGTGTGTGTGTGGGTAGTGTGTGTGTGTATGTGGGTGTGTGTGGTGTGTGTGTATGTGAGTGTGTGTGTGTGTGTGTGTGTGTGTATGTGTGTGTGTGTAGTGTGTGTTGTGTGTGTATGTGTGTATGTGTGTGTGTGTGTGTTTGTGTTGAGATTTTTTCAGTTCTTTTTCATGCTGTCCTGGATAATTATTAAGCTGTTATTAGGTGTCCAGGATGGACCAAAATAGTTTCCTCGCCTATGTGTAGGCAATTTGTAAATTGTTCAATATGTGCTCTAAGGCAAAATCTCTAAAGAAATGACAAATTGTCTTCACGCATTTAGGTGTATAGTTCTGCCTCGATCCCAACTAATGTGAACTGCAATGTCGGCTTGCCTGTGGTTAGACAGTAATAGAGTGAATGATGGTTAAAACGTTTCTTTTTCTCGGATCATCCTACCTTGGTGGGAGACGACCTGTGTTGAAAAAAAAAAAATGCTTCCCCTTCCATCCCGGTTATCTTAAGATCCCTGACCAGTACCTATACATAAAGGAGGAAAATAATAGCCTTTTGTCTTGTCTCGAATTTCTCAGCTTGAACTCCCACCCACTCCTTTTTTGCTCACAATAATGAGATCTCTTCCAATAACCACAGATCATGCCAACTCTCATAAGGTTGGCACAAGACTTCACAATAGTTTCTCTTATCTAGGTATTCATCAGACCTGCGTCCGTCTGTGCTGACCCGCTTTGAACATCGACTCCTCAACACTAATGAAAACTCGGACTTCTAGATTGAATGTTAGCATAGCCATGAATATCTAGCAATTTATATGTGTTAGTGCCGTCTCTATCTTTTCAACAACGGATTCAAGTGCGCTTTCTTTCTCTTTTGTTCTTGCCCATAATTTATGGGAGCTGAATCTTAATGTGTAGTTATCGTGCCTCGTTGGCAGCTGAAATCTGTTAGTCCCTCCCCACACACATAAACATTCACACACACACACACACACACACACACACACACACACACACACACACACACACACACACACACACACACACACACGCGCGCACACACACGCACACACGCACACATACACCACACACACACCACACACACACTACGCATACACACACTACACACACAGGACACTACCAGAGAGAGAGAGAGAGAGAGAGGGGAGGATGGACTAGCAAGACTGAACCTTGTGTTCACCCTGAGCAGTTCAGACATTGAGGACATCACATATGAGAGGCCCCTGGGAGCTAGTGACCACGTGGTTCTGTGCTTGGAATACATACTACAGTTACAAGTGGAGAGGGTAAAAGGAGTTGTATGGGAAAAGCCAGACTATAAAAGTGGGGACTACATAGGTTTGAGGAACTTCCTGCAGGAGGTTCAGTGGGACAGAGAACTGCCAGGAAAGTCGGTAAACGAAATGTTGGAATACGTAACAACAAAATGTAATGAGGCAGAGGAAAGGTTTGTTCTCAAGGGCAACAGAAATCATGGAGAAGAGTATCAGGAGGAGAGTGGTGGAGCACCTGGAACGGAACGAGATTATAAACGACAACCAACACGGATTCATGGAAGGGAAATCCTGTATCACAAACCTTCTTGAGTTCTATGACAAGGTAACAGAAGCAAGACACGAGAGAGAAGGGTGGGTTGATTGCATTTTTCCTGGACTGCAAGAAGGCCTTCGACACAGTAAATCACAGAAGATTAGTGCAGAAGCTGGAGGACCAGGCGCGTATAACAGGAAGGGCACTGCAATGAATCAGAGAATACCTGACAAGAAGGCAACAACGAGTCATGGTACGTGATGATGTATCACAGTGGGCGCCTGTGACGAGCGGGGTCCCACAGGGGTCAGTCCTAGGACCAGTGCTATTTTTGATACATGTGAGCGACATGATGGAAGGGATAGACTCTGAAGTGTCGCTGTTCGCAAATGATGTGAAGTTAACGAGAAGAATTAAATCAGATGAGGATCAGGCAGGACTACAAAGAGAACTGGACAGGCTGAACACGTGGTCCAGTAACTGGCTTCTCGAATTCAACCCTGTCAAATGTAAAGTCATGAAGATTGAGGAATGGCAAAAAAACCCGCAGACAGAGTATAGGCTATGTGGACAAAAACTACAAACCTCACTCAAGGAGAAAGACCTTCGGGTGACTATAACACCGAGCACCTCTCCGGAAGCACACATCAACCAGATAACTGCTGCAGCATATGAGCGCCTGGCAAACCTGAAAATAGCTTTCCGATACCTTAGTAAGGAATCGTTCAAAACACTGTACACTTTGTTGGTCAGGCTCATACTGCAGTATGCAGCACCAGTTTGGAACCCACACCTGGTCAAGCACGTCAAGAAGGCTGGTTCTGGAGCTCAGGGAAATGTCCTACGAAGAAAGGTTGAGAGAAATCGGACTGACGATACTGGAGGACACGAGAGTCGGGGAGACATGATAACTACATACAAAATACTGCGAAGAATAGATAAGGAGGACAAAGAGAGGATGTTCCAGAGAGGGGTCACAGAAACGAGGGGTCACTCTTGGAAGTTGAAGACTCAGATGAGTAATAGTGACGTTAGGAAGCATTTCTTCAGACATAGAGTGGTCAGGAAGTGGAACAGTCTAGCGAGTGATGTAGTGGAGGCAGGAACCACACATAGCTTTAAGACGAGGTATGACAAAGCTCAGAGAGCAAAGAGAGGACCTAGCTGCTTTCAGTGAAGAGGAGGAGTCAGGAGTTGAGTCTCGACCCCTGCAACCACAGTTAGGTGAGTACAGTTAGGAAAGTAAACACAAACACCCACACACACACACTACACACACCACACACACACACACACACACACACACACACCACATAAATACACCCCTCACACACAAAACATACACACAATACACCACACACACACACGCACCCCACACACACACACACCACACACACACACATACAAATACACACACACACACACACACACACAACACACACAACAACAATACAAACACAAACACACACAACACATTCAAAACCCCATAAACAGACAAACCACCAAACATATAAGCGCACACACATCACACACACACACACACACACACACACACACACACACACACACACACACACACACAAACGCTGATGGAATAACAAATAAGTGGGAAGAGTGGCACGAAAGAGTCAAAGTGGCATCACCGGACATCATAGCTCTCACAGAAACCAAGCTAACAGGTATTATAACAGATGCCATCTTTCCAACGGGATACCAGATCCTGAGGAAAGACAGAGGTAACAGGGGGGTGGAGGAGTGGCACTGTTGATCAAAAACCGATGGAATTTTGATGAGCTGGAGAGAGGAGACAGCGGAGAAGCAAGCGGTTACATAGCAGGAACACTTCACTCTGGAGGTCCCAAGGTGGTAATTGCAGTGATGTATAACCTACCACAGAACAGCAGGAGGCAAAGGCAAGAGTATGACGAGAGCAATAGAGCGATGGTTGACACACTGACTGCAGTGGCCAGAAGAGCTCGTGCATGCAGGGCAAAGCTCCTGATCATGGGCGATTTTAACCACAAGGAGATCGATTGGGAAAACTTGGAGCCACATGGGGGCCAAGACACATGGAGGGCTAAGATGATGGAGGTGGTACTGGAAAATTTCATGTACCAACACTTAAGGTACACTACAAGTGAGAGAGGAGAGGATGAACCAGCAAGACTGGACCTAGTATTCACCTTGAATAGTGCAGATATTGAGGACTTCACATATGAAAGACCCCTTGGGGTCAGCGATCATGTGGTTTTAAGCTTCGAATACACAGTAGAGCTACAAGTGGAGGGGGAAGCAGGAAGGCCTGGACGAATGAAGCCAAACTACAAGAAAGGGAACTAAACGGGAATGAGGAACTTCCTGAACGGGGTTCAGTGGGACAGAGAACTAGCAGGGAAGCCAGTTAATGAGATGATGGAATATGTAGAAACAATGTGCAAGGAGACTGAGAGGTTTGTACCCAAGGGTAACAGGACTAATGAAAAAGCCAGGATGAGCCCATGGGTCACCCAAAAGTGCAGGGAGGCAAAAACCAAGTGTGCCAGGGAATGGAAGAAATATAGAAGGCAAAGGACCCAGGAGAATAAGGAGAGCAGTCGTAGAGCCAGAAATGAATATACAGAGATAAGAAGGGAGGCCCAACGACAATATGAAAACGACATAGCAGCGAAAGCCAAATCTGACCCGAAGCTGTTATACAGCCACATCAGGAGGAAAACAACAGTCAAGGACCAGGTAATCAGGCTAAGGAAGGAAGGAGAGACAACAAGAAATGACCGTGAAGTATGTGAGGAACTCAACAAGAGATTTAAAGAAGTGTTCACAGAGGAGACATAAGGGGCTCCAGAAAGACAGAGAGGCGGGGCACACCACCAAGTGCTGGACACAGTACACACAACCAAGGAAGAAGTGAAGAGGCTTCTGAGTGAGCTAGATACCTCAAAGGCAATGGGGCCGGATAACATCTCTCCATGGGTCCTGAGAAAGGGAGCAGAGGCGCTATGTGT
>NC_069401.1:50022695-50043146 GCF_026875155.1 Cherax quadricarinatus | reverse complement strand
TTTGCATAAATGGGGAGAAAAGAAATCAGAGTGGGGAAGCGTCCGAGCGGTGAGTTCCACAGGGGTCAGTGTTGGGCCCCCTGCTGTTCACAATCTAATAAACGACATAGATGAGGGCATAAGAGCGACATCGGCAAGTTTGCCGATCGACACCAATAGGCCGTCGAATTCATTTGACGAGGACAATCGAGCACTCCAGGAAGATATGAATAGACTGATGCAGTGGTCTGGAGAAGTGGCAGATGCAGTTTAATATATACAAATGCAAAGTTCTAAATGTTGGACAGACAATAACCATTGCCACATATAATACTAAATAATTGTAGATCTTAATATTACGGATTGCGAAAAAAGATTTAGTAGTTCCTGGTTAGCAGTAATCTGAAACCAAGACAACAAGTGATTAAGTGATCGCAATAAAGTTAGAATCCTTGGCTTCCATATCAAGAAGCATAATAATAGGAGTCCTAGGTTGTTCTTCAAATCTTACATCCTTGGTTAGGCTCATTTAGATTATGCTGCACAGTTTTGGTCACCGTATTACAGATTATGGATTTAACTTCTCTGGAAATGTTAAGCGAGGATGGACAAAGTTGATCCCATGTTTCAGAATCTTCCTATGAGGATAGGACTGAGGGCCCTGAAATGCACTCTCTAGAAAAGACGTAGAATTAGGGGGGATATGATTGAGGTGTATAAATTGGAGACAGGAATAAATAAAGGGGATGTTAAATTGTGTGCTGAAAATATCTAGCCTCAGACAGGACTCGCAGCAATGGGTTTTAAGTTGGAAAAATTCAGATTCAGGAAGGATATATAGGAAAGTACTGGTTTGGTAATAGAGTTGTGGATGAGTGGACAAACTCCAAAGTACCGTTATAGAGGGCCAGGAACGTTGTGTAGCTTTATAAAATAGGTGGTTGTATAAATACATGAGTAGATGTAGGTGTAGGGTTGTGAGTTAGACATGATAGCTTGTGCTACCAGGTCGGTTGGCCGTGTTACTACCTTAAGTCAATGTGCACCTGACCTGACTAGGTTGGGAGTTGCATTGGCTTACGCCGGTTAGTGAGACTTGGACCTGCCTCGGCATGGGCCAGTAGGCTTCTGCAGTGTTCCTTCGTTATTATGGTCTTATGTTCTTATGTATAGTGTCCAACACCTGTGAGTTGTCTTCATGTAGGAGTGTTTTATAGTGTCCAAAACCTGTGATTGTTTGTCTTCAATGTAGTGTGTTAGCACTTACGATTAACCTTTGTAGAGCTTTCGCAAAACTTCGTTCATCGTGAGCTATGTTGTATCTTCAGTCTTGTACTTTCGTCTTTTTCTTGATGCAACTGTGAAGCAGTTTCCATTCGGACTGGGATTATGTGCGCGCGCGCGCGCGCGCGTGTGTTGTGTGTGTTGTGTGTGTGGTTGTGTGTGTGTGTGTGTGTGTGTGTGTGTGTGTGTGTGTTTGTGTTGTGTGTGTGTGTGTATACTCACTTAATTGTCGTTGCAGGGTCGGACTCAGTCCTGGCCCCGCCTCTTCCACTCATTGCTACTTGGTTCTCTCTCTTGTCCACGAGGGTTTATCATACCTCATCTTAAAGCTATGTTGGTTCCTGCCACCACTACCTCACTTGCTAGGCTATTCCATTTTCTGACTACCCTATGACTAAGAAATACTTCCTAACATCCATTTGACTCATCTGGGTCTTCAACTTCCAATTGTGACCCCTTGATTTCTGTGTCCATCGCTGGAACATCCTGTCTCTATTCCACCTTCCTATTCCACGCAGTATTTTGTATGTAGTTATCATGTCTCCCCAACCATTCCTGTCTGCCAGTGGTCGTAAAGCGATTTCCTTTACCCTTTTCTTCTTGGACATTTACCCTTGGCTCTGGAACTAACCTTGTCGCAAACTTTTGCCTTTCTATAATTTCTTGACGTGCTTGATCAAGTGTGGGTTCCAAAAACAGGTGATTGGGCATTACTCAGTATGGGCCTGACGTACAAGGTGTACAGTGTCTTGAACGATTCCTTTCTAAGGTATCGAGAATGCTGTCTCGGTTGCCAGGGCGTCCGTATGATTCCGGAGACGTGCTCGGTGTTATACTCACCCCCAAGCTCTTTATCCTTGAGCGAGGTTTGCAGTGATTGGCCACCTAGCCTATACTCCGTCTGCGGTCTTCTTTGCCCTTCCCCGATCTTCATGACTATTGCATTTGGCGGGGTTGAATTCGGGAAACCAGTTGTCTGGACCAGGCGTCAGCCGTCCAGGTCTCTTTTGAAAAAGTCCTGGCCTGATCCTCATTTGATTTAATTCTCCTCATTAATTCAATATCTGCGAACAGGGACACTTCTTGAGTCTAAAACCCTTCATCATGTCATTACTTTATACAGAAATAGCACTGGTCCTAGGACAGGACCCTGTGGAACCCCGCTGTCACAGTGCCCATTTTGATACCTAATTAGTACCATGATTCGTTGTTGCCTCCTCTTAGGTATTTCTCTGTAAACCATTGTTAGTGCCTTCCTGTTATGCACGTGTGATCCTCAAGCTTCTGCACTAATTCATTGTGAGGAACTGTGTCACAGGCTTTCAACCCACCCATCTCTCTCGCATGCATTACTTCTGTTACTTTGATCATAAAAACTCCAGAAGCTTTGTCACACAGGATATGCCTTCATGAATCCATGCTTGTTGGCATTTTTATTACTATACTATACACGTCAGTGACATGGTTTATAGTTTGTGGGCACCTCTTTCCTAGGCAACAAAAAACCCCTGGGAAATACATTTGCCGTCTTCCTTACCTCAGGTAGTTTCTCAGTTTCAAGGGATGTCGTCGAAGAAGTTGTGTTAGTGGACACACAGCCCATTTCTGCTCCCTCTTCGCAGGACCATTGGGGAGATGTCCGGTCTATTGCCTTTGAGGTATCAAGTTCCATAGCATCTTCTACACCTCCATCTCCTCAGTTTGCATGTATGTCATCCAACACTTGTTGGAATATTCTTTTGTGTCCCCGGTTTGTTGTGTGTGTACTCACTATTTGTACTCACCTATTTGTGGTTGCAGGGGTCGATTCACAGCTCCTGGCCCCGCCCTCTTCGCTGATTGTACTAGGTCCTCTCTCTCCCTGCCCCATGAGCTTATCATACTCGCACTTCTTTTCAAAACTATGTATGGTTCAGCCTCCCACTACGTTCACCTTTCTAGGCTATTCCACGGACTGGACTACTCTATGACTGAAGAAATATTCCCCTAACATCCTTTGATTCATCTGAGTCTTCAACTTCCAATTGTAACTCTTGTGTTCTGTGTCCTTCTTCTGGCACAATCCAGTCTTTGTCCACTTTGTCTATCCGAGCAGTATTTTGTATGTCGTTATCTTGTCACCCCTGAACCCTCCTGTCCTCCAGGTGTCGTCAGGCCGATTTCATTCAACCTTTTCTCGTAGGACAATCCCGTAGTCTGGGCGGACTAGTCGTGTTGCAAACCTTTGCACTTTCTTAATTCTCTTGACGTGTTGACTAGGTGTGGATTCAAACTGGTCTGCATACTCCAGTATGGGGCCTGACGTAAATGGTGGCTCAGAGTCTTGAACGAATCCTTACTGAGGTATCGGAAACGCTTATCCATAGGTTTGCCAGGCGCCGTATGCTGCAGCAGTTATCTGATTGATGTGTGCGCCCAGGGAGATATGTCGGTGTTATACTCACCCCAAGATCTTTTTTCTTGAGTGATGTTTGCAAGTTCTTTGGCCATCTAAACTTATTGTGTCTGCGGTCTTCTTTGCACTTCCCCAATCTTCATGACTTTGCATTTGGCAGGGTTAAACTCAAGGAGCCAGTTGCTGGACCAGGCTTGTAGCCTGTCCAGTCTCTTTGTAGGTCCTGCATGATCCTCATCCATATGTATTCTTCTCATTAACTTCACATCATCTGCAAACAAGGACACTTCTGAGTCTATCCCTTCCGTGGTAGTTACTACTACTAACACTACCACCACAACTACCCCCCAACTTTTAACCCCCCCTAGCCTCGGTTATGTCTTTCACATATATCAAGAACAGCACAGGTCCTAGGACTGACCCCTGTGGAACCCCGCTTGTCACAGGCCCCACTCTGACACCTCGTCACGTACCATGACTCGTTGTTGCCTCCCTGTCAGGTATTCTCTGATCCATTGCAGTGCCTTTCCTGTTATGTATGTCTGATCCTCTACCTTTTGCAGTAACCTCTTGTGAGGAACTGTGTCGAAGGCATTCTTCAGTCCAAAAAAATGTCAGTCGATCCCACCCTCTCTTTCTTTGTCTTACTTCGTCACCTTGGTTCATAAAACTCTAGTAGGTTTGAGACACAGGATTTTCTTCCCTGAACCGTGCTGATGTCAATTATACACTTGTTTCCTTTCCATGGGCTCACCACTTCTCCTCCTGACGAATCTTCTCATGACTTGCATTACTATACACGTTAGTGATCCAGGTCTGTAGTTTAGTGCTTCATGTCTGTCTCCCTTTTTAAAAATTGGGGACTAATTGCCATTTCCATACCTAAGGGAGTGCCCGGTTTCAATGATGTGTTGAGATCTTTATTAATGGCACACACAATATCTCTGCTCCTCTTTAAGGACCCTACGGAGAGATGTGTTGGTCCACGCCTTTGAGGTGTCAAGTTCGCATTGGCAGCTTCTTCACCTCCTCCTTGTTTATGTACCTCATCCAGCACTTGCTGGTGTACCCCCCTGTTCTGATTTCCTGGAGTCCTACTGGTTTCCACTTTAAAATAATTCTTTAAATCTCGTGTTTAGCTCCTGACATACTCTCGGTCGTTTTCTGTGAATTCCCCATCACCTTCCTCAGTTGATACTGGTCCTTGACTGTTGTTTTCCTCCTGATGAGGCTGTACCAAAACAGCTTCGGGTCAGTCTGACTTTGATGCTAGGTCATTTTCATATTGGTCGCTGAGCCTCCCTTCTTATATGTGCATATTCGTTTCTGGCACTTCAACTAATCCTCTTTATTTTCATGAGATCTTGTCTTCTGTTACCTTTTCCATTTCTCTAGTACACCTGTTTTCCTCCCTACACCTATTGGGTGATCCAAGACTCGTTCTGTTCTTCCCATTATTTCTGTTCCTTGGGAACCCACCCAAAAAAAAAAAAAAAAAACCTCTCCTCATGCCTCCTTGCGTTTTGTTGCCACATAGTCCCATCATTTCTTTGTACTGGTTTTCCTGTAGTTCCCTCTCCCACTGAATGTCGGAAGAAAGTTCCTCATGCTAAAGGAGTTCCCTCTTTTGTAGGTTGGTTTTTCCCAACCTATTCTTACTACTCTACTTGTGAGCCTCAAACTATGTAGTTGAAGCACAGAACCACATGATCACTTAGCTCCCAGGGCCTCTCATACATGATATCCTCGATGTCCGAAACTACTCAAGGTGAATACATGTGTCCAGTCTTGTGGTTCTATCCTCTCTCTCTCTTGGTTAGTAGATGTCTCTAACATTTTGATGAATGAGGTTTTCCAGTACCACATCCATCCATCTTGGCTCTCCATGTTTCGGGACCCCATTGGGGCTCCAGGTTTTCCCAGTCAATTCCTTGTGATTGAAATCCACCTCATTACTAGTAACTTTGCTCCCCCATGTGTGCTCTCCTGGCACCACCTCGGCTAGTGTGTCGACATTGCTCTGTTGCTCTCATCATATTTTCTCTTGGCCTCCAGCAGTTTCTGGGTGGTGGGTTGTACATTACTGCAATTATCACCTTATGTCCCAAAGACGGATTGTTTCCTACTAAGTACTCCCTCTCGCCCGGCCATCCATTCCTTCCATTTTCTCAAAACCCCACTGGTTTTTAATGAGCAGTGCAATCCTCCTCCCCCTCTCCTCCCTCTGTCTTTCTGAGGATTTGATATCGGATGGAAAGATTGATCTGTTATTATTCTGGTGAGTTTTGTTTCTGTGAGTGCTATTATGTCTGGGGATGTCTCCTTGATATTCTGTGCCACTCTCATAACTTATTGGTTAATTCCATCTGCATTTGTATACCACCCCTTCAACTTCCTTTTCTAAGGAGTGTGGTCTGGGATGTATATTGTGGCTCGGGGAAGTGGGAGGACCTGATATGAATTTACTGGGTGGGTTGTGTGGGGGTTGAGTTTGTAATGCAGTGGGTGGGGGCATTGGATGTTGGCGATGGGTTGTTTGGTTTTAGAAGTGTTTGGTTGCTCTGAGGGTTGACATGTTTGGGAGGCTTCTATAGGAAGTTGTGAGGGAGGTGTATTTGATCTTCTTCCTTGGGTCTGGGGATCTCCTGGTCTGTCTTCTCCACTCCCCTCTCTTTCCTCCTTTCGCCTTTTGTACCATCTCTCTCAGTTTCTGGCCTTTCGTCTGATGTTTCTGTCGCAGTCGAGATTCACCTTCCTGTATGCCGGACATGTCCCTTAATCGTGCTTTCTCCTGCAGGATCCTGTTCGAGTCAGTTCTGCCTTGAAGGTCACTTTTCATGGCCGGGTTCCTTTTTTTAACCCTCCCTATTCTCCGAAAATTTTCAGATGGGTCTGTCGTTCTTTCTCCTATTGCTTTCTGATGCTTTTTCAATTGTTTTTTTTTTCCCTTGTTTTCTTGCTTCATCTGTTTCCCCTTCAACTTCCTGGAGCCATACACAAAAGACTGCCTCACCCTTTCATTCTCCACTACATATCCTGTGTATCCCCTCATTTCCAATTTGATTCCTCTTGCAGCTTTCCTTTCTTCAGTTTTTCACTAGCTAATGTAGTTGGGACTTCAGTGCCTGTCATTTTCCCCTTCTCGGCTTTCCCTGGGCTTCTGCGTGGTCTGTTAGGGCCTCCACATATAGCTTAGCTCTTTATTTTACTACAGTGTCATCTGATTGAGCTTCTACATGCAGCTTTGCTCCGTCTTTATTTACAGTCCCTTTATTTGTGACTGAGGGGGAGCAGTGCTCTGATGGCAATCCAAAAAATGTTCTTAATTCTTTAGGTGTTTCAGATTTTTTTCAGTTCCTCTTCTAACACACACTGTAATCCTTGCCTCTGCTGCCCCTTTGACTTCCACCCTCCCACTTCCTGCTTTCCATATCTATCCTCTCTTCCATTCTTCATGCTAAGTTCTTCTAGTTTTTCTTTTCCATTCATGTTCCCTATTTTATGAGCTCTGCTGCCCAATCTTCCTTTGCAGCTTCCTCATCCTGTCCCTGGGTTTTTTCTTCCTGCCTATCTGGCAAACCCATTTTTGTTTATCCTGATTGTCGCAGAGTGGGGAACCTATTTAAATTCTGTGTGTTAGGTTAGTAGTGTGTTGCAGAGTGTGGGGAGGGCAGGGTAGAGGAGTAACTGTGGCTATGTGGGAGAGAGGTGGGAGGGGGGTTTGGATTTAGGGGGAATATGGGGGTGGGAAGGAGGGAGAAGCAAGCTGGGTGGAGTGGGAGAGGAGAGGGGGAAGTGAGGGAGAGGTTGCGGGAGGGGGAGGGTGTGAAAGATGGGAGGGGAGGGATCAGGGGGAAGGAGTGAGATGTCTGTGGGGAGGGGGGGAGTGTATGTGTGAGTCTGGATATGTGTATGTGTGTGTGATGTGTGTGAGTGTGTGTGTGTGTGTGTGTGTGTGTGTGTGTGTGTGTCTGTGTCTGTGTGTCTGTGTGTGTGTGTGTGGTGTGTTGTAGTGTGTAATTGTATGTGGATTATGTGTGGGTTGTATTATGTGTTCAGAAAGGTAGGTGACTTGTGTGGTGTATGTGGAGTATCAGTGGTCTTGACTGACCACAACTTCTTGTGACCTGAACCCTCACCCTCCTGGGACTTGGCCCACACTACTTACAGTGGGTGTGTGTGTGTGTGTGTGTGTGTGTGTGTGTGTGTGTGTGTGTGTGTGTGTGTGTGTGTGTGTGTGTGTGTATGTGTTGCGTGTGTGTGTGTGTGTGTAGTGTGTGCATGCACATGTTGTGTGCTACGACGTGTGTTTGTATGTGTGTGTGTGTGGTGTGTGTGTGTGTGTGTGTGTGGTGTGTGTGTGTGTGTGTGTGTGTGTATTCGCCTAGTTACCATTTTTTTCCTAGTACAAGGTGTGTGTCTGTGTATGTGTGTATATGTGTGTGTTCGTGTGTATGGGGGAGGTATGCAGGGGGAAATTGCTACTAGGGTCTAAAGCTTCAATGAGTGTCTGACCATTGTGTGTGTGTGTGTGTGTGAGGGAGGGATGGTTAGGGGGGGGTGGTGAGTGTGGTTTAAGATCCGTTATACTTTCTGTGTGTAGGCTCTCAAAATTTAGTCCCAGCTGTCTTTCCTAGTAATGCTACTCTCTTCCACTTATTGCCCTTTCTGGATTTAAGTATTAATTAATTGCTGGTTATTATCCTTTCCATGTTCACATTGATGATGGAGGACTTCCTAGCTTCCTAAGTGATTCTTTCTGTATAACTACTGGTTAGTATACTATCGTACCCCTATGTTATCCCTCGCTAGATGCTGTCCTCCCACACTCGTCAACACTATCTTACTTTATCTATGCCTAATTTCTACTCTAATTTCTGGTAATCAGGATTGCTGGAGTGATGCAAGGCCCGAAGCCAGAGCCTGGCAACATGCAAACCACAAATAGGTTGAGGGATACTTGCGTTGGCAACGGTTGCGGGTGACAAAGATTGCCAGATGCTGATGACGAAGTTGTCATACGTGGCCTTAAATCCCTATTTTGGAGATCATTCACCCGTGATGTTTATAACCATATATGCTCATACATCCCACATTCCTCACGCGATTTCACTTTTCACTTATGATAGTATACACTTCACATTATATACACTTCACTTTATATGTATAATGGCACACAACTTGTCGTGACGTCACTGCTTCAGCAGGCCTACTGCTGCCACCTTCCCTTGTTATATATTTTATTTTTCCTTTCTCCTTTTGCTTATTAACTTTTTCACTCTCACTGTATGGTGCCCCATATTTCGCTTGTTAGCCAAACGCTGGTAATTCTTGAACACCCACTTCCACACTCACTTTGATCTTTGTATATTTGAATCTGTGTGGCAACAGCGCCTAGAAGACCCACAACGGTTTGGCGGTTTAGCGTTTGTGTGTGTACTCACCTAAATGTGGAAGTGTGAATTGCTCATTACTCTATAATTTGTTCATGATTGTAGCCATGTATAAACGTAAGTAACCATTCTACAGAATTCATTACCTCTGTAACTTGTGAGCTCATTACCTTTGTACCTAGTTCAGCTATCAAAACTTTGGGAGCCCAGTCCCTGGACCCATTACGTACCTCTGTAATCTGTAAATACCTTTGTAACTTGTCATGATTGTGACCAGACTTACCTGGAGTTCATTACCTTTGTAAATTGTGAGTTCATTACCTTTGTAAATTGTGAGTTCATTACCTTTGTAAATTGTGAGTTCATTACCTCTGTAACTTGCTCAGCTATCAAAACTTTGGAGTCCAGTCCCTGGACCAATTATGTACCTCTGTAATCTTTTGACTACCGCCCACAGGATGGGTATGGGGTGCATAATAAACATATTAAACTAACTAATTGTGGTTGCAGGGGTCGAGACTCAGCTCCTGGCCCAGCCTCTTCACTGATTGCTACTAGGTCCTCTCTCTCTCTGCTTCCTGAGCTTTATCATACCTCTTCTTAAAACTATGTATAGTTCCTGCCTCCACTACTTCACTTGCTAGGCTATTCCACTTCCTGACTACTCTATGACTGAAGAAATACTTCCTAACGTCCCTGTGACTCGTCTGAGTTTTCAGCTTCCAGTTGTGACCCCTTGTTCCTGTGTCCCCTCTCTGGAACATCCTATCTCTGTCCACCTTATCTATTCCCCGCAGTATCTTGTATGTCGTTATCATGTCTCCCCTGACCCTTTTGTCCTCCAGTGTCGTCAGTCCGATTTCCCTCAACCTTTCCTCGTACGACATTCCACTGAGCTCTGGGACTAGCCTTGTTGCAAACCTTTGTACTTTCTCTAACTTCTTCACGTGCTTGACCAGGTGTGGGTTCCAGACTTGTGCTGCATACTCCAGTATGGGCCTAACATACAGTGTACAGTGTCTTGAACGATTCCTTATTTAGATATCGGAACGCTATTCTCAGGTTTGCCAGGCGCCCGTATGCTGCAGCAGTTATTTGGTTGATGTGTGCCTCCGGTGACGTGCTCGATGTTATGGTCACCCCGAGGTCTTTCTCCCTGAGTGAGGTCTGTAGTCTTTGTCCACCTAGCCCATACTCTGTCTGCGGTCTTCTTTGCCCCTCCCCAATCTATGTGTGTATGTGTGTGTGTGTGTGTGTGTGTGTGTGTGTACTCACCCAGTTGTACTCACCCAGTTGAGGTTGCAGGGGTCGAGTCCAAGCTCCTGGCCCCGCCTCTTCACTGGTCGCTACTAGGACACTCTCCCTGAACCGTGAGCTTTATCGTACCTCTGCTTAAAGCTATGTATGGATCCTGCCTCCACTACATCGCTTCCCCAACTATTCCACTCCTGTGGCTGAAGAAATACTTCCTAACATCCCTGTGATTCATCTCTGTCTTCGATTTCCAACTGTGTCCCCTTGTTGCTATGTCACATATCTGGAACATCCTGTCTTTGTCCACCTTGTCAATTCCTCTCAGTATTTTGTATGTCGTTATCATGTCCCCCCCTTTCTCTCCTGTCCTCCAGTGTCGTCAGGTTGATTTCCCTTAACCTCTACTAGTAGGACATGCTTCTTAGCTCTGGGACTAGTCTTGTTGCAAACCTTTGCACTTTCTCTAGTTTCTTTACGTGCTTAGCTAGGTGTGGGTTCCAAACTGGTGCCGCATACTCCAATATGGGCCTAACGTACACGGTGTACAGGGTTCTGAACGATTCCTTATTAAGATGTCGGAATGCTGTTCTGAGGTTTGCCAGGCGCCCATATGCTGCAGCAGTTATTTGATTGATGTGCGCTTCAGGAAATGTGCCTGGTGTTATACTCACCCCAAGATCTTTTTCCTTGAGTGAGGTTTCTAGTCTCTGGCTCCCTAGACTGTACTCCATCTGCGGTCTTCTTTGCCTTTTCCCAATCTTCATGACTTTGCACTTGGTGGGATTGAACTCCAGGAGCCAATTGCTGGACCAGGTCTGCAGCCTGTCCAGATCCCTTTGTAGTTCTGCCTGGTCTTCGATCGAATGAATTCTTCTCATCAACTTCACGTCATCTGCAAACAGGGACACCTCAGAGTCTATTCCTTCCGTCATGTCGTTCACAAATACCAGAAACAGCACTGGTCCTAGGACTGACCCCTGCGGGACCCCGCTGGTCACAGGTGCCCACTCTGACACCTCGCCACGTACCATGACTCGCTGCTGTCTTCCTGACAAGTATTCCCTGATCCATTGTAGTGCCTTCCCTGTTATCCCTGCTTGGTCCTCCAGTTTTTGCACCAATCTCTTGTGTGGAACTGTGTCAAACGCCTTCTTGCAGTCCAAGAAAATGCAATCCACCCACCCCTCTCTGTCTCACTGCTGTCACCATGTCATAGAACTCCAGTAGGTTTGTGACACAGGATTTCCCATCCCTGAAACCATGTTGGCTGCTGTTGATGAGATCGTTCCTTTCTAGGTGTTCCACCACTCTTCTCCTGATAATCTCTCCATGTTTTTGCATACTATACATGTCAGGGGACACTGGTCTGTAGTTTAATGCTTCATGTCGTCTCCTTTTTAAAGATTGGGAACTACATTTGCTGTCTTCATGCCTCAGGGCAATCTCCCTGTTTCGATAGATGTATTGAATATTGTTGTTAGGGGTACACTTTGCGCCTCTGCTCCCTCTCTAAATACCATGGGGAGATGTTATCCGGCCCCATTGCCTTTGAGGTATCTAGCTCACTCAGAAGCCTTTTTCACTTCTTGCTCGGTTGTGTGCACTGTGTCCAGCACTTGGTGGTGTGCCCACCTCTCCGTCTTTCTGGAGTCCCTTCTGTCTCCTCTATGAACACTTCTTTAAATCTCTTGTTGAGTTCTTCACATACTTCACGGTCATTTCGGGTTGTTCTCCTCCTTCCCCCTTGCCCTGATTACCTGGTCCTTGACTGTTGTTTTCCTCCTGATGTGGCTGTACAACAGTTTCGGGTCAGATTTGGCTTTCGCTGCTATGTCATTTTCATATTGTCTTTGGGCCTCCCTTCTTATTTTGTGCATATTCGTTTCTGGCCCCTACGACTGTTCTCCTTATTCTCCTGGGTCCTTTGCCCTTTTATATTTCTTCCATTCCCCAGCACACTTGGTTTTTGCCTCCCTGCACTTTGGGTAAACCCTTGGCTCATCCTGGCTTTTTCATTATTTCTGTTACCCTTGGGTACAAACCTCTCCTCAGCCTCCTTGCATTTTGTTGCTACATTTCCATCATCTCATTAACTGGCTTCCCTGCCAGTTCTCTGTCCCACTGAACCCCGTTCAGGTAGTTCCTCATTCCTGTGTAGTCCCCTTTCTTGTATTTTTGGTTTCATTTCGTCCTGGCCTTCCTGTTCTCCCCCCACTTGTAGCTCTACTGTGTATTCGAAGCTTAAAACCACATGGTCACTGGCCCCAAGGGGTCTTTCTTTATGTGATGTCTCGATATCTCCCACTACTAAAGGTGAATACTAAGTCCAGCCTTGCTGGTTCATCCTCTCCTCTCTCTCTTGTAGTGTCCTTAAACGTGTTGGCACATGAAGTTTTCCAGTACCAAACCTCCATCATCTTAGCCCTCCATGTATCTTGGCCCCATGTGGGTCCAAGTTTCCCAATCGATCTCCTTGTGGTTAAAGTCACCCATGATCAGGAGCTTTCCCCTGCATGCATGAGCTCTTCTGGCCACTCTAGCCAGTGTTTTAAAACCATCGCTCTATTGCTCTCGTCGTACTCTTGCCTTGGCCCTCCTGCTGTTCTGTGGTGGGTTATACATCACTGCTATTACCACCTTGGGACCTCCGAGTGAAGTGTTCCCGCTATATAATCACTTTCTTCTCCGCTGTCTCCTCTCTTCCAGCTCATCAAAATTCCCAGCGATTTTTGATCAGAAAACGCCACTCCTCCACCCCCCCTGTTCCCTCTTTTCTTTCCTCAGGATTTGGTATCCCGTTGGAAAGATGGCATCTGTTATATACCTGTAAGTTTGGTTTCTGCGAGGCTATGAGGGTCCGGTGATGCTTCTTTGACTTTTCTGCCACTCCTCCCACTTATTTGTTATTCCATCAGCGTTTGTGTACCATCCTTCAGTTTCCTTTCCAACACTGTGGTTTGGGGGGCCTGTGAGGGTGGGAGACCTGGTGGCATACTGTGGGATTCTATAGCTCGGTGTTGGGTGGAGGCTGTGGGTATGGATTGTAGTGTGTGTTGGGATGGTGTGATAGGTTTTATGGTTCTGAGAATAGTTGTGTGTGTGCTTGCCCTTGCTGTTCTGTTCTGCTCTGACTGACCTCTGCTGGTTCCACCCTTTGTCTCTTTTCTAGCCCCCTTTCGCTTTTTTGTCCTCTCCCTCAGCTGCTGTCGTTCTGATTTTGTTCTGTCTCTGTCTAGGAACACCCTCTTGTACTCTTCCGAGTATTTCAATCGTGGTTTCCGTCCTGAGAATCAGCTTGATTGGTCGGTTTCTCCCCATCGAGTACCCCCCTATTCTCTGAAAATTTACAATCTGTCCATCTCTTCACGTATTTCCGTGTGATTTTCTCAATCTCCTTTCTTTCTTCCTGCTGCCTTTCAGTGTGTGTCCTTTCCTCTCTCTCCTGAAGCCCATGGATAAACACTGATTTTGCCCTTTCTTCCTCCCATTGCCTCACCCTCTGTGTCTCTGGATCCTGCCTGTATGTGGTCAGTTTCTCCCTTGATTTTTCCAGTGGCTCTTGATAGGGCCTGGTTGTGCCTCAGCATTCGACCTATCACCCTCTCCATCTGCAACCAGCTGTTCTTCCCTTTCACTCCTTGGTCCTCCTTGGCAGGCTGATATGACCTTAGCATAATTCATAATTCCTTCCTTCCTGTTCGGCCTCGCAGCTTCATATGCCGTTTTCTTCTCTGGTCACTGCCCCCGTAACTCGCTTCAGCCTATTTATCTCAACTTCTAGGACCCTTTTTCTTGGCTACTGCAGTTTCGACTTTGCCCCCCAATTCTTTGTCTCCTTCTCCAACCTCTTTTCCAATATCACAGAGAGCTCTATCTCCATTTTTTCAGAAAGCTCTCCTAATTTTCTCTCCCACTCTTGTTCCATCCTTTTCCACTGCTCCTCCATCCACTCCTCCCTACCAGAACCATTCTCATCTGATCCTTGGTTCCTGTGTGTGTGTGTGTGTGTGTGTGTGTGTGTGGTGTGTGTGTGTGTGTGTGTGTGTGTGTGTGTGTGTGTGTGTGTGTGTGAGTGTGTGTTGTGTGTGTGTGTGTAGGTATGGGTGTCTGAGTGTGTGGGTGCGCGCACGCGCACGCGCCCATCTGCTTTTTTTTTCTTGGAGGAAGCATCTTCCCGGGAACGAGATCTCCGTTCTTCGATAATTGGCTGACCATTAGTTGAGTCCAGACTTAAAAAAAAAAAATAATGACTGGGTGCAATTAGTTCGTCTCCCTCTGGCAGGGAGGTTTGGAGTCTGCAGATTTTCCTTTTATGTCGATCACTCGTTTACCTCACAATTTCTCTCGTCTTGAAGTTTTTTGAATAAGGGGAAAAATTAACAAAGGTTAAACAAATTAAAAAAAAAATCTCGCAAATGTGACTCTCGTTTATATTTCATCCTTTCTTAGAAGTAGTAAAAGTAATTTATGCCTTTATGTATATATATATATGTCGTGCCGAATATGTAAAACTGGTCAATTAGCAAGAACTCATTTAAAATTAAGTCCTTTCTAAAATTTTCTATTATCCGTTTAAAGATATATTTTTTTCTTAATGTTAATGAAAAAATTTTTATAATTTTGCCCCAAAAAGGAAAACTTAGAAAACTTACCAAACCTTATTATAACAAGCGAAATTCTTTTTTAGCCAAACCCCCAACTAAATTTTAATTCGCTCCCGGGACACGGTGGAGTGCGGTTGTCCCCCAGCCCCCCTCTGCTGTCTTTCAGGCGAGTACCACGTACATCAACAACCTTTATAGTGTGGACTTTGCGTTGCTCTTTTTTGGGATTCAAAAGGCGGGAAAACTTTACAGTACGGAAGAGAAAATTTTACTATCTGTTTGAGCGGTTTCGTGGTACTTTTAAGTGGAGTTTCGATAAAACGTACTTCCCCCAAACCATCTTCGGGGGACCATATGGAAACCCCAACGAGGAATTTAGGGCGTCGCTCTTAATGGTTTGTCAAAAATTTTTCGTAAAAATTTTTCTGAGACCCGGCCCTTCTACCCCAAAAATTTTTCGAGCGGGTACCAGGAAACAACGATGAGTGTAAATTTTAGGGGATGGATGTTGTGTTACAGATTTTTCCCAAAGTATAACGGGGTTTTAAAGGGTTTACGGAATGTACCCTTCGAGGCTACGGCGTATGGCTAAGGATTTTTTTTTCCCGCGGTTATGGGACAGTGCATTCTGCAACCATGGGGGTATGGAGGGATGGTCCGTATAAAGGGGGGGGGGGGAATGCCGGAAGGTTCTTACCCCCTTAAAATGTTTTTAAAAAAGGCCTTTTTACCACCCTATGAAAACGTTTGCCCGGGTTTGTAAAACACGGGGTTTATGTTTTTACTATGCGGGTCAGAGAAAAAAACCCATGTCGTTGTGAGCCCCTTATGAGCACATGGCCACCCCCCGTGTCCTAGGGGCGGGCCCCTTTTCGAATTCTGGAAACCCCGATTGGATTAAAAACAGTCGTGTGTTTTGGTGCCTGGCTCTTTTTTCCCTTTCGGGAAAGGCCGGGGGGGGCCTGATCTCTGGAGAAAGGGGGTGGGCCCGGGAGGTGGCGGAGGAGGGGAAAGGGGGGGTTGTCACTATCCCAGGGGGGGCGGGGGAGTCGAAGGGTTAGTGGGGAGTTTTTTAGTCCGGGGAAAGTTTCGCTCAGGAGGGTTTACTGGCAGATGTCATAAAGGTTTTTTTTGGATGGGGTGAGCCCGGTTAAAAGGGTTTTGCCCCTCATTTATGGGGAAGTTGGAGAGTGGGGGAAAACAAATTGTGGAAAGGCCCTTTGAGTAAAAAAAAGGTTTTTGGATGGGTGTGTGGGGGCCCGTGGAGGTACACCAGGGGGATTCGTCTGGGGTGGGGTTTTTGTGAAGTGGAAGTTTTTGGGAAAAAAAAACTGCGAATCGGGAAGATAGACGAGGTTTATTACCCCGGGGCAGAGGCCGGGGAAAAAAGTCATGGGCAGGGGTTTTGGGGAAAGCCGATGCCCATAGTGCTAGAGGTGCGCCTGATTTGGGCACAGGGGGAGAGGGAGGGGGGGGGGAATGAACGGGGTTAAACCGAGTGGTAAGGGAATACGCAATGTAAAAAAGTCCCAGCGGTAAATCCCGGGGCCCATGGGAAAAAAGCCGCATTTCTATAATTTTCAAAAGGGTTGTCCAGGGTTTAAATGTCAATGGACAAAAAACTGGGGTTTAAGAAAGTTTGGTTGGGGGGTGGTTTTTACGGCGGTTTGATGTGATATTTGTTTTTTAAAAAGGGAGCATAATATAGGGCTGGTTGTGTGTTGGGGTTTTAAAAAAGGATATGGAGGGTAGTTCCAGTGGTTTGCAATTGAAAGGGGGGGTAGCGTGGCGTTTAAAGGAGACGGGCCCTTGCGTGTCTTTCGGCTGGGAAGAGGGGGGGGGGGGGGGGGAGGGTCGGGGGGGGGTGGTGTCGGGGGGTTCCGGGGTCGAGTTTGTTTTGTGGGGGTTTACTCCCCGAAACTAGAAAATACCGGGGTTTAAAAGTGTTTTGCCCAGAGAGGTATTGCTGTATCACTTGAGGGGTTTTTGCCCCTTGCTATAAAAAGAAATTTGGGGGTTTGTTTGGGAAAATTTTTTGTGATTAGGATTTTGGTGATGTCGCCCGAGAGGGGGGGGTTTGTGTGCTGATTTGTGTGAGGGAAGTATTGCGAGATATTGGGGTTTTTGATGTGGTGGGGGGGGGGGGGGTTTACCTATTTGGGGCCCACACTTCTTTCCGTGGGGAATGAAGGCGATTGGACAGAATTTATATTTCCCGGGTATAGTTGTTGTGGGGGTTTGGCAAACCTTCGTTTGGGGGGGTTTTGGATCACGGGCGGTAATAGCAGATTTGTGTGGGAGGGAAGTGGTGCGTATTTATTCTGGGTATTTGGAAAATTTTAAATGTAAGGCTTTTTAAAGGAGGAGGTGGGGGGGGCCCTTTTTTCAGTGATTGGTGGTTCCCTTTTTTGGGGAGGTTTGGGAACGGGGGAAAAGATGGGATCTTTTTGTTTGGGGGGAAAAATGCGGGAAAAAACCGGGAATAGCAAATTTTTTTTTAAGGGTTTTAGGGGACGGGAAGAGGGGGGTTTGGGCTTTTTGGGGTTGAAAAATTTATTGGGGGACATTTGCAAGATTGTTATGGGGGGGGGGGGAAAGGTGGTTGAGGGATGACATGGACAGTTGAGGAGTGGGATCGCTGAAATACACAATGATAGGTTTGTTGCAATTAGGGTTAGGGGGGGGGTTTAGGGGTTTGTTTGGGGGGGTTGAAAAAGCCGTTGGGTTTGTTTTACGTAAAATTTTTTTTGGGGCCGACAGAGTGTAAACCCCCATTCTACAAATTGGGAAAGGGCCAAAACCCCGGGGTGGGGGGGTATCCAGTGGGGGGAGTCCTATCCAATTTCTGAAAAAATGGTCTTTTATGCGTAGTTGGTTTTGGGAGGAAAAGGGGTTGGGGGAGGGGGGTTCCTGGGAGGGGATTTTTGAAGGGGGGGTTTCCCTAGCATTTTAAGTGAGCAGGATTTGAGTGGGGTTTTAAAGGGTTTTTTTTAAGTGAGGTTTTAGGTGGGAAAAAGGCAGGTTTTTGGGATGGAAATACCGGGGGAAAAAACCAGGGTAAGGGACCCCCCCCAAAAAAAGATTTTTTTTAGAGCACATTGGGGGTGTATTAGGGTGCTTTTTTTGGTATTGGATCATATGTTAATAGGTTGGGGGGGTTGGGGACATCGCAAAAAATTTCGGGTGTCATGTTTTGGTGCCCAAAAAAAAAGGGGGGGGTTTGAAGTTAGTGCTTACCCAGCAAAATCTTTTATGTGTGCAGATTACAAGGTTTTTGCCGGAAAAAATTTTTGGGGAAAAAGACTGAAGAAGGTCTGGGGTCCCGGGGGAAAAAAAGGGGGACAAATTTTTGGGATCCGGGGGGGAGTATGCGGGGGAAAGGGATGGACGTTTTTCGGGATTTCCCTTTGGGGGAGTAGTTAAAGGGGGGTATTCTGGTCTGGGTTGGGGGAGAAAGCTTTGATTTTGTTGATAGGGACTTTTTTTTTTGAGAGGGATGGTGAGAAAGGGTTTTTGGGGGGAGGGTGGTTGGATGGGGAGGGGCTTTTTTTGAGAAAAGCTTTGATGAGAGTACAGGTAAATGGTAGGGTTTGGGGAGTTCAGTAAGCCTGGGGAGGGGTTTTTAAAGGGAGGGGTTTTCCACTCTCCCAAAAAACCCTTTTCAGTAGCGAATCCCTTTTTTATGTTTGGTTTATGGTGGGATGGGAAGGAAAGGGGGAGAGGGGGATTTTGTGGGAATATTGTTGGGGTTTTGTAGATGATACAAAAATTTTTTTTTAATGAGGGTAGAAGATTTTAAATAAAGTTTGGGGAAAGGGGGGTTGAGATTTTTGGGAAAAGCTACTGGGGTGAGGGGTTAATAAACGAAATCCCGGGTTTTGGGAGGTAGGCAATTGGGGAGGAGGGGGCCTTGGGGGGGGGAGTTTGGATGGATAACTGTGAAAGGCTAAAGATTTGTGGGATTTTTATTTTGCGAAAGTACAGGAGGGGTAGGAGGGTTTAAATTTGAAATGGGAAAAGGACAGAGCTTTGAGTAGGTCCCCGGGTTAAAGGGCCCGGGGGGTGTAACCCTTTCATCAAAAGGGGTTTTGGTGGTAAAAAACGCTTGGGTTTTAGTTAAAGGGGTGGGGAAGTGGCGGAAATTTTACCCCCTTTAAAAAGTCAGGTTTTTATGGAATTTTCAAAGAAAAGGGCCCTTTAAAGGGATGTGGGGGTTTTGGGAGGGGGTGGGTTGGGGAAAGATGTGGTAATGACTGCGGTTAAGACAGGGAGGATTGGGATTTTATTGCATTAGGGGCTAGGGTGAAAAGGGGCCCATATGTGAAAGCAGGGGGTATATTCGGGGAGCGGGGGGGGAAAGGGGGGCTTGGGTGGGGGGGGGTGGGGGGGATGGGGGATATCCGCAAATGGTGGGGTGGCGGGACTTAGTGGAGTGTGAAGTTTTGTTGGGTTTATGTTAAAAAGGGACGCAAATTTTTTTAAAAATCAAGGTTTTTAAAGGTTAGTGGGTGGGGGGCGTCTTTAAAGGGTTTAATGCAAGGGATGGCAGTGTATCCCCCATATGGGTTGGAGAGTGAAAAATGGGTGGGGAATTTTGTAAAAATTTAAAAAAACGGCAAGAGCGGGGAATTAGTTTATAGTTTTCTTATGGGGACGTTAGCTCGAAAGAGGTGCCCAAGGGCGAATGGGGTTTTTTTGAAGAGGATCATGCGGTTTTTGTGGGGAAGTTGAAACGGGTTTTCATTTTGTATATTTTTGTTCTGCTTTTGGGGGGGGTAAAGGGTTTTTGGTTGAAGGGGTTTTCTTTTTATTTGGGGGGGGGGACAAAATAAACAACCCTCAGGGCTTTAAAGTTAGATATGGGGGGGGGTCCCCCAAAAAGGTGGGGAGGGGCTATTTAGGGTACGTAAATTTGGGTTTATTAAATTGCATGTTTCTTGGGGGATGGGGGGGGGAGGTGGAGGGAAACATTAGGTAAAAAACGTTTTGGGGGCGTGTTTTTTTTGGGGCAGCATGTAGGAACAAACAAATTTTATGGGGGAAGGTGGGTAAATAGGTTTTTCCCGAGGGATATCGTGAGCTTACTGTTGAAAGTCTTTTCCGTTTTTGGGGACGGGGTGAGAGGCAAGGGGGTTTGGTTTTCTTCAGGGTGTGTTCTTGGAGTGTTGGGGAAACCTTTATGGGAAGGTTGATTTGGGTTTTCAAGGTGGTAGATGTGGGTTTTTAAAATTTTTTTTTTTTGCAGGGAGCCGGGGGGCCCCCGGGGGTTTTTAGACCCTTTTTTTAATTTTGTAAAATCACCCGAGTCAAAAGTAGTATGTGATTTTTGTTTTTTCTCTTTTTGTTATAAAAACCATTTTATATTGGGGGGTTTTTTTTTTTTTGTATAATTTTTGAGGATATGTTTTTTTACATTCGAATCTGTTTTTGAATTATCCCTTTTATATGTCTCTTTTTTTTTCGTTTTTTGAATGGGTACATAATGAATTTTGTAACCCCAAAAAATAAAAATATTGATGGGGTTTTATTACCCTTCATTTGA
>NC_069401.1:49975195-50020195 GCF_026875155.1 Cherax quadricarinatus | reverse complement strand
AATGAGTTCTTCCTAATTGACCAGTTTTACATATTCGGCACGACATATTATATATATATATATATATATATATATATATATATATATATATATATATATATATATATATATATATATATATATATATATATATATATATACATATACATATATATGTGTGTGTGTGTAGTATTAGTAGTAGTAGTAGTAGTAGTAGTAGTAGTAGTAGCAGTAGTAATAGTTGTGGTAGCAGCAGTAGAAGTTGTCGTAGGAACAGTACTAGTTGTGGTATTAGTAGTAGCAGAGGTAGTAGTAGTAGTAGTAATAGTAACAGTACCAATAATAGAAGCAATAATAGCACAAGTAATTATAGTAGTAGCCGTTGTAATAGTAATAATAATAGCAGTAGAAGAAACAGTAGAAGCATAACTTGCGTTGCAAATTTATTTGTTTATTTAAAGAATATAAATTAAAGTTAAAGACTAATAAATCAAGAATATGTATGGTGAAGATGAACGAACAAAGGAGGTTAGAAAGTGAGGGGTAAAGGCAGGACATGAGGGGTAAACGGGGAGTGAGGGGAGACAGGGTCTGACGGGAGGAGTGAGGGAAAGAATGGTATCAAGTTCGACACAGTGAAGGGACACAAGGGGTACCAGGTGACTCTGGGGATGGTCTAGGGACCCTTCAAATGGGAAGGGGATGCCTTGAAGCTGCTGAAAGGCTCTTGATCCATGAAATTAGATCCAATCTCACTAACCGTGGATAATATCTAAGAGCTTCATAAACCCCGAGGGTTTAGGGCTTTCCCAAAATAATAGGGCCAGGGATTAAAAGAAGACAGTTGGTAGCTAATAGGTATTTAAAAATGGGAGGGGGAACTGAGCTAAAACCTTTGGGTCTGTCTTCCGAGCTTGATACGTGGTTTTTCTAGGCCCTGAAATTTAGCTTGCTGGCCAGCTATTTAGCTGTTAAAAAAAATTCAGCCTTGCTCTGCTGGAGACAGCTCAGCTCTAACTTCTGATTTTTCTGACTACTCCCAGACCACTACGATTAACTTCCACCCCTCGACAGCTCTGATACTTCTGCAACTCGCTCCCACACCGTTGTAAAGCTCTGATACCTCAACATCTCTAATAGAACATAAGAACATAAAAGCATAAGAAAGGAGGAACACTGTAGGAGGCCTGTTAGCCCATACTAGGCAGGTCCTTTACAATTCATCCCACTAACAAAACATTTGCCCAACCCAATTTTCAATGCCACCCAAGAAATAAGCTCTGATGTGAAAGTCCCACTCAAATCCAACCCCTCCCACTCATGTACTTATCCAACCTAAATTTGAAACTACCCAAAGTCCCAGCCTCAATAACCCAACTAGGTAGACTGTTCCACTCATCAACTACCCTATTTCCAAACCAATACTTTCCTATGTCCTTTCTAAATCTAGACTTATCTAATTTAAATCCATTACTGCGGGTTCTCTCTTGGAGAGACATCCTCAAGACCTTATTAATATCCCCTTTATTAATACCTATCTTCCACTTATACACTTCGATCAGGTCTCCCCTCATTCTTCGTCTAACAAGTGAATGTAACTTAAGAGTCTTCAATCTTTCTTCATAAGGAAGATTTCTAATGCTATGTATTAATTTAGTCATCCTACGCTGAATGTTTTCTAACGAATTTATGTCCATTCTGTAATATGGAGACCAGAACTGAGCTGCATAATCTACGTGAGGCCTTACTAATGATGTATAAAGCTGCAGTATGACCTCTGGACTTCTGTTGCTTACACTTCTTGATATAAATCCCAGTAATCTATTTGCCTTATTACGTACGCTTAGGCATTGCTGTCTTGGTTTAAGGTTGCTGCTCACCATAACCCCCAAGTCCTTTTCGCAATCTGTATGGCTAAGTTCTACATCATTTAACTTATAAGTACTAGGGTTATGGGCACTCCCAAGCTTCAGAACCTTGCATTTATCTACATTGAACTGCATCTGCCACTTTTCTGACCAAGAATAGAGTTTGTTTAAATCCTCCTGAAGTTCCATAACATCTACGTTTGAATCAATTATCCTACCTATCTTTGTGTCATCGGCGAATTTGCTCATATCACTAGTAATTCCCTCATCAAGATCATTGATATATATTATAAACAACAACGGACCCAAGACTGATCCCTGTGGAACGCCACTTGTTACAGATCCCCACTCGGATTTAACCCCATTTATGGACACTCTCTGCTTCCTGTCAGTGAGCCATGACTCGATCCACGAGAGCACTTTTCCCCCAATGCCATGAGCTGCCACTTTCTTTAACAGTCTATGGTGCGGAACTCAATCAAAAGCCTTACTAAAATCTAAGTAAATAATATCAAATTCTTTATCGTGGTCAACAGCCTCAAAAGCTTTACTGAAGAAAGTTAATAAATTAGTTAGACAAGACCGGCCTCTTGTGAATCCATGCTGAGTATCATTAATCAAGCTATGCTTATCGAGATGGCTTCTTATAATCTCAGCTATAATTGACTCTAGTAATTTGCCTACAATTGAGGTCAGGCTTATTGGGCGGTAATTTGACGGTAACGACTTGTCCCCTGTTTTAAAAATAGGAATTACATTAGCCATCTTAGGAATTACATTAACCATCTAGGAATTACAGCTCCTCTTTGCATCTCTACATTTTCTAACACTTCTACAACCCAGTCTTACACGTCTACAGCTCCTACACTGTCAGTCAAACTTTTTATCACTTGTCCCATATCGTATCACCTCTCAGTCAAATACATTGTCACCTGTCTTACATGTCATCTGTCAGCACATGCCATTCACCTTTCAGTCACTTTATTATCTAACAGTCGGCCACTGTGTCACACCCAACGTGTCATCTGACAGTCAGCCATTGTGTCACACCCAATGCGGCACCTGACAGTCAGCCACTGTGTCACACCCAACGTGTCATCTGACAGTCAGCCATTGTGTCACACCCAATGCGTCACCTGACAGTCAGCCACTGTGTCACACCCAACGTGTCACCTGACAGTCAGCCACATGTGTCACACCCAGTCAGTCACTGTGCCACACCCAACGTGTCACCTGACAGTCAGCCACATGTGTCACACCCAGTCAGTCACTGTGTCACACCCAACGTGTCACCTGACAGTCAGCCACATGTGTCACACCCAGTCAGTCACTGTGTCACACCCAACGTTTAACCTGACAGTCAGCCACTGTGTCACACCCAACGTGTCACCTGACAGTCAGCCACATGTGTCACACCCAGTCAGTCACTGCGTCACACCCAACGTGTCACCTGACAGTCAGCCACTGTGTCACACCCAACGTTTAACCTGACAGCCACATGTGTCACACCCAGTCAGTCACTGTGTCACACCCAACGTTTAACCTGACAGTCAGCCACTGTGTCACACCCAACGTGTCACCTGACAGTCAGCCACACGTGTCACACCCAGTCAGTCACTGTGTCACACCCAACGTTTAACCTGACAGTCAGCCATTGTGTCACACCCAATGCGTCACCTGACTGTCAGCCACTGTGTCACACCCAGTCAGTCACTGTGTCACACCCAACGTTTAACCTGACAGTCAGCCACTATGTCACCTGTCCCCCAACCGTGTCACCTGTCAGTCATCCACATACAGAGTAATTAGCTTCACCTACATTATCACAAACAATAGAGACACAACTTCCCTCCTCCCCCCAAGCGGCACATTTCATTAAAGTTTTATTAACACTAAACCACAGCTGATGGTCCCAGTCACGTGACTCTTGTTTACCAAGTCAGCTGACAGCGTCGCCAGCTGATGCTACCACAGTCGTTTACAGGCTAATATCAAACACAAATAATTTTCTCTCAAATTTTTTTCTTATGTTATTCTCTTTGACACAAAACACATTCACAAACACAATAGAGAATTTTCATGAGAAATAAACTTTTACAGAGTAAAATGAGCCACATTAAATAAGGGGAGAAAATTTCAAAGAAAAAAATTAGTGTAAGAAAATGTCGTTTTGCTACATATTAAATTTAAAATATAACTCTAAGCCCTGTCTCGGCAACAACAAAAAATTATCCATAAACACGCGCATACATGAAATTATATATATATATATATATATATATATATATATATATATATATATATATATATATATATATATATATATATATATATATATATATATAATAACATTTTCTCTCAGTATGACTCACGAAAGCGTAATGACGCGATTGTAGACAAACCATACCACGAGCGGGAATAGAACCCGCGATCAGAGTCACAAAACTCCAGACGGAGGCGCTACCGCTGGGCCAGTGGCTATCTCCCAGTGGGAAACTCAGACGATGAGAACGGAATATTTATCTATTAAAATCGTTATTTAATTGATGTGAAATTGTTTTTATATTAATATACTTTTACGCTAGTTATTAAAAAATGCTAGCATGATATACTATTAATTTTGTAATAGGATATATAAATTCAGTTATAATTATTATATTTAGGAAAAGCGATAACCCCATAATGGGTCAAATAGCGCCATCAGGTTCGTTCCAAGGAAGGGGAAAACAGCCCCAACATCTTGAATCATGATCCCTCGCCGGCGTCAAGAAGTCTCTCTTGAGGAATCCGTGTGTTTAAAAATGTTGAATTTGTACAAATCCTAATGATTGAAAAATAGTATCGCTTTTTATAGCTTTAACTGGTTAAAATCATTTTGTGCATAACAGGAATTTAAAAAATTTATAAAATTTTTATTTATAATAAAATTAAATTATGTGAAATGTGAAAAAAGTCGCTACACCTTTAGAGGTCAGTTTATCCTGAGCGAAATGGCACAGACATAAGTACGCCACCCAGAGGACCCTTATCACATGAGCTCTAAATCAACAAAATCTCTGGTTTCGACGAGCTTATTTGACCTAGGACCATTATTAAGCGAGGCTGGAGTGGTCAGTGGAGTCACTGTTGTCTCCGAGTGGGCCATGGTCACCTCAGAGGCACTCTTGCAGTCTTCCTCGGCCTCTTTAGGAGTCCCGCCGGGAAGATCCTTGTGTCGTTTGCTAGACCGTAGGGAGGAGGTCCTCGGGATGGAGGAAAAGGTTGTCCCCTGCAGCTGCTGGAGTTTCATTGTGGCGGAGTAGTGGAGGACAGCGAAGAGGGCGGTTGTAGCCAGACCTGTAAGAAGCACAACGGCCAACAGCACCAGGATCCACACTGGGATGCCAGTCTCCGTGGACCTCGGGGAACCTGCAAAATACCCATTATTAGTACACGCAGTGAGGCACAGAGAGCAACTAATATACAAACTGAAAATAAAAACTACCCATAAATTAGTTAATTAGAATTAGCTAGCGTTGCTGTGAAGCAAAGAGCAGTGCTGCAAAATGAAGATAAATAGTGCTGGAAAATAATGAATTACGCTGTGAGACAGAGTTGAAGGATTCTGTGAAGTGCAGCTGAATGATTCTGTGAATTCTAGATGAATTAAGATGTAAACTCTGGTGGTACCTAATTGAATGCGGCATCTCAATGAATCATTTAGCATCGATATTCCAACTTAAATATAGCCCATCCAGAATATATTAATGATTTGAACAGCTGCCGACTTTGGTTTCAACAAATATATTCACAGGCGACTCTAGTAAAATATGTCAGGATATACCTATAATTATGTCAGTATCGCTGTTTAATGTGTCATTACTTGCATTTATTAAGTAACTGAATGTTGCGGTGCAGAGGAGAGTTGTGATGCACTTGTTGATGAAGTGTGAAGAAGTTGCAAGGGAACGCAGCAATTATTTATTCATTGACTGACAAATATTTGGAACTTGCTTTCCCATCTATACCATCTTTTGACTCAATAGATGGTTCCAGCTTCACTTTTCATGCTCGACACGTGTTGTTCGGTATCGGATAAAGATGATATATTTAATTAACTTTCCATTAAAGCAATTATGTTAGGATAAGGCTTCGATCTGAGCTAATGAGAAACAAGTGTTACAAAACGGCAAAACATCCGCAGTGAAAGACGAACGAGGCTAAATTAATGGTAAACAGAGGATGAGAAAGATTTCCCTTCACGATCGCACTATACATGAAGCAAGCTTCGTGGCGTCGATACCTACGTCGTGCAGGAGGAAGCACTGTCACGTCGTGGAAGTGATGGTTGCAAGCGGCCACCAGAGCCTCTCCCTCCATCACCTCCACTTTCACACCGCTGTTCACGTTGAGGGATGAGTACTTGGTGAGACCCCCTAGAGGGACACCATCCAGCAACACCTGCAGAGAGAGAGGTTAGCGATGGGTGTGAGAGCGTCACTAAAGAGAGATACATCCCCAGTACTTGAGGGAATTATTATTATTGTTATTATTATTATTATTATTATTGTTATTACTAATGTTACACACAGAAGGAAGCGCTAGGCTCGGATGAGTAATGGGAAGTAACCAGGTTTGACCTCAAGGAAAGGAAGGGTAACACCAATTCCTTGCATAAAGACCCTCCATAACATGAAGGGTGAACCACATCGCTTGAGTCTCTCCTCTTACTCCTGCAAGTTCTTCGAGAAACGGGCAAGATAATGAATGATAATTGTTTAGAGTGATGTAACCACAATGAAATTACCTAAAGAATGCCCTCCCGTCCCCGCTCATCTCTCATCCAAGAACGTTATTATCGAATAAGACACATGTGCACCACCTGGGTGTTTTGGGTTATAAAGATACTTAAGTGTTGAACATGTGCCTTATTCACCAACTTATCGGTACTGAATAAAGAAAGTATACTTATCGGTAATGAATAATGAAAGCATACTTATCGGAAATGTATACTTATCGGAAGTTACTGTCCTCGTATTCATGGGAAAGCTGCTGAACCAGCGAAGGTCATACAATCCTCAAAAAAACGAGCACTTGGGAGGGGAACGTTATAACGACGTTTCGGTTCGACCTGGAACACTGGCAGGTTATAACTGGGGCGAGAGAAGTACAGAAGGCCAGAAGACAATACGGTAAGGGGCGGGGATAGGTTACGATTAGTAGTAGTTGTCGTAGAAGTAATGAAAGTAGTAGTTGTGGTAGAATTAGCGGGTTTTCGGTAAATTGTTCCAGTCAGGGCACTGTGGCCTTTAATTCTTTAAAATCATACAGTTCCTAGAAAATTAATTAATAAACGGTTTGGATTTTTTAACACATCAGCTTTAAATTTTGCATTAACACTAACCTGGCAACCTACTCTAACGTTGCTAAAGTACGCAATACGAGAAAAAGACTAGCGATGCAGAACTAGCTTTTATTAGAACAGCGTTTCGCTCTTTGTAGAGCTTCGTCTGCATAGATTGGAGAAATGGCTTTTTCTTCACTACTCTCACCAATACTCAAATCGGATCCTCTGATATAAAATAAGCTAATTTACCCAACCTATTTACATAATTTTTATTTACTTCTTTATTTACATTCCTGGTGGCTGGGAGAGAGGGGCATAAGATAGGGACAAATTACAGTGATCCTTACATAAAATATGCACAACTTCATCATTCCCTCCCTACCATTTCCCAGTCCGAAAAGGATAAGTCCGGTAAAGGGCTTCCGATCCAAGGAATTAGAGTTATCCTTCCAGTTCCTGAGTCAAACCTGATGACCTTCCATTTCCCAACTGCTATGGAAAAAAAAATACTCCACCAGGAGTGGAACGTGAGTCTAGTTTCTTCAGAGGTGCTCGTCAGAGGTGACCACTGCACCTGGGTCGTGTTCAGCGCCAGGGCCTCCAAGAGAAATTTTCTAGGCGGAACAAGACTGCTTTGGGGCCCCAGAATTCAGAAGTCTAAGTGATTTTTACATATTTTTTTTCCTAAATAAACTAAAAATAGTTTAAATTACCAAAAAAAAAAAAATCAAATGAAAAAAATCAGAATAAAACGTCTATTGATATAGGGCCCCGCAGAGATTCACAACCGGGCCCCGGACCAATGTACAGCCTCAACTCCCTTCCCCCCACTTCCTTTCCCTCTAAATGGCCCAGTTCAGCGCTACCCCATGAATATAATAATAAATTGATAATGATCCAGGAGAGACATAAACCTCGTCAAAAGTTTCTTTTTACAAGTTTGAGTTATTGGAGAACTGTTTCGGTCACGATGTTAGCACGTTTTTTTTTATTTTTCTTATAAAGGAACTAACTTAAATGAGCTCACCCCAGTGTCACCGACTCGATCATTCCAGACAAGTGTAATGGTCTTGAGGCCTCCTGGGGGGCCTAGGTCAGCCAAGGTCAGGTTGGTTACGTATTGACCTCGTGCACCTGATTCATAAGAGAGTGTGAGGTGCAAGTCTCCTTCACCCTGACGCAGGAAGACTGTGTGCTCCCCAACCTGGGTCTCTGCTGCCTTGCTCAGGACACATCCTACAGTGAATAAGAAATCATTTTATACTGAAGAACTCTTTAGAATAAAACTACAATAGTAATAAGGTTTGGAAGGGAATTTTTATTATCTTTCTTGGTCCTTCTCAAAATAAATAAGTGAAAGGTGCCTTGAAGATTTTGAAGGGCTCTTGATTCTTGAAATTGGTGCTACTTGCTCATATTCTTACTGATTTTTAGTTATTCCCAGTGAATATATTAATAATATCTCCCTTGAGGCTTGTGAATACATATATTCAACTTCCAAAGCAAACAATGTAATCAAGATTAGAGTGATGTATTCGATTCCATTCAGAATTCTAAATGCATTTAAAAGGAAAAAATCATTAATTTCAGCAGCTCTTTTTAGAATAGAAATAATTTAGTGATATTTTTTTACTAATAATTTACAGTGGCGAACTAATAGACGATATTTAAAATTTCATTAAGGTAGTAGAGTTATTCGCAAGAAACAATCCTACAAATTATATAGTTTTCCCAGTGCTGGCGTTAGCCAAACTTCAAAAAACAGACATTCAAATTAAATATTCATTCGCGTTCATACATAACTCTGCAGTTTGATAAATTTCTACATAATTTTAAATGTATATGGAAATTTCACTCTATTGTGCTTGTGGACTTATTCAGCAAGGATAGTTCTAGAAGCAATAGTGAATTACTGAGAAGTATGAAGTTGGATCTAAATGGTGTACTGCTCACAGTACTGCAAGAAAGACACTACAGAAAGTGATTTTAAGACAATGTTTCAATCAAATCAAATTATACTGAAGATGAAAGTTGCACGCATCTCCTACATGACATGTAGGAGAGGTGAGGTAAGTGAAATGCTGGGTTGTGATAAATCATGGGTCTATGGAAAAATCCAAACGGTAGAAGTAGCAATACTGAAATGCTCCCAGGTCTTTAGCACAAGCCATATTACAAGGACATTATTAACACTATAGGTATACATGGACAGAACAAACACTGTCCAGAAATATGGCGGTATTTCTAGGTAACACTCCAGGTTACTTTCTGCAGTATTGCGCAGACCCAAGATACACTACAGTTCTCGCTTGAAATTATATATCCAGTATGTGTGATACCTTTGCAAAAGTGCTGTATTCATAAATGCTCTTTATAAAACGGAGTCTCACCCGTTATGCAGTTGAAGTAATATTCCATCTCTTGTATCGGCTTCCACTGCATGCGGACTGGAGGCGTCAATCCGCTGTTGGGGAACACCAGATGACCTCGGTGCTTTCCTCTTCGACCAACCAACACCAAGTCAGAGGAGGGGATCGCATCTTCTGAATCAGTTATCTGTAACCAGAGCTCAGTCGTGTCATCCTGGCGGAAGACCTCCACTGGCCACTTGTGTTTCGGGGAATTCTTTGTTGTGTCTCCGTCGGTGCAGGACGTTAGTACAAACGGCGATATAAAATGGATTGTACAGATGTGGCTGCTGTTGGCAGAGCTGAGACTCAGGGTAGCAGAGAACATTTGGCTCTGTGGTGTTACTGCTGTCAACACCTGTTGTTGTAACTCCTTGACGGGTGGTTCACTGCTGCTCTTTCCTTCATACACAATACAGTCTAGAAAGAAATTCGACAGAGTGACATGTTTAGACTTTCCTTCGTTACACGTACTATTCTACATTTTTAAGTGCTTTTGAACATGTATTTGATAGTGGTTCTTAATTTGCTGTCAGGGTTAATGCACCCACCCTTCCACTATGGAAATTTAGACACATGTGCAACATCTGGGTATCTTATTGTAGACGTTTCGCCATCCAGTGGCTTTATCGATACAGATGTTCCACATGTGTTTAAATTTTCATCATGTAGGTATTATTTACCATTCTTTTACAACTTGTCAAACACTGCAACATCATGGAATCTTGGTTCAAAGGACATCTACATGACCTTCTTCACGGCTATTACAACTACTACTACAACTTATCCATCCCTTTGGGTGTGACTTACTTCCACTGGGGAGTCCCGCCTACCAGTGACTATGCTCTCATCTGTTACCCGTCCCTTTCCACCTGACGATTAGTACATAAGCGCCAGCCTCCTTGCCTGTTCTCCAGAATCCTCACGACTACGGTGGTCTTCACATCAACTCCAAGGCTGAGGGACTGATTACTTCAACTTTTGTATATAGTTCTACTGTCTTCAAATTATGTCCTAGAATCTCTATTGATAAAGCCACTGGATGGCGGAACGTCTGCAATAAAGATACCCAGATGTTGCACAGGTGTCTAAATTTTCACAGTTGAGGAAGCTGACCAGCACTGTGCCCCTGTCAACTGACCTATGATGAAGAAATTGTGCAACATTTGGGAACCTTTATTGAGAAAACATTTCATCAGAGTGACTTCTTCAGTCCAATACAAAAAAGAAAGTGGAAGAAGAGGAGGAGTGTTTGATGTGGTCAGTCCATCAAGACTGACTGACTGAACACATCAACTCTAGGCTGAGGAACTATGTACCTCAAATTCCTTCTTTTCTTCCACTTTTTTTTTGTTACAGATTATAATGGAATAATGAGACATTTGTTGTCAGTACCAAATCGAACTGAAAACTAATCTAACCCTTTGGCTTTTGGAATGGATGCCTATCTCAGCAAGATAACTACAACATCTGCATCATTTGACAGAATAAGAGTCAGCTGGGCACCATGATAGATAGTTTAGTTGTGATGAAAATGTTTTAGAAAACCGACAAGTTGAAGAATGGGATTCTTGTGCAGCATTTGGGAATCTTTACTGAGAAAACTTTTCGCCAGTCAATGGCTTCTTCAGTCCAATAATAAAATAAACTGTGGAGGAAGAGGAGTTGAGGTAATCAGTCCCTGGACTGTTTAATGAGTGGACTGTGTGATGACGTTTCTGTAATCGATGATGTTGATGTGGTGATGATGCGTCTGGTGGTGATGGTGATGGTTGTTTCTGTGGTAGTAATTGTTGTAGATGGTAGTTGGCAGTGGTTTCAGTGACACTGATAATGATGGTTTTGGAGTTAGTCTCTTCTATTCTGGTTGTTGTGTCAGCATAGTTGCTGATCCCCTGTATATGTATATGTTATCTAACATAGTACCATCCATATGTTTTACATAGTTTACCCCTTGCTAGGCTCAGTGACTAGCTTGTGTGACGTCACGTGATGCTGCATGTGAGCGCTGCGCTCCCCGGCCTTCTCGTAACTCCGCACTTAGGTCTACGAACAGGCAACACAGGCAGTCTGGGCTCCCCTCTCACACTTTGCTAATATAAGTGTTACCATCCAACAAGTGTGTTTAACTCCAACCATCATATCTCCACGAACCCTCCCAAAAGTTGTGGTAATAGCTATAGTGGTGTGGTAATAGTTAAAGTGGCAGTGGTGGTAGGTATAGTGGAAGTGTTGGTGGTTGTTGTGGTGGTATCAGAGTTAGAAGGGGGGAGAGTAGAGGTAATAAGAGATATAACGGATACAGTACTGAGACTAGTGGACAGAGTTGAGGGAGGGAGGGAGGGAGGGGGGGAGGTAAGCCCAGCTGGTATCCTGTCTCCTCCGTTCCAGCTGAAGCTGATAATATTTTCTCTCACTCCTCTCCTCTCTCCCTCCCGATTCAGTAGCCTCCCTTCATTTTGCCTTTCGTCTCTCCTAACATTTCGTCCCTCTCTGGCCTTCCCAACCAGCTGTTTCTAATATATCATATCATACGCACACGCACGCACGCACGCACGCACACACACACACACACACACACACACACACACACACACACACACACACACACACACACACACACACACATACACACACACACAAAACACACAAACATCAAAAACACCACACACCCACACACATACACACACACACACACACACATACACACACACACACACGCACGCGTGCGCAAACACACAGATTTGATAAAGCTCATGGAGCAGGGAAAGACAGGACCTAGTAGAAATCAGTGTAGAGGCGAGGCCTGGAGCTATGAATCGACCCTTGCAACTACAAATAGGTGAGTACACACACACACACACACACACACATATATATACATACAAGCACGCATATACAACAGGCCTAGTGCCTAATCGACATGTGTCTAGGACGAAACGGTAACACACACCTGCGTGTGTGAGAGTGTACTCACCTATTTGTGGTTGCAGGGGTCGAGTCCTAGCTCCTGGTCTGTGTGTGTGTGTGTGTGTGTGTGTGGGCGCCTGTGATGAGCGGGGTCCCACAGGGGTCAGTCCTAGGACCAGTGCTATTTTTGATATATGTGAATGACATGATGGAAGGGATAGACTTAGAAGTGTCCCTGTTAGCAGATGATGTGAAGTTAATGAGAAGAATTAAATCAGATGAGGATCAGACAGGACTACAAAGAGACCTGAACAGGCTGGACACGTGGTCCAGCAAATGGCTTCTCTAATTCAACCTTTCCAAATGCAAAATCATGAAGATTGGCGAAAAACAAAGAAGACCGCAGACAGAGTAAAGGCTAAGTGGACAAGACTGCAAACCTCACTCCGGAGGCACACATCAACCAGATAACTGTTGCAGCATACGGGCGCCTGGAAACCTGAGAATAGCGTTCCAATACCTTAGTAAGGAATCGTTCAAGACACTGTACACTGTGTACGTCGGGCCCATACTGGAGTATGCAGCACCAGTTTGGAACCCACACCTGGTCAAGCACGTCAAAAAGTTAGCGAAAGTACAAAGGTTTGCAATAAGGCTAGTTCCAGAGCTCAGGGTAATGTCCTACGAAGAAAGGTTGAAGGAAATCGGACTGACGACACAGGAGGACAGGAGGGACAGGGGAGACATGATAACGACATACAAAACACTGCGTGGAATAGATAAGGTGGACAGAGACAGGATGTTCCAGAGAGGGGACACAGAAACAAGGGGTCACAATTGGAAGCTGAAGACTCAGACGAGTCACAGGGATGTTACGAAGTATTTCTTCAGTCATAGAGTCGTCAGGAAGTGGAATAGCCTAGCAAGTGATGTAGTGGAGGCAGGAACCATACATAGCTTTAAGACGAGGTATGACAAAGCTCAGGAAGCAGAGAGAGAGGACCTAGTAGCGATCAGTGAAGAGGCGGGGCCAGGAGCTGAGTTTCGACCCCAGCAACCACAATTAGGAGAGTACAATTAGGTGAGTACACACACACAAACACACACACACACACACACATACGTGAAGAGGTATCACAGTGGGCGCCTGTGACAAGGGTCAGTTCTAGGGCCAGTGCTATTTTTGATATATGTGAATGACATGATGGAAGGGATAGACTCTGAAGTGTCCCTGTTCGCAGATGATATGAAGTTGATGAGAAGAATTAAATCGGATGAGGATCAGGAAGGACTACAAAGAGACCTGGACAGACTGGACACGTGGTCCAGAAACTAGCTTCTCGAATTCATCCCTGCCAAATGCAAAGTCATGAAGATTAGGGAAGGGCAAAAAAGACCGCAGACAGAGAATAGGCTAGGTGGACAAAGACTATAAACCTCACTCAAGGAGAAAGATCTTGGTGTGACCATAACACCGAGCACGTTTCCGGAGGCACACATCAACCAGATAACTGCTGCAGCATATGGGCGCCTGGCAAACCTGAGAATAGCGTTCCGATACCTTAATAAGGAATCGTTCAAGACACTGTACACTGTGTACGTCAGGCCCATACTGGAGTATGCAGCACCAGTTTGGAACCTACATCCGGTCAAGCACGTCAAAAAGTTAGCGAAAGTACAAAGGTTTGCAACAAGGCTGATTCCAGAGCTCAGGGGAATGTCCTACGAAGACAGGTTAAGGGAAACTGACGACACTGGAGGACACAAGGGTTAAGGGAGACATAATAACGATGTACAAGATACTGCGTGGAATAGATAAGGTGCACAGAGATAGGATGTTCCAGAGAGGGGACACAGAAACAAGGGGTCACAATTGGAAGCTGAAGACTCAGACGAGTCACAGGGATGTTACGAAGTATTTCTTCAGTCATAGAGTCGTCAGGAAGTGGAATAGCCTAGCAAGTGATGTAGTGGAGGCAGGAACCATACATAGCTTTAAGACGAGGTATGACAAAGCTCAGGAAGCAGAGAGAGAGGACCTAGTAGCGATCAGTGAAGAGGCGGGGCCAGGAGCTGAGTTTCGACCCCAGCAACCACAATTAGGAGAGTACAATTAGGTGAGTACACACACACAAACACACACACACACACACACATACGTGAAGAGGTATCACAGTGGGCGCCTGTGACAAGGGTCAGTTCTAGGGCCAGTGCTATTTTTGATATATGTGAATGACATGATGGATGGGATAGACTCTGTAGTGTCCCTGTTCGCAGATGATATGAAGTTGATGAGAAGAATTAAATCGGATGAGGATCAGGAAGGACTACAAAGAGACCTGGACAGACTGGACACGTGGTCCAGAAACTAGCTTCTCGAATTCATCCCTGCCAAATGCAAAGTCATGAAGATTAGGGAAGGGCAAAAAAGACCGCAGACAGAGAATAGGCTAGGTGGACAAAGACTATAAACCTCACTCAAGGAGAAAGATCTTGGGGTGACCATAACACCGAGCACGTTTCCGGAGGCACACATCAACCAGATAACTGCTGCAGCATATGGGCGCCTGGCAAACCTGAGAATAGCGTTCCGATACCTTAATAAGGAATCGTTCAAGACACTGTACACTGTGTACGTCAGGCCCATACTGGAGTATGCAGCACCAGTTTAGAGCCTACATCCGGTCAAGCACGTCAGAAAGTTAGCGAAAGTACAAAGGTTTGCAACAAGGCTAGTTCCAGAGCTCAGGGGAATGTCCTACGAAGACAGGTTAAGGGAAACTGACGACACTGGAGGACACAAGGGTTAAGGGAGACATAATAACGACGTACAAGATACTGCGTGGAATAGATAAGGTGCACAGAGATAGGATGTTCCAGAGAGGGGACACAGAAACAAGGGGTCACAATTGGAAGCTGAAGACTCAGACGAGTCACAGGGATGTTACGAAGTATTTCTTCAGTCATAGAGTCGTCAGGAAGTGGAATAGCCTAGCAAGTGACGTAGTGGAGGTTGGAACCATGCATAGCTTTAAGACGAGGTATGACGAGGTATGACAGAGAGAGAGAGGACCTAGTAGCGAACAATGATGAGGCGGGGCGAGGAACTGAGTCTCGACCCCTGCAACCACAATTAGGTGAGTACACACACGCACACACACGCGCACACACACGCACACGCACACACACACACACACACACACACACACACACACACACACACACACACACACACACACACACACACTTTCACCTGAAAAAGAAAGAAGAAAATTACGACATTGTACACTACATATGTCAGACTCGTCTTGGAGTATCAGGGGTAGTGTGGAACCCGCATCTGATAAAGCATGTAAAGAAGATGGAAAAATCAAAGGTATGTAATGAGATTAGTTCCAGAGCTGAGAGCTATTAGCTGTGAGGAGAGACTAGAGGAGCTAAACTTGGCGACACTAAAGGCGAGAAGGACCACGGATGACATGATTACTACGTACTAAATACTTAGAGGATTTAAAAGGTATACAGGGAGAGTTTGTTTGATAGGCGGGTCTCATGTGCACAAAGTCACAGCTGGACGTTAAAACCCAAATGAGTGAGTCATAGGGATGTTATGAAATATTTCTCTAGTCTTAGAGTGGTCAGGAAGTGGAACGACCTAGACAGCCAAGTGGTAGAGGCAGAATCCATTCATAGTTTTACAAAATAGGTATGAGAGGGCCCACGCAGCCAGTGAAGACACTGGGCCAGGAGCAGAGACTCGACCCCTGCAATCACAATAAGTTGAGTACACAACAGTTAAAAAAAGGGGTTAAAGGAGGCGGAGTGTCTATCAACAAGTGCTTTTAACATCTGATGACTAATCCATCCAGAAAAGAAATTAAACAACGTTTAAGTGAGCTGGATCCATTAAAAGTAATAGGCCCCGACAAAGTGCCTCAACCTGTCTGTATCCATTGCAAAGTTTTATACTATGGTGTCACCATGAATTCTGAGAGAGAGTAGGAGCGGAAGCACTGTCTTAAACTCTAGCTAAATTCCACAAGTAGCCATTGGATTCGTGAGAGTTGTCAAACAAACATCGAATGTAATTTCAATATTAAAAAATAAGACAGAGAGAAAGCACTGAAATATAAACTAGTATCAATGACATGTTGTATACTATGTGAGGTAGTGGGGAAGAGGAGATACGAATGGGAAGATTGGACATTTTTTGCTGAAATCAGCTGATATTGTTCCTTACAAGAAACTGGGAAAAAATGCCAGGAGCAGGCAGGGAATGTACTAGAGTGAATCAAAAACTACGTTATGGGAAAGTGATAAAAAGTTATTATCCGAGATGAGAAAGACAGGGTGAGAATGTTTATAATATGGGGTTCTGCAAGGATCAGAATTATAACTAGTAGTGTCTCTGGTTTACAACACTTCTGTTAGCTAATGTCAACTGTATCTCCGTTTGCAGATGATGTAAAACTAATGAGAATGAAAAGTAATGAGGACAAGGAAAAGCTACCTACCTGGAGGTCGTACCGAGGGCTACTAATAGATCTGGACCAATTGCACAGTTGGTCCAGATCTATTAGTAGCCAGATCTATTAGTTGGTCCAGATCTATTTCCAGATTGGGAAATGAAGGGTATCCAAACTGGGAAACTGATAAAAACACTGTAAACTGAGTCTTAGACTCGGGGAAGGAGGGACACAAGCTGCAAACCTATCTAACGCAGAGCGACCATGGGACCCTTGACAGTACCTAAACGTCTGGATTACTCACGAATGGATTACTCACTACACTGAGTAGTGGAAACAAGAGCCTCCTTCTGCTAATAGAGAGACATACAATTTTCCTTATAGAATTTAGGACGTGGAAAATTATTATTATTCTCCTCAAACGGGTCGTCTCAGGAACGGTTTATGGGAGGAGGGAGGAGGTTTTAAGTAGTAGGAGCTTTAGCATCCAGCATACTTATTTGAGTGAGTTAGGAGTGAATGGAGACAGTGGCTTCTGTTCCTTGACCTGACATTGGCGTTCGAGGAAGGTAACATGAAGGGATTTAGGGAGACTAGCTAACTAAACTTGTGCCCTGGAAGTGGAAAGCGCAGTGGGGGATGGGCGTGGATGTTAGAGTTCCGAGGGTTATTTGAACTGTGATGTCTGAGCACTTCCACTAATGTAACTGTTGTTACTGGGGGGAGAGAGGTTATTGCTACTTCTTGAGAACTGCTTACTCTGTTCCTGGAAACATATTTACTACCAAAGATTGCGGATGGAAATTCCTGCCACTATAAAATATTTGTCAGGAATTTCCTTCCGCAATCTTCGTTGTTAAATAATCCTCATAACTCAGCTTACTAGTATGAGCTGTGATAATTCCAACATTAAGACATACAAAAAAAAATACAACTGAATGTGAGGCTTTTTTTTCTCTGGTTGCCTAACATCACTAAGAAATTTATGATTTTTACTTCCCCTCTGCAACACTCGTAGTTCAATGATCTCTGAGAAACAGTTGTTTATAAATCTTCAATTTTTTTTTACTATTGAAACAGTTAATGTTTGGCAAAAAAAAAAAAAAAACTCTAGGTCTTACCTTCAGCGTCTGCGTCAGTAAGCTGTGCCAGGCATGAAGGCAGGAGTCCAGCGAAACAGAGAAGACACAATATGTGCTTCATGGTGGCTCTGTGTCTGTTCTAGTACCCTTGGTTAAGTCAGAACTGCAGCACCTTCTTCAGGACGGTTTATACAGGGTAACATACCTCAAAAGCACATCCTAGAGTACATCACACGAATTCCGTCACTTGGCTGTACTCAGTACGAACACAGCCGATAGTTTTTTTTTTTTTACCTCGTGCGAGGGCAGACACCGCAAGAGCGAGAGAGAGAATGAGAAGAGTTTGTCACGTTATGCTTTCATAGTCACTACTGAAGACGCTCTGTGACACTCTCAAGGCATTAGTTGTATGTATATTTCCTTTGATAAACTTAGTCATATCCGTTGTAGGTGTCTATGTAGCAACCCCGGCCGCTGACAGTTGCTCGCGCGGTGGAAGACATCATCACAAAGGCGACGTGGGTTCATGACGCATACGAAGGCAAAGATGAAACGCTATGTATAAGTTAGAATATAGATGGCTATAACTAATTAGTAACCTTCCTACACGGGGTATCTGTCACTGTATTTTGGGACCGGAAGCGGAGTCTTCCTCTCAGAGATACCTCTCATACATCTTAATGCGTTCATTACTTATTTTCATAACTATAATAAGTCTGCACTGAGGGCATATGTTGTCCTTCCAGGAAAAGCATGCGATCTTAGCTTATAAAGCAATGATCGTATTTCCAACATGTCGAATGTAAATCAGTATAAGAAAATTTATCTGAGCATCACGAATTTTATATACTGCGTTGATGTTTAAAAATACTACCTAAAATTAAGCTGAATTAAGGCAAGTCGGGCACGAAAAATTCTAGATTATATTACATTACTTAATATCATTAGGCTATTAAGGTAGATTTAGTTCAAAAGTAAAAATTTGTAAGCCAAATTAATTCACAAAATATATCCATCAATTCATTTGAGAATTTTTATATAATAATAAATTTTCATGGTAGTTTAGCCTGTATGACAAATTCTGCCAGAAATATATATATATATATATATATATATATATATATATATATATATATATATATATATATATATATATATATATATATATATATATGCAAGGAATTCGCAAGAGCAGGCGAAATATACACAAACACTGATCTCTGGCTGAAGGAAACTCGAACCTACGAACCTTGGAACAAGGTACGCAGTGCTTTACCAATCTACTCACACTGGACCAATACCTTGGAGTCCAACTAGCAAGCTAGCAGTACCCTATCCCACATCCCTAAAGCGGCTCGCCCATGTGCAATTGGGAAATTCACAGACCTTCTTAAGCAGGTGAATGGAGGTTCCACCAACTTAGAAGCCCGAGGCACCATCCAAGAATAGCGAAACCTTCTCCTGTTCGGCAATGTCTGTCTTGCAGTTCCTGAAAGACGAGGCAAACTGCTAACCACATCAGTTATCAAGGCAGTGCGAAACTACCCAAGAAGGGATAAGTGTGTCCCTCTGCCCCATCATCGCAGGAATCACAGAGGTATTCCCAAGAAAAGTTTCACTGAAAACAAGAAAATTTGCTCACAGGTTAGCAAAAAAAATCGAAGAAGGTAACACAGTGGGAGCAATCAGAATAATAACAAGTGACGACACTGTAGCTCACAAAGATGAGATCACAGCCCAAGCACTAAGAGACAAGCATCCATCCAGGGACACCATAGCCATCAACAACAACCCTGAGGAAGACCCATCACTGAACAGTTAATTTTGCCATAATCAGAAGTCTACAAGGCGATTGTGTCATTTCCAGCAGGATCTGCAGGAGGTTACACTGGAATTTGACCTCAGCACCTCAAAGAGATGGTAAATCCAGGACTCGGTGCATCTGAATCAATTCTTCTCACCGAGTTAACAACCTTCGTCAACAACTGCCTGGATGGGCGAATCTCAGAAGAAATTAAACCTTTCTTTTTTGGAGCCTCACTATGTGCTTTGAAGAAAAAGGATGGGGGAATCAGACCCATTGATGTTGGTAACAATCTTCGCCGTCTCGCTCCCAAAGCAGCAGTAAGAAACATTCGCCTAGAAGCTGCCAGTTTACTCCAGTCACAACAACTGGGCTTCGGGGTCTTTCAAGGCAGTGAAGCCGCAGCTCATGCGGCAAGGACCTGCATCAGGGACCTACCAAAAGACAAGGCCGTAGTCAAATTTGATTTTAGAAATGCCTTTAATATGGCGAGGAGAGATGTTGTCTTGAAAGCTGTTCGGAATCGGTTCCCCAGTCTTTTTCCCTTCATTTCATCCGGCTACAGCAAACCCTCAATTCTTTTGTTTGGAGAACATAAAATTCTCTCATCAGGGTGTTCAGCAGGGTGACCCACTCGCTTCACTTCTCTTCTGCTTGGCAGTAACAGAACTAACTTCCAGCCTGCGCAGCGAGCTCAACATCTGGTACCTGGATGATGGCACTCTGACAGGTACTGAGGAGTCCCTGTTAGAGAACCTACAACTGTGAAATTATCACAGTGAACCAGGGACTAATCAATGTCGTGCGAAGAATCCTCCCAGAAGTCTCTACTACCACTCTGTCCAGTAATACCCTCTTGGAAGCACCGCTGGGTCACCAGGCCATCGACACTGTCCTCAAGGACAAATTGAATGACCTGATGAGAATGGAGGAGAGAATAAGCGATCTTGATGCCCATGATGCTCTGTATCTCCTCACAAGGTGTCTTACTATGCCAAGACTCACTTACTTCCTGAGGTATGCATTCTCTTTTGACAACCCAGCACTCAACGAATATGATGCACACCTGAGATCAACCTTTAAGAAGGCACTGAACCTGTCACTAGAGGATTAGCAATGGGATCAGGCAACCCTCCCAGTGTGAATGGAAGGTATTGGGGTGAGCAAAGCAACGCAGGTAGCTTTACCTGCTTTTCTGTTTTCGTGTTTGGCTTCCAGTGCATTAGTCAAGAAGATTGTCCCTGAACGCTTAAGAGACATGGTAGGAGCTCAAGACCCCAGGTTTACTGAAGCAGCGATTCGGTGGGACACCCTTGCAGACTCCTCCAGTAGACCAGCTCCTTCCAAAGAGCACGAACAGTCCCACTGGGACAAGCATATCATGGAAAAAATCGCCAACACAATGCTCTCCAACGCTTCAGGAAAAGACAAAGCTCGTATCCTGGCAGTGACGGCACCACACTCAGGAGATTTCCTTTTAGCTGTTCCCAATTCCTCACTGGGCACCCGAATCGACCCACAGGCCATTCGGATTGGTGTTGCTCTTCGCCTAGCCGCCCCCATCCTCACCGAACATAGGTGTATTTGCGGCAGGGCGACAGCTGATCAATTCGAACTTCAAGGTCTCGTGTGTCATACAGCAGAAGGAAAATATGCCAGACATGAGGAGGTCAATGACATCATAAAGAGAAGCCTCGCTACAGCCCGTTGCTCATCTCAGCGGGAACCCCAACTGCAGAGGTCTGACGGAAGTCAAAAGCGTCCTGATGGAGCCACTGTGCTACCCTGGAAGGATGGAAAGCAGATAGCCTGAGACTACACCTGTGCCGCCACATTGGCAGACACCTACTTGCCATACTCAGTAGTGGAAGGAGGTGGAGCTGCCAGCCACAGGGAGACTAAGAAGATCCGCAAATATGAAGGCCTTTCCCCTTGCTATAACTTCATCCCAATAAGGATGGAGACCCTTGGAGCATGGAGCAAGTGTGCTCTAAAGTTCCTCAAAGAGCTGGGTGAAAAGCTCATCATAGAAACCAAGGATCACAGAGCTACCAGTTTCCTCTTTCAGAGACTCAGTATTGCGATCCAGAGAGGAAATGCCTGCAGCATTCTGGGCACGCGGCCCACCGCCGGGGAGCTGGACGAAGTATTCGAGATGCAGCTCTGAGTTGTTATCTATGTTGTTTTACTTTCTATTGTATTTTTGTGAATGTTTTGTCAATGTATTTTGTCTTTAAATAAAATATACATTAAATATAAGGGGTGGTAGAAGAAAATTCTAAAACAGCTTCAGGGAGAACCTTGAGCTTTCCCTGAAGCAAGTTTATTCTTTTCTCTGAGGATGAGGGTCCCCAGTACAGTTCTAGAGGTGGTGTCTCTCTCTCTCTCTCTCTCTCGCTATATATATATATATATATATATATATATATATATATATATATATATATATATATATATATATTATATATATATATATATATATGTCGTGCCGAATATGTAAAACTGGTCATTTAGCAAGAACTCATTTAAAATTAAGTCTTTTCTGAAATTTTCTCTTATACGTTTAAAGATATATTTTTTTTCATTAATGTTAATATAAAAATTTATAATTTTGCACCAAAAGAATCTTAGAAAACTTACCTAACCTTATTATAACAAGAGCAATTTATTTTAGCCTAACCCAACTAAATATATTTTAAATATGTTTACAATAATTTAATACTAAACAAACACAATCAAATATATTTTTTCCGTTAGGTTCAGAATGATTTTGGCGAAATTATTGCATACACAAATTTTCACTTGTCCTATATGGCAAGATGAGTGTTGCTATTTAAGCCAAGATCGCAAGTTCTGCCTATTCGGCACGACATATATATGTATATAGTTAATATATATATATATATATATACTGTGTAAGCTGCCAGTGCGATCATCTTATTAAGAAAATCAGAGAAATTTTAAATTGATGTTCATACGATTTGAGGATGCATTACCGGGGTTGACGTCAGACCTTCAACGCTGATTGCTTGAGAATGCAACCCATGAGCGGTTTCCAACTTAAAGTACTGGCGTATTTTGGAATGTTAATCTTTGTACGATAACTAGAGAATGTCTCTTCCGATTGGCTTCAGATTTTGAATGTTGGTGTGCCATGCTTCGTTAAAGACTCGAATTGGTTTTGGGCGTGTAATTGTCAATTACCAGGAAGTGGAATTTGGTTTACACATGATAACTTGTGAATGTCTCTTCTGATTGACTTCAGTTCTTCAGCGCTGATAGTTAACTACATTAGTGACCTATGCTGCTCTCCGTACTGTTTCTTTTGCGTGTTGTGAATGCATATTATTATTATTATTATTATTATTATTATTATTATTATTATTACTCTTGAGAAAGAAGCGTTAAATCCGAAGGGGGTCATGCACTGTTTGCTGGCGTCTTCCAGGAAGGTTAAGATAAATTATATATATGTATGAACGAATTAGTGATTGGGCAAACTGAACAAGTCCCAGTTCATAACAACATATCCTCAGTGTTCACTTGACGTCAGTGAAGACAGGATGTGACGGTGAAGCGAGCATGATCATATTCTCTACTGGGTACTATTTATGAGCAAAGAGTCATACCCAAGAGCTATGAATCGACCCCAACAACCACAATTAGGTGAGTACACACACACACACACACATACACACACACACACACACACACACACCACAATTGGAAGCTAAAGACTCAGACGAGTCACAGGGATGTTAGGAAGTATTTCTTCAGTCATAGAGTAGTCAGGAAGTGGAATAGCCTAGTAGGTGATTTAGTGGAGGCAGGAACCATACATAGCATTAAGACGAGGTATGACAAAGCTCATGGAGCAGCGAGAGCACCTAGTAGCGATCAGTGAAGAGGCGGGGCCAGGAGATGAGTCTAGACCCTACAACCACAATTAGGTGAACACACACACACACACACACACACACACACACACACACACACACACACACACACACACACACACACAATCTTCAACACATCCCTGGAAACTGGGCAACTACCTGAGGTATGGAAGACGGCAAATGTAGTTCCTATTTTTAAAAAAGGAGACAGAAAAGAGGCACTAAACTATAGACCTGTGTCATTGACGTGTATAGTATGCAAAATTATGGAGAAGATTATCAGGAGGAGAGTGGTGGAGCAACTGGAACGGAACAGGAGTATAAATGCCAACCAGCACGGATTCACGGAAGGCAAATCCTGTGTCACAAACCTTCTGGAGTTTTATGATAAAATAACAGAAGTAAGTCAAGAGAGAGAGGGGTGGGTTGATTGCATCTTCTTGGACTGCAAGAAGGCCTTTGACACAGTTCCTCACAAGAATTAGTGCAGAAGCTAGAGCATCAGGCGCATATAACAGGAAGGGCACTGCAATGGATCAGAGAATACCTGACAGGGAGGCAACAACGAGTCATGGTACGTAATGATGTATCACAGTGGGCACCTGTGACGAGCGGGGTCCCACAGGGGTCGGTCCTAGGACCAGTGCTATTTTTGGTATATGTAACGACAGACGGAAGGGTTTGACTCAGAAGTGTCCTTTTTGGGCAGATGATGTGAAGTAATGAGGAAAATTTAAATCTGATGGGACCGGAGGACTTCAAAAGAGGCCGGGGGAAAAGGGACACCGGGTCCAAAAAAAGGGCTTCCGTTTTTAAATTCCTGAAAAAGAAAAGTAAAAGAGGGGGGAGGGGCACAGAAACACAGACAGAGTATAGGCTAGGGGGGCCCAAAAAACTGCAAACCCCCAAAAGGGAGAAAGATTTTGGGGGTGAGTTAACACGAGCATGTTCCGGAAGCACACATCAATCAATAACTGCTGCAGCAATGGGCGCCGGGAAAAACCCTGAGAACAGCATTCCGTCCCTTTAGTAAGGAATCATTAAAGACACTGTACACCGTGTATTCGGGCCCCATATGAGTATGCGCACTTTTGGAACCGCATTTGAAAAAAGACGTCAAGAAATAGAGAAAGTACAAAGGTTTGCGACAAGGTTAGTTCGGAGAAGGGGAATGTCCTATGAGGAAAGAAAAGGGGAAATGGCCTGACCACACGGAGGACGGGAGGGCAGGGGGACAGATAACGAAATAAAATACTGCGTGAATAGACAAGGTGGACAAAGACAGGATGTTCCAGGAGGGGACCAAACAAGAGGCCCAATTGGAAGTTAAAGACACAAATGATCAGAGAGATAGTAGGGGTATTTCTTTAGCATAGAGTTTTTAAGGCAGTGGAATGTAAAAATGACGTAGTGGGGCAGGAACCTACCGTTTTAAGCAGGGTTTGATAAACCATGGAGCGGGGAGAAGAGGGCCAGTAACAACCGGTGAAGAGGCGGGGCCAGGGCAGGATCGACCCCTGCAACCACAAAAGGTGATACACACACACCCACACAGGGCCCAGTGTCTAATCGACATGTGCCTAGGACAAAATGGTAGCTAAACACTCGCAAAAACAACAGCCTAGTGTCTAATCGACATGTGCCTAGGGCAAAAAGGAATAACACACCACCACACACCACACACACAGGCCTAGTGTCTAACGACAGTCCCAGGACAAAATGGAAAATAACACACTCGCAAATACAACAGGCCTAGTGTCTAAACGACATGTGCCTAGGACAAAATGGTAATAAACCACACACCACAAACCAACCTTTAAAAAACAAAAGGCCCGTGTCTAATCGAATGTGCTAGGACAAAATGGGAACTAACACACACACACACACCACACACACACCACACAAACCACACACACACCCACCAACACACACATACAACAGGCCTAGGTCTAATCGACATGTGCCTAGGACAAAATGGTAACTAACACACACAGACTCGCAAATACAACAGGCCTAGTGTCTAATCGACAATGCCTGGGGCAAAATGGGAACTAACCCACACAACAAGCACAAAAACCCGTCTGGAGCATGGGCGGAAAAAGATTATAAACACAGCCCGCACGGTTCATGTCACAAACCTACAAAAGTTTTACGACAAGGTAACTGAAGTAAGAAATGAGAGGGAGGGGTGGGTTGATTGCATTTTCTTGGACTGCAAGAAGGCCTTCGACACAGTTCCTCACAAGAGATTAGTACAGAAGCTAGAGGAACAGGCAAGTATAACAGGAAGGGCACTGCAATGGATCAGAGAATACCTAACAGGGAGGCAACAGCGAGTCATGGTCCGTGATGAGGTATCACAGTGGGCGCCAGTGACGAGCGGGGTCCCACAGGGGTCAGTCCTGGGACCAGTGCTATTCTTGGTATATGTGAACGACACTACGGAAGGGATAGACTCAGAAGTGTCCCTGTTTGCAGATGACGTGAAGTTAATGAGGAGAATTAAATCAGACGCGGACCAGACAGGTCTACAAAGAGACCTGGACAGGCTGGATGTTTGGTCCAGAAACTGGCTCCTAGAATTCAACCCCGCCAATTGTAAAGTCATGAAGATCGGAGGACGGCAAAGAAGACTGCAGACAGAGTATAGGCTAGGTGGCCAAAGGCTGCAAACCTCACTCAAAGAGAAAGACCTAGGAGTGAGTATAATACCGAGTACATCGCCAGAAGCACACATTAACCAGATAACTGCCGCGGCATATGGCGCTTGGCAAACCTGGGAATAGCGTTCCGGTACCTCAGTAAGGAATCGTTCAAGACTTTATACACTGTGTACGTCAGGCCCATACTGGAGTACGCAGCACCAGTTTGGAACCCTCACCTGGTCAAATACGTCAAGAAATTAGAGAAAGTGCAAAGGTTTGCAACAAGGCTCGTTCCAGAGCTAAGGGGAATGTCCTGTGAAGAAAGGTTAAGGGAAATCGGTCTGACAACACTGGAGGACAGGAGGGTCAGGGGAGACATGATAACGACATACAAAATACTGCGTGGAATAGACAAGGTGGACAGAGACAGGATGTTCCAGAGATGGGACACAGAAACAAGGGGTCACAATTGGAAGCTGAAGACTCAGATGAGTCAAAGGGATGTTAGGAAGTATTTCTTCAGTCATAGAGTAGTTAGGAAGTGGAATAGTCTGGCAAGCGATGTAGTGGAGGCAGGAACTATACATAGTTTTAAGACGAGGTATGATAAAGCTCATAGAGCAGGGAGAGAGAGGACCTAGTAGCGGTCATTGAAGAGGCAGGGCCAGGAGCTGAGTCTCGATCCCTGCAACCACAATTAGGTGAGTAAAATTAGGTGAGTACACACACACACACACACACACACACACACACACACACACACACACAAACACATAAACACATAAACACACACACACACACACACACACACACACACACACACACACACACACACTCACACATATACACAGACGAGACTGAACCCAGTTTTCACCTTGAGTAGTGCAGATATTGAGGACATCACATATGAAAGACCCCTTGGGGCCAGCGATCATGTGATTTTAAGGCTCGAATACACACTAGAGTTACAAGTGGAGGGGGAAACAGGAAGAGCCGGACAAACAAAGCCAAACTACAAGAAGGGGGACTACGCAGGAATGAAGAACTTCCTGAACGGGGTTCAGTGGGACGGAGAACTGGCAAGAAAGTCGGTAAACGAGATGATGGAATAGGTGGCAACAATATGCAAGGAAGCTGAGGAGAGGTTTGTACAAAAGGGTAACAGAAATAACGAGAAAGCCAGGATGAGCCCTTGGTTCAAGCAAAGTTGCAGAGAGGCCAAAACCAAGTGTGCTAGGGAACGGAAGAAGTATAGAAAGCAAAGGACCCAGGAAAATAAGGCGAGCAGTCATAGAGCCAGAAATGACTATGCACAAGTAAGAAGGGAAGCCCAACGACAATATGGAAATGACATAACAGCAAAAACCAAATCTGACCTGAAGCTGTTGTACAGCCACATCAGGAAGAAAACAACAGTCAAGGACCAGGTAATCAGGCTAATGAAGGAAGGAGGAGAGATCACAAGAAATAACTGCGAAGTATGGAGTAGCTCAACATGAGATTCAAAGAAGTGTTCACAGAGGAGACAGAAGGGACTCCAGAAAGACAGAGAGGTTGGGTACACCACCAAGTGTTGGACACAATACACTCAACAGAGGAAAAAATGAAGAGGCTTCTGAGCGGCCTAGACACCTCAAAGGCGAAAGGGCTGGATAAATCTCTCCGTGGGTCCTGAGAGAGGATGCAGAGGCGCTTTGTGTACCCCTATGGAAATAGGGAGATTACCTGAGGTATGGAAGAGAGCAAATGTAGTCCCGATTTTTAAAAAAGGGGACAGACAAGAAGCACTAAACTATAGACCAGTGTCACAGACATGTATAGTATGCAAAGTCGTGGAGAAGATTATCAGGAGAAAAGTGGTGGAACGCCTAGAAAGCAATGAGCTTATCAACAACAGCCAACACGGTTTCAGGGACGGGAAATCCTGTGTCACAAACCTACTGGAGTTCTATGACAGGGTGCCAGAAGTAAGACAAAAGAAAGAGGGGTGGATAGATTGCATTTTCTTGGACTGTAAGAAGGCGTTTGACACAGTTCCACACCAGAGATTAGCACAAAAACTGAAGTACCAGGCAGGGATAGCAGGGAAGGCACTACAATGGGTCAAGGAATACCTGTCAGGAAGACAGCAGCGAGTCATGAAACGCGGCGAGGTGTCAGAGTGGGCACCTGTGACGAGTGGGGTTGCACGTGGGTCAGTCTGGGGCCATTGCTGTTTCTGGCATTCGTGAATAACATGACGGAAGGAATAGACTCCGAAGTGTCTCTGTTTGCAGATGATGTGAAGTTGATGAGAAGAATTCAATTGGACGAGGTCCAGGAAGAACTACAAAGGGATCTGGACAGGTTGCAGGATTGGCCCAGCAATTGGCTCCTGGAGTTCAACCCCACCAACTGCAAAGTTATGAAGATTGGTGAAGGGCAAAGAAGACCGTAGATGGAGTACAATCTAGGGGGACAGAGACTACAAACATCACGCAAGGAAAAAGATCTTAGAGTGACTATAACACCAGGCACATCGGAGGCGCACATCAACCAAGTAACTGCTGCATCATATGGGCGCCTGGCAAACCTCAGAACAGCATTTCGACATCTTAATAAGGAATCGTTCAGGACCTTGTACACTGTGTATGTTAGGCCCATATTGGAGTATACGGCACCAGTTTGTAACCCACATCTAGCCAAGCACGTAAAGAAACTAGAGAAAGTGCAAAGGTTTGCAACTAGACTAGTCCCAGAGCTAAGGGGTGTGTCCTACGAGGAAGGTTAATGGAAATTGGCCTGACGACACTGGAGGACAGAAAAGATAGGGGGGGCATGATAACAACATATAAAATACTTAGAGGAATTGACAAGGTGGACAGAGACAGAATGTTCCAGAGATGGGACACAGCAACAAGGGGACACAGTTGGAAACTGAAGACACAGATGAATCACAGGAATGTTAGGAAGTATTTCCTCAGTTATAGAGTAGTCAGGAAGTGGAACAGTTTGGGAAGCGATGTAGTGGAGGCAGAATCCATACATAGCTTTAAGCAGAGGTATGATAAAGCTCATGGTGCGGTGAGAGTGACCCAGTAGAGGCCAGTGAAGAGGCGGGGGCAGGAGCTATGACTCGACCCCTGCAACCACAACTAGGTGAATACAACTAGGTGAGTACACGACACACACACAACACACACACACACACACCACAGTGTTAGGAAGTATTCAGTCATAGAGTCGTCAGGAAGTGGATACTAGCAGGGCTAGAAACCAACATAGTGTTAGACGAGAGACAAACTCAGGTGACAAGGTAGAGACGACCAGTACGACAGAAAGCCAGGGAGCAGAGAGTTAGAGTCTCAGGACCCTGACAATTAGGTGAGGGAGGCGAGTACACAACATTACAAGCTCGACACACACGACACACCACACACTAAGGGGCCAGGAGTGAGTCTCGACCCCTGCAACCACAATTAGGTGAGTACACACACACACACACGCACGCACACACACACACACACACAGGCATTATCTTCATGACTCACCAACTTGCAGTAACTTCTTATCACAGTTGCTGCACTCTGGCGTCAACAGTAGCCTCCAGGGATAAGGTCAAACTCAAGAATTCACGCTTACAAACTTTAAGAGAGAGATAGAGTAGCTTCGTGTATCAGAATATCCTTATGCATTTACTAACTAGCAATTACAACAAATGTATCATACTTGGTTTACTGCATGTAGAAACCTGCCTACTAATCGATGAGTCATTACGACAACCTTCACATCATTAATTAAAAAAGCTCCGATTCCAAGAGGCACTTGTTTGCTTTTATATAACTGACAAGATTTATATTTCGTTTAAAAATTCAAGTTTCTAAACAATTATTTGGATGGTCAAAAAAAAATCACATAAGTAGAGAATTCCTTATTAATTTATATAATGTTCTACCTTACATTAACGTAACCTCTTACTCATGCTGATTAGAATATGTATGAGGGACTTTAGACATCAACAACATTCTCTGTGGATCTCGTAACCTGGGCGTTTATTATGAAAACTTGATTTAAAAATGCAACATTTATGAGTGAACGTGGTAAGTTGAAGAAGTAACTCCACGTTCTTTGTTGAATCATGTTAGTAAGTACGATCAGCGATGCTCAAGATCGCCTCCTAAGAGCAGCAGTTTCTTTGAAAATTAAATGTACCTGATTAAAGTTCATCAGGTCCGGATGATTACCACATAACCTGAATGAATAAGCGATGGTGCCTGGAGCTATTAATTATCGCAATTTAAAATAGAGCTGAATAAAAAATATATGTTTTTCCCTGTATTTTATTGATAAAGCCACTTGTTGGCGATACATCTACATAATAAAGATACCCAATTGTTGCTGATGTGTCTAAATCTTCAATTTGTTATTATATACCATTGATTTTATGACTAAAAAACGCAAAAAATGTTACATCTTCACTTCCTCTGGAAACACTATTCTAGAACACTCTTCACCTGTCCACACAGTGACCCGGCCATTAGATGACCTCGCTCTCATTCATTTTAAACCTGACCTGATTGCTATTTATGCCTAATTTGATCTCTCCTCCCTCACATACACCCTGTCTTTATGTACTATGTTTCAGGTACACTACGCATCATAAGAATTAAGAAGGTTCCAAAGCCAAAACCGTTTCCAGATAAATTGTGATATCTAGAAACTGTCTTCAATATTTCATTTGTGAGAACTGGGCTAGCTGCTAATCCCGGCTATCCTTGCCTTGGTTTGAGACTCTCCTCCTCTGGACAGGTTCTCATAGAAACTGCCCAGAAGTGAGGCCTGGTAGACAGGGAAGAAAGATTCAGTGTCCGTCTTTTGCTGGGAAGAAAGTCGGAAGCTTTTTGTAAGATCTTGGGAGTTGACTGGCTTATTGGAAGTATGGTCCCAAGTGAGCTTCGTATGGAATCAAGGATTCTGATTTATACTGTAAGTAAAGATCAAATGGATTAATTTTTTTGTGTGTTCCTCTACCTCAAATATTCTGTATGGTATCTTCCAAGCTATCTTAGTATTAGATCCCTTTCTCATAAACCAAGTAAAAATGAATAATTTAATATTTTAACTCAGTGTTTAAATAAATTATATATTATATATATATATATATATATATAATATATATATATATATATATATATATATATATATATATATATATATATATATATATATATATATATATATATATATATATTATTATTGAGTACGCTTTTCCCCATCTAAGTGGTAAGATAAAAGTTAAGTGGAATGAAAAGGTACCCAGTAGAATGTAGTAAGGAGGTGTATCACTGTGTTACCTCACATTTCCCCATACTGAGGGTAAGAAGTGTCTTTTTTTCAACTAGTTAGCATGATACATCTGTCTTGATAAGTAAGACACCTGTGCAACAGTTTGACATCTTTATTAAAGAAACGTTTAACCTTCACTGTAGGTTTCTTCAGTCAAATACAGAGGTAGTAAGTGTAGTAGTGAAATGAAGATGATGTAATCAGTCCATCAACGTGAGAGAAAAAGTATTTGAGGTGGTCAGTCCTCAGCCTGACCACCTCAAATACTGTTTCTCGAAGTCTGATGGACTGATTACATTAACATTTCACTACTACACCTGCTGCATCTGTATTTGGCTGAAGGAACATACTGTGTGGGCGAAACGTTTCAACATTAAAGATACCCAACTGTTGCGCATATATCTTACCCATGATACATCTGATATCGCCAGCTTAAAGATCATCAAAAATTAGGAACTAGTTAAGGGTCAGCTTATTGTGTAAAACTTCAGAATAAAATTTCACCGGAAATGCAAGGTTATCACTAGTGAATATAATGATATTAATAATGCAGCGAAAATAACTCAATAACTTACCGGAGTAGAACGTATAAAAGCTGATTAAGTTCTGGGTGTTGGAAGTGAAGCCGAGGCAACAGTACATAAGTGCTTGTAATAAAGCAAATACTTTGTTCGGGTCCGCATAACTCATCTCCGAAGATTTAAAGAATCTCGTTCCTAGCATATAATTTGAAGCCGCGCGGAGGTAGTTACTGGTTGTCAAAGGCACTTGTCGATAGACACTTGGCCTCCCCCCCCTTCCCTTTTTTTTTGTGTGTACTCATCTATTTGTGGTTACAGGGGTTTAGTCACAGCTCCTGGCCTCAAGTGTGTGTGTGTGTGTGTGTGTGTGTGTGTGTGTGTGTGTGTGTGTGTGTGTGTGTGTGTCTGGTAGTCGACTGTTATAGGGAGGCATCCTGTGGGACGTGGGGTAGAATACCTTAGACAGGACTGGGTTTTAAAATTATCTGAGGTGAGCTAGCAGCTCTTAGTCTGTAAAACTGTTCTATTAAAAAAAAATGAGGAACGTACTATGTGCAGTATAAGTCGCTTTACCAAGAACATTTATCTTTATCAAGCAATCCCATAAAACAGATATAAAAAGGGTTAAAACTGTAAATAATGGAATTTCTGCTATACCACAAGCTAGTAAACTCATTACTAGACTCATCGAATTAAACCACAAGCTGGTCAACTCACTAATATAGCCAGTATATTAAGATATTTGTTGGCATGTCAGTGCAGGCAAATATACACACAAAAAAAATTATTCTAGGTAAAACGTCTTATGCCGTACCATTTACTTATAAACAGAAAAAAAATCATCATAATTCACAGTTTACAGTAAATCTACAAAACAAAAGCCAATCGTTTGAACTCTTCAGCCGCTGAAGAGTCCGACCAGACTCAGAGGTAATAATGGTGATTAACACAGTCAAGTATGTAAATAAACAAGTATGCGGCTTACATCAATCAAGTCGTTGGATTAATAGAGCCACCTGGAAGGTGAAACGTCTCCTGAATATCCTAAATGTCTCCTTAATGTCACGCTTTAAGCCTCACACTGACCAATAATGTTCACGCCAAGTCCTACTACGTGTCTGTTGGGGTTCAGAAGAGTATGATCTTAGGCTTGTTTCTTCGTGCACTTGTCTTGGCCGAAACAACTGTTAGATGATAACGCAAGTGCTTTAATATCAGATTAGGATGTATAGAAATGTCGCGCAGAGCAAAAGCATAACAATCACTGTACAATTTAAAAGATTTAGCTAACCTGAATGGTTGCAGATGAATGGTTCAGTGAACCGACACGTTGATGGACTGGCCACATCGACTCAAGGTTGAGGAATTGATTACCTCATTCTCCCCCTGTTCTTCATGTTTCTCCTTTGTATGGACTGACGAAGCCACTGTGTGGCGAAACGTTTCCTCAATAAAGATACCCAAGAGTTGCACATGTATCTAATTTATTAACCTGAATGGTTTATACAGGCAGGTCAAGCAAGAGACAGTGATAATTACTACTGAATAGTAAAAAGTAATTAAAGAAACTCATTGAAAACTGATGCTATTTTGTCAATTCCTTACCAAAAAGACTGTTCCTCACTGTTTTTGTAAACCAGTGGTATAAAAAATATTTCATGATGTGCCCACTGTATATGAAATCCCTTACAATCTTTTATAGAGAATTTTCTGAAAGTTTGGTAATAGCTGTGAGTGACACGAGAACTCTATCAGACGGACTGCTTGTTGTGAAGATTTATTAATAACAACAAATAGTGGAGAAGAGACAAGCATGCAGTAAAATGCAATCCTTTATTGACGATGTTTCGTCCACTCAGTGAGCTTCAGCAAGACAAAAGCACATGAAGCCGACTGTGTTGGCTTCATGTGCTTTTGTCTTGGGAGAAACGTCGTCAATAAGGGATGGTATTTTCCTGTATTTTTCCTCTCTTCAAAGCAAGTTAATGTTTCATCCTATTTCTCTCCAAAACGAGTAGTTGACACACCAGTTAGAGGAATGTAGTATCAATGGCAGCACATGGGCTGCCATTGATACTAGGGGTCGATTCATATTATTATTATTATTATTATTATTATTATTATTATTATTATTATTATTATTATTATTATTATTGTTGTTGTTATCATCATCATCATCATCATCATCAAGGGGAGCGCTAAACCGTAGGATTATGCAACGCCTATGGGGGGATGTGAAAGGTATTCACGTTTAGTTCAGGGAACTGTAGCACATTTCCAATTCCCTAGATCAAGAGCCCCTCACCAACGTCAAGGAACCTTCCTTGATGGGGGTCGATTCATAGCTCCTACCCCGCCTCTTCACTGGTCGCTACTAGGTCCACTCTCTCCCTGCTCCATGAGCTTTATCGTATCTCTTCTTAAAGCTCTGTATGGATCCTGCCTCCACTACACACTATAGATTGTTCCACTTCCTGACAACTCTGTGACTTAACAAATATTTCCTAACATTGTGAGACTCATTTAACTTTTCAGCTTCCAGTTGTTGCTGTCACATCTCTGAAACATTCCGTCCCTAATCATCTTGTCAATTCCTCTCAGTATTTCATATGTCGTCATCGTGTCGAAGGGCAAACACCTCAGCTCCGGGACTAGTCTTGTTGCAAACCTTTGTACTTTTTTAATTTCTTGACGTGTTTGACCCGGTGTGGGTTCCATACCGGTGCTGCATACTCCAGTATGTGTCTGACTTACACTGTGTATAGTGTCATGAATGACTCATTACTTAGATGTAGAAACGTTATTCTCAGGTTTGTCAGGCGCCTATTTGGTTGAGGTGCGTCTCAGGAGAAGTGCTCGGTATGACGCTTATTTCAAGGTTCTCTTCCTTGAGTGAATTTTGTAGACTTTGACTATACTCCATCTGCGGTCTTCTTTGCCTTTCACCAAGCATCATAACTTTGCTCTTGTTTATGTTAACTCCAGGAGCCATTTGTCGGAGCAGGCTTGTAGTCTTTCCAGATCCCCTTGTACGGGTTACTTGATCCTCGTCCGCTTGTATTTTCCTCATCAGGTTCACATCATCTTCGAATAGGGACACCTCTCAGTCTGTCCTTTCTGTTATCTCATTCACATAGACAAGAAAGAGCACCGGACCTAGGACTGACCCATATGGAACCCCACTCGACACATACACAGACCCCGACAACTCGTCTCGTACCAACACACGTTATTTCCTTCCCGTATTTTCCCAGCTATTCCTGCCTGTTCCTCTAGCTCAACCAGTCTCTTGTGTGGTACTGTGTGGTACTGCGTGGTACTGTACTCACCTAATTGTACTCACCTAATTGTGGTTGCAGGGGTCGAGACTCAGCTCCTGGCCCCGCCTCTTCACTGATCGCTACTGGATCCTCTCTCTCTCTGCTTCCTGAGCTTTGTCATACCTCTTCTTAAAACTATGTATGGTTCCTGCCTCCACTACTTCACTTGCTAGGCTATTCCACTTGCTGACAACTCTATGACTGAAGAAATACTTCCTAACGTCCCTGTGACTCGTCTGAGTCTTCAGCTTCCAGTTGTGACCCCTTGTCCCTGTGTCCCCTCTCTGGAACATCCTATCTCTGTCCACCTTGTCTATTCCCCGCAGTATCTTGTATGTCGTTATCATGTTCTCCCCTGACCCTTCTGTCCTCCAGTGTCGTCAGTCCTATTTCCCTTAACCTTTCCTCGTACGACATTCCCTTGAGCTCTGGGACTAGCCTTGTTGCAAACCTTTGTACTTTCTCTAACTTCTTGACGTGCTTGACCAGGTGTGGGTTCCAGACTGGTGCTGCATACTCCAGTATGGGCCTAACATACACAGTGTACAGTGTCTTGAACGATTCCTTATTAAGGTATCGGAACGCTATTCTCAGGTTTGCCAGGCGCCCGTATGCTGCAGCGGTTATTTGGTTGATGTGTGCCTCCGGTGATGTGCTCGGTGTTATGGTCACCCCAAGGTCTTTCTCCCTGAGTGAGGTCTGTAGTCTTTGTCCACCTAAATACCGAAATAACGTGTGTTGGTACGAGACGAGTTGTCAGGGTCTGTGTGTGTGTGTGTGTGTGTGTGTGTGGTGTGTGTGTGTGGTGTGTGTGTGTGTGTGTGTGTGTGTGTGTGTGTGTGTGTGCGTGTGTGTGTGTGTGATGTGTGTGTGTGTATATGTGTGTGTGTGCGTGTGTGGTGTGTGTGTGTGTGTGTGTGTGTGTGTGTACTCACCTATTTGTGGTTGCAGGGGTCGAGTCATAGCTCCTGGCCCCGCCTCTTCGCTGATTGCTACTAGGTCTTCTCTCTCCCTGCCCCATGAGCTTTATCATACCTCGCCTTAAAACTATGTATGGTTCCCGCCTCCAATACGTCACTTTCTAGGCTATTCCATGGCCTGACTACTCTATGGCTAAAGAAATACTTCTTAACATCCTTTTGATTCATCTGAGTCTTCAACTTCCAATTGTGACCTCTTGTGTCTGTGTACCATCTCTGGAACATCCCGTCTTTGTCCACCTTGTCTATTCTGCGCAGTATTTTATATGTCGTTATCATGTCTCCCCTGACCCTCCTGTCCTCCAGTGTCGTCAGGCCGATTTCCCTCAACCTTTCTTCGTAGGACAATCCCCGTAGCTCTGGGACTAGTCTTGTTGCAAACCTTTGCACTTTCTCTAATTTCTTGACGTGCTTGACTAGGTGTGGATTCCAAACTGGTGCTGCATACTCCAGTATGGGCCTGACGTAAATGGTATATAGAGTCTTGAACGAATCCTTACTGAGGTATCGGAACGCTATCCGTAGGTTTGCCAGGCGCCCGTATGCTGCAGCAGTTATTTGATTGATGTGCGCCTCAGGAGATATGCTCGGTGTTATACTCACCCCCAGATCTTTTTCCTTGAGCGAGGTTTGCAGTCTTTGGCCATCTAAACTATATTGTGTCTGCGGTCTTCTTTGCCCTTTCCCAATCTTCATGACTTTGCATTTGGCAGGGTTAAACTCAAGGAGCCAATTGCTGGACCAGGCTTGTAACCTGTCCAGGTCTCATTGTAGTCCTGCCTGATCCTCATCCGATTTGATTCTTCTCGTTAACTTCACATCATCTGCAAACAAGGACACTTCTGAGTCTATCCCTTCCGTTATGTCGTTCACATATACCAAGAACAGCACAAGTCCTTGTACTGACCCCTGTGGAACCCCGCTTGTCACAGGCGCCCACTCTGACACCTCGTCATGTACCATGACTTGTTGTTGCCTCCCTGTCAGGTATTCTCTGATCCATTGCAGTGCCTTTCCTGTTATGTGTGCCTGATCCTCTAGCTTTTGCAGTAACCTCTTGTGAAGAACTGTGTCGAAGGCCTTCTTGCAGTCCAAAAAAATGCAGTCGATCCACCCCTCTCTCTCTTATCTTACTTCTGACACCTTTTCATAAAACTCTAGTAGGTTTGTGACACAGGATTTTCCTTCCCTGAAACCGTGCTGGTTGTCAATTATACACTTGTTTCTTTCCAGGTGCTCCACCACTCTCCTCCTGATGATCTTCTCCATGACCTTGCATACTATACACGTTAGTGATACAGGTCTGTAGTTTAGTGCCTCATGTCTGTCTCCCTTTTTAAAAATTGGGACTACATTTGCCATCTTCCATACCTCAGGGAGTTGCCCAGTTTCAAATGATGTGTTGAAGATCTTTGTTAATGGCACACACAATATCTCTGCTCCCTCTTTAAGGACCCACGGAGAGATGTTGTCTGGTCCCACCGCCTTTGAGGTGTCAAGTTCGCATAGCAGCTTCTTCACCTCCTCCTTGGATATATGTACCTCATCCAGCACTTGCTGGTGTACCCCCTGTTCTGATTTCCTGGAGTCCTACTGGTTTCCACTGTAAATACTTCTTTAAATCTCGTGTTGAGCTCCTGACATACCTCTTGGTCGTTTCTTGTGAATTCCCCATCACCCTTCCTCAGTCTGATTACCTGGTCCTTGACTGTTGTTTTCCTCCTGATGTGGCTATACAACAGCTTCGGGTCAGTCTTGACTTTCGATGCTATGTCATTTTCATATTGTCGCTGAGCCTCCCTTCTTATCTGTGCATATTCGTTTCTGGCTCTTCGGCTAATCTCTTTATTTTCCTGAGTTGTCTGTCTTCTGTACCTTTTCCATTCTCTAGTACACCTAGTTTTTGCCTCCCTACACCTTTGGGTGAACAAAGGACTCGTTCTGTTCTTCCCATTATTTCTGTTTCCCTTGGGAACAAACCTCTCCTCTGCCTCCTAGCATTTTGTTGCCACATAGTCCATCATTTCTTGTACTGGTTTTCCTGTCAGTTCCCTCTCCCACTGAATGTCTTGAAGGAAGTTCCTCATGCCTGAGTAGTTCCCCCTTTTGTAGTTTGTTTTTTCCCACCCTATTCCTGCTACTCTCTCCACTTGGAGCTCAACTATGTAATCGAAGCACAGAACCACATGATCACTAGCTCCCAGTGGCCTTTCATACATGATACCCTCGATGTCCGAACTACTCAAGGTGAATACAAGGTCCAGTCTTGCTGGTTCATCCTCTCGTCTCTCTCTGGTAGTGTCTCTAACATGTTGATGCATGAGGTTTTCCAGTACCACATCCATCATCTTGGCTCTCCATGTTTCGGGACCCCCATGGGGCTCCAGGTTTTCCCAGTCAATCTCCTTGTGATTGAAATCACCCATAACTAGTAACTTTGCTCCCCCCATGTGTGCTCTCCTGGCCACCTCGGCTAGTGTGTCGACCATTGCTCTGTTGCTCTCATCGTATTCTTCTCTTGGCCTCCTGCAGTTCTGTGGTGGGCTGTACATTACTGCAATTATCACCTTATATCCCACCGACTCGATTGCTCCTACTATGTAGTCCCTTTCGCCAGTGCCATCCATTCCTTCCATTTTCTCAAAACCCCACTGGTTTTTAATGAGCAGTGCAACTCCTCCTCCCCCTCTCCTCCCTCTTTCTTTCCTGACGATTTGATATCGGGATGTGTGTGTGTGAGTGTGTGTGTGTGAGTGTGTGTGTGTGTGAGTGCGTGTGTGTGTACTCACCTAGTTCTCACATAGTTGGGGTTGCAGGGGTCGAGTCCAAGCTCCTGGTCCCGCCTCTTCACTGGTCGCTACTAGGTCACTCTCCCTGAACCGTGAGCTTTATCATACCTCCGCTTAAAGCTATGTATGGATCCTGAACCACTACATCGCTTCCCAAACTGTTCCACTTCCTGACTACTCTGTGGCTGAAGAAATACTTCCTAACGTCCATGTGATTCATTTGTGTCTTCAACTTCCAACTGTGTCCCCTTGTTGCTGTGTGACATATCTGGAACATCCTGTCTTTGTCCACCTTGTCCATTCCTCTCAGTATTTTGCATGTCCTTATCATGTCCCCCCTATCTCTACTGTCCTCCAGTGTCGTCAGGTTGATTTCCCTTAACCTCTCCTCGTAGGACATACCGCTTAGCTCTGGGACTAGTCTTGTTGCAAACCTTTGCACTTTCTCTAGTTTCTTTACGTGCTTGGCTAGGTGTGACTTCCAGACTGGTGCAGCATACTCCAATATGGGCCTAAAGTACACGGTGTACTGGGTCGTGAACGATTCCTTATTAAGATGTCGGAATGCTGTTCTTAGGTTTGCAAGGCGCCCATATGCTGCGGCAGTTATTTGGTTGATGTGCGCTTCAAGAGATGTGCCTGGTGTTATACTCACCCCAAGATCTTTTTCCTTGAGTTAGATTTATAGTCTCTGGCCCCCTAGACTGTATTCCGTCTTCGGGCTTCTTTGCCCTTCCCCAATCTTCCTGACTTTGCACTTGGTGGGTTGAACTCCAGGAGCCAATTGCTGGACCAGGTCTGCAGCCTGTCCAGATCCCTTTGTAGTTCTGCCTGGTCTTCGATTGAATGAATTCTCATCAACTTCACGTCATCTGCAAACAGGGACACTTCGGAGTCTATTCCTTCCGTCATGTCGTTCACAAATACAAGAAACAGCACTGGTCCTAGGACTGACCCCTGTGGGACCCGGCTGGTCACAGGTGCCCACTCTGACACCTCGCCATGTACCATGACTCGCTGATGTCTTCCTGACAAGTATTCCCTGATCCATTGTAGTGCCTTCCCTGTTATCCCTGCTTGGTCCTCCAGTTTTTGCACTAATCTCTTGTGAGGAACTGTGTCAAACGCCTTCTTGCAGCCCAAGAAAATGCAATCCACCCACCCCTCTCTCTCTTGTCTTACTGCTGTCACCATGTCATGGAACTCCAGTAGGTTTGTGACACAGGATTTCCCGTCCCTGAAACCATGTTGGCTGCTGTTGATAAGATCATTCCTTTCTAGGTGTTCCACCACTCTCCTCCTGACAATCTTCTCCATGACTTTGCATACTCTACATGTCAGTGACTCTGGTCTGTAGTTTAGTGTTTCATGTCTGTCTCCTTTTTTAAAGTTTGGGACTACATTTGTTGTCTTCCATGCCTCAGGCAATCTCCCTGTTTCGATAGATGTATTGAATATTGTTGTTAGGGGTACACATAGCGCCTCTTCTTCCTCTCTCAGAACCCATGGAGAGATGTTATCCGGCCCCATTGCCTTTGAAGTGTCTAGTGTGTACACACCTCTGTGTGTGTTAGTTACCATTTTGTCTTAGGCACATGTCGATTCGACACTAGGCCTGTTGTGTGTGTGTGTGTGTGTGTGTGTGTGTTTGTTACCATTCTGTACTAGGCACATGTCGATTAGACACTAGGCCTGTTGTATTTGCGCGCGTGTGTGTGTGTGTGTGTGTGTGTGTGTGTGTGTGTGTGTTAGTTACCATTTTGTCCTAGGCACATGTCGATTAGACACTAGGCCTGTTGTATATGAGTACGTGTGTGTGTGTGTGTGTGTGTGTGTGTGTGTGTGTGTGTGTGTGTGTGTGTGTGTGGGTGTGTGTGTGATAGTTACCATGTGTGTGTGGGGTGGTGTGTGTGTGTTTTGTGTGTGTGTGTGTGTGTGTGTGTGTGTGTGTGTATGTGTGTGGGATGTGTGGTGTAGGTGTGTGTATGTGTGGTGTAGGTTGGTGTGTGGGGGTGGTAGGTGAGGTGTGTGTGTGTGTGTGTGTGTGTGTGTGTGTGTGTGTGTGTGTGTGTGGTTTGGTGTAGGTGATGTGTGTGTGGTGTTGGTGTAGGTGTGTGTGTGTGGTGTAGGTGAGGTGTGTGTGTGTGGTGTAGTGTGTGTGTGTGTGGTGTAGGTAAATGTGAGTGTGTTGTGGTGTAGGTGAATGTGTGTGTGTGTGGTGTAGTGTGTGTGTGTGTGGTGTAGGGGTGAGTGTGTGTGTATGTGTGGTGTAGGTGAATGTGTGTGTGTGTGTGTGGTGTAGGTGAATGTGTGTGTGTGTGGTGTAGGTGTGTGTGTGTGTAGTGTGGTGTAGGTGAATGTGTGTTGTGTGGTGTAGGTGAATGTGTGGTGTGTGTGTGGTGTAGGTGAATGTGTGTGTGTGTGGTGTAGGGTGTGTGGTGTGTGTGTGTGTGTGTGTGTGTTGTGTGGTGGTGTAGGTGAGTGTGTGTTGTGTGTGTGTGGTGTAGGTGAGTGTGTGTGTGTGTAGGTGAGTGAGTGTGTGTGTGTGTGTGGTGTGTGTGTGTGTGTGTGTGTGTGTGTGGTGGGGTGTGTGGTGTGTGTGTGTTGTGTGTGTGTGTGGGGTGTGGTGGATTTTGTGTGTGTGTGACTGTGTGTGGGGATGTGTGACTGTGTGTGTGTGACTGTGTGTGGGGTGTGTGACTGTGGGGTGTATGTGGTGTATGTTGTGTGTATGTGTGTGTGTGTGTGTTGTATGTGTGTGTGTGTGTATGTGTGTGTGTGGGTTATGTGTGTGTGGTGTTGGTGTGTGTGTGTGTATGTGTGTGTGTGTATGTGTATGTGTGTGTATGTGTGTATGGGTGGTGTGTGTGTGTGTGTGTATTGTGTTGGTGTGTGTGTGTATGGTTGTGGGTGTGAACTGTGTGTGTGTGACTGTTTGGTGGACTGTGTGTGTGCTGTGTGACTTTTGTGTGTGTGACTGTGTGTGTGTTGATTTGTGTGTGTGACTGTGTGTGTTTGTGACTGTGGACTGGGTGTGTGTGACTGTACTCACCTAGTTTACTCACCTAGTTGAGGTTGCTGGGGTCGAGTCCGGACTCCTGGCCCCGGCCTTTTCACTGATCGCTACTAGGTCACTCTCCCTGAGCCGTGAGCTTTATCATACCTCTGCTTAAAGTATGTATGGATCCTGCCTCCACTACTCGCTTCCAAACTTTTCCCACTTACTGACTACTCTGTGGCTGAAGAAATACTTCCTACATCCCTGTGATTCATCTGTGTCTTCAGCTTCCACTGTGTCCCCTTGTTACTGTGTCCAATCTCTGGAACATCCTGTCTTTGTCCACCTTGTCAATTCCTCTCAGTATTTTGTATGTCGTTATCATGTCCCCCCTATTTTTCCTGTCCCTCAGTGTCGTCAGGTTGATTTTCCCTTTTAAACCCCTCCTCGTAGGACATACCTCTTAGCTCTGGGACTAGTCTTGTTGCAAACCTTTGCACTTTCTCTAGTTTCTTCACGTGCTTGGCTAGGTGTGGGTTCCAAACTGGTGCCGCCCTACTTCCAATATGGGCCTAACATACACGGTGTACAGGGTCCTGAATGATTCCTTATTAAGATTTCGGAATGCTGTTCTGGGTTTGCTAGGCGCCCATATGCTGCAGCAGTTATTTGGTTGATGTGCGCTTCAGGAGATGTGCCCGGTGTTATACTCACCCCAAGATCTTTTTCCTTGATGAGGTTTGTAGTCTCTGACCCCCCAGACTGTACTCCGTCTGCGGCCTTCTTTGCCCTTCCCCAATCATCATGACTTTGCACTTGGTGGATTTAAATCCAGGAGCCAATTGCTGGACCAGGTCTGCAGCCTGTCCAGATCCCTTTATAGTTCTGCCTGGTCTTCGATCGAGTGAATTCTTCTCATCAACTTCACGTCATCTGCTAACAGGGACACCTCAGAGTCTATTCCTTCCGTCATATCGTTCACAAATACCAGAAACAGCACTGGTCCTAGGACTGACCCCTGCGGGACCCCGCTGGTCACAGGTGCCCACTTGACACCTCGCCACGTACCATGACTCGCTGCTGTCTTCCTGACAGTATTCCCTGATCCATTGTAGTGCCTTCCCTGTTATCCCTGCTTGGTCCTCCAGTTTTTGCACCAATCTCTTGTGTGGAACTGTGTCAAACGCCTTCTTGCAGTCCAAGAAAAATGCAATCCACCCACCCCTCTCTCTTGTCTTACCTGCTGCCCACCATGTCATAGAACTCCAGTTAGGTTTGTGACACAGGATTTCCCGTCCCTGAAACCATGTTGGGCTGCTGTTGATGAGATCATTCCTTTCTAGGTGTTCCACCACTCTTCTCCTGATAATCTTCTCCATGATTTTGCATACTATACATGTCAGTGACACTGGTCTGTAGTTTAATGCTTCATGTTTTGTCTCCTTTTTTAAAGATTGGGACTACATTTGCTGTCTTCCATGCCTCAGGCAATCTCCCTGTTTCGATAGATGTTTTTGAATATTGTTGTTAGGGGTTACACATAGCGCCTCTGCTCCCTCTCTCAATACCATGGGGAGATGTTATCTGGCCCCATTGCCTTTGAGGTATCTAGCTCACTCAGAAGCCTCTTCACTTCTTCCTCGGTTGTGTGCACTGTGTCCAGCACTTGGTGGTGTGCCCCACCTCTCCGTCTTTCTGGAGTCCCTTCTGTCTCCTCTGTGAACACTTCTTTGAATCTCTTGTTGAGTTCTTCACATACTTCACGGTCATTTCTTGTTGTCTCTCCTCCTTCCTTCCTTAGCCTGATTACCTGGTCCTTGACTGTTGTTTTCCTCCTGATGTGGCTGTACAACAGTTTCGGGTCAGATTTGGCTTTCGCTGCTATGTCATTTTCATATTGTCTTTGGGCCTCCCTTCTTATCTGTGCATATTCGTTTCTGGCTCTACGACTGTTCTCCTTATTCTCCTGGGTCCTTTGCCTTCTATATTTCTTCCATTCCCTAGCACACTTGGTTTTTGCCTCCCTTTGCCCTTTGGGTAACCATGGGGCTCATCCTGGCTTTTTCATTAATCCTGTTACCCTTGGGTACAAACCTCTCCTCAGCCTCCTTGCATTTTTTTTGCTACATATTCCATCATCTCATTAACTGGCTTCCCCTGCCAGTTCTCTGTCCCACTGAACCCGTTCGGGTAGTTCCTCTTTCCTGTGTAGTCCCCTTTCTTGTAGTTTTGGCTTCATTCGTCCTGGCCTTTCCCCTGCTTCTCCCTCCACTTGTAGCTCTATTGTGTATTCGAAGCTTAAAACCACATGGCCATGGCCCCAAGGGGTCTTTCATATGTGATGTCCTCGATATCTGCACTACTGAAGGTGAATACTAAGTCCAGCCTTGCTGGTTCATCCTCTCCTCTCTCTCTTGTAGTGTCCCTTACGTGTTGGCACATGAAGTTTTCCAGTACCACCTCCATCATCTTAGCCTCCATGTGTGTGTGTGTGTGTGACTGTGTGTGTGTGACTGTGTGTGACTGTGTGTGTGTGTGCGTGTGTGACTGTGCGTGTATGACTGTGTGCGTGTGTGACTGTGTGTGTGTGTGACTGTGTGTGTGTGACTGTGTGTTAGTTACCATTTTGTCCTAGGCACATGTCGATTAGACACTAGGCCTTTTGTATTTGCGAGTGTGTGTG